>CM053403.1:2333797-2410344 GCA_028644305.1 Xerus rutilus
GTCAGGGTGCTCCTGGGCAGTGCTGGGGGTCAGGGAGCTCCTGGGCAGTACTGGGGGTCGGGGAGCTCCTGGGCAGTGCTGGGGTCAGGGAGCTCCTGGGCAGTGCTGGGGTCGGGGTGCTCCTAGGCAGTGCTGGGGGGGGTCAGGGTGCTCCTAGGCAGTGCTGGGGTCGGGGTGCTCCTGGGCAGTGCTGGGGGGAGGTCAGGGTGCTCCTGGGCAGTGCTGGGGTCGGGGAGCTCCTACTCAGTGCTGGGGGTGACGTGCATGCAGGATTTGGCTGGGAAAGTGTAAACTCTCCAGGTGCTTCAGTCGAGGGAGGCCTAGTGGGGGATTCCAGGCTCATACAGCCATTGGAGAGTAAAGGCCAAGGAGCTTCAGAAGCACTCAGGAATCCACACAGCGTGGGCGCATGGGCACCCCCCTGCAGACCTGCACTGTGTCGCGTGGTCGTCTTGACTCCAGGGCTATGTGTGCAGGGAAGCTGGGCTGCTTTACGTCTGTGTGACTGTGACTTCACAGCAACTTGAGGCAGCTGTGCCTGAATGCCACTGGTGGAACACAGCTAGCCTTCACCAAAGCTCAGGTCTTCCAGCATTATCAAAGGTCAGTATCCCTTTCTGTTGGGTGTCCCGATGTCAGGCCTCACTGGGTCCTGCTGATAAAGGAGGCAGGAGAGGGCAGTCTGCAGGCTCTGGCCCCTCCGGGTGAAGCAGGGCGCACCCAGAGGAGGAACCAGAAGAGAAGCTAACAACAGATTCCCAGGGGAGAGTGTGTGCATGGGTGCAATCCCTGTGGGTAGCACCACCATCAAATCCACCTTCCACCAGGAAGTCAGGACAGCACCAGAATTTATCCCATAATCTCAGCACAGGGGCAAACGACTCAATGAAATATCATTCACGGCACTGTTCATGCTATCAAAAGACGGGGATGCCACGGAGGCCCTTTGGGTAAGACTAGCGGACCCGGTCAAGATGTACTCACATAATGGCATACTCAGTGTCCCTGAGGCACTGAGGCAGCTCCCCGCCACAGTGACGACTCCATCTCCAAGATACAGGTCAAGTGAGTCACTCAGAGCAGCCCACTCAATGCGTTACCATTTATCTGAAAAGTATACTATTGTATAAAAATAAAAATTATCCCGGTATCAATAAGCCTGCGTACGCATGGATTTGCTTTCTCAGCAAGGAGAAAGGACGGCTGTGAGGGAGGAGGCAGAAGGAGCAGGAGCCCACAGCTGAGCAAAGCCCGCGAGGACACACGAACCCAGGTGCTGCTGGCTGCCCCGGCCGTGGTGGCGCGGGTGTTGTGCAGAAGCCAGGCCTTCCTCCCTTCCTCGGGCTCAAACACGTACACTCGTGCCCCAAAGCTGGAGAGGCAGACGGAAGACGCAGGGGAACAAGGGGATTCTTGCACCTGGCCCTGCCCCATGTCCCGGAGACAGGCCAGCAGAGAAGGACAGCTCCACGCACTGCCAGCGGCTGCTGCCTACTGCTGTCCCTGTCACCCAAATAGGCAGCCCCGTGGCCACTGGAGAGGAAACACACAGGGAAGAGGCTTCTACCTGGCTGGGCCAACTCAGAACGAAGCCACCATACTTTCTGAAAAGAATACAGTGGTCCCATTTTATGTCCACGTCAGAAATATTGAGAAATGATTCCTGGTCCAGGCACGAATTCAGTAAAACCCGCGCAGCCTCCCGCCATGAATAGCAGAAGACACGGCACGGAGTTCTCAACAGCAGTCGGGACACACAAGTCCCACCACCGCTGGGAACCAGAGCAAAAGACCTTCATCAGCCACAATACTGGAGGGGGGGAGGCTCCACTGCCCCCTTGTAGAGTTATCTCTAACAAGAAGCAGAAGAAACTGAATTTCCAAACATTTCCCAAAGCAGTCTCACGGTTCTCGGTCATCACGTATTTTGATTACGCAGACTCACAGAACAACGTGGAATAAGGCAGGATACCAATAGGACTTTGTGCTCTGAGCACAGCCTGTGCAAGTCACAGGAGCCCCAGGGCCAGGCGCAGCGCCCAGGGAGGGGCACCTGCCTCTGGGAAAGCCGGCCATGGGCCCCGGCAGCTCCCCAAGCAGCAGACCTTTTCCAGGGAGCAGGTGCCTACGGCTGCCAGGTCACTGACGTCCTGGATGTGGGCTGCTCCCCGCAGCCCAGCAAGGCAAGCCCTTGCACCCTGCTCCAGCCCAGGAAACGACCGGGCAGCAGGCGTCACGGGCCAAACTTCCTCAACTACTGAGTGTCGGCCCAGGACTCAAAGCCAAGTGTGCTGGGCTCTGAAGCCCATCTTTCTACCACGCCACGCAGCAGCTCAGCAGTGCCCGACCCTCCTGGATTTCCAGCAGGGTGAGCAGGCGCCTGCTGCCTGCTTTTTTCAGATTCATCTAATTTTCCATCCTATTCAAGGTCAGGATTTGGCTGAGATTTCTGTTCCTTACCAAGTCCATTTGTATTACATGGAAGAGATTTCCAAATTGGTTTAGGAGCCTCACTCCCGTGGTGGGTCCCAGCAGGTCGCACGCGCTTCCAGCCTGGCTTCTAAGTGATTCTGATTTATTTTCACATGGCACTGGCTACAGAAAAAGCCTGCGGCACAGCCTGTGCCAGGAGGGTGCCACAGAAGGAGGGGCCAGTAGGCCGCACAGGGAGGGTCCGGCAGGCTTTCCCCTGGTGGAAACAATGCCCAGAACATCCTGCAGGAAGGAGGGGACATTTTCGCACCGGCTGCCTGTTTCTTCTTCCTCCCACAAAGAAGGACTGGGCCGATCCAGCAGCACATACTGGGCCGTACGGCACAGGTTCCTCCGCAGACCCTCCCGCGCCCCCTCACGATGGGCTGTGGCAGTGCCAGGTCTGGTCTGCTTCCTGCTGCCCTAACAGAAAGCCACCAACTGGGCAAATTGTGAAGAAATTGATTCCTCAGAGATCTGGAGGCTGGGAAGGTCCATCCTGAAGTGCCAGCCTCTGGCAAGGTCCTTCCCACTAGTCATGTCTGTGGTGGAGGGCGTCTTGGGGTGGCCCTCAGGCGGCTGTCAGGGCAGGGGGCCGGAGCAGGAGCCCGCAGCCTGAGCAAAGCCCACGAGGACAGATGCACCCAGGTGCTGCTGGTGGCCCTGGCCCTGATGGCGCGGGTGTTCTGCAGACGCCGGGAGGGAGGGAGGGAGGGAGGGGGCTCACTGCTGACGACCACCCTCAGCAACCCACCCACTCCCTCCAGGGCTGCCCCAGTCCCTCTGCAGGAGGAGCCTCGTGACCTCGCCACCTGTCACAGGCTCCACCTCCTAATGTCACCGTGCTCTTACATGTCAATTCGAGTGTGAAGGGGGCCTTCAAGCACCCCTCTCTCACCAGAGGTGGAGGGTGTCCACCCCTCAATCTGGGCTGGACTTGGACTTGCATTTTACTGATAGAAGTTGGTGGCAATGATGACAGTGCCAGTTCTAAGCTGGCCCTCGGGAGGCTGCCTTCTCTTGGAACCTGCCTCCCACCAGGAACGAGGCTGGGCAGATGAGAGCCACCACTGCTCCAGCTGATAGCTGGACACCCCGACCAGAGCTGCCCACCCAAGGCTAAACCCCGCACACTCGTGTGTGCGTGGTGGGGACACTCAGAAATGTGTTGTCTGGCATCTGACAGTCACTCTGTTGTGGCCTTTGAAATACGTACTTCACACACTAGGTAGCATGACTCACCAGGTGATGGGATCCTACCAGGCCACCACTGTATACAGGCGTGACTTCACGTGAGGAGGCCCCATCAAGGCCAGAACAGCCCTGACCCTGCAAATGGCGGCCCCTCTGGATCATGAGCTAAATCTTTGGGTGTTGTTTCAAGCCACCTGGAGTGGCTTCTGACCCAGCAATTGCCCAGGAGCAGGGACACTGTCACTGAAGGGCACCTCACTTCTGCTCGGCCTCCTCGCCTCCCTCTCTCAGCCCACACTGGCCCCTCGGGGAGGCTGGTGACTTCCCCATTCCTCCCGCTCCCGCAGTGCCCACCCCAGGGTGAGTGTGCCTGGTCCTCCTCCTCAGCACAGCAGTCACATCCATCCCTAGAGGGCAGGCCGATGCCTCAAGCTCACCTGGCCTCCAGCAACCAGCCAGGGATGAGTCTCAGACACAGATGTGGCCGAGGGGAGACGGCAGCCCTGACTGAGACTCTGACCTAAGCTTCATGTGCCAACCCAGCTGGGCAGAGCGGGCCTTGGACTGGGGCGTGGGCACCCCCAGTCATCAGATGAGAAAGCCGCTGGATGACGCGTCCTACCTGGCTGGTGCTTCTGAGTCATCTCCACAAGCAGAGGCGCAACAGGCAGGGAGAGGCTGGGACTGCTGGGCCCTGGGCTGCAGGACCGCCAGACATGGCCAAAGCCCAGACTCAGTCCATCAGAGACACCGCAGCCTGTTCACACGCCCTGGGATCTGACGCTAAGGCCATCTTCACAGGACAGTGTGGGGACGCATGTCCAAGGGGTCCATGCTGTGATGCGAGCGGGGCCAGGCTGAGGTGGAGCTCCCTGGCTGCCCACCTGCAGGGCCATGGGGACATGGACAGGGGGCCAGACACGGGCTGGTGAGGCTGCTGCGGCTGAAATTCCTAATCATCCGCAGGACAGTGAAGGTACAAAGGAGCTTTACTTCAGGGTGAGATTCTTGCTTTCAAATCTTACTGTGAAAGAAGTCTTCATTTTCAAGTTGAATGTGGGGTTTGTTGAAAAATAATTGAGAGTGTCTTCCTCCCGGGATTTCTCTTTTAAGCAAATCAATAAATCATTCAGATGATTTTAACATAGATTAACCAACTAAGCGAGCCAAGCCCAGGTGTGCTCAGCTCCCTGGACAGGAGAGAGCTCCACCTGCCAAGTCCAAGTCGGTAACGCGGAGCCTGCAATCCTGTGGTCTGGCAAGACCAGGAGGCAGGTCACTGCAGCAGCCTCTGTCCCTACTGAAGCCGAGTCCCAGCGGATCCGTGACACCCACTTCAGGGACCGCCACCTTCCAGAGAGTTGCTTCTTACAGACCTCTGCTCCTCAGCCTGTGTTTAGGGAGGGAAGAAGACAGAGAGGCCAGGTGTCAGCAGGAAGGTGCTGAGCAGGTGGCTGCGCCAGGTCGCCCTTCCAGAGTCTTCTGGGAGCCTCCGGCAACCGAGGAGGACACGGGTGGCCGGACAGCTGTGCACTGTCCCCAGGCTCCAGCTCCAAGACTCCCATCAGTAGACACACACACTCTTACACAGTCACCTTTGCCCACACGCTCACACACACTGACACACTGACACGCTCACACACTGACACACTCACATGCTCACATGCTCACACACACTGACACACTCACAAGCTCACACACACTGACACACTCACATGCTCACACACTGACACACTCACATGCTCACATACACTGACACACTCACATGCTCACACACACTGACACACTCACATGCTCACATGCTCACACACACTGACACACTCACATGCTCACATGCTCACACACACTGGCACACTCACATGCTCACACACACTGACACACTGACACACTCACATGCTCACACACACTGACACACTCACACGCTCTCACACACACACTGACACACACACACTGGGCTGAGCTGGATGGACTCCAGTCAGACAGCAGACTGAACTATGCACATGGACGTTCTTTTCCCCAAGCCCAGATCCATGGCAAAATCTAGGAAGAGCCTGGCAACACCAGCCTCACCACCATCCCACCCCCTCCCACCACCAGCCACCAAACAAGGCGGGTCTCAGCAGCTGGAGACCAAAGGCTGACACAGAAGTGGGGGTGGGGTGAGCCACCAAGGTGCCTGAGCCCAGGCAGGGCTGGCGTGGAGAAACCCCAGCCTGGGCGCCCACACTGGATGAGAGCAGCAAGCAGGCGCCCCCCGCCCTGCTCTCCCTCCTCCCCCTCCTTGGCTCCCTCTTCTCCCTCCTCCCTTCTTCCTTCTCCTTCCCCCTCTTCTCTTTCCAACCCCAGAACAATGGAAGCTGATGGTCTGAACAGCCAAGACAGGAACCTGACATGTGGACACTGTCCCTGCAGTGTATGGGGTCTCCATAGGGACACCATGCAACAGGAAACCAGGCCAAAGCCCAGCTGTGCCCCAGCCAAACAACACGCCCTCCTTGGAGGTGAGCACCCGTCCCCAGGGCCCTCCCCAGACTGCAGACATAAGGCCAGCTTCACACACAAGCCCAGGCAGGGTGCCCTATACCCAGCGTGTTGGGAAGAGAACAAGAACCAACTCACCTCCTATCAGAACTGTCCAAATAACAGAGGAGGAAACGCATGGCACAGAGTCACTGTTGTAACCGGAGGTCCTAGGACTCTTCACAGAGTGATTGGCACAACTGTGGGCACTGCACCAGCGAGGGCATAAAGGACTCAGGTAAACAATGTCATCAAACTGGGCCTTGGTGACACTCACCAAACCCTCCACCAAGGACAGCAGAAGCACATTCTTCCAAACACAGAGCCCTCACCAGAATGGAACACATCCTGGGCTGCACATCTCTGTATACCTTAAAAAAAATTGAAATGGTATTAAAACACAAATTTTACAAAAACAATTGAATTAGAAGTCAATAAAAAGAGAGTTTGAGAAATTGTCCAAGTATTTTAACTTTCAAAAAGATACATCCAAATAATCCTTGGACCAAAGAAGAAATCTCAAAATAAATTGGAAAATAAATTTTGCTGAATAAAAAAAAAAGGAAATTATCCAAATTTGAGGGATACAGTTAATGCACTATATAGAGGAAAACCCAGAGCTTTTTTTTTTTTTTTTTTTTTTGGCACCTAGTATTGAACTCAGGGGCACTCGACCACTGAGCCACATCCCAAGCCCTATTTTGTGTGTTATTTTAACACAAGGTCTCACTGAGTTGCCTAGTGCCTTGACATTGCTGAGCCTGGCTTTGAACTCATGATTCTCCTTTCTCAGCCTCCCAAAGTGCTGGGATTACAGGCATGCACCACCACAATGGCTAAATTCAGAGCATTTGATGGTGATATTGGAAAATTTAAAGGGTCCAAAATTGGTAAGCTTATGTTTCACTTAAGATGTTATAGAAAAAGAATATTAAATACAAAGTAACTAGAAAATATAAAGTTGCAGTAGATATGAGGCAGAAAAAAAGAAATATAAAGAATCAATAAAAAAAGAAAAATGGAGAAAGAACACTTCAAGCCTAGGGAACAGCACAAGCAAAGGCCCCGTGCTGGCAAGGTGACTTGGCTATCTATTTAGAAAATTTGATTTTCTAAATAGAAAAGAGGCCACAAAGTCCCCTGAAACTACTAAATTTTAAAAAGCAAGGTCCTAGGCAAATGGACCCCTGCCTGATGCACAGAGGAGGTGGAGGAGACAGACCCTGGGCCCAGGTACAGAGGAGGAAACTGACCCCGGGCCAACACACAGAGGAGGAGACTGACCGCAACTGCACTGTGGCCCCCTATCTACCAACCAGTAGCTGTCCCTGCCTACACCCTCTGGATGGACTGGGAAGACCATCCCCAATTTCCCTGCAGGCTGTTACACCAGAGGTGGGGTATTGGTAACTTGCAGGGACACTACAAGATTATAGAGTAGAAACTGTAATGTCTCAGATTGGCTCTGCTAGAGAGGAAGACACATGAACAACATGAAAAACCAAGAAAGAAAATGCCCCAAATAAACCAATATGCTACAATAATAGAATCCATTGACAGCACAGTAGATGAAATGTCAGAGGAGTTCAGAATGCACATAATAAAATGATCTGTGAAGCACAAAATAATATAAGAGAGCAAATACAAGCATTGATCCCTCCAACAGAGATAAGAGAGTAAATACAGGGAGCAAAAGATTATTTCAAGAAAGAAGCAGAGACTTTGAAAAAGAACCAAGCAGAAATCCTTGAAATAAAGGAAACAGTAAACCAAATAAAAAAATTCAATAGAAAACATCACCAACTGACTAGAGAATTTGGGAGATAGAACCTCAGACAATGAAGACAAAATATATAATCTTGAAAATAAAGTTGATCACACAATGAAGATGGTAAGAAATCATGAACAGAACATCCAAGAATTATGGGATAACATCAAAAGACCAAATTTAAGAGTTATCAGGATAGAGGAGGACACAGAGGTACAAACCAAAGGAATGCATAATCTCTTCAATGAAATAATATCAGAAATTTCCCAAACATGAAGAATGAATTGGAAAATCAAATACAAGATGCTTACAGGACACCAAATGTACAAAACTACAGCAGATCCACACCAAGGTACATTATAATAAAAATGCCTACCATAGACAATAAGGATAGAATTTTAAAAGCTGCAAGAGAGAAAGTTCAGATTACATACAGGGGGAAACCAATTTGGATTTCAGCAGATTTCTTGACCTAGATCCTCAAAGCCAGGAAAGCCTGGTACAACATATACCAAGCTCTAAAAGAAAATGGATGCCAACCAAGAATCTTATACCCAGCAAAATTAAGCTTCCAATTTGATGATGAAACAAAAACCTTCCATGATAAACAAAAGTTAAAAGAATTTACAATGAGAAAGCCTGCACTATAAAGTATTCTCAGCAAAATATTCCATGAGGAGGAAATGAAAAACGACAATGAAAATTGGCAAAGGGAGGAACTACCCTAAAGGAAAAGCCAATCAAAGGAGAAACCAAGTCAAGTGAAAAACCAAAAATAAACCAAAATGAATGGTAATACAAACCATATTTCAATAATAACCCTGAATGTTAATGGTCTAAATTCTTCAATCAAAAGACATAGACTGGCAGATTGGATTTTTTTAAAAAGACACAACAGTATGTTGTCTTCAAGAGACTCATCTCATAGAAAAAGAGACTAGACTGAAGGTGAAAGAATGGGAAGAAACATACCACTCAAATGGATTACGTAAACAAGCAGGGGTCTCCATCCACATATCAGACAAAGTAGACTCCAAACCAAAGATAGTCAGAAGGGATAAAGAAGGACATTTCATACTGCTTAAGGGAACCATATGTCAACAAGACATAACAATCATAAATATCTATGCCCCAAATGATGGCGCATCCACGTATATCGAACAAATCCTTCTCAATTTTGAGAATCAAATAGACCACAACACAATAATACTGGGTGACTTTAACACACCTCTCTCACTACTGGATAAATCTTCCAAACCAAAACTAAACAAAGAAATCACAGAACTCAATAATACAATCAATAAATTAGAATTAGACATATACAGAATATTTCATCCATCAACAAGTACATACATTTTTTTCTCAGCAGCACATGGATCATTTCTAAAATAGACTATGTGTTATGCCACAAAGCAAGTCTTAGCAAATACAAAAAAAATAGAGATACTACCCTGCATTCTATCAGACAATAATGAAATGAAATTAGAAATCAATGATAAAATAAAAATAGAAGTTACTCCATCACCTGGAGACTAAATAATATGCTATTGAATGATGCATGGATAACCAAAGACATCAAGGAGGAGATAAAAAAAATTCTTAGAGATAAATGAGAACTCTGATACAACATATCAAAATCTCTGGGACACTATGAAGGCTATGTTAAGAGGAAAGTTCATTGCATTGAGCTTATTCATTAAAAGAAGAAAAAGTCAACAAATAAATGACCTGACATTATATCTCAAAGCTCTAGAAAAAGAAGAACACATCAACACCAAATGTAGAATACAGGAAATAATTAAAATCAGAGCTGAAATCAATGAAATTGAAACCAAGGAAACAATTCAAAAAATTGACAAAACAAAAAGCTGGTTCTTCTGAAAAAATAAATAAAATTCACAAACCCCTAGGCACCCCAATGAAAAGAAGGAGCAAACTCAAATTACTAAAATTCAAGATGAAAAGGGAAATATCAAGACAGACACTATTGAAATACAGAAGATAATTAGAAACTATTTTGAAAATCTTTACTCCAGTAAAATAGAAAATCCCAAAGACATCAACAGATTTCTAGGGGCATATGATCTGCCCATACTGGATCAGGAGGACATACACAATTTAAACAGATCGATTTCAAGCAAGAAAATAGAAGATGCCATCAAAAGCTTAACAACCAAGAAGAGCCCAGGACCAGATGGATTCTCAGCCAAGTTCTACCATACCTTCAAAGAAGAACTAATACCAATAGTCCTCAAATTATTCCATGAAATAGAAAAGGAGAGAACTCTTTCACACTCATTCTATAAGGCTAGAATCACCCCGATTCCAAAACGAGACAGACACATCAAAGAA
This sequence comes from Xerus rutilus, assembly GCA_028644305.1. NCBI lineage: Eukaryota > Metazoa > Chordata > Mammalia > Rodentia > Sciuridae > Xerus > Xerus rutilus. The sequence continues at coordinate 2,344,104 of CM053403.1, forward strand.
AGAAAACTTCAGACCAATATCCCTGATAAACATTGATGCAAAAATTCTCAATAAAATTCTGGCAAATCATATACAAAAACATATTAAAATGATAGTGCACCACAATCAAGCAGGTTTCATCCCAGGTATGCAAGGTTGTATCAACATACGGAAATCAATAAACATAATCCATCTCATCAATAGACTTAAAGTCAAGAATCATATGATTATCTCTATAGATGCTGAGAAAGCATTTGACAAAATACAGCATCTCTTCATGTTCAAAACACTAGAAAAACTAGGAATAGTAGGAACATACCTTAACATTGTAAAAGCTATCTATGTAAAACCAAAAGCCAACATCATCCTCAATGGGGAAAAATTGGAAGCATTCCCTCTGAAAATGGGAACAAGAAAGGGATGTCCTCTTTCTTCTCAGCAAAAGAAACAATCAATGAAGTGAATAGAGACCTCACATTCTGGGAACAAATTTTTGCAACGCACACATCTGATAAAGCACCGATATCCAGGATATATAAAGAATGCAAAAACTTAACACCAAAAAGAAAAAACAACCCAATCAATACATGGGCCAAGGAGCTGAGCAGATATTTCTCAGAAGAAGATATACAATCAATCAACAATATGAAAAGATGTTCAACATCTCTAGCAATTGGAGAAACGCAAATCAAAACTACCCTAAGATTTCATCTCACGCCAGTCAGAATGGCAGTCATCAAGAATACAAACAGCAATAAGTGTGGCAGAAAAGGTTGTGGGGGAAAAAGCATGCTCATACATTGCTAGTGGGACTGCAAATTGGTACAACCAATCTGGAAAGCAGTATGGAGATTCCTTAGAACACTTGGAATGGAACCATCATTTGACCCAGTTATCCCACTCCTTGGTCTATACCCAAAAGACTTAAAAACAGCATACTACTGTGATACAGCCATTTCAATGTTTATAGCAGCTCAATTTACAATAGCTAAACTGTAGAACTAGCCTAGATGCCCTTCAATAGATGAATTGATAAGGAAACTGTGGTATATATACACAATGGAATATTACTCAGCAATAAAAGAGAATAAATTTATGGCCTTTGCAGGTAAATGGGTGAAGCTGGAGAATATCATGCTAAGAGAAGTAAGCCAATCCCAAAAAACCAAATGCCAAATTTTTTCTCTGATAAGTGGATGCTGATCCGTATGGGAGGGAGGACACAGGAAGAATGGAGGAATTTTGGTCAAAGGAGTGGGAGGGAGGAGAGGCATGGGGACAGTAAAGATGGTGGAATAAGATGGACATCATAGCCCTAGCTTCATGTATGACTGCATATATGATGTGATTCTACATCATGTACAACCAGAGAAATGAAAAGTTGTGCTCCATCTGTGTACAATGAATCAAAATACATTCTGCTATCATGTATACCTAAGTAGAATAAATAAATAAATAAAATTTTTAAAAAGAATGAATAAATGGGATGAATTCAAACTAAGAAGCTTCTTCTCAGCAAAAGAAACAATCAATGAGGTGAATAGAGAGCCTACATTCTGGGAACAAATTTTTGCCACATGCACATATGATAGAGCCCTGATTTCCAGGATATATAAAGAACTCAAAAAACTTAACACCAAAAAAACAAACAAACAACCCAGTCAATAAATGGGCTAAGGGGCTGAACAGACACTTCTCAGAAGATATACAATCAATCAACAAATATATGAAAAAATGTTCAACATCTCTAGCAATCGGAGAAATGCAAATCAAAACTACTCTAAGATTTTATCTCACACCAGTCAGAATGGCAGTTATCAAGAATCCAAACAACGATAAGTGTTGGGGGAAGAATGGAGTAACTTTGGTCAAAGGGGAGGGAAACAAGGGGATAGGACATGGGGGCAGGAAAGATGGTGGAATGCGATGGACAACAATGCCCTAGGTTCATGCATGACTGCACATATGGTGTAACTCGATATTGTGTACAACCAGAGAAGTGAGAAGTTGTGCTCCATTTGTGTACAATGAATGAAAATGCATTCTGCTGTCACGTAAACCTAATTAGAATAAATAAATGAAAAAAAAATGGAAAAGCATTAAAACAAATCTGAGATAGGTGAAATCTCAGCTGATGAAGACTAGAGGGAAGAGCCAAGCCCACTGAGTCAGGAAGGAAGGATGCGCCATCACTACAGATCCCACCACCGTCAGAAGATTCACATGGAATTGTATGAAAAATTATGCCAATAACTTCCTCTGCTTTGGTGGAAGAGACAAATTCCTTGACCTACTCAAACTACAAAAACTGACTAGAAAAGAAATGGAAAATCTGAACAGCCCTAGAACTATTAAAGAAATTAAATTCACAATGAAAATTCTTGCCACAAAGATCACTCTAAGCTCAGGCAGCTTCACTGATGAATTTGTTTTACACATTAAGTAAAACTAATTCTCCTGGATTACTTTCTATTGGGGGAGAAAAACTACATCTCAATTCATTTTATAAATCCAGCACTAACCATTGCTTAAACCTGGTAGATACATCTAACCTGAGTAAAATGTCACACAGTGCCTACAACTATTGAAACACCACATGGCACCCCATTAACATGCACAATTTCTGTTTGATGTATCAATTAAAAATGAATTTAAATTTTTTAAACCTCATAAAGACATTATTAGATAAGTACCAACCAATATTTTCCATGAATATAGATGCAAAAACCTTTAGCAAAATCTTAGCAAGTCAAATTCATCAATGCGTTAGAATTGGATTCCAGAAATACAAGATTAATTTAACATTTAAAACAGAAGGTAATTCAATATGTTAATGGGATATAGGGAAAACTCTGTGCTTCTCAATAGATGCAGATAATCCTGTAACACCGTGTAACACCCGTTTCTGATAACAATTTTCTGTAAAGTAAGAAAAGAAACTTCACCAAATAATACGCAGCATCTGCCAAAAACCTACCGCCAGCATGATGCCAGGAGGAGCACCACCGCCTTCCCCAGCACAGCAGGGCAGGAGCGCCCGCCTCCGTGCTCTGCTCAGCTTGGGCTGGGGGCCTGGCGGCTGCAGGAGATAAAAGGTGGAAAAAGAAAAAAATCCACACCACACAGCTGCCCCCGCTTGGGACCTCGGCTCTGCTGCCAGGTGAGCTCCTCGTGATGTGCAAGGACGTCCAGGCACCCAGCAAACTGCCCAGGAGAGCTGCCCAGGCCTACCTGGCACCCAGTGTGCGCTAAGGTGAACGGGTCCATTGGTGCTCGGGGTGGCTGCCTTCACAGGCCAACCTCGGGTTCAGCTCAGATGGCTCCAGGGGAGCAGCAAGCGAAGGGACTGCACACCACCAGAGAGGGCTGCTCCCCGGGAGCGCATGGGCACACAGCGGGCACACAGGAGGCACCTGGCAGCGCGCGGGGCCCCAGCAGCCCCAGGGACGGAATTCAGATGCAGCACCTGCCTGCTGCCTGGTTCCACCAACACGGAATTCCAGAACAAAGGGCCCTGGGGTGCCAGTGAGCAGGTGGGGGCTGCGCAGGGCTGGAGGCCAGCACGGAGACCAACCCAGGAGTGTGCGGGACGCTGGGTGACAGAGGGACTCTGCATTCTGCCAGTGGTGGCTGCACTCAGAGACGGTTTTCAAAATCCATCCACACATCAGAACAGATGGCTTTCCTATATGTACAGTGTCCCTTGACAGAGTGGCTTTCAGACTGACCAAAAGAAGATATGAGTGGGGCTGGGGTGCTGGCTCAGGGGTAGAGCACTTGCCTAGCACGTGTGAGGGAGGCCCTGGGTTCGATTCTCAGCACCACATACAAATAAATAAATAAAATAAAGGTTCATCAACATCAAAAAAAATTTTTAAAGAAGAAGAAGATATGAGCAGCCAATAAACATAGGAAGAAATGCTTAGTGTCACTGGGGCCAGAGAATATGTCAGATGTGTCAGTGTGATGAAGAACATCACTCCACACACACTGAGGCCAGACCCAGGAGGCCAGACCCAGGAGGCCAGACCCAGGAGGCGGACAACCACCAATACAGCACAGTGGGGGGGTCCCAACACCTGTGGTAGGTGTGAAACGCCCTTACCTGTCCTTATGAAGCAAGGCAAAACCAGGACCAGAGATTTCATTTCCAGATCTTTACCCAAGAAAATGAAGACGTACATGCACACAAAGCCTGCCCTGGAATGTTTCTTGCAATGTCATTCATAATGCCGGAAGCTGGTTACTGGAGACGATCCAGTAACCATCAACAAGTGGATAAAGAAACGCATGACATATTCATAGCAGCAGAAGCCAGCCTCCAATCCAAAGGCCTGACAAGGCCCAGGAGCCTCCCACACCTGCTTCCCAGCAGAAGCCAGGCGACGCAGGGCAGGGGCCACGTGGTTCCATTCGTGCAGAGTTCTAGAACAAGCAAATCTGATCTGCAGAGACCAGGATCCACCCAGCTGCTGCCTCCACGAGGACTGGGGAAGCTCCTGGACTGAGATCCTGTTGCATGAGTGTGGCGTGTGTCAGAACTCACTGCTCTGTCTTCTGCGTCCTGTTTAATTTATTGAATGCAAATTATACCTCAATGATGAAGGACCAGGAAAAATTACAATCTGAAAATACGAGGAAGAAATAAATCTAACAAAATGTAAGAGGGTTTTGTTCAGGAAACTAGAAAACATTATTGAGAAACGTGGCAACTCTCAGAAATGGAGAAGGCACACTTGCACTGGTCACAGGGCTTGATGGTGCACAGGTGTTGTACCCGCACCTTTGAGGACTCTGCAGCACCAACCAAAATCCCAAAAAGAACTTCTGTGCAACTTGGCATGCTAGTTCTAAATTTTATGTGTAAACTCAAACAAAAGGCAGGAAGAGACAGATCCTGTTGGCCAGTCAGAGGAGCACGAGAGTGATTGCTCTGCCACACGCCACTCACCACACAGCCCAGAAGCAAAGTCAGGGCAGGGCTTGCCGCCAGGGAAAGGAAGAGGGCCAGACGCCGACCCCGTACGGGGACTCCTGCTCTGCGAAATAACCAAGAGACAGGCTCCGAGTCCATCGGTCACCAGCATGGGGGAAATCAAACGACTCCAGACGCCCTCAAACACAAACATTAATTCCCGACAGATCGAGACCCAAATGCAAAAGTCAAAACACTTAATAAAGCTTTTAAAAGATGTGAGAGAACATCTTTGTGACCTTTGGATAGGGAGAGATCTTCCAACAAGATTGAAAATGCAATGACCATAAAGGAAAAGTTGGATAAATTCGGCCACATAAAAATTAAATACTTCTGTTCATCCAAAAACACCAGCAAGAGAGCCAAGAACCGAAACAAGCATTAGCAAGAAATATTTACAGCACATATAACTGACAAAGATCTCATATATAAAATAAATAAGGCAATCCTGCAAATTCAGGAGGAAAGTGGGTCAGACATTTGAACAAGGACATCTCAAAGTGCATGGGCAACCGGTTGGGCCAGCTTGTCACCAAGAAGGCACAAGTGAAACCTTCAGAGAGAAATCACAGCAAACCCTCAAAAGAGCTGAGCAGCAAGACCAGGGGTCTCGCGCAGCACCTTATGGGGAACCACCGGGAGAGTTCAGAGTGCCCAAGAAAGTCAAGGGCGCACATCATACTACACCATACTCCAAGAAGTGTGCTCTCAGGTTTCCATTTAGAGGGGGAATCTGCGTGAACACGTCAAAACCCAAATGTTCTTCAACCGCAAAACAGATAAATAAATCTTGATACGCAGCAGTGAAAAGCAGCACACTCCAGCTGCACACACCATAATGGATTAATCTTCAAAACATCGCGTTGAGTCAAACAAGCCAAATGCAAATATACGGACCACATCATTTCATCTACATAAATATTTAGATCTCACAAAACTGAGCCATAGTATTTAAGGATACCTATTCATGTGGCAAAGCTATGACATGTTATAAAATAAAATAAGCTCCACAATCAGGAAGCGACTGCATAAAATGTGGGGTACAGAGAACACGGCCTTCCCTATCTGCAGGCCCTGCATCTGTGGATCCAGCCAACCTCCCATCAAAGATACTCAGGAAAAAGAATGCTCTTCTTAAACATTATACAGACAATACTTTTCTCGTCAATATTCCCTAAACAATATGTCATGCATACTGTCCGCACTGCATTTCCAGTGTGTCAGGCACCAGGAGTGCTGTGGAGAAGCTTAAGCACACAGTAGGACCGCACCATTCTGCAGGCACATGCTGTACCATGAACGGACTTCAGCATCCACAGATCTGGTATCTGCAGGGGTCCCGGAACCAATTTTCCCATAGGTACCCAGGGACACCTGTGTGTTTTCTTTGGTGGCAGAGAGGGGAAGGGCTGGGAAGGGGAGCAGGGCGGGGTGGTCCTGGTGGCCAGCTGGAAGTGAAAGGCAGGCACCAGCTGGAGACTCTCCAGGGTCAAGGGAGTCTTCTTTCCTAGGATGGGAACTTGTGTAGCCCACCTGCAGCTGACCATCACGCTCCAGCAGAGCAAGAAGACAGTGACCCGGGAGGCAGGAGGAGGCGAAAGGGCGTCAGGAGAGATGCCCTGGGGCGATGGAAGCCAGTGCCATGGTGGACTTAGGTGAGCTCGGCTGGACTTAGGCGAGCTCGGATGGACTTAGGTGAGCTCAGACTTAGACTTAGGTGACCTCAGGTGGACTTAGGTAAACTCTGGTGGACTTAGCTGGATCTTAGTTTCTGGGTACTTCATCCAACAGAATATGGGTCCAGGACAGAAGCTGACAGACACAGGGGAGGGGAGATGAGGGGGTTTCCTTCCTGGTGACTTCTCCTTTCTAAGAGCAATGAGGAAGCAGGCCATCCTCTCCGCCTACCAGGGCTTTTGGAAGCACCCAAGCTTCTCGACACCCTGGGCAGACATGGGAGCAGGTCTTCCAGGCCCACTCCAGCTGCCTGGGAGGCTCTGCTCAGAGTTACAGGGCAGTCGAGTCTCCCCAAGCCTGGGAGACCATGAACACCAACAGCCCACACCAAGGTCTAGAGGAGACCACCTGTGCCTGCAGCATGGGGTCCCTGAGGAGAGACTATGAAGGAACAGCATCTCTGTCACCAAAAAGGAATCTGGACCCCCTCCTGTGAATGAAATGCTCAGCTGCCGTGCTCAGATTGCTATGTGCAGACAGCGCGGCTGCAGTGACGAAGGAGGAAAGTTTATTCTGAAAACTCCAAGTTCAAGTTTCCATATGCAAAATACGCCTACAGATCTGAAATGGTAAAATCAGGGAACTCAGTAAACACCAGCTGCTCTGCACCCAGCTGTCTTCAGCTTGCTCAGAGAAACGGGGTCAGACGCCCAGCGCCGCTCCTCGCAGCAGAGACCCGCCGCCAGAGCGCTGGGCTGAAGCACTGCGTTCACAGGCCTCTGGCTTTGCAGATGTCCTGAGGCAGTCACTGGCTTCGGAAAGAGCTGACTTCACAGACATCTTTGAGCCCCAAGATGAACTTACTTGAAAATTGCAAGAAACACATGAAAATATGAAGATGTTTAATGAGAGAGTTTATGGTCTCAAAGCAAAAATGTCATCTTTGGAAAAAATATGGAAGCACACACGATGCTGTTAAGTGGGGGTTCTCATTTGAATCCTAGGAAGAATTATGAACGTTCTGGAAGCACCATCTGTGGACAGCAAGGAAAACATCATCGTTATTTTGAAATATTTGATATAAGAAGTTCAATTAGATTTAAAATTCATTTTCATCATCACAAAAAATCCTGACATTATATTTGTCAATGAAAGAAAGGGATGAGTTGCTAGATTGGTTGACTGAGGGCCTCCAAGTTCATCTCTGAGAGACTCAACTGTCTGGATTCTGGTCAATGGTGGGAGGGATTCTGCCACGGCCACCAATGATGGAGGGCTGGAGTTTCTTAGCAGCCATTGGGGACGGGGGTCTACCCAGAAATTCCCTGGGGCCATTTCAAGTACAATATCCTGTGCAGGCGTGGTGATTCTAAGTTGGGGGAAGGTTTTGCTTTGGAGTTCTACCTGAACCCGGTATCCACCTTCTCTGCTGCTTAGCGTTTCTCTTAACGCTGCATGACACAAAGCCTATGGATATTCCACCAAGCAGTGTTTTCCATCCTGAGTCCCCGCAGGCACCTGTGGAGTGCCAGGAGTGGCTGGTCCACGTCTGCCAGGATGTGAGCAGGGCTGAGACTTTCCAGCCACGGGCCTGGGGCTCGGGCAGCTGTGCTCCAGACACAGGGGTCTGGTCTCCCCTAGAGGCAGGCAGGCAAGTGACAGGACCTCCCTGAGCCTCCGTTTCCTCATCCGTAGGATGGGACGAGTGACCTGGGAGTCTTGCCAGCACCAAATGGGCAAGTGCATGAAGCAGACCAAGAAACCTCTGTGCAGACGACAGACCCACCAGAGAGGCGGACACGGGTCACACGGGTCACTCACAGGCCACATGACCAGACACTCAGCCCTGACACTGGTTGCAAGCCCCAAGCTCCCCCAACCAGGGCTCTGCCTGCTGCATGCACCTCAGTGACTAGGGACACAGTCATGCACCCCAGTGACCAGGAGCCAGCTCTGACCCCAGCTTGCCCACAGTCCACAGCCCTGCTTTTTGGGACATGCCTAGGGCCCACTGGCCTCCTACTCACAAGCAGACATCAGCCCAGGATGCGTCCCCAGGGAGCACCTGCCCACTGGCCACCCTAGACCCTGTGGCCCTACTGCTCAGGGGCAGGGCAGGAGGGACCAGGCCATGAGACTGAGGTCTCCCTGCCGGGGCCTCTTGACTCACCCCCAGCTCATCCTGCTCCTGCCAGAGCCAGCCCCACAGTGCCCTGGGCCACACTGCAGTAAGCCCTAGGGTCCCTGCCCGCCCCCTGTGCACCCCGGCACCACTGGCCTGGCCTGACTCTTTGGTTAGAATAGCCAGCTTCCCAGCCAGCGCCCCCGCCCCTGTGTCTCCACCTAGGGCAGTGTGCGCACCACGCTCGGCAAAGAGAGAGTGTGCGTGGTAGGGACCAGGGGGACGTGCCGTGGCAGCCAGCAGCCCCCTGCAGCTGGCTCAGAGCTGAGTCCCCCTCTCACTCCACCTGGCCTGCAGGGAGGACGGCAGCAGCCTCGGCCCTGTGGACAGTGGTGGGGACCCAAGCCGAGAGGCGCCTTCCCACACCACCTGGCCTGGAAGATACACACGCCACGCACACTCGCCACACACACCATGCACACGCCACACAACACACACGCCGCACACCGTATACATGTAAATACCACACACACACCACGCACATGCGCACACACACACTTCACACACACATGCCATGTACATGTACACACCACACACACATGCACATGCCACACACACTGTATACATGCACGCACCACATGCACACACACCATGCACACACACACCATATACATGTACACGCCACACACACACACACGCACACCACACACACTCACCACACACATACACCATGTACACACCACACACACGTACACGCCACACACACACCATATACACGTAAACACCACGCGCACACATACCACACACACCACACGCACGCACATGTGCCTAGACTCACACTCAAATCTCCACTCTCTGGCAATGCCGTCCGGGGCACAGAGGAGGCCTGCTGAGTGGGCATGGCGGCCCCCGTGGGCAGGCGGCCCTGGTCCTCTACCTTCTGCTGCCTTGGTTTCCCTGGTGCCTGTGCTGGGCACTGCACTGGGCACTGCTGGAACTTAAGCATGGCCCATGGCCCCTCCAGGGCAGCCCCCAGAAGCACTGTCCTGCAGGCCCAGCACTCTCTGGGTCTCTGATCCCATTCAAAGCTGGGTCCAGTTCCCCAGGAAAGACAGGACAGAGCAGTGACCAGCCTTGTACCAAGGCCCACCCCAAGGAGTCCTGAGCCTCCTGGGCCCTGAGGAGGCCTGGCAACACCCCAGAGAGGGCATCCCCTGGCATTTCTCTAGTGGTGTCTCGTGGAGCTCATGGGTCTCACCTTCGCCACTCTGAACAGCTGTGCTTAATGCTCCCACCCTGCCGGCGAAGAAACTGAGGCCCAGAGAGACGGCTGCATATGGCCCCACAGTGAGGACTGGGGCAGGGTAGCCTCCAGCTTGGTGGGACTGCTGAGCACCCAGGAGGGGCAGCCTGGGCCACGACCTGCCATTCCAGGCCCTCAGCCCCACCTTGCTGCCCACAGCACCTTAGCCTGGAGGAAGGACCACGGCTTTGGCAGGAGCACCTGAGGCTCAGGCAGGGTGAGCAACGTCCTGCTCTCAAGCAGAGCAGATGTCAGAGCTGGGAAGGGGACTGGGGAGCCCAGGTCACATGCTGAGACCTCTGGTGCTCAGTCGCCAGCTTGTGGGGCCCTCTCAGGCCCAGACAGAGCTAGAAACAGCAGCCATCACCAAGCACGACCTCTAGAGAGGGCGGGCCACTTGCACATCCAGCCCGCAGGGAGTGGGGGACAAACATAGCTCAACACAGTACAGCAAGGGCTGGGGCAGGGGACATTGGGCTGCCTAACAAATGTTCCAGAACCCAGGCGCCTCCAGCCAGAGACCCCGGTTCCTGCACTCTGGGGTCCTCAGGCCACATGCAGCTCAGCTGACCAGGCTGGGCTCCGCAGGGCAGCTCTGCATCAGGCAGCAGGTGTCGGGGCGGGACCTTTGTGAAGGCCAGGTGCAGGGTGCTGCCCGGGGGCTCCTCCTGGGCCCAGGCTGGGGGCACAGTACCCCCCTGCAATGAGGCCAGGAGCAGAGGGGCCGGGGCAAGCTGGACCTGCAGGATGCCAAAGCGAGGGCCTCCATTCCTGCAGTGGAAGGAATGGGGAGGGACTGGGACGAGTGTGCCACGCCGCAGGACCTGAGTGCACAGAAACCCACGGCGAGAGGAGGAAGAGGAGGGCAGGAGGAAGTGGGGCCCCTGCAGAGCCAGGCCTGGGTAGCTCCCCCTCCAGAGCAGGAGAGCTGGTTGGAAGAAGGATTTGGGAGCAGAGGGACCCATGTCTTGTTCCCTGTGGCCTTGGGGCCAAAGAGACCCAAAGGGCAGACGGCATGGGGCCCCCTCCGCGGCACTCCAACCCCAGCGGGGTTGCAGGGACCTGGGGGCCGAGGGCCTCCCACTGAGCCCTGGACTCCAGAGGAACACAGTAGGTCACAGAAAGTGACCTTGCCGACAACATGAGAAGCTCAAAGTCTCTTCTGGGCCCTAAGATGCCCAGCGGTGGCCCCGCGACTGTGAAATCAGGACTGGCACACGCCGTCTTACTGCACCTCTCAACAGGCCCTGCCCGCTCCCAGTGTCCCTCACACACCAGTCAGGCAGGGCACCAACCAGCAATTAACTCCCCAAACCTCCGGAGGAGACCAGTCTCCTTTGATTCTTGTCAAATCCCCTTAATTATGAGCTCGCAATTGGCCGGCTCACAGACTCAGCCGGGAGGGAGGCAGCCTGCCTTCTGCCGCTCTAGATGAGAAAAAAGTTTAATGAGCCCCGAGTTTCCACAAAGAAGTGGACTTTGTGAAACAGACTCTTGCTCAGAGATTGGCGAGGGGCTGAGCCCGCCTCCCCGTGGAGCCCCTGACCACCAGGCCCTGCCCCACTCCCTGCTCTGGTGCGAGGCAGAAACCACCACCTGCCCCACCGCCGTGGGAGCAGGAGGACCACGGCACATGGCCCCTCACCTGGGCCTGGCAGCAACTCCGGGGCTCAAGTGGAAGCTCTCCCCTTCAGGGTGATAGCCTTGTGACCGGCTCCCCTGTCACACCTGCCCAGTGCCGTGTCCATGTCAAGGCTGGCCTGCTGGAGGACCTGAGGCCAGAGGCAGCAGAAGCAAATTGACCCTCCTCTGACCAGGAGGCCCAAACAGCCCAGCCAGGGTCAGCCAGGCCTGGCCCAGACCAGGGGTGGTAATTGGTGGCCCTTTCAAGGTCTGAAGAGGAGGCAGCCACCCGCGCCAGCCAGCTTGCGCAGAAGCCAGTCGCTCAGACTCCCAGCCATGCAGTGGAGTCAGGAGCCCACCCAGGCCCTGGACACCCAGCAAGTCCCTCTAACCGGAGGGTCCATCATTAGGCTAGTGCTCAGTGGGGCCAGCGCCCAGGCAGTGTGCCCCCCAGGCTGGTTGTGCCCAGCTCCACTCCAAGGAGTGCCAGGAAGAGCACCCCAAAGCCCACGCCAGAAGGACCCCAGCCATGCCTCAAGTGACCCCAAGGCTCTTGGGCCTCCAGTGAGGGCTGCCTCCCAGCAGGACAGGGGTCCATGCCAACAGGACCCACCTGGACTCACCACTGCTTTTTGCCCTCTGCACCCCAGGCACAGCCCGCTGCCCACCAACCCGCCTCCAGCAGCCAGCGCCCCTCCCCCATCCTCCCTGACGGCCCCTGGCCATTGCCAAAGCCTTGCCATGACCCCAGAGGATGTCAGGGCTGTCTCAAGGTGGAGCCCCGGGCCTCAGTGTCTCCAGCTCTAACAGGGACGTGAGTTTGTAATCTTCCTCGCTGGGCTGTCATGGGCACAAGGTCGCCTTGGGAGGGACAGTGCCAGTGTACCTGCACAGCCAGGGGACGGAGTGCGGGAGGCCAGGGCCCAGGCAGCCCCACTCTGCCAAACCAGCACCCCGCGCCGGGTTTTCCACCTTCCACCTGGACGTGCTGAGCTGCCTGGACGCAGCCCCCCAGCCCGTCCCTGTGAGATAATTAGCCCGTGGCCGCAATCTCTGCATTTTGAAATTCATCCTGAACTCCCGCAACCCGCTGGGCTTCATTTCAAATGCCCAAGCTCCTCTGTCTTCCGAGCCGCCTTCATTAATTCTCACACTCAGCCAGGCGCAGCACCGCTCTCCTCCCAGGGCCAGCGCAGCTCAGCCCTGCAAATTGGTCGGTGCGCCCTCCTCCCTGGTGTTTGCACAACGGGAGATGGTCCGTGTGTCTGCGACCCGCCGAGTCTCCCTTTCCCTTCAATTTGCAGAAAGCTGGGCTCTGCAGCAGAGGAAGGTGAGGTGAGATTAATTGGCAGAGCCGAAGAGGACCGTCCTGCCCCGGAGTGGGCGAGAGGCCGCAGACGCGTCGCAGTTAATTGGTTACATGTGACCCTGTCCTCTTTTTTTTACTTAATTCTAACTTTTAACATTTGAAGCTGCATCAATATTAATTATTGCTGCCTTTCTCTGAATCACCTCTCACCCGGGAAAGGCCATGTCCATTTCTCAAAGGGAGGAAGATAGACTTGCTGAGCGCCCGGGCTGGGGGCGACCTTGGAGAGACGGACATCTGCAGGTCTAGGCCTCGCTCCCCGCAGTAAGGATGGGGCCTCACAGCCTCCAGGCCGGAGGTGCTATCGCCTGTCCAGCATCTTTCCTCATGTCTTCATTTCAAAGGGAGGAGGGACAAAAGAAAGGACCAGCACTAAGGGAGGGACAGAGCCACTCGGTTTTATCAATTCCTCTGGCGTTTCTCAGGAGTTCTGGAAGGATCCTTTCTTGACACTCCCAAGGAGCCGAATCCCAGGATTGCCACCAAGGGAACAGCCCATCATGTTGCTATTTAAGGACAGTGTTGAAGTGGCCCACGCATCGGGCACCATCTGGGCAGAGCACTGGGAGCACAGTCCTCCTCCATCATGCCTCCCCATGGAGAGGGCCCTGCTCATCACCAGGAACAGGCCTCAAAGACCCCGTCTGACTCTCAGGGCCAAGTGGACCCTGTGTGCTCGTGAGTGGGACAGTGCCCCCTTCCAGCCACAGTCAACAGGGACCGCACTGCTGCCCCACAGAGCCACCCCACGTCCCTCTGACTGTGTGCCTCTGCAGGCACATGAGAGAGACACAGAAAAAGGCCCTGAAGTGTGGCTGGAGCACATTGCCCCACAGCACCGCAGCTGGTCTCTTCTAGGCCACGGCGAAGCCTCACCCAGGCCCCCACTTCAAGCACGTGGGACACTTGGGGTCATCACTCCCCAGTGCCGTCGGGGGCCTCCTGCATCACCAGAGACAAACTCCATCTGAGGCCAAGAGGATAAACCTTGCTGGAGGATGGGAGGACAGGAATGGGCTGGGGGGCGGGCGTGGGCCCGAGGCTCCAGGAGGACCCCAAGCCAGGCATTCACCAGCTTCCCCAGGACCACAGCAGAAACTAGTCACTCACCCAAGGCATGACACTGCATCCCACCCTGTACCAAGACCCCCTGCACGTGACCTTATTTGGAAATGGGGTTGTGGCTGTGACTTCATTAGTTAAGATCAAGCCACCATGGAATAGGGGGTTCAACGCCCAGGGTGCCTGGCGTCCTCAGGAGAAGCTGAGGCTCAGCCACAGTCAGAACACCGCATGACGACCGAGGAAGGCGTGTGATGTGGCCACAAGCCCAAGAGCTGCCCCCACGCCAGGAACTGAGGGGAAGGCACAGGCCAGTGCCTCCGCCAGAGCCTTGGGGGAGGGCCTCACAGCCCCACCAGCACTTCGAGGTCACCTCCAGCCTCCAGAGCAAGGGGAAGGCCTTCTACTGTTTTAAGCCACAGACTGGGGTTTGACAGCAGCCTGAGAAAACACAGTGTCCATCGTAGAAGCTCTGCTGGCCACAGGTAGCAGCTCATGTGAAGTCCATCCTGAGGATAAGCAAACGGAGGCACAGAGGTCAACAGGCTTCCCCAGGGTGATCAGCTAGCAAGCGGCTGGTCCAGCCTGGAACCCAAGCTTGCAAGCCGTGTTCCCCCTGCACCCCAGCCGAGGCCTCCAGCCCTTCAGGGACAGAGTGCACCAGTGCATGGCCTGATGCCCAACGCTCAGGCTCAGGTGACACTTCAGAGGCTCCTCAGGCCAGGAAGACAAGCTGGGCAGGACAGTCATTGGCTGTTCACAGATGGACAGGAGGATCGGGGATGGGGTGGTGCAGAGTGTCCCCCAGACCAAGTGCTTACAAGAGCCAGGCCACTGGTGACACAGGACTCAGCAGTGGAAGCAGGGCCTCTGACCAGACCGGGGGCCTGAGCTCACGGCCTGCACCTGGGCTCTCCCTTCCCAGCAGGCCCCTCGGCACCTGCCTCAGGTTTCAGGCCTGACTCTTCCAGAAACTTCCCTCACTGGCTACAGAACGCAGTCCTTGAGCGTCTGCTCTAATTGCGGGCAGCGATTACTCCCACGGTTTCAGGGCCAACAGCTGGGCTAAGTGGCCGTCCCCAAAAGCCATTTCCTGCCTGGCTGGGTACAGAATGTTCTTTCCCTCTAAGTAAAATAAACAGGTCTGAACTCATTGGGCTTTTCTATCTGCCTCCTCTGAAGCCTTCTAGCTCCTGGGTTTTTATACAACTAAGATTTATAGTATCTATTCTCCCCAGCGCAGAGTCCCGAGATAATGTCAATAGATGGCTAGTTTCGTCAATAAATCCCTCCAGCAGTGGAGAGATATCTATTTCAGCTGAGTTCTCCAGAGCTGAAGCCACGCTCCCAGTGGTGGAGAGCACTCGGGCCAAACGTCCCCACTCCACAGGCAAGGACACTTCTGCAGAGCCTAGCCCACGCCCACCTCCTCACCTGCTCCCCAGAGTCACCAAGGCCAATGGCTGCGGTGGGGGCAGCCCCTGGCAAAGGCCCCCAGGGTGGTAGATCTGAAGGCCACTCTCATCCCAGGGGCTGGAGCCCAGAGGGGACACTCAGTACTCAGCCACTGGGGGACAGGTCAGTCCTACAGTTTTTCTCCCTCCTCATGTCCCCACCAGCCCAGGCCACCAGGCAAGTGCTCAGAAATAGCACTGACCACACCTTGCCTGACACCTGCACTCAGGCTGTGGCTGTCCCTGCTCCCAGCCCCTCCCTGGGGTTGCTGGTCCCCACGGCCTCCAGATTCCCTATCTGTCTGCACTGAGGCCAACCACTCATTGCAGAGGCTGGTCTCCCTGGGCAAAGCCCCTGGGTACCCCAGGTGTTCCATCCAGAGCAACAAGGGAGATTGGCTACAGGCCTATGAGGGATGCCTGGCCATTGCAGGCCCTGCCCAGCTGAGGCGGAAGCCACCTCCCCTCCAGTCCCAGCACGTCCCCTGCTGAGGACACCTGGGTTCCTGAGCCTGGGCACAGAGGCCGTCTGTCCACTGTTGCCAGGTCTTCTGTTCCTGAAGGGCCTGCCTCACACCACACGTCCTCCTGCCAGGAAGACGGCAGCGAAACTGTCCCCGGGGCCCTGTGGGGCGAGACCAGCACATGCACTCGTCCCAGCCAGTCTTGGCCGGCTGTCGACACCAGGGCTGTGTCCGGCCAGGGGCCCCCTCACCTGTTCGGCCACTCCTTCGCAGGGCTGCCACACTGAAAGGACACAGGCCAGAGTCCAGGGGAGGTGGCAGAGAGAAGCAGTCAGCCGGCATCTTTTCTTTCAGAAAAAATAAATCAGGTGCATCAAAATTCTTTGCTCAGTATGACTCAGGGGCGGAGACCCAAGAACACAGAGGTCACCATGAAAGAGAACCTGCACTGGCCAGGCCCCGTCAAGGCCCTCACCGCAGCCATGCTTACTCTGTGATCTCGTGGCCCCCCAGGAAGTGGGTCCCAGCAAGCACCTCTCTCCACAGTGCAGCCCGGGCACAGAGGAGAGGAGAGCCCACCCTGCCCGCCCCGGCTCACCTGGCGCTGGTGCTGAGTCAGTGGGAGGCGGGGCCGGAATGGAGCCAGTGACCCCAGGAGCAGACCAGTCAGGATGCCGCCTGCTCTTGCCCGAGCTCACACTGGGTCCAGCAGCACCAGCAGAACTCGCAACCCTGGACAAGTCACAGACTTCCTCCGAACCCGAGTCTTTCCATCTGGACTGGGGGTAGCCGCCATCACACGCCCACAGCTTCCCTCCAGATCCTGTTCCGCTTTCTGCCACCTGAAGCTTGTCTATAAGGAAGGATTCTTACTCCGACACCTGGGGCGGGGCCCTCAGGAAGACGGCCTTCTGGTTAAGCCTGGAGAGGAAGCTGGAGCCGGACTTGTGGCGATCAGTGCTAAGAATCCATGGGCAGCAGCGGCTGGCGATGGCCTAGGCACTTTGTGTCCACCCTGTCCTTCTGCGTCATCCTCAACATGCAAGTGGCCTTCTTACTTAAATGCGGTTGTTGAGATGGTCAGTTTCTGTGGCTCACCTCTTTGGCAGGTCCATGCCCAGGAGGCGCAGGCAGACCTAGCAGCCAGCTCTTCCTCACCCTGGACAGTAAGGCCCAGGCGACCCTGCAGACCCAGACCTGCGCCCCTCGCCTCCTGGTCCCAGGCCCTCCCCCTCCCAGGACCTGCCTCCTCAATCACTCACAGGCACATGGCCCACCTGGGATCCCTGTCACCCCCTCTCTCCTGTGTGGCATCTGCCTCCCTACAGACCCCAAGCTCTGTCAGCAGAGTCCTCCCTGATTAGCCAGGACACGCAGTCAGCAGCTGCGAAGCCGGCACTGAGCCTGGTGGACAGAGAAGGGTCTGTGGGAGGAGGCAGGACAGGTTACAAGGGCAAAGCGAGCCTGTGCAGCCCCGAGGGAGAAGGACCACCGCTGCCCTGGGGCTGGGCACAGGGGCACCCACGTCCCTGTTGGCAGTGCCACCACAGGACCCAGCACCACTGTCCTGCCCCACCAGACTCCCAGGAGGTTCAGGCTGAGCTGGCTCACAGCCCAGGCCACCCCGGTCAGGAAAGTACAAGCACCAGGGCAGGGCCAGGCAAGAGGATGGACGGCAGACAGTGGGACATCAAGAATCCTAATTCCAGTCCTCTGGTCCCAGGCCTGGGTTCTTCCCATGCACGTGCCGTGGTGAGAGGAGTGGAGGGCAAATGGTAGGAAGGATGGAGAGGTAGGTGGAGGATGGATGGATGCATGGATGGATGGACAGAATGACAGGGGAATGGCTTGTGTCTTAGTCCATTTTCCGTTGCTGTAACAAAATGCCTGAGGCTAGGTGCTTTATAAAGAAAAGAGCTCACAGTTTTGGAGACTGAAATTCCCAGATCAGGTAACACCACCAGTTTGGTCTCTGGCAAGGGCTTCATGGTGAACAGCATCCCACTGGCAGGAGCACCTGTGAGAGAAATCCCATGTGAGACGGGAAGCCAGAGACACTCAGAGGCAGGCCAGAGCTTTCTAAACTCCACTTTCCCAGGATCTGGACAGGGTCCCTCAAGAATTGATCCAACACCCAGTGACCTCTCAGAGGCCCACCACCTCTCACCCCACCACGCTGGGGACCAAGTCCCCAGCACCTTTGGGGAGTAAACTTGAACCAGATCCATACTAGAGCATGCTGACTGGGAGAGGAGGAAGGGCCCAGAGGGCCCCGTGGAAACAGGGACTGGTGAGACCCTGGGTGAGTGGCAGGCAGCGCTGAGGTGCTGGGCCTGGACAGAGTCAGCGGGATGCCTGTTGTTGACCCGGGAGCCTGGCTGCGTGGGCCAAGCGAGGATCTGCTGGAGCAGGTCTGGCCAAGAGCGGTGCTGGGGGCAAGCTCTACCTCCCGCACGCCAGCTCTGTGTGCACGCTCGCACACACGTTGGGGCCAAAGCCTCAAGGAACGTCACGCCCACGACCCTCGGCTTACCGTTGGAGAGCCTGGGCCAGAGAGGGGAGGAAGCACTTCACGTTCCCCCGCCCAGGATCAGAGTTGGAGCCCATGGCCCGGCTGATGGGGGCGGCTGGGAGACCCTCACAGATCAGATCTGTGCCGTCAAAGCAAGAGACCTCCGTGGCTGCAGAAAAGGAGCAGGTGGAAGGGGCCCCGTGAAGCTGACGCCAGCTCAGGGCAGGACAAGCCCAGGCTGCCAGCAGAAGGCCACAGCCAAGCACAGTCCAGTCCAAGGCTCCACCTGCAGCAGCCACCGTCAGCCGTCTGGTCACCGGCAGTGGGTCGGGTGAGGGGGCGCGTGTGCCTCAGAGCCCCTCCTCCTGCCTGCCGTGCCCCTCACGTTCCTGCAAAGGCTCCTCGAGCACCTTTTCAGGATCACAAATCATCACATGGTTCCCACCTGGCGCCAGCAGACTACAGAGGCTCCTGGAGTTTACACACACACATCCAGCAGGGTCCAGCACAGGCTCTGGCCTCCCCTCTGGACGGTGAGCTCTGAGCTAAAGAAGCCTGAGGCCTCAGGACCCAGAGACCAGGGACCCATGGGCATGGTCCTTAGATGGCCTCCAAGGTTCCTCAGGGTCGGAGGACCAGCGGTGGAGGCTTATCCTCCAGCCTGAGCCTGCGAAGGTCACAGACCCCACACACTATGGGACCTTATCCACGGGGCTTGTTCCTCTGACAGATGGGCTGCGGATCATCTCTCTCTTCTTCCATCCATCATCTCCTAAATGCTGCCACCTCTGCTCTTGGCCAGCCACGAGTGCACCTGCCCAGGGCCTGAGGCGAGCCCCACCATCCACCCGGCCGCTCCTTCCCTGACAGGTCTCAACACCCAGGAAGGACCACTGTGCACCCCAGGCCCTGCTCTTGGCAGGGAACTGCCACGGACTGAGCGCAGCAGGGCAGGCCGGCCTCTGGTTACTCGCTTCCCCTGAAATCAGTGCCGGGGCCTCTGGGGTGAAACCCTGGCAGGAGGCGCCGCAGAGCTGCAGCGTCCACGCTGGAGGAGCACCAGCCGTGGCCAGGGCCCTCAGTGCCAGAACCCGGGGAAGGTCTCCCTCGGGTCTGTGCGAAGGCCAGTGCGCCTGTAGGGTGGAAGGCACTGGGCTGGCACCGTCAAGGCCGTCACCGACTCTCCTCCTAACAAGTTAGAGAACAGAAAGGAGACGACAGATGAGACAGGAGGAGGACAGACGCGGAGGAGGAGGAACAGGACGAGGGCTCACACTGGGCCTCAGGCAGGGCTGCTCTCTCTCTGTGGCCGGGGCTGCTCCACTGCCACCAGTCCAGTGGGTCCCCAGGTCCTGCCATCCCCGTGGACTCAGAGCAGACACTGTGTGCCCTGCGGTGTGATCTGAAGGGCCCATTCCCCTTCCCACTAAAACAATGACCCCTCAGTCTCCCCCGCACATGGTCCCTCCTTTCCACATGGGCCCTGAAGGACTGTGGTCCCCAGGACCTCAGAGAAGCTCCCACTCACCCAGCAGAGCCCCCTGCGGCCCCCACTCTGCCTCCTACTGCCCACTCACTGAGGACGTGCACTGGGAGCTCCCGTCCATCCCACACCATCGTCCAACTGTATCCTCTGAGCTGGCCCAGGCCAGCACTGGGAACCCACAGACCTACCAGGCAGAGCTCGGCCTGGTCACATGGTCTGGGTAGAACAGAGGGTGCGTGAACTCCTGCAGGGACAGTGGTCAGACGGTGGTCGGGCCGGAGCTGTCCTAGGGAGCAGAGGGGCTCTGCCCACAAGGGGGCAGGCTGCCTCCCACAGCAGGGCGGCCACAGGTGGGCTCTTCAGAATGGAGTGGGGACTCAAGCCAGCTGCCCCTGCCCATGTGCGAGAGACCAGGCCCTCAAGCATGTCCCCAGGAGGCAGAAGGCCCAAGTCCACCCCCAGGAAGTTCAGGCATAGGGAGAGCAGAGGTGCCTCAGCCTCCGAGACCGTCTATCTGGTCAACAGCACCACGGTGCTCAGCATGCTCAGCCAAGGTCCCTGGGCAGTGTGTGGACAGGGACCCAGTACAGCTCAGCTCACTCACCTGCTGGCCAGCCACCCTCCCAGGGGCCACTCCTCCCTCGAGCATGGCCCTGAGGGCCAGGGCCCCTGCCAGAGCGCATCCACTCTGGACAGAGAACAAGGTGTGTGAGGGATAGCTCAGTCTCTCCGAGGCCCGTGACCCCTTGGTCACCTCCCCAGCTAAGCTCTTCCTGCCGGGGATGGCTGGGGTGGAGTCACTGACAGCCCTGCCCATCAAGGAGCTGCAGGGACAGAGGCCAGGCCCCTGGCCTCAGGACTTGGGCTGAGAGGCCCCCCAAGCCAGGAGGCACTCACCAGAATGAGATTCCTGATGGCACTGCCTGGCAGTGTGTGGAGAGAGCCTGCCTTGGTCCCCAGCTGACTGGGCCTTCGAGGAGCAGGAAGGACAGTGAATTCAAGCTGACAGGGTGCCAGCTGCCCATGGTCACACGGAGGCCTTGGGCACTGGCAAGGCCATCAGGGCCTCAGATGGGAATGGGCGGTCAGAGAACCCCACTTCCTCAGACCTGGAGAGCACTGAGCGCATCACCCACAGCCACGGCCCGGCTCCTCCTGCTCCCCCACCAGGAGCAGGAGCCTCTCACAAGGGTGCAATCACCCTGGCAGAGCTTCAGGGCCCATGGCCATTCCCACCCTGTCCACAGAGAAGGTGATCTCACCCTGGGAAGGCTAAGGGGATCTGTGGTGGGCAGCGGCCCGTGGCACAGTCTGAGTCCACCTGGAAGTCCTGGGCTCTGGAACTAGGGAGGCCAGGCACAGCCATGGCCTGGCAGGCCAGGGAGGCACCATGAGGGCTGGAGCCGGGTCTCGGAGAGAAGAGCCTGGGTGCCTGGGCCTCCTCCCTACAGGGCCCTGAAGGTTCTCCGGAGCCAGCAGGACAGGGACGGAGCCCAGCAGGATGCAGGTTCTGGTCTCCGCAGTCAGGAGACTGTGGGTCTTTCAGGTGGAGCGTTGGAATTCTGGGAAGGGGACCCTAGACAGCAGGAAGCCTCCACCCAGAGGGCAGCTCTGCTCTCTGGGCCTCGGGCCACACCGCACCCAGGAGGTGCGACCAACGCCCCTGCCTCTCAGGAGCCCAGAATGGCCCCGCATGGAGCCTTGCCTGTCACCTCTCCTCACCCGGCTCTGTGGCTGTGGGTTGTCTCCTTGGAGTGGCCACCAGCTGGGGGTCCCAGGAGCGCAGCACTCCAACCCACAGGAAGCAGAAGTGGAAGTGGGACTCTCTGGGTTGGTATCGAGGGGCCGGCAGGGCTGTACCCTCTCAGGGGCTCCGGGGAGAAGGAGGCCGCATGTGGCAGCAGGTAACCTCCACATCGGAGGGGTTCCAGGAGGCAGGAATGCCCAGTGGTTAGGGGTGTGTGCTCTGGGATTGGCCTAGGCAGGAGTTCAAATGCCCTGAATGAAAAAATGATTGAGTAGCCACGAGTATCCCTACAGTGGATGCCATGGTCCCGGAAGAAGGCGTCACAGCTCTGCACAGAACTGAAGACCCCCAGGTTCCCCGGCGCACAGCCTGCTCTGGGGTCCTGACGATCCCTCCCTCTTCCTGAGAGAATCCCCCTCTGCCTGGTGCCTGGAACCTGCAGAACATCCCCATGAAGTGGACACACCCCCACCCAGGACTTGGGACAGACCATGTGGCTCCCTTTGGCCTGTAAATGTGAACGAAGGTGACAGGCATCACCCCCAGCAGCCGCTCTGGGGACACGGTCTCGTCCACCATTCCTGCCTCCATATCACCATCCCAATCCACCTCAGCCCACCCCAGCCCACCCCAGCAGGTGGAGAGCAAAGGGAAGCACGGAGCAGACCCCCAGCTGGAGGGCATCAGCCTTGGATTCAGAAGCCACTGAGACCTGGGGTGTTGGCCCCACAGCAAAGCCACCTGGGAGCCAACACGGGCAGCCAGCGCCCGCACAGGATGCTCTGGACCAGGCCAGGCCATGGCTGCCGCTGCGGAGAAGACAGGGAGGGACCCCCTGGCTGGAGTGCATGAACACTCGTCTTGAGAATGTTTGCCCCAAACAGCCACTTATGAGTGGGTCTTTGAGGACGGATAATGACTCTGGGAATGTCCCAGCTCACGCCGCGGCCCCCAGAGGAACACAGAGGCAGCCAGCTCCTCAGTCAGTGACCCTCTGCACAGGAGGCCGGCCGGGGGTGGGCAGGTACGCAGCGCCCACCCTGCACAGGGCAGAGGCACATGTGAGCGCGCACCACCCGTGAGCAAGAGGAGACTCGGCTCAGAAAGGGGACCTGCCCAGGGCCAGGCCTGACCCGTCCAGCAAGCACTGGCCTCCTGGGCTCTGCTCACTCCTGAGGATGCCCTCCTGTCCCTGCCAGTCCCTCGGTGCCTCAACTGTGGTTCTCCGTCCACTCTCCCCACATAACAATTACTGATGTTCCCCCAATTACTCAAGAATCGCCCACCCATGAAATGGCAGAGCCAGAGGGCCTTCCACATAAACTGACCATTTGTAAGAACTGCCCAGAGCCCCAGACTCCAGCCCCTGGGTCCTGGGAGCCGAGGGCTGGGGCAGCCACTGAGGGAGCACAACAGACGCGTCTCTCCTCTCCTCCCTGAGGCCAAGCCCCAGCCCTCCCTGCCTCTGTGGGGGTAGCATTAAATGCTGTTTTATCAACTTTCCCTCTGAACGGGATTTCCTTGATCCGGGAGCTAATTGTATTGACATTAACCTGTTTGAACAGGGCTAAAGTATCAATAAATCATTTTTTAGTAGCTCCTCTTATTATAGCACTTTGTTAATGTATTGCACTTGAAGTGACGAATAGCCCAAGAAATCACAGTTTTCCTGTAATATACTTTGTCTTTTTAAGCCTTTTCTTTCCTCTTGCTAGTTCAGAGACTTCTAAAGTTGATTTAGAGGTGAATTAAGACGAAGGCCAGGCCAGTGCTCTGCGTTGGCCATAATCTTCTGTCCCCTTCCGCGGCTCCATTTCGCCCGGACAACGGCCACCCACCTGAACCCCCGCTGCCACACACGACCAGGATTCAGGTGATTGCAGTTTCTACATTAGAGGGATCTGGGACGGGTGTAATCAGGGACTCAGGAGAAGGGCTTACAGCACAGTATCATGAAGAACAGGTTTTACTCCCATTTTCGAAAATATCAAACCCATAGATGGTAAAGAAATTAAAATGCCAAACATTTCAGCTAGGAGGGTGCCAGAATCTAGCTCTGAGCTTAATGGCACACGGGGCAAAAGAAATGTTTCTGTATTTCATTTGAGTTTGGAATGACAGAGGAAGCTCGCCGGGTTGGGGCAAAGCCCTTTCAGGGTTCCGAATTCTCAGACGAGCCATGGCCCTGGGCTAGGCAGGGCGCTCGTAAAGGGGACACATAGCAACACCCTACCTCACCCTTGCCAAGCCCGAGAGCAGCCACGGCCAGCGTTCCTGACGGTCCAGCGTCACAGCCTCCCACAAGGGCCCCGTGTCTCTGTGCTTTCCTTGATAGTCTCTTAGAGATAATTCCCCTTGCCCTCAACAAGCCACTTGAAGAAACGTCTCCAAAGCTGCCTTGGAAGCCCTGCTCAGGGCTGTGCTCCCCTCGAGGCCCAGCTCCCACGGCAGACGCAGCATTCCTGTGACCGCAAGATCCCCCGCTGGCTGAGCCAGCTCCAAAGGGCTGGGAGCCCAGGCATGGGGTCAGAGCTGGGCCTTGCCACTTGTTTCTGCAGGAGGGCTCACATCTGCCCGTGGCCAGGAGCACGTCCTCTTCTGAGGACAAGCGTGTGCAGGGGGACTCTGCCTGCCACCACCCTCTGAGGTGCCTGCACCCCAGGGGACCCAGGATGGGAATGGTGGGATCCTCCTCTGGCAGCTTGGACAGGACCACCCGTCACCCAGGAGGCAGGGTGGCAGGACAGGAAGCAGCCTGTCCTTACTTATGATGGTGGCATGTGGTCCAACGTGGATTCGTGCGTTAACTTTGATATTTTAAATTATTGCATTGAAATAGCACTGACCTTGATGATGGGGTGTTGAGGCTGCTCAGGTTTGGGGCTCATGGTCACCTCTCTATAAGGCCATTTCCCTGCCCATGTCTATGTGGGCTCTCTGCCCAGGTGGCAAGGACCCCCAAACCCAAGCAGCCAACAGGTGAGCTGGACACTGGCCTTGGCTGTTTAGCACAGAGCAGACGCCATGCTGCTCCTGGACCAGGGCCACTTAGGCCTATTAAAGCCCTGCTTCTGCCCTGCGGGGAGCTAACGAGGCCCATTCCTCTGGGTTCCTATTCATGGTTTTGGCCCAGAGAGAATAATTAATTCTGCTGATCCCTGATTGACTTCAGGTGGCTGAGACACCAACACTGACACGGGTCCCTTAATGAGTGATTTCTTCACTTAAACTGGCTTCAGCCTTACTTAGAAGAAAAGAATAAGACAGTTAAAGCCACAGGAAGATCCCAGCAGAGAATAACCATGGCTTATTAGCACGTGCAATCAGGCGCCCCTGCACAGAGGCCGGAGAGCCTCGAGCATGACCAGCCTCGTCCCCACAGAACCTCTGGTAGAGGCAACAGACAAGAGGATCCTGCATCAGCAGCTGTGAGGAGGGACAGACAGTTGGACAACCAGCCTGGCCTGGCCAGGAGCGGGCAGCAGAGAATTAAAGCAGTTTGAAGCCAGGAGCCCAGTTTCAATATGAGTAAGGGGCCAGGGAAGGCCTCCCAAGGAGGGCAACTGGGATTGCCCTAGAGGTGAGGGAAAGGCTCCTGCCAGCAAATGAC
Source organism: Xerus rutilus (assembly GCA_028644305.1). Classification (NCBI taxonomy): domain Eukaryota; kingdom Metazoa; phylum Chordata; class Mammalia; order Rodentia; family Sciuridae; genus Xerus; species Xerus rutilus. Next base: position 2,369,487 of record CM053403.1, read on the forward strand.
AGAACTGGACAGAGAAACTCCAGGATTTAACCTCCCGGCCAGGACGGGCCAGGGCCCCTTCACCTGTAGGACTCACAGCCACGCTAGACTGAACACAAAACTAGACAGCAAAAGCAGGATTTGCAAGCTCATATCTCTGGGATACTGAAGACATGGGTTGGCTTCAGGAGCAGCTGAATCCAGCAGTCAGTCAGAAATCTCCCTCCCTCCTCTAACTCTTGGCTCCACTTTCCCTTTCCCCGATGCTGTCCCCACAATGACATCAGCCACTGCAGCTCTGGACCTGCCTCTCCTGCTCAGGAGACTCTGTGGCTGTTGACCGCTCTAGTTTAGAAGGTGGAGGAAGCATCGTGCTCCTTCCCAGCCCTCTACCAAAGCAGCAGTAAGAGAGGCGTCAAGACCCGGGGGAGCTAAGAGGGGGCCCCAGCACAAGGGGCTGGAAACTGCAAAGCAAAGATGAGGGCTAAGTCGTCACTGGGCTGAGGCCAGATCCCAGACCTGCAGCTTGACACCCTAAGAACCACCCACTGACAAGTGGGGCTAGGACCTGGGAGCAGGCAGCTGTGGCCAGGCAGGGCTACAGGTGCCAAGCCAAGGGGCCTGGGTGGAGGAAGACAGGGAAACCGTAAGTCCTGGGCCCTCCCCACCCAGGCTGGGGCTGCCTCCCCGTCCGGGCAGGTCCACAGACCCGCTCCGTGCTGGGCCCTACGGCCCTGACGATACCGGTTCCAGAAGGCTGGAGCTTGGGGTTCTGAAGGCAGCGTCCCTCACGGCTCCCAGGCTGGCAGCCAGCCCTGGCCCCCCAGACAGGAGTCCAGGAGAACTGAAAAGGGGGACCAGCCAGCCCAGGGGAGAGCCCAGGACTTCTGCAGCCCAGTCCCTTGGCCCACCCGGAGTCCCACAGCAGGCCCCACCCTGCCAGCCCTGCCCAAGCTCAGAGCTTCCAATCAGCTTTCAGACCCCAGCTCCCAATGACCAGCTGAGCACCAACGAGAAACAGGCATCTGTCCCCAGCATAGAACACGCAAACCAGACCCCCGAGCAACCAGGCGAGCTCAGCAGGGAGGAAGCAAGGACTGTGGAGGCAGAGCAGAGAGAGGACGTCACACCCAGGAAACAAAACCCAGGGCTCCAAGAAAACAGGAGGTGGGACCGTGGGAAAGCAGTTTCCAGGAAGAAGCGGGGCTGACCAAGCAAAAAGGCCAGCCAGTGCCCAACCGCGCAGGCACCGTGGCCGCCGTGAGGGGCAGCAGGGGCCCCAACTTCCGCTCCATCCTCTGTTCATGGGGCACCCCCCACACACAGGAGTCATGCTGAGTGTCCTGCTGGGGCCTCCCTCATGATCCAGGACACAGAAACACAGGGCCACCTGCAGCACTTCCCAACAATGCCCAGTGGGAGCCTGGGCGGCCCATGGTCTTGCCCGCGGATCTGCCCCAAGTTGGTGGCGCTGTCTCCCAGGATCTCTCCCCTGCCCTTCCTTCCCTGCGGAGCCCCACTTGTCCCAGGTCCTTCTTGCCATCGCCCGCACATCTGCCTGGACAATGAAAGCAGAGGAAGGGCTGGGACAAGTGGGTGCCCCCTGAGGAGTAGGTCCTGCACTGGCCTGGCACGTTGGGGTCCTGGGGATGCAGGCACACTCCAAAAGAACCTTCTGGTGTCCTCCTGGGCCATCAGGGCCTCGGCCCTGGCCCAACACACAGGGCAGTGCTTCTCCAGCTGACCTTGAAACCTGAAGGCCAAGGTGAGGGCTACGCTGCAGCTCCCCCTCAGGCAGACCCCACCGTGGAGGTACAGGGGTTTGGAAGGAGGAACTCCATGAAGTTCTTTCCTCCAGTAATGGGCGGGTCTATTCTGCAGAGTTGGCGCCTACAGGGGCCCTCCCGCCAGGCTCCCTCAGCCTCCCCTCCCAGTGAAGGCCCTCTCCCTGCTTCTCCCCGGGGCCAGCCTCCCATGCTGAAGGCCCTCAGAGTAGGAGGCACAGTGACAGAGGCCCTCGAGGCTGAGAAATCCTGGGGGGCTGGAGCGCGCCCACCCGCAGGCTGAGGTTTGCTTGGAAGTGGACGGAGCGCAGATGAGGCGGGACACCGCTGTGCTCAGGGCAGGTCTCGATTTTGACAACGAAACACCACGAAAATCTGACCTAAGCGATAGTGACCTTTTATGAAGAAATTTAAATATTTTATGATTTTCTTCTGTGCTGATAATGTGAAATATGCAACTGATATATACATTTATATACATTTAATACATTGCAATGATTAAACACTATACAGAAAATTTCAAAGAGACGTGGCTGATTTGCAGATCAATATATTCCTCTAAGGGTTGCGCTGACGCTCCAGCTGCTGCTGCTCCGGCCAACCAGAGTCTCCACGAGAGGAAGGTGCGTTTTGAAAACTGAGAACTACAATGGCTGCAGAGAGGGTGTCCAATTTGTCATCGCTGTCAATAAAAGGCAACTGTGTGAAAATTTTAATTATAAGAACATAATTAGCGATACTGCGAAATGAAGGCAAGAAAAATAAATTTTATAGAATGAGCATACGTTAATTTATAAATCATGCATATTTTTGTTTTATTATTCATTCAAGCATTATTGGCCCATCAACAGAACACCCAGGCATATGCAATCATAATTAAACTCAGTTTGCTTTGATATTTTGCCAGTTTTAGGTTATCAAAAAATAACCCATAATTTTTTACACATTTTTTTCCATCTTGTTATTATGAAGGTGTATTCGTCAAGGCAGGAGACGAGGACATTTTTTTACTTAACAGTTCGTTAACTTGATTTATAATTCATAAATGTTTAGACAGACGGTCCACGGGCCTGTGCTTATACTCTGGCTCCGAGCCCCACACATAGCTTGGGCCCAGGTAGAGGCTGGGAAGGAGGGAGGTAGAAAAGGGAGACAGGGGGCTCCAAGTTTCCCAGAAATTCTATTCCCATGCCAGGGTGCTGATGTTGGGCTTTTTGCTTCTGTTGACTCTGGATTTATATTTTACTCATCCTTGTGAGTGAGTGATATGGAGGACAGAAACAAATAAAGTGAAATAAAAACACAGTGGAAAGAGAGCTCACCTGTTCCCATGGACAGAGACCGCGAGTCCTGGGTGGGCCCTCACAGGAAAGCACATTGGCACAGGCAGCTTTGCTCTGGGCCCAACTGCTGCTGTTGACCCCTGTCTCCAGCCAGGGGTAGAACGTTATCAGCTCTGCGAGGAATGAAAATCCTTGACATTTTCCTTACCAGAATTTTTTGCGAGGAGCGGGTGCCAGGGATTGAACCAGGGACACTTAACCACTGAGCCACATCCCCAGCCCTTTTTTGATTTTTTATTTTGATACAGGGTCTTGCTAAGTTGCTTAGAGCCTTACTAAATTGAGGCTAGCTTTGAACCTGCAGCCCTCCTGCCTCACTCAGCCTCCTGCATCACTGGGATTACTGGCGTGTGCCCAGCATCTTACCAGAATTTTTAAGAACATGTTTTATACTGATTCTAAACACAATACTGGCCCATTTTGAAAAACTTGGAAACTAAGAATAAAAAGCAAGTGTGTATTTCAGCACCCAGAGAAAACTGCTACAGAAACATTGGCATATTTCAGTCTTCCACAAAACGTGTTTAATCTATAGTTTCATGTGATTGAGATCAGCCTCCAGATGCGGCCTCTACCCTGTTTTTCTCACGCAGTGTGCTGGACCCTCCTCTGTGTTATCACGCACGCACGGTGAGCACCTGCGGCCATATTACGTACCCATTCGTCTCCATGTCATGGGACACTCGGGGGGGTTCTGAGTCTCACTTTCACAGTCACACGCCACGGCATGGAGAAAGCGGGACTGTCCGGGCCTGGGTGTCAGCTCCCACTGGCTTTCGAGGCTTGGCATCTGGAAACGGCTGGGGAGAGTGTTAGGATTCCAGACGTGGCGGCTGAAGACCCTGGCTTCCCACACACGTCACCCGCCTTGAGGACATCAATGTGCTGACACCTGGCAACATGGCGTTAGTTACTAAGTGAATCTAAAAGCCACCAGGACAGACTTGAAATCACATCCAGGTTTGCAAACCTTGTCCCGACAATCTGGAGGGAGTCAGCCCCTCTAGGCCTCAAGTTCGTCCTCTCAGCAGCCATGGCACAGCCCCAGGGCTTACAAGGATTTAAAACAGGCACACGCCTGCCAAGGCCTGGCACATGGGTGCTGTTCACTTAGTAATGACTGGCACTAAGGGCTTTTCAAAGTATCTCTTGTCAAAGTATTTCAGGGAAAACAAAAAGCCCCAGGGCAGACTCTGATTGGCCAGCCCTAAAGTCACATGTCCACCTCTGAGCCAATTACTGTGCTTTCTGACCAGCCTGCCAAGAGTCAGGTGCTCTCCTCTGAGCCAATTACCACAGACTGATCAGCCAGCTCTGGGTGTCACGTTCGTCCTGAGCTGGAGACACGCATGGGGTGTCAGCCCTACCTGAACTGTAGAAGGTCAGAGTCCTAGGTCCCAAAGAAAGCAACTCTGTTCCAGAAGCAGGTGAGCAGAAGCAATAGACTCCTGAGCATCCCTGACAGCACCTGTGTGCTGGGGATGAGGCAGGGTCCCAGAGAAGGCCCCTGGGACCAGATGGACATGGGAGAATAGCCCCTGTAGTATGGGTCTGTGAGGAGGAGAAACAAGCAAAACCAAGCCAAGGTGGGGTGGCAGGTGGCCCCCACAGTGGCTTCTCAGGACATGGGGTGGAGCTGCACTTCCAAGGAGGCTGAAGCCCCTTCCAGACCCTGAAGCTACAGGCAGACCTGGGAAAGGGTGAGTGCAGGCCTCTGAGGAGGCAAGGGCTCTGCTGCCCAGGGAATCCCAGGCCTCCATCAGGAGACCGTGGGCACAACCTGGCTCACAGGACACTAATCTGCTGCCCATCTCCAGCCTAGCCCCCTCCAGAACTCACTCCCCTGAGCCCTGCAGAGATGAGCCATGGTGGGCACACGCGTGAGGACCCACGGCCCAGTCACAGGGAGAGTGCAGGGTACAGCAGCGACTGGGACCTTTGAACAGAGACGGGGGCCTATGGGAGGGACAAGTAGGCCCTGCAGGCTCGGGGAGCAGAGAGTCACACAGTGGAGAGGGCAGTGGCTGTGGCTGAGCACCTGGGTTTGCTGAGCCACACCGTCCACGCCAGTCTCTGGCTGGCTCACTGAAGCCAAGGCCTTGTCTCCAGCACTGGCTGGAACTGGCATGGATTCTACTAGTGGCCTTGGGGTTCCCAGGCTGGGACTAAGGGGTGGCTAGAGGCATCACCCTTGGGAAGTGGATGGACTTGCGTGGCCGGGAACGGGGCTGGTGCCTGTTCAAATCTCTATGATGGCCATCAGTGTGGAGCCTGAGAGTCCCACAGCCAAGGTCACAGCCACGTGGAGAGGAGCCTGGCCGGTGGAGACGAGGCCTCACCAGCCCTAGGAATCCACCTCTGCACTCCTCATCAGCCCTCTGCCTGCCCCACGGTCACGCCACAGACCACTATGGGGCGCTCTAGGGAGGGACTTCTGTCTCCGTGTCCCTGGCGCCCAATGGGGCATGAAGGAGGGTGATCCTTGGTGAATCAACCTGGCAGGTGCCCAACAATAAACAGGGAAAGGAGGGGCCAAGGAGGCACACGAGGGCCCACCCCTCGCAGAAGGCCACGGGAGGACCCAGGACCCAGGCCCTTCCGGGATCTCCATGCAGACCCTGGGAGCCCACTGGCTCTGCACACATCAGATGCACCAATTTCAAATGCCACCCTCGGCCCTGTGAAGACAGGCCTCCAGGCGGCTGCAAGGGGACATCACCCCACCCTGCCCAGCAGGAGCCATGGAGCCTTCTCTGGAAGTGGAGGACCCCAGTGATGGCGCTGCATGGAGACCCGGGTCCAAGTTTGGGGCACAGTGAAAGAGCCCCTCGCCAGCGCTGGCTGGAGGCTGCATGGCTTCTAAGCTGCTAGTTCTGCTGGGGCACGAGGGAGCCTCGTCATGGCAGGTGCCAGCCTGCGAGCCCCGGGCTCAGAGCTGGGAGGGAGGGCGGGTCTTTCCTGCCCATCCTGGGTCCCTGGTGTAGACGAAGCCCCCTGGCCTACACCAGTCCCTCCACAGGAGCCACGGACAACTCCTGTACTGCAGCAGGAGAGGCCTTCGGGTCACCTCACTCACCCTCCACCTGTGACGGTGGGGACACTGAGGCCTCCCATCCAGGAGGACGGTTCTCCTGCCTGTCCCCAGCCTCTTTCTTGCTCTCTGGGCCCTGGGGACCCTCGTCTCATCCAGGCCGGCACGACTGTGCAGGGGTACTCTTGGGGGGCAGTAGTTCTGTCCCCTCAGGAGAGCAAGAGCTGTCACGGCACCTGCAGGCCTGGCTGCAGAGCTGTGGACAGGACGGGCCCTACCCATATGGCCCATTCATGGCAGCTTCCCAAAGTCTAATTTAAAGTATAACTTTGAGACAGAAAGATCTATGCAGAAAGGAGTGGAGGGGGCAACGCTTTGGCTTTTACGGGTGGCAGTGGCCCTCTGGGACTGTGTCCCGTGTGGCTTAGGGAAGGGCTGGACCAAGGCTGGGGGAGCCCAGCTGAGTCTACTTCCTGGCACCTCCCGGGGAGGGACCCAGAGCTTCGTGGCCTCAGGGCTGCTGTCAGGGTCCCCTGGGCAGGTTGTCGGGTAGCAGAGCGGGTGGCAGGGGCTCAGCCACTGCTGGCAGTCAGGCTCACACCTGTCAGTAGGCATCCTCGGGACCCTGAGTCCTGCTCCCAAGAGCAGGCAGACTTGGAGCATCTGAGCCTCCAGCCAGCGGGAACCCCAGGAGCAGCTCTGTGCAGCCATATGCGTGACGACCACAAGGCACAGTCATGTGGGGCAGCATGTGCCAAAACCACACGCCAGGAGGGACACAGCCACTGCCAGGTGGCCAGCAGCCCCGCTAGAGAAGGCATCTCTTCAGGTCCCCTCTGTGCCCAGCTCCGAGGGCAGCCCCGGGCTGGAGGCAGGCGTTCACCAGGCAACCAGATGAAGATGAATCACGGCTGGACCCCCATGGGCACCGGCTGCAGGTAGCCCTGGCCTCGGTGGCAGCAAGGGGACCCCAGGCAGCACAGGAGGGGAGGGGAACTGAAACAGTGAGCCTGGCCTCAAAGAACCAGCAGGTCCACAGACAGTGGGAGGGGACCCGGCTTGGGTCACTCACTCATTCTGCACCCCCCACGGGCATGTTGGGGCCCATTTGTTGAGGAAACAGGAGGGTGAGCCACAAACACAGAGCCGTCACCAGGAGAACAGGCACCTCAGCAGGACAGCAGCACAGCAGGACAGCCAGGGAGGCAGGGACGCGAGAGAGGTCCCAGCACCCTGAGGAGGGCCAGCCCTGCCTGGAACCTCAGGGTGCCGCACGCCACTCTCCCTGCCCCACGTCAGACAGATCACCCGTGTTACCTTTCCCTGTGTCCTCAACATCAAAACGGCACCGACTGGAGGTTCTCGGCCCCTCCGGTGAACTGAGGCCAAGGCATCTCCAAAGCTGTCTTGCCACTCGTCAGCTGCAGTCTGTGGATACCACAAGAACTTGCTGACCCTGAGAAGCAGGGACAGTGGGGGTGGGCAGCCGCATGGGGCACTCCCAGGGGCTCACGGAGGGCCTGGTACTCACCCGCATGACTCTGTCAGGACATGCTGCCCTTCCACTGGGCCGTCCCTGCATCAGGTGACTTCCAGACCCAATGAGTGGCAGTGGCAGGTCCTGCTTCCTGAAGAGGACTTCAGGCCACAGCATGGCATAGCTATTTTTCCCTCTGCCTTGACACCAGCCATGTCCCAAAGAGTGGCCACTTCCCGGCCTGGGTCCCAGAGTGAGGAGCTGGAGCCACTCATGAGGAAGGTGTCGTGTGAACAGGGGCTCTGCGGGGATGCTTGTCACTGCAGCAGAGCTTAGCCAGAGCTAACTGACAGCACAGAAACTAGGGCTCAGAGGGTTGAGTGACTTGCCCAAGATCACCTCAGGAGTTGGTGACAGAGCCAAGACTAGAATCCATGTCTCCTGACTTTGTCTGCCTCTGTCTGCTTCTGCAGGTGACTTCCCAACAGCAAAGTGGGACTGCAGAGATGCTCCCACCCAGCGAGGAGTGTTGACATAGGCTGGCGTCTCTGAGCTCTTGATGAAAGCACTGATGACAATAAGGGCCACAATCTATTTCCCGAGCAATGTCCTTAGGTCAGGCACTGAGCCAAGGGCTTGGGTCTTTTATCTGCTCTTTGTAGTGACCCTAAAAGGCAGGAGAACCCCAGACCTTCGTTGAACAGGAGAGATGGTAGGGTTCACGTTACGTCATTCCAACATAAATCCCCCCATCCTTTTCTCAGCGTGGGGTACGATGTCCCCCAGTAAGCACACCTGTGTGCACCCATCCCCCATCGACACGCAGTCAGTCCCTTCCAGGCTTTGGAATCACAAGCAATGCTGCGGTGACTGGCCTTCACATCCCCGTAGACTTCAGCTGCTGTCCCTGGGAGATAGAGACCCAGAATAGGATTAGAGATCCCAGGACAGAATCGATGTCAGGCTTGGGGGAAGCCCAACATCTGCCTCTGTTTGACTGATGTCCATTCTCACCGCAGGGAAAGGGCAGCGTCTCCAGCACCGCTCCCGATCCTGGATGCTGGCGGGATTGAAAGCACCCAGACCCAGTGGCCAGGACCTCGCCTCGTGCTGCACACACCTGGCTCTTAACTGCTGGCGAGGGCACCTCTCCACTTCACCATCAGCCACCTGACTGTCTTCCAGGAAGAGCTGGTGCCCCTAGTGGGCTCTTCCTCCTGGTGGGGCAGTTCATGGTGTCTGCGGCCTTTACCACACCTCGAGCTCTGGAGCAGGAGGTCTGTCCTGCAGCTCCCCACAGGGTCAGTATGGCATCCATCCTGTGGAGGAGGCCTCGCTCTGCAGGTGCACTCAGAGCGAGGGGTGAGTGGCAGTGGCGGCTTATTGAACATGTACTATGTGCCTGGCGCGTGGTTATCAATCTACCCGCGGGGTCTCGTTCAACCCTCACAAAAGCCTGCTGATGTAGTGCAGACCACCACACCACTCCAGCACCCCGCAGGCCCCCGTGGGCACGTACCCAAAGGAAAGGAGATCCAAACAAGGAAGAGATCAACCCGAGGGGCCATTGACCCTCTGCCTCAACACCAGCAGTGTCCCACAGAAGGGCCACTCCTCCATCTAGGTCCCAGAGTGAGGACCTAAAGCCGCTTGTGACTAATGTGTGTACCAAAAATGGTATATTTTACAAGGGAACATTATTCAGCTATAAAAAGGATGAAATCCTGCCACCTGCAGCAACAGGGACCACAGCCAGAAGGCTCAGTGCTGTGTGAAAGTCATAGGAGGCCGAGGCTGGGTGCTCACTCGGGTGTGGGAGCTAAAGAAGCTGCTCTCCCAGAGTAGGGAGGCTAGGGGTGGGGACAGGAGGGGCGGGGCTCATTGATGGTGCAAAGTGACAGTAGCCAGGGTTCAGCTCTGGGTGGGGTCTAGAGCAGCGAGGGGCAGAGCCAACAGTAACTTACGATCTGTTCCAACTCAGCTCTCAGGACTCTCAGGATCGCCACTGTGCTCGCCACAAAGAAACCATCAGCATTAGAAGAGAGGGAGGCGCTAAGGACCCTGACTTACTCAGCGCATACCATCTACAAGCATCCGACTGTCACACTGCACAATTACTGTGCCGATTAAAAGTAAAATGTTAAAAATGCCGACGTCTCAAGAGCGCTAAAATCCGAAAGATTTTTCAAAGATCACTGGGCAACAAAATCTGCGGCGCCTCTCAGGAGGCCGTCCCTGGCCTTGTTCACTGCCGTGGTTTGAACAGTCATGCTCTGCTGCTGAAATAAATTTGACTGGGGAGCATTTACCCGGGACCTGCCAGCGTGATCCGTCTTCGTAGTGCACTCTGGACTGCCTTTCCAAAATCACGAAGAACAGGCTGAAACGTGACGCCGGCCCCGAGGGTCCAGGGTAGGAAACGCAGACCTGCCTTGTGACCCCCAAGGCGCAGACGAAGAAACTGGGCAGTGCAGACCGTGACACCTCTCCCCCCGGCGCAAAGCGACAAAAACGAGAAGTCAGACTCTGACCACAGGTGGCGCCCTGAGCCCAGCCCGGCCCTGCTCCCCGCCCGGCCTGCTCCTGGGCTCGGAGGGAGAGCTCCTGGGAAGCTTTACCATCGGGTAAAGGCAACAGATGGCTTTATTTCCTAGGGACTGAAAAGGGCCTATTAGGCAGGCTTGTCTCCTCGGGATCTCAATTCGAGGTGGCGGCACGGCTCATAAATGGCACACAGGGTGTCCTCAGCCCATAGCACAATGGCTCTCTCCAGGTGTGGTGGAGGCTGGCGGCTGGGCGGCAGGCTGGCTCCCTCCCTCCCAGATTAGTCTAATTAAAGCAGGACGGATGGCCGGCTCCTGCTGGAGACAGTCCTCAGACAATCAAATGCGTGGGTACAAGGAAGAAATTGCACTTCACGAGACGTCCGGCCGTTGAGGCGGAATCGATCAATAATTCAATTAGAAGCTAATGGGCTGCTCCGGCCTAAGCTCAGCCATCAGCGACGCCAGAGAAGGCCACGTTCTGGGCGCGGAGGTGAGGGAGCCCCGTCCGCCGCCAGTCCTCTCAGAGCCACGCAGCCACCATGGTGAGATGGCCTGTTTTCATGCAGGGCTGGAGGGGCTGTTCACACAACCAGTTCTGCGACTTAGCAGAGTGTAATCTCTTCTCAGTGGAGAGAAAACGGGCCACTAGCCACTAGCCGCCCTGTGAAACACAGCACCCCAAACTCAGCAGGCGTTAGCAATCAGCACTGGCTTCTCAGGCCTCTGCCTATGGGCCGGTGCCCCCTGAGGTCAGTCAGGCCTCAGCATCAGCAGGTCCACTGGGCTTCTCCAGCCCAGGCTGGGCTCAGCGGGGAGGTCCTGCTTCAAGTGGCCGGGGTGGAGGCCAGGTGGCTCACTGTGCCTGTTCCTTGTCCTCCACTGGGGAAGGCTGCTCTCGGGCTGGCCAGAGAGGGCCAGCAGGGGCACCGGGGCCTCCTCAGGCCTAGTGTGGGCCTGGCACCCTGTGTTCTTGCACACTTACCTGTCATTGGGCAGAACAAGCCCCTGGACAAGGACCAAGCCAAGGTGGGGAGACAGGTCATGGGGCCTGGCCCGTGTGGGGAAGATGAGGAAGGAAGGGGAGGTCAAGCTCTGCAGGGGATGCGCATGTCTGGGGTTCCTGCTGTGGGACACCTTGTAAGCATTACCTCCAAGAATCTAGTAACCAAACTTCTGAATCTGCATTAATGTCCCCCTTTAGAGATCCGGAAACTAAGACCCTCAGAAGTAGTCTGGCCAATGTCAGCTCGTGAAGGAGTGGCTGGACCCAGGCCAGGCTGCTTCTAGCACCTTCCACACCCCGCTTGCTGGCCTAGGAGGCTAGGGACCAGGGACAAGGCCCTCCCACTCTGGCTGGGCATCTTCATCTGTGAACAGGAAGCTACCTGGGCCTTAAGGCACCTCGAGGCCCTCAGGGTCCTGGCTTCCAGGGCTGTCAGATGGTTGAACCCAGCAGGTTCAGTTATCCTGAGTGAACTTGGACAACAAGCCACACTGCAGAGGCTGATGACTGCCCACCTGGTTCTAGCCACAGTCTGAGGCCACAGAAGCTCTGGGCTCAAAAGGACTTTCAGGGTCATCAAGCCAAGTGGCTTCCAAACATTTTTTACTATGACTCTGATAGACTGAGCAATGGTCCCCAAAGGTATCCATATCTTAATCTCCAAAACCTGTGTGTTACATTATGTGGACAAGAGACTTCACATAAGTGACTAAGGTTTCAGACCTTGTGCTGGAGAGGTGCTCTTGGATCCTCCCAGTGGCCAAGGCCAGTGCAAGGTCTTACAGGAGAATGTTCCTGGTCAGAGGGGACAGAATGTGCTACGTCACATGTTTTGAAGATGGAGTGGCCATGAGCTGGGAAACGGGTGCCCTCTAAAACCTGGAAAGGCAAGGGAATGACGGCACTAGAGCCCTACAGCAGGGACGCAGGCCTGCTGGCCCTTGCGAGGCCCCCTTCAGACTCCTGACCTCTGGGACTGAAAGACAATAAACCTGTGTTGTTTTAAGCCACTAATTTGTGGTGTTTACAGCAGCCACAGGAAAGTAACACAATGAAATTCAGTACAAAGTACACTGTGTATCAGAGTCCAGTGTACCCGCCCACGCGCACAGATAGACCTACTCCCGCCATAGACCACTATCATGGAACACCAGAGACTGGGGGGCCCACCAGAGTCTGGAGTCAGGAAGTCCAAAGTCGAGGAGCCAGTGATTTAGGGTGTGGAGAGGACCACTTCCTGGTCCACAGAGAGTTCTCTGTAGGTGTGTCCTCACATGGTGGTCAGTGACATCAAAACACCTGGGGCTGCTTTAAAAGAGCATTAATCCCCCTCATGAGGCCCCACCCTCCTGACCTAAATGCCTCCCAAGACCATCACGTTAAGGCTAGGGTTTCAACACACATATTTGAGGGAGACACACTAAGTCCGTAGCACACACACACACAAACACAAACACTCCTATACACATACACATACAGATGGAACAAAAGTTACACTTAAAAACATGCTATGAGGGGCTGGGGCTGTGGCTCAGAGGCAGAGCGCTTGCCTCGCACGTGTGAGGCACTGGGTTCGATCCTCAGAACCACATAAAAATAAATTCATTAATAAGCAAAGATAAAAAATTTTAAAAACATACTATGAGAGATTTATTCTCATAATGTATATTCAGTTTTATTTAAAAAAAATAGCCAACCTTATTGTGACTGGACTTGATTTCCAAACCTGCAGTTTAAGATGCTGTAGTGTGCTGGGGAGACTGCTGGCCACGTCTAACCTCCCAGCTCAAAGGACGGCTGCTCTGGGAAACTTAGAGCACTGATTTCCTCCACCTGCACCACAAATGAATCCTCTCCAGCCTCTTTTGTCCCTCTTGGTGACTGTGAGCTCTTCTCCTTAAGACAACACCTTCGACTAAGGGGAGACAGCCAGTGTCTCCTTTGGGGGATTTTCTTCCTGCCGAGGAGGGTGTAAGCCACCTGAGAAATTAAAGTCTAGAATAATGAGGAAAGAACAAAAGACAAAGTCAGAAAGATAGTTTCCAAAGTTGGAGCCCCTGATAGGTCCAGTGTGCACAGGAGCTGAAGCTAGACAACAAGAAAATGGCTCCCGTGGTTTATTTAAGAGGGACATCAAAGGCAGGGATAAGGTTTCAAGGGTGGAGTCTTGCTTCCTGACATCTTGCAGTCAGCAGGTTGATTGGCATCTTGGCAGGTCACACCCATCTCAGAGGGGCTGTGCGGCTACCGCAGGTCAACCCATCTCCCATGCTGTGTGGGATCTTTGGCAGAGCTAAGGGAGAAGTTCACCTGCATCAGGCGGTCTATCCCTGTGGGGTGCCACAGGAGTTCCTATGCCAGACCTCTCCCTGCATTGGCTGCCATGTCAAGTCCACATACAGCCCACGGATGGCTCTCTACACTCTCCTCTCTCCTCTCTGAAGAAGCCACCCCTTACACCAAGAAGAACATTCCTGGTAGGTATTAACAGACACACCTGCCACCTGCTTAGGGCCAGGTACAAAGTATTCAAGTGAAACAGACCAAGTCACCAGAATTCCTTTGGTTTATTCAGAAGAGATTTCCAGGGCAGAGGCTGAGTTAGTACTCTAAGAATGGGTGGAACTACTCTGTTCCAGGTGAGGGGAAGAATTTCCAGGTTGCACCAGAAGGAAGCCAGGAAAGAAGGCTGCAGTGAGCAAGATGGCTGACACTGTCACTGTGCCATGGGAACCCTTCCACACTCCCCAAATCTTCAAATCCTCCACAAAACACTTGAGTGTGAGGAAGTTGCTGGAAACTGGGGAAGGACTTGGACTTGGTGCCCAAGCTACTTCTGGTGGAATCTAAGCATAAAGCACAGATTCTGGGAGCACAGAGCCAGTGAGAGACAGAAACCAGAAGAAAGAACTAGGCAGGACCTGAAGGCTCAGAGCTGTGAAAGTAGATGGGGCCTGGCCAACCTGGAGGTCAGGAGCCCTGCTGGCACCCGGGAGTCTGACTCAGCCACAGGAGCCACTGTTTAGTGAGAGGTGCGCATACCCACCCACCCACCCACACACACACACACACACAGAGAGAAGTCACTGTCTAGGGAGAGGTGTGCATACATGCACACACACACACACACACACACACAGGAGTCACTGTCCAGGGAGAGTCACACACACACACACACACAGGAGTCACTGTCCAGGGAGAGGCGTGCACACACACACACACACACACACACATACACACAGCTCTAATACAAATGCTCTACAGCAGTGAATGAAGGGGCAGTGGGAACCTACAGGACCCAGAAGAGGCGACCTTGCTGGGGTCCAGAGGCAACAGTGGGAAAGACACTCCACCCATGCCTTCTGGAAACATGGTGGTCAGGAGCTCAGGACGGTACAGCACACCAAGATCCCTGGGCCCTGACCTGGGATGGGAATTTCTTCCACGAGGCTAGGAAGCTGTGCCTTTGTAAAGAGCTCCAGGAGACTCTGATGCTCAGGTCAGGGAGCCACCGAGCTGAAGAATGACGGCTGGTCATTCCTGCTGGCTCCTTCCCTGCATTGTGGGGCCGTGTGCGTTTGCCTGAACTGGGACTGGGACACCTGGTCCACTGGCCATTCTCCTTCAGTGCTCAAACTGTCACAGATTGGAAGGTTCCTGGCTGGGGACATCATGGGGACTCAAGGGTCCTATGCTCATCAGGGTCCCCTCCCTCCTCCCTGTCACCCTTCCTATCCTCTGCCTCACACACCAGAGTCCCCTCCCAGCCTGGCTGCACGTGGCACGAGCTGTCTCGTTTTGTCTGCAGCCGTGGAACGTCCGCCTCTGCCCTGGCCGCCCACACCTCCATCTCTCGAGGACAGGCTCCGTTTGTGCCACAAGTGGAAATGAGCCTTCTGAGACCATTAGAACTTTTCACTGAGATGCGGCTGTCGGGGGAGGGAGGCAAGATGCAACGCCTCCTGTGCCGGTCTCCGGGGTCTGGTTCTGTCCTCTCCAGAGTGGGGACGGAGCTCGCAGGACGTGCATGGGGACGCTCCCTCAACACCTCCCCTTCGATGCCCACAGCGGGGTGCAGGGGCAGGATGGGCTGGGTGGCTCCTGCACCCTCTGCTTGCGCAGGGCCCTGGGGAAGTATGGGCCCCTCCCTGGTTGCTGAGGGCAGGGCTTGGCTGTGCAGGGCATCTCTGCCCGTGTATTCCTGAGCCCTCCTCCGCCTCTCATGCCAAACCCTCTCCCTCTCATGTCTCCAGCGCAGCTGGCAGAGTCCCTCAGGGCCTATCAAAGTCACCTGCTCATTCAGATCTGCCAGCTCAGAGATATGCTGCTCCAGGTGGATGTGAGGAGGGGCACACGTCTCGCCGGCATCCGAGTGGCCAAGATGAAGGGAGGGTCTGGGTGTGGTGCAGCACCAGCTGCTGGAGCTCAGGAGGGATCAGGGGACAGCCATGAGCGCCAAGACAGGCCTTCTGTTCTCCAGGGGGCTCTGGAGGGATGACCCAAGCTGGGAAGCCAGCGTGGAGAGCAGGGCAGAGAGGCCGAGAGCTGGCTGAGCACCCAGGGAGCGGGGAGTGGGTGGCAAGCACAGCCGTGGGACTCCGGCAGCTGAGCAGGACCACCGGCTGCCACTGGCCACTGATGCTGGAGGGCTCTGGCCCAGGTGGCTCCTGTCTGCGAGCTGCAGCTCAAAGGCCAGTGGTCCTGCAGAGCCTCAGCCCCTGCCCCACACGATGGCAGAGCCAAGGCGAAACGGGAGGAACGGTCCCCTGCTATCCACTGGGAGCTGCTGGGGACAGGGATGAATCCAAAAGGTCCTGCTCCAGGGAGCTTGGCCCAGAGAGGGGGAGCCGGGCCCTGCACTGGGGTCTGAGGGATGAGGAGGCCCCCATAGAGGCCTCTGGGAGGCCAACAGCACAGGCAAAGGCTTGGACGAGAGAGTGGCCATGAGGCGAGGCTAGCGACGCATCTTCTGCCGCTGGGACAGGAGGAACGGTGGGCAGGAAGAAGCCCCTACTGCCTGAGGTAAACTGTGAGCCAACCAGGAGCCCTGGTTCCCAGCAGGGAGAAGGAGCAGCTCACAGGTGCTCTCGGGAGACTCCTCAGAACCACAAGAAAGTCTGAAGAAAGGATTGGCTTCACTAAGAGGCAAGAGGGCACTGGCAGAGCAAGAGCAGGGTGGCATCCCCTCCACCTCCCCGAGGTGGCAGGTCTGTCCCACCCAGAGCCACGTGGGACTCAGAACAGCAGCCACCAGCCAGCGGGAGTTCTGTGGGCTCTTGGACAACAGGTGGCCTGATCCGAGACATCGAAGGCACACGGGGTCACAAGGCACCCGTACACTCAGGGACTCGGGCAGGAGGGACGGATGGGGGAGTGAAAGCAGGGGCTGCAGAGGGGACCACACGCCCACGAGGCTGTGGCCAGCGAAGGGCTCGCTCTGTCCTCCACAGATGGTTTATAAGTATCGTATTGAATCAGCTCAATATTTAATTACAAGCAACAAAGGAAAAGAAATTCTGTTTAAATAACAGAAAATTAGACACAGTGGAGAATGGAATAGACTTTGGCCACATTAGTAAAGTTGTAGTCGTGATATTTTCTAAGGGTGTGATAACACCAAAAAATTCAGCAAAATACCAGAAGACTACAGCACTTCCAATCACATGGCCTTAGACACATTGCTTACCTCCTGGGCCCCACAGCCTTGTCACATGGCCGCGAGACCTTGGGGACACTATGGTTACTCAAATTGTATGTACGTAGGTTAAATATTTTATGTACACATACATATTTATAGCATTTAAATTATATATGCATTTATTGACCAATAAATTGGTTTTATTATGTTGGTGGCCCTAAAATCATTTTATTCAAAAGCCATTTTAAAATATAAATTTTTAATAAAAAATGAAAACACAACATATCTATGTCCATAAAAGCAAAATTCTAAAATTCTTCATATGATTATTTGAACATTAAAAAGGAGAATTAAACAAATGTCCTTGGCACACACTTGCCACTGCCATGGCCTCCCCCAGGTGTTCATCTGGACTCAGCATCAGGGGCATTTTCAGAACAAGATGCTCTCGCCTCGCTGTAAGCTTCTCAGGCAGCTGCGGCAGCCCCTTCAGTGCACTTTGTGACTTCAAATCTCTGACTGTTGACACTCTGCCTGACTCTTCTCCACACAGCAGGGCATTTTTAATTTAGAAAGCATCCTCTCTACAGGAGCCAGGTACCCGGTGAGCTCAGGGTGACTGGCGAGCGAGGAGCATTTGGACTCTGGAAGGTTTGCCCTGGGAGGAGGGCGTGCCAGCAGCAGCACGGTGGCAGCCCTGCTCCGGGTCCCGTCATCATTTCCACTCATGATCCCTCCAACTGCTCTTCTAAGCTCAGGCTGTGAAGGTCCAGCCTTCCCACCTGCTGCCTCCTGGGCACAGCCCACATCACCCCAGGAACAGCTGAAGTGTGTTCAGAGACTCCTCAAGGACGCCAGCTGCCCTGGGAGCAGGGACACTGAGCATGGCCTCGTGACGCCTCCTCCCTCACCTCCGCGGGATGAAGCTCAGTGGCTGTCTGCTATCCAAGTTTGTTTCCAATCATCACAATTTGCTGAAAACATTGATAACTGACATTGTGGATTCTACTCATTGACGGCTTCGATTAAAGATTCCCACCGGGTTGCGCACAACTGGATTCAAAATCCAAAGGTTTGGTTTACAAAACGTTTAGCGCCATGATTGGATAGTTGTGTCAACTTACCAGGTAACTTCAGGGCTCAGACATTTATGAAATCTGATTGATATTAAGAAAAATGAGAGAGTACCGACATTGTGGGAAGGAACAAAATCTGTAGGATTTTCATATTTCACATCAACTTCACCACTAAATTCTTGCTTCTGAGTTATTCCGAGCGCACACACAGGAGTCAGACGTTTCCACAACGCTGGCTTCTGCTTAGCTGGCGGGCGGGCTATTCCGCGTGCTCCAAGGGACCATCAGCAGCCACGTCCGCTTCTGCACTTCATCTGGAAAGAGTGTTGTTCTTGACCAAGACACTAGTTTCACCAAAATTTGTTTTCCTAAGGAAACTACAAGAGCAAATGATTTAGTCTTCATGCTGAGCTTTCCAACTGAATTTACAATAATATTGCTTTACCAGCAACGGACGGACTTCCCACTCTTTATCCCAGCACTTAGAGGGAAATGATCGAGCTGGTGTGGAATTAGCTGGTTTTCTCTTCGAAGTGTCTGTTATAATGACATAGAACCGGGACAGCTCAGCCTCTCCCAAAGCTCTTCTCCTACCAGAGCAACATGTCCAGAGCAGCAGGTCTCCGCGTGGGGGGACACCTGAAGTGGAAGCCCGCATGGCTGGTTCTCAGGCCCTGTCACTGGACTTCGGTGCACAGCCATGGCTCGCAGAGCAAGGGCAAGCACAGCTCCTGCAGCCCTGCGAGCTGCTCGGGTCCCAGGCTGCTGGAAGCTGGGCAGCTGCTTGCCCAGCAGGTCTCTCCCCAGCGGCCCTGCCCTGCACGCTGCTGGGGGCGTGGATGCCAATGGACACGTCCTGTAGGTGCTGCAGCCGTCCTCAGCTCTCCAGCACGGAAAGTGGAACGCATGGAACACGCATGAGGTTCCTTGCACTCACCGCTGCAGACTCCTGACATGTGTCCCCCCGGTAGAGGGGCAGAGAGCCCCAGGAGCGCCCTGCTCAGCACAGCACCCAAGGCCCTGGGAGGGTCTGAGGTCTTCTCTCCCATAGATGCTCTGTGGACACAGCCTGTGAGCTCCGGGTTTCCTGCTGCAACTTCAGGCCTCAAGAGGCCAGCACAGGGTAGGCACAGCTGGTCACCCAGGGGCCACCAGGGGCAGCAGTGCCTCAGCTGCCCGTGGCTGTTGCAGGCTGGGTTCCCTGGAAGCAGACCTGGGACGGGGTCCAGGTGGACAGCTAGGGAGGGAGGGGGAGTGGGAGCCACCAGAGGAGACACCAGCCATGATGGGGCCTGATACCTGGCCAGCCAGTGGGGGCTCTGAAGTGGGCATTACTCCTCAGCGTGCCCCTGACCCCCATGTGACCAGGCCTTTGTGCCCCACCTGGCTCGGGTTGCCCTCTGCAGCTGGGCAGAGCCTGAAGCATGTCCGGGCAGGAGGCTGTCCTCCAGGGCAGTGCCACCCACGTCCTCCCCACTCTCCTGCTGGGGCACTGCCTACTCGGTCAGAGCCTGGCAGGTGGTCCTCCAAAGGGGCGAGAGCTGTGCTCCAGCCAGACAGGGTCAAGAGAAGAGGGCTGTGTGTGGTCTCTGGTCACTGCCATGTCACACACCTCTGCAGGCCCGTGACACCGGCGCTCTCCAGGACTTCAGTGGGAACAGGCTCTTTTCAGCCTCTTCTGTTTTGAGTTGAGCCACCTGCCCCCATGGCACAGGCCAGGCCCTGGATACCCCTCTAGGGGACTGGGCTGAGGAGCTCCCCCAGAAGTCATGTCCACTGACACTTCAGAATGTGGCCTTGTTTGGAAACGGGTCTTGCTGATGTGCCTAGTTATGGTGGGTCGCACTGGAGGAGGGTGGGCCCTGAGCGTCATGCCCAGAGTCCTGAGGTCAGGTGAAGACAGGGAGGGACAGAGGGGGCAGCTGCAGGCCAAGGACACCACGGGCTGTGGGGCAGCAGCAGGAGCTGCATGGCAGGAAGGAGCCTGCGTGGGGCCTCTGCCCTACTGGAGGACCCAGGGATTCGCTTCAGCAGGGCACCCCGGAAACGGGCCAGAGCTCTAGCTGCAGCGTGGGGCTGGACGGCAGCAGTCAGCTGCATGATGTGGGCTCACTAGGAGTTGTAGGGAGCCTCCTGGTGAGCACATGGCCACCCTGCCTGCCCTCAGCCCTCCCGGTCCCCGTCACTCCCCTCTCATCTGCTTCTTTACAAAGCTGGCACGAGCTCCTGTGAACCATTGCCGTGCCGCCCACTGCACTGGGGAGCCAGGACCTTCCCCACCTCTGTGCCCCCACACGCACTCTCCGACCCGCCTCCGTCCCTCCTCCCTCGCTTCCCAGGCTCTGGTGACCCCACTCTCCTCTCCTCCCTGTGAGACCATCTAGCCAGCTGGTCACAAACAACGGGGCTTCACACTCGAGCGTCATACTCCCCTGGCCACCCACCAGCTGAGGGGCGGGAGGTCAGTGATGGTGGGCATGCAGGGTCGCTCTGGATGCAGCCCAGAAGTAGGGTGCTGGGCCACGTAGCAGTTCCACTTCGGATGTTGTGGGGACCGTCCTGTCCCTGCAGTGGTGCTGACTGCATCTCCACCAGCAGTGAGTGGCCTCCCTCAGTGTCCCCTCAGCATTTGCTCCTCTTGTCTTTCTGATGAGGGTGACGTCACATCTCACTCTAGTTTCACCTTGTTTTCCTGATGGCTGTGCTGCTGGTCGGCTCTGTGTTAATGACAAACCTCCTGTGGGGAGAGCAGGTTTGGGCTCCACTTTGGGAGGTTTTGGTCCATGGTCAGCTAAGTTTGGGCCTGTGGTGAGGCAGCAGCCTCTGGGTACTTACTCCTCACTGGGTGAATAGAAGGTCTCTCTTCACCCTGTGGCTCCTGCGCTGGGCAGAAGCCTCTGGGCTGGGAGTCCTGGCCAGGCCGTTTAGGTCTTATCTAAAAGCTCCTTGCCTGCACCCAGGTCCTGAGGTGCTTCCCCTCTGCCTTCTTCTCATGGTCTTAAACCAATGGCAGCCTTCACAGAAACAGGGAAAAATAATCCTAAAATTCATTCAGATCAACACAAGATCCTGAGGCTGAAGCAACCTCAAGCAGAAAGAGGAGAGCTGGGGGTTTTGTCCAGCCTCAGAGCACAGCACAGAGCTACAACCACACGGTACTGACCAAAAACCAGCGCCACACCAACAGAACAGAGCAGGAGGCCCAGAACATGCCCAGGCATCCATGCCAAGTGACTAGCAGAGGGGCCAGAGCATGCCCTGGAGGAGACACGTCTCTTCAGCAAATGGAGTTGGTGAAACTGGACGTCTGTACAAAGAAGGGAACGACCCCACTCACCCCAGCAAACCAACCCAGGATGGATCAAGACCCAGGTAAAACCTTACACCACATGGCGTTTTAAGCCTGCATGAGCCAAAGCCGACGCCACACGCCCTGTGCACAGTGCCTCCCGCTACACAGATGAGATGGCTGTGACAGACCACCTGGGTCCAGGTCCCTCGCTGACCAGCAGAGGCAGAGCCAGGATTCCCTCTCCAGGGCCCTCCGTGCGAGTCTACAGCACCGTCCTCAGAGGGTTGCTGTGGGGACAGGTGGAGAGCAGGATGCTGAGGCCCTGGCTGCGGGGGACCCCCTCTAGGCTTGGCTGCAGAGACGGGTTCTGAGGGCGTGTGCTCCTCAGCACAGCACTTCAGACATCTCAGACCAGAAGGGGCCAGGCCACGACAGATGCCTGAGCAGCCAGGGCAGAACCAAGTTCACCGGTGCATGCAGACCGCAAAACACACACAGCAACGAGTCCAAATGCACGGCAACGGCAGCTTGCTCAGAACCTTCTGTGCGCAAGCCCCGGAAGGGCTCATGGCCTGAAACGCTGCCGCCGACCCCAGCACGCAGCTGGAGCAACCCAGTGCCACATGCCTGCCCCTCTTCCAGGAAGCCCTCCCAGCCACTGCCTCCCAAGACGTACCTGTGGCCCTGCTCACTCTGACAGCTCCATGCTGGGCCGAGGAAGGCAATTAGGCACAGATCTGCCCTTGGGGAGTCCCCATGCTAGGGCACAGAAACACCAAAGGACGCTGCCACACAGAGGGGCCAAAGGGTGCACAGCTGGACACCAAACCCAGGGGAGCCTCAGAGAAGGAGCCACTGGGAGAGCTGTGGGGGAGGGGAGAGAAAGGACAGGGAGGAGAGAACAGGGCAGGAGGGGACGGAACGAGGGGCAGGGCACTGAGCACCAGCCGCACTGCTCCTTGCTCCCAGCCGTCCCAACTCTGCACTGGGAGGGCCCAGAGGGCAGCACAGGGCCTTAGTCATTTACTCCCTCATGAACACACCGGGGCCGCAAAGCCCGCAGCCCAGACACTGTCCGGGGTGCTGACGACACCACAGAAGCCAGGAGGCAAGTCCCTCCTCGGGTGGGCACTGCATTCCCACCCACCCGAGTCTGCCTCCGCCTAGTGAGAACGCAAGTCTGTTCAGAGCCCGTGTAGACGCCCTGCAATGCCGGAGGCTCTGCCTCAGCTGCAGAGCATGACCGTGACTGCTGGGCGCTCTCTGTGGCACCATCGATGGCTCAGCTGGGGGGGGGCAGTGCTCGGTGACCCTCTCCTGGCCAAGCAGAGGTCTTGCTGTGCGCCATCCAGTCCAGCCACCCTGGCTACAGGCGAGAAAACAGGCTCAGAAGTGCAAAGCTCCATTCAGAGCCAAGATTTTCACAGGAATTGGAGTCAAGGTAGTCTGGCCCAAGGCCTGGGCGTGTAAACCAGCCCCGCACAGCAGGGGCCGGGCCGCAGCCCAGGAAGCCAGGAAGGCTCTGGTTAGCCTGGACGCCCTCCAGATGCCCGGTCCCTGGTGACACCACCCATCCTAGACCCCTTCCTGTAGAGCACGCACCTGTGCCTCCTGGGCAGGCCCTGCTCAGGACAGCTGACCACACCCCAGCCCCATGCTGTGTGGCTGACCAGAAGCTGTAGGTAGGCCTCTGGGCATCACCTGAAGGACCAGGTGGGCAGCAGGTGCTCAAGGCCCCGCCAGACTCTGTCTGTCCAGGCCACCCTGGCCAGCTCCGCAGCTCCAGCTCCTGAAGCAGGCGGCGGGGCAGCTGTGTGAAGGAAGCCCTCCCTTCCTAAGGCAGTGGTCATGTCCTGAAGTTTAAACAACCATGATTTCTCTGCACACCTTTGTTGTCCAAGAAGATGGCTATCCATTCATGGAGCATTAATGATCTATTAATACAGAGCGACGAGAGACAAAGCCGGATTGTAAAAGAACACACATTTTTATTCAAATAAATTACATAGATTTCGATTAAAATGTGCCACTTACAATGGACACGCAGTCACAGCCCTTTCTAGGCATCTGCTTCCAACTCCCCTCCCTCATCACGGCACAGAACAAAAGGTCTATTCAGAGCGCGGGCTGCTTGCAGGCCCAGGATGGCCCCGAGTCTCTGCATCCTCAGCGCTCACAGGGTGCATCTCCCCCTTCAAACACATTTCTGCAGAAATAAATCAGACTCTAGGGCTGGTGCCAGAGGAAAATGTGCTGCCCGTCTCCAGCCCTGATTCCCCAGCACCTTCTCCCTGGGGCTGAGGGACACCCTCGTCCACTCTGCCTGGGCTCCTGCCCTCTTGGCACTGCCTGCATCCAGCAGAAGGTTGAGCCACTGGCCTCAGCTTCCTCTCCTACGGGGACCTGGCCCTGCATCTACTCTACCCTCCTGGAGCCCTCCCCCGCATCCCGTCGTGATGGCTGCAAAGCTGGCCACGACCCCATCTTCCCCGAATGGGTCACCAAGTCCAACCAAAACCAGAAGGCCTCCGGCACCAGGGCCTGCCTTCGCTGGGGTGCTCCTCTGAGCCTTGGTCTTCCCGTCTGTGCGGTGGAGCCCATGCAGCCCGCTGCGCTGTCCTGACAAGGAGCCGGAGCAGCACCTGAGACCACATTTGACAGTGCTGTCACCACATTGGTGACAGTGTTAAAAAGTGATGCTGTTGGGCCAGACATTGTGCAGGCTGCCTGGAGACCTGGCTTCTCACAAGGAGCAGGGCTCAAAGTGTCATCAACCTCTTCACCAGAGAGACACCAGGTGCATAGAGAAGCCCCGATTCCCAAGGCCACACCAATGAGAACCAAGAGCCATCTCCCCAATCCAGCCACACCAGGAAGTGTCCTGAGTTCTCTGGGTGGGGACCCATAGCATTCCCTTCCGCACCCCAACCTGCCCTGAGGTCTGCTGGAGATCTGGCTCGGCCACGCTTCACCTGCTCAGATCTGAAACCAGAACACAGTCTGGAAACTTCAAGAAGTGACTGCTCCACACGGGCCAGCTGGGGTTCTTGTGAAGATGTGGACAGGCTGGACCCCGTGGACCTGGAGGAAGCCATGGGTCAGCCCGGGGCTCTCTCTACCAAGGCGGGAAGCACAGTGAAGGCCAGTCTGAAGAATGCTCCTCAGCTGCACCACCACGTCCCAGCCACTCATGCCTGAAGGCCCCCTCCTGCAGATGTGTGGCAGCCCTCCCAGCCCCAGGCCCCAACCCTGCAGAAGTGCTCCCTCCCTAGGTGGCCTTCTCTTCCTGTGTGACCTCCTCCTCCCAGGTGACCTCCTCCTCCTAAGTGATCTCCTTCTCCGGGTGACCGCCTCCTTTCAGGTGACCTCCTCCTAGATCACCCAGGACTGCAGGTGCAGGATGCAGGAGAACCCAGGCCTTGGTCTCACACCCAGCTGTGCCAACCCCTCAGCTGGATATGGCCCTCACTGAAGGATTCCAGCTCTACTTCTAAAGCCTCTGTGGATATTTATTTTATATTCTGTGTCTGAAAACTCCATTCAGGGAATCCCTGGAGGTCTAAATCTGTTGCTTGCTATTTTTCTAACTCTGGCTTCTGATAGTTTTTCTTGGTGTGTGGGTAAAGTCTCCATTCGGAGGACATATTCATTTGCTCCCCATCCACGGGCATCCTGAGACTTCCATGGGGCCCACTCCTCCAGAGGCTTGGGGTTGGTTCTGACCTAGGGCCACAGTGTCCCTTCAGGGTCCTGGGCTTGTTGAGGAACAGTTGGGTTCAGCTCAACTGCCCAGCTGGCTCGCTCCTCAAACCACAGGCTGGTAGAGGCAAAGCCCCGGGCCTCTGCTCCGCACGCTGGGACTCCAGTCCACGTCCACCCATGCTCAGCTGCCTTCGTCGCCTCAGTTTTCCTTCCAGTGATATTTCCCACTTTTCAGAAATGCACCAAAACTTACGTTAGCAGTGGATTTCTGCTTCTACCAAGGATGTCAACCTAGGTGGCCTTCCTCCTCCTACATGACCTCCCTCCTCCTAAGTGACATCCTCCCAGCAGGAAGTGACTCATCATAAGAGCAAGAAAATACCATGTCAACCGCAAGATCACATCGGTAAGCCTTCAAAAACCCGCAACAGCAAAGGAATCTAAGTGAACCAAATTCCAGGTACAGAGCAGCCCGTCACAGGTGAGAAGATGCCAGTGGCTGCCATCATACCACTTTCAGTAGTACAAAATATCTGACAGAATCAACCTGTGGAGAGAAAAGAGTCATTTTGCTTCAGAGTCTTGGAGGTTAGGTCCATGCTGGGTTGACCCCACAGCTTTGGGCCTGTGACAAGGCAGGACAATGGTGTGGGCAAGTGGTGGAGCAAAGCTGTTCCTTTCAAGGCCAGCAAGCAAAAGGAGAGGGAGTGGAAGAGGCCAGCATCCATGATCCTCCATGAGGGCAGTACCCACAATGGCCTGGAAGCCTCTCCCTAGGCTCCACCTCTTACATATTCCACCACTTCCAACAGCGCCGCTCTGGGACCAAGCTCTTAACACATGGGCTTTGGGCCCCTGTTCCCCACAGGCTGGGACTCTAATCAAGCTCCCCCAGGGCTCAGCTGCCTTCTTTTCCCTAATTCTCTTTCTAGTGATGTTTCCCATTTTTCAGAAACTGGACATTGGGGAATATTCAATAGCAAAATTATAACAGGCAGGCAAAAGAGGGAGCCTGCCACAGGCAGAGGCTTCTAGCACAAAGAGAAACCAGCCATAAAATTTAAGTACTGTGGCCTAAGTGACAGACTGGAGTCTGAAAGAGCCCATGACAGGAAAAAAGAATCCCTATGACCAGACCATCCTAAGAGGCAGTGGAAGTGAGGCTGGGAAGTACAGCAAGATCTTATAGTCCCACGATGTTTAGAGTCCAGATTCCAGGACCCCGCTGAGGCAGAGGGGAGACTTCATTCTTTACACAGCAGAACCCACAAGTGAACAGAACTTAGCTAAAACTGCAGCTGAATCCCCGATGAACGCAACTCCTGATGAGACCACAGAGACTAGCCCCTCCATGGAGGACACAGAGGAGCGGAGGTTGGGGTGGAGGGCAAGGAGAAGGACCTCAGCATGGACTCCTGAGACTTGCATCCTGGGCATTCAGAGGAACACCCTCACCTACCCTCAACACAATGGATGACAACCTGAACTAAAATCAAATTAAATTAAATTTAGGCAGTGACTCAGTCACATCCCAGTCAGACTTTTGGTTAAAAATGTGAGGAACAGGGCTGAGGTTGTGGCTCAGTGGCAGAGCACTTGCCTCGCATGTGTGAGGCACTGGGTTCGATCTCAGCACCACATAAAAGCAAATAAACAAAATAAAGACACTGTGTCCGTGTATAACTTAAAAAAACTTTAAAAAATGTGAGGAACAAACAGGAAAAAAGATAATAATGGCAGACACACATGTACCAGATGTTAGAATTAACACACAACCACCAAAAATCTGTATTGTAAATTGGTGAACTTAAATTAGTTAGAAAAATGTGGTCAGAATGGGAAAGGAGAATTTTGGCAGCAAAATGAAAGTTCTACATGGAAGCCCTACATTTCATGGACAATAAAAAATGGAATCATAAAACTGAAAAATATTATAACTGAACCAGATAATTCATTGAATGGATTGAATGGCAGATGCAGCCAACATATCTGAAAGCAAACCCAGGCAAGGTGAACTCCAAGAAAACCACACCTTGGCATGACCTAGTCAAACTAATGAAAACCAGAGATAAAAAGAAAGATTGTAAAAGCAGGACAAGAAGGAAAAGGATAAGAAGCGAAAGAGGAAGGAGAAAAGGAGGAGGAAAAGGAATAAGGAGGAGAAGAATAAAAGGAGGAGGAAATACTTCACATTAGTTTCTACAAAAATATGCAAAGAATGATGGCTGACTTCTCACCAGAAACAATGGAAGTGAGAAGACGATGAACAGCACTTAAATACTGAAAGAAAAACATCATCCACCAAAGATTCCAAGTCCAGCAAAACCATCTTTCAATGTTAAAACAAAATAAAGATGTAATAAGACAGAGGATAGTTGGGAGAGTGGATTTGCAGGAGCGGGAGGGCCTGTGAAGGACCCCACACCTTTCTGGAGAGGACAAGGTGCCGTGGGCCTGGCCACCTCTGTTGTAGATTCCCGTGGACAGGACCCATGGCTCCTTCCCCAAGTGCCCTCAAGAGGACCCAAGATGTCCATATGGAGCCTGGAGGTGGGTGCCAGCATCAGGGGCTGGCAGGCAGCAGGAGGGTTTGCACCCAGACCCCAGCAGTGACCCACCCCGTTGGGACTCCAAGGCCTGGCTTCTGGAGCCTGCTCAGCCTCAGTCCCTTCACTGTAGACCTGGCATGTCCCCTCCTGGAGGCCCCTCTCCTTGACCATGTAAAATGGACGGTGGACAGCTGACAGTCTCTCCACTCTGAGGCCCTGGCACATGGCAACATCGCTGCTGAGCTTCACAGCACCAAGGGGCTCAGCAGGTCACAGGGGCTTCAGACACGTGATCTAAGAAGCCATGGCCATTTCTCACCCTGAGCAGATGACTGGCCCCCTACTAGTGACCATACCCAGAATAAGAGCCGAGGTGGGTGTACCCACGTTTGGAGCATGTAAATGTGACCTGACCCTGTCCAGAGGCTGGATGTGGCTTCGGGTCACCAACAGCTCTTGGGTCTTGATGGGAAACCTGACTCTCAGCATTCTTATGGCTGCAACAAGAGGGGAAAGGTGAGCAAAGACACGTCCTTACTGTCCTTACGCTGAAAAGAAGCTGTCCCCTGTCAGTGCCCGGCCTGGAACTTGATACCTAAGATTGTCACATGGGAGATGAATCGTGGACACTGTCCTCAACACGACCAACAGCAGAGTACAACCTGTGATCCCTTCACTTACCACCACCCACACTAAGTACATTCCACAGGATTCTGGGGCGATGCCCGCACACCCCCGGCACCTGTGAGCACCAGCCCATCCTGGGTGGTACTCACCTCACCTCTGCCTCACACCACCCCATGTGCCTGACGTGCCCTCAGTTCTGAGCACTCCCAGGCCCTGGCCTGTGGTTAATTTTTTTCCTTAGAGAAAAAGGATTTACATTTAATTGCTGCTTGAAAGAGAAGGGTGGGGGGCATCTGGTGAGGAGGAACTGGAACAAAAGGGAGAAAGAGAAGGACTGATCAATTGTTTCAATTTAAAGAGGCTGCAGTGAAATGGTTAGAAGACAGAGTTATGTGCCTCCCGAAAATGTGGCAATAAATAAGGGAAATCACCCAGAACAAATAGCACCAGCTGTTTCGATGGACCCAGCAGCCAGGAAACGTGAAGAATGGGGCCTGCGCCGGAAATGGAAGGGGGTAAGGCAGACCCCTGGGCACATGCTAGGCTCCCAGGAGGAGCCAGGCTGCTCTAAGAAGGAAACATTGAGGACCCTCTGACCTCTCAGCCTGAGCTGCCCTGGGAGGACCAGGGACCCTGGGGGGCACACAGTCCTTGGGGGAAATTCCTCAACCTCACTGTGGTGTGGACTCATCTCCAAGATGTCACTTATTCATTCAACAAACGTTCAGTGGGTCTTTGCCTGTGCTGAGGTCAGATGTACACCAGATGTGGCCCCACCCGCCCAGAGGAGCAGGCACTAAATGACCTCACACAGGGAGACACCCAGAGATGACCTGCTGTCAATCATGCTGGGAGCCAGCAAGCCTTGAAAAGGACCCTGAGAACATGGCCCTTGAGTCATGACTGAGAGGATGGAAATGCCACCAGTGGCCAACAGGTGAGGCATGCTGAGGGAGCACCAGGTATCTGTGTGCTGGCTGCGGGCTGAGGTAAACACATGGGAGGTGGAGCAGGTGGCAGTTGGGGTCTGCTCAGAAAGCCTTGTGCTCATGCCCAGAATTCACAGAACCCTCTTCCCTCCATCTCTCACCATCCTCCATATGGGTACAGGTGAGGAACCCTGCCCAGGACAGGTGACAGGCTGCCCTAAGCATCTGACTCCATGCCCCATGACCAATCTGGGTTCCCCAAGCTGGCCCCCACCCAGATGAGCCACTTGGTCACTGAGATTTGAGCAGATCCTTCAGAACCAGGTTGGGTTTGCAGAATGACCACCAGTTCCCCACCGGGGCCCAGAAGTGTTACACAAAAGTTGTCCTTTCCCATGGAAACTTGAGGTCTTTCCTTCTACCAGACTGTCACTAAATGGGAAGCCCTGCCTCTTCCTGTTGCTGCACCCATGACAAGTCATTCCCTGGGTCTCAGCTTCCCCATTCTCAGGTCTGAGAGTAAGAAGCTTCCCTTTATTTTGAGCCAATAGTCTCCCCTTCCCAGGACCCATCGTGTGCACATGTGGTTTGGAGCAGCTTCCTCCAAGCCCTTGCCGCCCACCATCCTCACCGCCTCTTCATGATGATGGTGGTGGTGATGGTGATGGGTGGTGGTGATGGTGATGGTGGTGATGCTGATGGTGATGGTGATGATGGTGATGGTGGTGGTGATGGTAGTAATGGTAATGGTGGTGGTGATGGTGATGGTGGTGGTGGTGGTGGGATGGTGATGGTGATGGTGGTGATGATGGTGGTGGTGGGATGGTGGTGGTGATGGTGGTGATGGTGGTGGTGGTGGTGGTGGTGGTGGCGGCGGCGGTGGTGGTGGTGGTGATGGTGATGGTGGTGATGATGGTGGTAATGGTGATGGTGGTGATGATGATGGTGGTGGTGATGGTGGTGGTGATGGTGGTGGTGGTGATGGTGATGGTGGTGGTGGTGATGGTGATGGTGGTGATGATGGTGGTAATGGTGATGGTGGTGATGGTGATGGTGGTGGTGGTGATGGTGATGACTAGCACTTACATTTTGCTCACTCCTTGCTGGATACTATTCTAAACATTTTACCTAAATTAATCCATTTAATTCTCACAAAAGTCCAGTGAGAAGATGTAATCATCCCCACTTTATGGGTGGGAAATCCATGCTGTCCAATCTGGCTTCCAAACAATGCATAGGACATGGGCCCTGGCTGCCCAGGGGCTACAGCAGGGACAACGTTCTCTGCAGAATCACCGGTCAGGTAGAACAGCCCCACTTCTCACACCTCGCTGGGTGAACGGCTTTTCAAAATGCTTTTGGCCTTCATCATATAAACTTGTGGATGTTCAGACTTGGTCTACCCCTGATCACTATGGATCATGTGGCAGCATGGATTTCCCACCCATAAAGTGGAGATGATGATTACATCTCCTCACTGGACTTCTGTGAGAATTAAATGGATTAATTTAGGTAACATGTTTAGAATAGTATCCAGCAAGGAGTAAGCAAAATGTAAGTGCTAGTCATCACCATTACCACCATCACCACCACCACCATCATCATCAACACCATCACTACCATCACCATCACCACCACCACCATCACCACCATCACCACCACCACCACCACCACCACCATCATCATCAACACCATCACTACCATCACCATCACCACCACCACCATCATCACCACCACCACCACCATCATCACCAACGCCATCACCATCATCATAACCATCACCACCACCATCACCATCACTACCATCACCATCATTACCATCACCACCACCACCATCATCACCATCACCACCATCACCACCATCACCACCATCACCATCATCAGCACCATCATCACCATCACCATCACCACCACCATCACCATCACCATCATTATCACCATCACCCCCATCATCACCGTTTCCATTAACATTCTCATCACCACCATCATCACCATTCTTGTTATTCTACAGTTGTTTTTAATATTCTTTTTCCCCCTCTGAGTGAGCATATTGCACTAGGTACTTTAAAAGGGATCCTTTTGTGCTAGAATGAGTGATGCTCAATCTCTGTCACACATTTCTGCTGCCAAATGACTGCTGCAATGCTGAACTATGAGAGGCCATTTGTCTCATTGGTGTAATTGACCCAAACAGCCTTAATGAGCTCAGTGCCTTTTCATCCCGCCCTCAAGATGGAAAGGGCTGCCTCATCTCTGCTCATCCCTGACTCAATGGCCTTTTCTGGGCAAAGTGTCGCTTTGAGGAAAGTGGTGACACATATCTCATTGGCAATATTCATTTCAGGCTTCCCAGCAACCTTTATGCCTATAAAATCCAAGGCAATTTTGGATGCCTCATGCCAACCCTGCTAGGAAACACCTGGTGTTCACATAGTAACGACCTGAGCCAAGTATTCAGGCTGTGCCAGGTGCATCTTCCTAACATGCTGAGGACTTAGGACACTCACTGCCATGCCATGACCAAAGCCCCTCCACCTCTTATCTGGAGCTTTGCAGCCACTTCCTGTCTGGCTGCAGGGCTCCAAGTTTACCTCCTCCAGCCATTCTCCACTCTGCCAATGTCCCAGTTAGATTTCTAAAAGGAAAACACGACCAAGTTACTCTGTATTTAGAGACTTCCGAGCTTCCCACTGCCCACAAGGTAAAACCCAAATTGCTCTTCTTAAAACCCAGTGATCCTCAAGATCTGTCTTGCAGCCTCCACCTTTGCAGACCTACCATCAGCCACCTCTGCCCTTGGCAGGTTCCTGCCACAGTCCATGACGACAGTGTGTGTGCATTCTGTCCCTCTGATCAGGAGGCCTTCCTTCATCACAGGCCAGCACTCCGTCAGTTCTTAGGTCTCAGCTTACACCAGGTGACTTCTTCAGGGAGGCCTTCCCGATTCCTTAGCAGACACACCTTCCACCTCCACTACTACTGTATTTTGCTAATGTATCTGTTTTGGTCTCCAAAAGTACTATCTGGAAGACTCAGGGAGAACCAACTCCAAATCCCAGGGCCCGGCACAAAAGAATGCTCAGGCAGGCAAGTGAATGAATGGCTGGCTGGATGGGTGATGTGTGTATGCATGAGGGAGGGTGGATGGATGGATGGAGGGATGAGTCATAGATTGACAGATGGACAGATTTCTGAATGGATACAAAGGTGAGTGCCTAAGTCACAGTTGGGTGGCTATATAGATTTAGAGGGAGGGTAGATGGATTGGAAGATGGGTCATGGGTGGTGCTACAATTGGACTTTTTATCTGGGAATTGAACTGAGGCCCTCATGTGTGTTCATGAATGGAGGGGGACTGGTTGGCAATGCTGTACCATTGATCTACATCTCCAGCCTACAGTTTGATCTTAAGTGTCCCTGGAAAACCTGTGTGTTAGGAGCTTGGTCTAAAACTTCAAAAGGTGAAGCTCAGTGATGGTCGTGAGGTGATGGGAACCCAAGGCCCTTCTCTTCTTCCTCTCCTTTGCTCTGCCACGTGCTCCCACTGTGACACACTGTCTCATCACAGGCCAAGAACAATACGACCCATTGAACATGAATGGAACCTCTGAAACTGTGAGCCAAAACAAACCTTTTTTCTTTTTAAGTTGATCATCTCAGGCATTTGTTGTACTAACAGAAAGCTGACTAACACAGGTGGATGGATGGATGGATTCACAGATACAGAGATGGATTCATGGTGGATAGATGATGGAGAAAGGACAGATAGGTTTGTGAATAAATTGACAGGTTTGTTCACAGGTGGATTATAGACAAATAGACTCATGGATGAATGGATGGATTAATAGATGGAAAGGTTCATGGATAGATAAATGAGAATTTGGGTGGCAGTAGATGAACAGACAGATTCACCAAAGGATGGACAGGTAGATGGGTAGCTAAGTGGGTGGGAGAGTAAATTCATGAATGGAGGGGTGACTGGTTGGGTGGTGAGTGGGTAAATAGGTGGATAGATTCCTGGATTTACGGTGAATACATCAATAGATAAGTATGGGTAAACTTATAGGTGAATTTTTAAAACTCAACTAAGAATGTTTTTTTCTGTAGCAAATAAGTTATGCCTGTTTATTTATTCATGGCCTAAGTCAAACATATGTCCCGTCTTCCATACTTCTGCTTTATGCTTTTGGGTTTTGTGTCTATTTCTTATATTCCCTTTTTCCTTAAAAAAATGGTTTGTGTGAGTGGGGATGCAGTCACTTGAGGACTTCATTCTTAACCAGTGATCTTAAAAGCACAAACCCTGATGCTCGGTTGCACCCCAGCTGGCCTTTGCCACTGAAAGCACCCTTCAGTCTCAGGTCTCTGACATGGAGGACAGAAAGGAACCGCTGGCTGTGGACTCCTTCTTTTTCAGAAAAAGCATAAAGTCCACACTCTCCCTGTGCGGCCACCCCCGCGCCAGCAGGCCAGTGGGGAGGTCGGGGTGGTAGAAGCATCAGGGAGGAACACCACCAAGGGCCACCTCCCAGGGAGGCAGCTGGGTGGGGGACACCAGCACCCCGAGCTCCCTTCTTGACCCAGCCTCCAAACTTGCCTGCCTTGGGAAGGCCCTGGGCCCGCACCAGCCCTGGCTGTCCTGGGAGAGGCTGCCTGCAGCCTGTGGCCCGGGCTCTGGGTCGATGGCTTTGCCATGGCAACCATGGCTTTCAGATGGAAATGCACACTGAGCACTGAAGGTGGTTTTCTCACTGGTGAAGCAGAACCCCGGTGGCTGTGCCAGCAGGGGCTCAGCCCCCGCCAAGGAGGAGCCTGTTCTGAGAAGCGCATGAGCCCACCTGCTCCCGCTGGGCGGGGCCGATGCCTGCGCACACATCGCATCGTGCCATCCGGGCCCCACAACCCTGGAGGTGGGGACGGGAGCCCCACTCCATAGGTGACAGGGAAGAGAAGCACTCCCCCCAAATGGGGCAGTGAGATGGCAAGGTGGGAGCCCAATGCCCCAAAGCCCAGGTCCCCTCTTTCCAATGCCCCGGGGCAGCTCCTCAGTGACCCTTCAGCCCCCCACGGCCTGCACCAGCCCCCGGCTTCACTGCACTCGCCCCGCTCTGTTCCCCGGGGCTCCGCGGCCCACTCCAGAGCTGAGCCACCCGGGCTGCCTCGCCTGGCCTGCCTGCGCCCAGCATCGCCCCTCCCAAGGCGCCTCTCCCTCCTAGAGGGAGGGTACTTCCACGGGGACACACAAAGGTCAAAGGCACCAGGCTCCAGGTGAAGTCCTGGCTTTGCCTACCTCCAGCTGGGGCACCGGGGACAAATGCCATAGCTCCCTGGAACCTGTTTCCCAAGCTCTGCAGATGGTGGAGCACTCAGCCACGGGGTGTCAGGAAGATCACTGAGGTACAGACCCGGGCACATAGATGGCACAGGCTGGCACTTGGGAGGTGGTGGGGTGGATGATGGTCACTACAGCCCCAGCCCCTCTGGGCAATAAGTTGGGCTCCCCAGAGGGTCCTCTTCCCTCCAGGCAACTTTAAGTGCCCAGTTGGGTTTCAGAGTCCACAAAGACAAAAGCAGGACTTCCTGATTCTTTGCAGCCTGTCAGAAGGAAGCCGAGGGGTAGGCCAGAGCCCCAGGACAGTGGGGAAGGAGGAGGAGGGCCAGGGACCAGGCTGGGGATGCCCTCCAGCTTCAGGGCAGAGGCTCGAGGTGGTGGCTGGGCAGTTGAAAGGTGGGCTGGGGTATCACAGTGTTCACCAAAGCCAGGGCAGAGGGGCCTCAACGGGAGCATGTGTCCTGAAGTGTGAGGTGTAGCCTCCTGGCCACGAGGAAGCCGGAGACGGTGACGAGGAAGTAGGAGACGGTGACTCAGGAGGCTGTGGCACCAGAGCTCAGCAGCAGCAGTGGTGGCCAGGGCATGGGGACCTTCAGTGTCACGGAGCCCAACCAAGTTCCCGGGGGTGGTGAGTCCGCCAGTGTCCCATCTCGTCATGTCTGGCTAGCCTGGCCACCTCTGCTGACAGCCACACGCTCCTCCCAAGGCCAGCTTCCTTGCGTCAGACGCAACCTAGTTCTTGGGGTTTTCTTTTTCCTTTATTCAAACCTGCTCCTCTTTACTGTCTTGTTTAGCTACAATATTTTATTTTTTAAACATTTTCCAAGTGTTTAAGTTTTATCAAAATTCATTTTAGATTTTAATAAAATTCTATCCTAAAATTCACACTTATGTATAATGTAGTTTTCTTGTATTTAAGTCAGTGGCTTACAAAGATCAGGAGACTCATTCTCAACCCATCTGCACCATCAATGTCTAAGAATACGAAAAAACATAAAAGCGGGATCCCCTCTCAGGAAACTGGAAAGAGACACAAGCTGACAGGAGCCACTTGTGGGCTCTGGAGGTGTTTGTGTTGACTTCGCTGCACCTGGTGCAACAGAGCATTTTCAGATAGCATTATGGAATCCGCTCAGCAGCGGCAGCGCTTGAGACCAATCGTTCAGAGTTCAAAGAAAAAGAAATGGAATATTTTAAACATAGATGTGATAAAAGCTCTAAAAGCCAAAAATCATTTGTTAGAGCTTTTCAAGGCAGAAATGGAAAAGCCACTGGAGCATCGTGCAGAGCTGGCCCGCGGCCCTGGCTGCAGGCATACGTGCAGTAGGAACGGGTGACTGCAGCTGGGTGACCGCTGGGTGGGTGTCAGCAAAGGGGGTCCAGCAGTGCTGCTTCCCAACCACAGGGCGACTCTCCACTAGTGCCTGCCACGCCGAGACCAAGGGCACACGGGTGGCGGAAGCTGCTCTCCCTGCACAGCTCGGAGGCCAGGCGGGGCTGGGAGGCCAAGCAGAGCTGAGCCAGCCCGTGGCCCGCGCCATCGAGATCTCCCTGTGACGTGGTGGCAGCGCAGGTGGGTGCTGCTCCTGGAGTGGCTCCTCAGCCTCACCACATGCTCTGGACACCTGAGCTGACCGTCACACTGATGTCGTCAAAGCACAGGCAGGTAGAGCCGGCCCCGTCCTCAGGACGACTATGGCCAGGCCACAGCAGAGCGACACACGCCAGGGACAGCAAACAAGCCCTTGACCAGCAGAAAAGCTCTGATTCCAGCCACTCTGCGCTTGGCGCCAGGCAGGAGGCAGGCACAGCCTGTGCCTCCCCAGGAGTCAGCTGCCTGGGGCACCCTGAGCTGAGGTCTCTGTGCTGGGGGATGCTCTGTGCTGAGGTCTCGGTGTCTGGGGGGCTCCCTGTGCTGAGGTCTCAGTGTCTGGGGGCTCTCTGTGCTGGGGTCTCTGTGTTGGGGGATGCTCTGTGCCGAGGTCTTGGTGTCTGGGGCACCCTGTGCTGAGGTCTCCATGTTGGGGGCACCCTGTGCTGAGGTCTTAGTGTCCAGGGCACCCTGTGCTGAGATCTCAGTGTCTGGGGTACCCTGTGCTGAGGTCTCTGTGTTGGGGGATGCTCTGTGCCAAGGTCTTGGTGTCTGGGGCACCCTGTGCTGAGGTCTCCATGTTGGGGGCACCCTGTGCTGAGGTCTCAGTGTCCAGGGCACCCTGTGCTGAGGTCTCGGTGTTGGGGTTCCCTGTGCTGAGGTCTCTGTGTCTGGGGGGCACATGGTCTGCCATCTCTGTTTCCAGCGGAAGCCCCCCTCCCCCTAGAAGGCCATGTGGACACTGGAGAGCCCTTGGTGGCGGCTCTCCAGACCTGGGCATGTGGCAGGTGTTCCCTTTGTTCAGAAACGAACAAACCAAGCCTGCCATCTCAAGGGAAATAACCGACGGCAGTTGTTTCCAATAATAAAATCTGAGTTTCTTGAGAAAATTGGAATTTGGGGACAGTCTGGCCACCACCATGGCAGCAGTTCTCGGACTTGAGGGCCAGCCAGGTGGGTCTGCGCTGGTGCCCACAGACGGTGGTTTCCCAATGAGGCGGTGTTTAGATTAAACCTGGACTCCAGGAGGCGGCGAGCGCGCTCCTGCTGTCCACCCAAGAGACGCCGAAAACGTGCCCCCGAAACACGCACAGGCATTCATAGCGCCATTATTTTTAATAGGCAGACATCAAACATAGCCCTAAACTAGAAATGATTCAAATGAACGAGCAGAGTGGGGTACACTTTTGTGGTGGGACACAACTCAGCAGTAATGACACGTCAAACCAGGTGGCACACGCCTGCAGTCCCAGGATGTGCAGGACTGAGGCAGGAGGATCACGAGTTTGAGGCTAGCCCGCAGCTTAGCAAGGCCTTCAACTAGTGAGACCTTGTCTCCAAAATAAAAAATAAAAAGGGCTGGGGATGTGGCTCCATGGTAAAGCACCCCTAGATTCAATCCCAAGTACAAAGAAAAGAAAAGAAACAAGAAAATAAATCACAGTAAATAAAAGAAGGTTGGCCCAGAAAACTGCATGTGCTGCTTTCTTCCCGTAGTTTTACTGGTGTGATACAGCTGTGCTTAATGGTGGGCTCTGTTGTTATGTGTTGATTCCTGCACACAATATGAGAGCATCTGGCCAATGTCACCCCCAGCACGAACCCCTCCCGCCCCTCATCCCACCTCTTGGTCCCTTTCCTCTGCTGTACTGATCGCCCATCAGTTTTCATGAGATTCACCCACTTTCTTTACCCTTTTCCTCTCTAGCTTCCACGTATGAAAGAAGACATGAACCTTGACCTTCTAAGCTTAGCTTACTTCACTTAACACCATGGTCTCTAATCCCATCCATCTTTCTGAAAATGACATAATTTCATTCTTCATTATGGCTGAATAAAACTCCATTGTGTATATAGGCCACATTTCTTTACCCATTCATCCACTGGTGGACACCTAGGCTGGTTCCATAGTTTTGCTATTGTGAATTGTGCTGCTATAAACATGGGTATGCATGTGTCACCAGAGTCACCAGAGTACACTGACTTTAATTCTTCAGGGCAGGTACTGAGATGTGGTATAGCTAGGCCACATGGTGGTTCCACACCTGGCCTTTGGAGGAACCTCCATACTGATTTCCATTGTGGTTGTACTAATTTACAACCCCACCAGCAGTGTGAGAGTGTTCCTTTTTCCCCACATCCTCTCTGCCATTTATTATTATCTGTATTCTTGAGGACTGTCGTTCTGACTGGTGTGAGATGAAATCTCAGTGTGGTTTTGATTTGGATGTCCCTAATTGTTAAAAGTGTTGAACATCTTTTCATATATTTGTTGACCATTTTTATTCCTTCACGTGATGCGTGAAGTTTAGTTTATTTGTCCATTTATTAACTGGGTTATTGGGGGGAAGCTGGTGTTGTTTTTTGAGCTCTTTATATGTTCTGGATATTAATCCTCCATCAGAAGAGCAGTGAGCAAAGATTCCCTCCCCTTCTGTGGATTCTTTATTCACATTCCTAATTGTTTCCTTTGCTGTGAAGAAGCTTTTAAATTTGATGCTGTCCCATTCATTT
The DNA here is from genome assembly GCA_028644305.1 of Xerus rutilus. Taxonomy (NCBI): domain Eukaryota; kingdom Metazoa; phylum Chordata; class Mammalia; order Rodentia; family Sciuridae; genus Xerus; species Xerus rutilus. The sequence goes on from CM053403.1 coordinate 2,407,900, forward strand.
ACTCCTGGCATTATTTCCTGAGCTTTACGGGTCCTACTGAGAAAGTCATTGACTGAACTTATATGCTGGACTGTTGAACCTATGTTTTCTTCTAGGAGTTGCAAAGGGTCTGTTCTAATTCTGAGGTCTTTCATCCTTTTACAGTCGATTTTTGTGCAGGGTAAGAGATCAGGGTCTAGTCTCATTCTTCTACATATGGATAACCAGTTGTCCCAGCACTATTTGTTAAAGAGGCTGTCTTTTCTCCAATGTATTTTTTTGGCACCTTTGTCAAGGACCAGATGATGGTATCTGTGAAGTTTGTCTCTGTGTCTTCTATTCTGTGCCATTGGTCTACATGTCTGTTTTTATGCCAGTGCCACACAGTTTTCGTTACTGCAGCTCTGTAGTATAATTTGAAGTCAGGTATTGTGATGCCTCCAGCATAGCTTTTATGGCTTAATATTGCTTTGGCTATTCTGGGTCTTTATTCTTCCAAATAAATTTTAGGACTATTTTTTCTAGTCCTGTAAAGAATGTCATTGGTATTTTGATGGAGATTACATGGAATCTGTATATTGCTTTTGCTAGTGTGGTCATTTTAACAATATTAATTCTGCCTGTCCATGAACATGGGAAGTCTTTACATCTTCTTGTGTCTTCTTCAATTTATTTTGTCAGCATTCTGTACTTTTCATTGTAGAGGATTTTACCTCCTTGAATAGATTTATTCCTATGAATTTTTTTAAAGTTTTTTTTTAGTTGTCAATGGACTTTATTTTGTTTACTTATATGTGGTGCTGAGAATCAAACCCTGTGTGTCACACATGCTAGGCAAGCGCTCTACCACTGAGCCACAAGCCCAGGCCTATTCCTATGTATTTTTGAGGCTCTTATGAATGGAGTTGCTTTCCTGGTGTCTTTCTCAGCAGATTCATTATTGGTGTATAGAAAAGCTATTGAACTTTGTATGTTAATTTTGTAAACTTGTTTAATTTGTTTATTAGCTCTAGCAATCTTCTGGTGGAGCTTTTTGGAGTCTTCTAAGCATAGGATCATATCATCTACAAACAGATAACTTGACTTTTTTCCTTTGTATTTTTATCCCTTTTATTCCTCTTGCCTGATTGTTCTTTCTAGAATTTCTAGTAACATATTAAATAGGACTAGTGATGGTGGATGTCCTTGTCTCATTCCATATTTTAAAGGAAATGCTTTTAGTTTTTCCCAATACACTCTGTTGTTGGCTATAGGTTTGTCAAATACAGCCTTTATAATTTTGAGGTTGTTTCCATTTGTTCCTTATTCTTCAGTGTTTTTATGAAAGGGCGCTAATTTTTTTCAAAACCTTTCTTTGTATCTATAAAAATGATTAAGTGATTTGTGTCCTTAATTCTATTTATGTGGTGAGTTATATTTATTGATCTGCATTTGTTAAACCATCCTTGCATGCATGAATAAAACTAATGTGGTCATGTCTAATCTTAATATGTTGTTGAACATGATTTGTTTATATTTTATTAAGGATTTTTGCATCTAAATTTATCAGGGATAATTATTTATAGTTTGCTTTCCTTGATGTATCCTTATTTGGTTTTGGTATGAGTGTGATATTGGCTTCATAGAATGAAGTGGGAAGGATTCCACTCCTTTCTATTTAATGGAATAATTTGAGGAGCATTGGCGTTAGTTCTTTTTGAAAATCTGGTAGAATTCAGCTGAGAAATAATCTGGCCCTGGGTTTTTCTTTGTTGAAAGGCTTTTGATTACCACTTCTATCTAATTGCCAGCTATTGGTCTGTTTCAGTTTTCTATGTCCTGGTAATTCAATTTTGGTGGTCATATGTGTCTAGAAATCCATTTCTTCTAATTTTTCCATTTTTTGGAGTGTAAGTTTTCAAATAATCTCTTATGATACACTGGATTTCTGTGATGTATGTGGTGATTTCTCTTTTTTCATCTTTAATTTTATTAATTTGGGTCTTCTCTCTTTTTCTTTTTTTTCTTTTTTTTATTTAATTAATTTATTTAATTGCATTTCAAGTCATAGTACATATATAGAGCTCAATTTTTCCATTTCTCTGGTTGCAAACCAGATAGAGTCACACCATTTTGTCTTCATACATGCACCAAGGGTAGTGATGATGATCTCAATCAACCATCTTTACTATACCCATTCCCTTTCACTCCCCCCACCTCCCTCCTGCCACATCCAGAGTTCCTCCATTTGTCCTAAGTTCCCCATTCCCACTCTCCTTATGTATCAGCATCCACTAATCAGAGAGAACATTCGGCATTTGGTTTTTTGGGATTGGCTTACTTCACTTAGCATAATGTTCTCCAATTCCATCCATTTGCCTGCAAATGCCATAATTTTATTCTCTTTTATTGCTGAATAATATTCCATTGTGTATATGTACCACAGTTTCTTTATCCATTCATCTATTGAAGGGCATCTGGGTTGCT
>CM053403.1:2410844-2486874 GCA_028644305.1 Xerus rutilus
TTGGCCTGTAAAGGTGAATCTCTTGTGAACAACATATAATTGAGTGTTGTTTTTAATTCATCCTGCCAGCCTATGTCCTTTAACTGGAGATTTGAAACCATTTATATTCCATGTTATTTTAGAGAAATGTTTATTAACTCCTGCCATTTTGATTTATATCTAATGTTTAGTTTCATACTGTTTTTCATTTGCTTACATACTTTCTAAATGAGATTTGTTTGTGAGCTTTGGAGTTTGTTTGTTGTTTTTTAATTTCTTCTGTGTTGAGTAGTTCTTTAAGTATTTTCTATAGTAGCAACAAAATAGTTATGAATTATTTTAGTTTCTGCTTATCTTAGAAGGTTTTATTTATTCATAAATTCTGAAGGAGAGCTTTGCTAGATGTATCAATCTTAGTTGACAATTTTTTTTCAGGACTTAGAATATATCATGCTGAGCCCTCCTGGCTTTTTAAAAAGAATTTGTACTAAGAAATCACAAGTAATTCTGATTGGCTTGTTTCTAAATGTAACCAGATGTTTTTCTCTTGAAGTTGTTAAAATTAGACCCATGTTCTATATGTTAGGCATTTTAATTATATAGTGAACTGGAGAGGTTCCTTTTTGATCTTGTCTATTTTGGGCTATGAATGGATTCTACATCTGAACACTCATTTAATTCTCAAGGTTTGGAAATTTTTCTATGTTATTTCCCTGAATAGGTTTTCCATTCCATTAGCAACAACATAAATGGTGGGGGCTGGAGTTATATAAACCAAATAGTTCTAAAAGATGGTGAAAATACAGTTCAGGAAAAGAAAATAAAATGTGATCAGAAGATATAAGATAGTTTAGAATGTTCAAAATGTGAACAGAGAGAATCCAGAAGAGATGTAGGAAGGGATGGCTTAAGAAAGGAGGAGAAAAATATGAAAATCAGAGAGAAGGAAAGAACAAGAGAATTCGGCAGTTAGCAGGAGAAGAGAAGAAAGAACAGAAACAAAATAAACAACCAAAAACCCTAACCCTCTAAAAACAAGGCAAGGAAAATAATTATCATTTAAAAATGCTAAAAATTACAAAAAAGAAACAAATATGTACATGTATATATGTCCATAAACCAATTGGGAAACCAGTACAGCAAGAACACCAGGGGGGGAAGGAAAAAAGATTCTTAATGAAAAATGGAGGAATGACTGCTCAGGTGGCCAAGACAGTAGATGAGGACAGATGATCACTACCTATGCCCCACGTCCCTTCCGCTTCTTCTTAGGCTATGTACCAAGGACGTAGGCATTCCCCCGCCTCTCTTTTCCTGTTATGTGCTCACCAAGGTGCCAGCTGGAGTGGCCCCAAGCGAGGCTGGTGGAAAGGCTGCCCCTTCTCCCCAGCAGGAGGCAGGATGGAGCTCAAAGCTAGAGTTTTGTCCCCACAGACCAGGCCAGTGCATTCCCGGGGCAGGACTCCTGCAGGGGGGGTCAGGTCTCATCAGGCCTCAGCAGTGTGTGGGGTGGCATCTGCTCCTGGAGACCAGATCAGCTCGCCTCTGGCAGGTGCCAGTCTCTGTTGAGCCTCCCAAGAACAGGAGTGTGCCTTCCCGCTCAGTCCCCGGGTGTGTCCACATCTGCCCGTTCAGATCCCCGCCCGCCTCAGCTGGTCCTGGAGCCACCAGCCTGCGTGAGCTGTGCTACCTCCTGCTCGGCCTCGCACACCCTGGGCACAGTCTTCTCTGTGCTGGGCTCAGCTGTGTTCTGCTGGGCACCCCTGGGCCAGGCTGCGGGCCACCAGGACAGTGTGGCAATGCTTGCTGTGACCTCCTGGCTCTGCGGCAGCAGCAGCTGCAGCGTGGCCTCCTCAAGATGGCCCTGCCTATCTCCATGGCCAGCGGAGGGACACGGGGCACTTTTCCAACACCAGCTGGCCCTGCAGCTCAGTTGAGGCTGCTTTTCTGACCCGCAGGTGGTTCTGCGCCAGACTTGCTGGCTGCATTTCTCTGTGTTGTCCTTCCACTCTGGTGAACGGGCGCCGCTGCCCCCAGTGTGGCCCCACTGTGCTCCTCTTTGTCCTGTGTTCAGTGCACCGGATTTCTGAGTCCCTAAGAGTCTCGGGATCTCCAACGCTGAACGTCAGCAAACCCACTTTGACCACTTGCTGAGGCAGAGCTCCTGCTGCTGAGGTGGGACCGTGGCCTTTCTCTGACCTGCCACCTTCAACCTCTGCACAGGTGTGATTTTTTTCAACTGTGGCAAAAACAACATAAAAGGCACCACCTTACCATTTTTTGGCACACAGGTCAATCGCCGTGAATGCGTTCAAATTGTTGGAAACAGACCTCCAGGACTTCCATCTTGCCAGTGACCCTACTGGACACGGTAACGCCCGCTCCCTCCTGCAGGCCCGGCGGTCGCCATTCCGCTTCCTGTTTCTGAGAATTTGACTCTTCACGTCCCTCTTGTAGTGCATCCGAGCCGCATTTCCACCCACATTAGTCTTTTTTGCAACGGGTTGGTCTCTCTAAGCACAGTGACCTCATCCATGTAGCATGTGACAGGATTTCCTCCTTTTTTTCCCCCTTTGTACCAGGGATTGAACCCAGAGTTGCTTAACCACCGAGCCACATCCCCAGCCCTTATTCGTGTTTCATTTTGAGACAGGGCCTTACTACTTTCTTAGGGCCCTGCTAAGTTGCTGAGGCTGACCTCAAACTACCAATCCTCCAGCCTCAGCCTCCTGAGTCACTGGGATTACAGGTCTGGCCACTGTGCCCCGCTGGATTCCCTTCCTTTTAAAGACGGAAGCATGTTCCACTGCATTTACAAACGCTGTGTCTGTCCATTGCCTGTCAATGGACGCCTGGGCGCTTCCTCCTCTTGGCTGGTGCGAACGATGCGGCCATGAGCGTGGGTTCCAAGATCTCTTCCCGACCCCGTGTTCAGTTCTCCTGGCCTGTGCCCAGAGCTGGTGGTGCTGCTGTTCATGTGCTGATGAGCCACTGCACCCTTGGCGCAGTGTCGGCCCCCTTCACGTTCCCCCAGCGGCCCACCCGGCCCGACGCCCCCTTCACCGACACTTGTTACCTGTAGCTTTCGGCACCACCTTCCTGAGGGAGGGAGGAGGCCCCCGCTGGGGTTCCGACCTCCACCCCCTGTGATCACAGTGCTGAGCCAGTCGGCCATTCCCACAGCGTCTTGGGAGAGGTGACCACTCAAGTCCTTCCGCAGTGTTTAGAATTTGGCCACCGCTCCTCTGGCTGAGCCCTGGGAGTTCTGGGCATGTGCGGCCCTCGGCCTGTGCCAGGCACAACCTGCGAGCATGTCCTCGCACTCAACAGGTCGTCTTTCCACTCCGAATCGTGTCCTTTGACACTTGGGAGGTTGGGAGCAGGAGAGCCTGTCCCCCTGGTTTTGTTTTGCTCCTGGTGCTCTTGGTGGCATCGCCAAGAAGTCGCTCCAAGCCCGACGTCCTGAGCCCTTCCCCTGCGTCCCCCCAGCTGTTTCAGAGTTTGGGTCTTACACTTAAATCTTTGACCCGTCTGGTCGTGAGCTCTGTCAGTGGTGCACAAGAAGGACCCAGCTTCGTTCTTGGGCAGGTGACTCTCCGTCTTCCCAGCACCATTTGTTGGCGAGGCCGCCCTTCCCCGTGTGGCCTTGGCACCTGTGGGAAGGCGTCTGCCCTGCACACCAGCGCTCACTCTGCGCTGCTCTCTCTGTTCCGCTGGTCTTGGCTCTGCCGGTGCCACAGCTGGGATCACTGTAGCTTTGAAGTGTGACTTCAGCACACGAGAGTCTTACAACTTTGTTCTTTTTCAAAATTGTTTTGGCTCTTCGGGGTCTCTTGAGAGTCCATGTGAATGGACAATTTTGGATGAATTGCTCCATTTCTGAAAAAATAATGCCATTGGGGGGGGTGTGTATGTGTGTGTGTGTGTCACTGAGGTGGAACCCAGGCCCTTGCACATGTCCAGCAAGCACTAAGTGACATCCCCAGCCCCTTTTATTTTATTTTGAGAAAGGGTCTTGCTAAGTTTCCCAGGCTGGCCTCAAACTTGCTGTCCTCCTGCTTCAGCCTCCCTAATCTCTGGGACTGGGGACCTGCACTGCACCTGGCTCACTTTGGCATTTTAATAGGGGTTGTATTGAACCCTACAACACTTTAGGTAGTATGGACGTCTGAATAATATTAAGCCTTCCAATCTATGAACACGGGGTGTCTTCCCACCCCTTCAGCAACGTTTTTTTAGCTTTCTGCACGGGAGTCTTTTCCTCGCTGGTTAGGCTTAAGAAATGTGATTTTTTTGATACTGGATGGTATAATGTGCCACTGTTTGGAAGAGCTGCATAACTGAAGGTCGGTTTCCAAATGGCCAATACACTATGTTACAAAATCATAGAGCGATAAAAGATCCTTTTAAAATGCAAAACAACAAATAGATTCTAATGTAACCAAGTGCAAAAAGTTAATTGGTATAGTTTCATATTCCACTACGCAACCAACCTTTAAAGATAAACACTACTTGTCAAAGAAAAATGCCCATAATTATCTGAAAGGACTTCTAAAATGCTCTTTCCTTTTCCAATTACATATCTGTGTTAAGTTGGGTTTTCTCCAAAACTCACATCAAGCAGCACCGCGGGTCGAGTGCCGAGGCACGTGGGAGACACAGCCGCCGCAGCCAGGCACTGGGAGGCTTGCTGGGGTGGCCGCCCTCCTCTTGAAAAGTCCTCTGTCTTGGAAACAGAGCTGTTCTTAAAATATGTTACCTAGTTTAATATGTAACAAGTTTATTATGATAACTTTACATGGCACATCATTAAAATTAAATGACATATTTTCAAAATCTTGCAGTTTCTGTTTCTAATATGGTATCCCTGGGCATAATCCACACTAACAAAACTTGTTTGGGATCCTCCGTGATTTTTAAGAGTGTAAGGGAGACCAAAACTTTACAGAACTTCTGGTGTAAAGCAAATGGAAAATGATCATGAATAATCTATAAACACGTACTTTATTTGCTTGCTTATTTATTTATTTTTTTGGTACTGGGGATTGAACTCAAGGGCACTCGACCCCTGAACCACATCCCCAGCCCTATTTTGTGTTTTATGTAGAGACAGGGTCTCACTGAGCTGCTTAGCGCCTCGCTGTGGCTGAGGCTGGTTTTGAACTTGTGATCCTCCTGTCTCAGCCTCCCAAAGTGCTGGGTTCACAGGTGTGTGCCACCGCGCCAGGCCTAAACATGTGCTTTAAAACCATGGCTGTCACCAAAGTATATCCTTTTAAACAGTTAATGGCAAATTTCATGTTAGGTGGATTTATCTTAATAAAGAGTATAGCCGCTCCAATGAAATGCATACATTCTAAACTACCAAATGCACACAAAACAAAACACTGCGGAAGACTTTCAGGTTTTGAGCCAAATGCACCACGAAACAGGACAGGATGAAAAACTGAGCCCCAGGAACACACCGCGACTCACGTGCTGAACTCACATGTTAAAACGTGACAATGTGGTGGACCTGAAGAGCGGCCGCTGCAGAGTCACCCGGCAGGCAGGACTGCGGTCCTGCCCGCGCCCCTCGCCCAAAGCCGGGGCTTTTCTCAAAGATGTGTTTCTCACTCACACAAAGAAACAAAATGCTGCCAAGGTCAGATCACAGAACAAGACTTGCAAAAACACATGCAAAGAAATGTATCGAAAACAAAGGATTCAGAGAGGTGGGGGTCGAAATTAAAACACGGCGGTCCCAATTTTAAATCGTGATACATGGCAAAGTTGAATCCAGCCCCCAAAGCACTAAAGGGGCCAGAACCGAGTCTACTACAAAGGCGAAGGACGTCATCCATATGAAGACCTTTCATCTCCAGTGTCCACACAAACAGCCAATCCTTGCCATTCAGCTGGCTGATTGACAGCGGGCTGCTTTGAGAAACCAGATAAGCTGATTCAACCGTCCTCATGATAAAGATTAGGGAGTGACTTGCTCTACTCATTATAAAAGATGTCAAGGTTACGATAACCTTTAAATTGTGGCACAGGTGCATTCACACACATTATCAGTGTCTTGGGGGAGGAACCCCAAGTGTGCAGAAGGTGGAATGTCTAACTGATAATGAAGAAGATGAATTATCCAAGAAATGGTGCCTGGGAAAAAGTTAAACCTCACTTTAATCTTGCAGAAAAATGTTTTCCAGGTGGATCAAAGACAATGTGAAAAACAAATCATAAAAGTACTAGAAAAAACACAGAATTATTTAAATTTCTAGATGGCCAGGCCTTCTGCGTATATTAAGACATGAATGTACATGAGCACACACATCACAAAACCTCAAAAATTTTGACTACATAAATGTTTTTTAAGTCTACTACAAAAAACATACTAAATTGAAAGACAAAAAAGTAGGAAGATACATGAATTTCATATCACAGAAGGAGCTAGTTGCTTTAATACATAAAGAGCTTCTATAAAACAATAAGGTCAACAGACAGAAAAAAGTAAAGAAGGGTTATGAACCAAAGATTCACAGAAATGGAAAAATATTTCTTAAACATCTGAAGAAATGCTTAGTTTTAGTCTTAGTAAAGAAATTGTGAACTAAAACTAAAATAAGATCCTCTTTTTTTAAACTACCAGATTGATGAAGATCAAAATATTTGTCAATTGCAAGTTGATTAGAGTGTGATAAAAAGATGGCTCCGTATCTGGCTGAGAGCGGGGCCTCCGGGCCAGCACGTCTGTACGGGGCCTCTGTGTCCTCGCTTGACCAACTCGGGAACGCGGCTCCCTCCCTCCACTCCTCAGCATCCTCCTGTGTGGAAGTCGTTCTGAGGCCTGGGTTAAAAGGTGTTAGGTGCCCAGAACAGACTATTATGTGTGATGTTAAATAAAGCAGCTTAATATCATTGCTGACAGGTGTGTAAATCGGCACAAATTTGTGTAGGAAAAATTCAGTGTGTTCACATTAGAAGCACAGTTTCTGCTCAGCAATTCACTTCCAGAAACGTGTGCCACGCATGCTCTTCAGGGCGTGAGCTGCACGTGAGGCACATTCGTCACAGCACAGTTAGAAACTGTGACGGGCTGGAGACCGGTTACCGCGTGGGGCTGGCAAGCAAGGTGAGGTCCATCCATGGAACAGGAACTAGAGAGAAACCAGGCAAAGCAAGGAAAACCCAACGGAGAACCAGGCCAGAGAAAGGCCGAGGCCGCCAGTTAGAAGATCAGGACAGAGTGCCTGCACTCGACTTGAGCGCAGTGACTTCTGCGGCTTTTGTTTTATGTAAGAGAATAGACACGTTCCTGGAAAATGCAGTTCAAAATGTAAGGGACAATATGAGAAAGCATACATTATAATAGTACTATGTATAGTCCCTGCTACGCGACACAGTTTTTAACCAAACGAAATGGGACGATTTCCTAGGAAAGCAAAAATTATATATAAAAAAAACTCTAGAAAATCTCAATGTATAAAAATAATGTGAGGAGATTTTAAAAACCTCTACATTCTTCCAGGCTCAGCTGGTTTCAAATAACAGACCCCTCCAGGCCCAGATGAACAGTTCCAGACCATTAAAGCAAATCCCTCATTTGTTTGATAACAACACTTAACCTTGAATCAAAACCCAGCAGCAGGACATCAGAGAAAACCACAGGCCAGTCTCGCTCGTTAGTGCACTAGGGTGGCTTCACTGGTGCTGGGCCTGGGCGACCCGGGGACACGGCAGCAAGACTGCAGGAAGCAGGGCTTACTCACAAGTCCACCCGCACCAGGGACGCGGCCGGGCACAGGGCCAGGTGCCTGAGGGCTGCGAGGGACTCCAGACCGGCCAAGGGGCCAGAAGCGCTGCCCCAGAAGGTGACAGCCGGCCCGGGAAATGGAGGAGGCACAGCAAGAGGAGAGGCGCGGCCGAGCGCCACACAGGGGCAGGAGGCGCGCTCCTGGGGACGCGTGCTGGGTGTGGGCCACCTGGACCCTGTGATAAAGGGCTGGCTCACTTCTGAAGCTGCCCTGCTGCCGCCTCTGCCTCTGTCGCGCGCCTCCCCGCCTGGCCCTCCGGAGTGCCCGTGTCCTGCAGGCACAGTCACGGGTAGGGGCCCCGTCTTGACGCCATCTGCAAAGAGCCTGCTTCCAAACAAGGCCGCATGCTCACATGCTGGGGCTTGTGACTGGAGCATGTGTTTTTGGGGACACAATTCAACCCATAACGAGGGATGGGGCAGATCCACAGAGCCCAGCACAGGCTGCTGAAGAGGGCTGTGTGTACACAGGTGTGTTGAGTGTGTGCACTTGTATGTCACAGGGGTGTGAGTGTGCACATGGGTGTGGGGGTGTGTGAGAACCTAGGTGTGTGCACGGCAGAAGGTCAGATCTGACTTCCTGCCATTGCTGGGACAGCACAGGGGTGGAGGGCTGGGGATATGGAGCGTCCCTGAGCCCTCACGGAGGTGTCCCCAGCAGGTCTGCACACGGCCCAGAGGCTTGGAGGAGCACTGCTGCTGGAGACCTAACCCTGGGCCCCGTGTGTGTGGACAGGGTGTCACTGGGGCACCAGAGAGGCCAGAGTGGGCGAAGGGAGAGAGGAGGAAGGGCTGGCAGGGCCTGGGGACTCCAGGGTGATGCAGGTGGAAGGAGAGTGGCCAGGTCTGCCAAAGGGGTGGCGGAGACGCACAGGGCAGGACGAGGACAGAGAGGGACTTGGGGCAGTCTAAGAGGTTCGAGCAACAGACAGTGTCATGTACGAGGAGCTGCCGCCATCCTGGGGCCCTGGAGACACCAGGTCCCTAAGGACTGTGGAGAGAGCAGGTCTGTGCCGTCGGGTGGAGTCAGCGTCCAGGGTCGTGGGGAGCAGGTGGGAGCAGACAGGGGCAGCGCAGGTCAAAGACGTGGGAGGGAGGGAAGGACCACAGCCGAGCCGAGCAGGAGCCTCCCCCACACAAGGGCAGAGGGCAGCGCCCTGCGTACACCCACTCAGCGCCGCAACAGGAGGGCACCGCGGCCCCAGAGGGTTCTGGGACGGGCAGCCTACTGAGTCTACCCTCACGCCCAAGGTCAGAAAAGGACGTCTTTGTGGCTGCCCTGCCCTGTGGGAGCCCAGGCAGCAAGTGCTACAAGCCAGAGAAAGTGTCCTGGCACCGGGACCCTGGGAAAGGGACACCACGCCACACCTGAGAGTGAGGCATCAGAGGCCCCGGGAAGGACAGGTGCCAGCCAAGGGCGCACTGACCACCACGGACACGCGCCACCTCCGAGGCCTTCCCTAGGGGCACCAGTGGGGCCTGGTGGGAACAATGGGTAGGAAGGGCCGGCAGCAGCATCGCTCAGCAAACCCCGAGAGGCTGAAAAAGCACACGCTGACGGCAGCTCAGGGGCCTGGCTGGATTCGAGGTCAGTATGAAAAGTCCGGTTCTCCTCCGGAGCAGCGATGGCCAGTCAGTGCCCGCGGGAGCGAGGGAAGAGGACCACGGGAAGATTCCACTCAAAACAGCAACGGAGTTCAAAGCACGTGAGACCTAGAGGCGGCTGCACTAGAGAACGCAGCGCCTGTGTGAGGGAAATCGGGGCCTTGCTGGACAACGCGGAGCCACGGAGAAACAGACTGCACCGACGGAAAGTCCGAGCACTGTGAGTGGGCGCATCCTCCCCAGATGCGGCAAGCATTTGTCCAATCCCAACGGAAGATCAGGTTTAAAACAACAGCGACACGTCACAGTACCGTGACGCGCACCCCAACGTGCCAGCACAGAACTGCTAGAGGGAGATTTTTTGGAATGGAAGGGGCACAGAATCCCTCCCACCAGCTGCCGACGTGCTCATTAAAGGCCACGGATTAGACACTGTGGTGCAGACAAGACCAGGGGCATGAAGAGCCACAACCTGCAGACCTGGAGCAGGCCTGAACGTGCCTACGGATTCGCCCCACAAAAGAAGACACACCAGGGACGGTTTCAGAAGGCGACCAAATGTCCTCAAACCAAAGCCTGGCAATGCGGGAGGAAAACAGCTGAATCGCCAGAACGCACCCTGGAAGTCAGCGCGCTGACTGACACACAGATGGCTCCACAACAAAGCAGCCTCCTGGGGAGGGAGGAAATGTACTCCAGGAGCCTTCCAGGTCAGGAGAGTGGCCTGGTGTTAGCTGGCTTTTCACACTGCGACCAAAATATCTGACAAGAACAATTCAGAGGACGATGTGTTTGTTTTGGCTCTGGTTTCAGAGGATCACCCACGGTTGGGGTATCCACTGCTCTGGCCTGAGGTGAGGCAGGACATGGTGGTGGAAGCGCGTGGTGGAGGCAAGCTGTCAGCTCATGGCCCCAGGAAGCGGGAGAGCGCTTGAGTGCAGGAGCCGGGGTTACACAACCCAAGGGCAGGACCCAGGGACCCACTTCCCCACTGCCCCACCTGCCTTGTTGCTACCATTATTAATCCATCAAATGGGTTCATCCAACTATGAGGTTATGGCTCTCATCACTGCCTAAGGCCCCACCCGGGGACCCTGCTTCCAACACACTAGCTTTTTGGTTCAAACTGAACATTAAAGGTCCAAACCACAACAGGCCTCAACGCCTGGGCCTTGCTCTTCCCCTCTCCCACCCCCACCTAAGTCAATTAAAAGTATAAACATCAGCACCTGCACTGGAAAGCAGGGCGAGCTAGTGAGCGGTCTCCCGAGGCTGCCCTGAAATGAGCAGCACAGGTCAGATGCGCCGACACAGAAACAGGGATGCCCAGCAAACCACGAGAAGGGGCTGCACTGGACCACGAGTGTCCCCAGAGCTTCATGGGGTGGAGGCTTGGTCCCCCATGCAGCCACTTCCAAAGGTTGGACTTTTAGGAAGTGATTGGATCACTAGGCTGCTGGCCTCATCCACAGATTAATCCACTGAGTGGATTAATCACTCGATTGAATTACGAGGAGGAAGTGGAAGCTGCAGGCAGGTGGTGCGTGACTGAAGGAAGCAGGTCGTGGCCGTGCCCTTGGGACCATACCTTGTGCCCACCCCCTTTCCATCTCCTCCCTGGCTGCCATGGGCTGAGCAGCCTCCCTCTGCCACATTCCACCATGATGTTCCGCCTCACCTCAGGCTCAGAGCAATGGAGCTGGTGGACCACGGACTGAACCTCTGAGACCACGAGCCCAAATACAGCTGTCCTGCTCTTGCCAGGTATCGCTCACAGCAATGCAAAGCCGACCAACACAGCTGGGCGTTGACGGAATCCCCGGAAGATGCAGGCACAGACCTCCCAAGTGCAATTCCCCAGACCCAACGAGCTGGTGGACAAACGCGGGGGAAGGAGGCTGCCGCAGAATGTAAGAGCAGCAGCAGGCAGAGGGTGGCGGGAGCCTGTGTGGCTTTGCCACCACGGGCTGCCCACAGCCAGGGAGGACCCTCAGCAACCAGGCAGAGGTCAGCCAAGTGTCATGCCAGGCTCTGTGAAGTTAGATGGGCACCCAGCCAGAGCCCCTGCTGATGGCTCCTCAGTGCTCCAAGGAGGGCTGAGCGGCCGAGAAGGGGTAGGTGGCCACACAGCTGCAGATGGCTACCCATGGCACTACATGCCGGACCCCAGGTTAAAGAGAAAAGTACAGTGGCTGCTACCAGGGCCACAGCCTGCCACTTCACTGCCAGGTGGACGTGCTCTTACCTGTGGAGAGAGGTGCCAGCAGCAGCTACGACCAGAAGACCCCGCTGGTCAGCTAATCCACAGCAAAACAGGACCCACGCAGGGGACACAAGAGATTTCAAACTCGTCATTAGCATCCACTGAGAGACGCGAAGGGACCTTTCATCCATAACTACTAACTGGCCAGTTTTTTAACGAGAGATTAAAGAACAGGGAGGACATCTTGATATTGAAAACATGGCTACTGAAATGACGGCAGCTGTGAGTAACCTGACTGGCCCCAGGCTGGCGAATTAGACAGTCAGTGAGGTGCCTTGGAGAATAAGAAGAAAGGCGGTGATGGGGCTGGGAGGGGGCTCGGGAAGAGGCCCAGCCTACAGGTTCTGGAGAAGCGGCGCATTCCAGGGGCACCAAGGACAGGGGAGGAAAGAAGTAATTAAAGAACTAAGAAGAAAATCTCTGAAAGGGAAGCGGGGGTGAGCCTTCCGGTCAGGGTGTCCTGACAAGGATTAAGGAAACACACACTCCTACAAAAATGCCGGGGAAGCTTCTGACTCAAGCATTAAAATGACCTCTAAGCTTCCAGAGCAAAAGTACTTTTAAAAGTAGTTTGCTTAAAAGAAAAAAAATCCCTGCAAATCCCACCCCTGTTGGTCATTCTTGTCTGTGATACAAACATGCTTGGAGACAACATCTGTCACTTGCTACCAGGCCCTGAGGGAGCAGGACTTCAGAACCAGATTCTGTCCCCAAAACTGCAGAGCCATGGGGGAGGGGGCAAGGGAACGTGGACCAGGAAGCTGGACGCGGCTCTTCTAGTGAAAAAATAACCCTGGGGATCGATTCAGTCGAATGAAGAAAAAATAAGAAAGGCATGGGATTGGCATAAAAAACAATGGTGAGAAAATAGATCATTAAAAGTTACAGTTAAGTCCAAGTAATTACTGAGAAAATGAGCTTTAATGCCGTTGTTAGGAAATAATTCCCCAAATAGACAAGACATAATGTTCTTCAAGTAATTGACATAATGTGGAAGAAAGTTAGTAATATTCTGGAACAAAAATTCCAAATGATTGCAATAAAATTGTGCCAAATGTCTTGTCGTATTCAGTGGTAATTTGTGGACGCTGAGTGATTCTCGAATTTGAAGAGAATGTGTGTTTTAATATTCTATGGGTGAGGACCATTGTGGCCGCCTGTGCAGGAACCCACACCCACCCAGCCCAGGCACAAGGGTGAATACGGTGGAAGGGTGCTCCTCGGGCCAGGGAGACCACTGGGGTCGGACCTCGGGGCAACAGGACCAGGGACTGGGGACAAATGCTGTGCTGTCCTCGCCCCATCCTCCACACCACGTCCCTCCTATCTCTGAGTGTATCGGCCTCCTCTGCTCCTCGTGCGGACATCACCCTGGACAGGCCTCGCCTCCTCCTCCATGTTGAACCCTTCCTGCTCAGGTCCAGCTCTGAAACCTCGCAGGAAGTCCCCGATTGGCAGAGCCTGGTCAAGCGCCCACCCCAGGGTCAGTCTGCTGGGATGGGGCAGAATGGCGGTGCTGGGAGGGCGGAGCCAGGTGCAGGGTGGCCCAACAGAGGCACCAGGGCCCGGGATGCGGGTGCTGGGCAGGCCACTCCTGGGTGTGTCCAAGGAAATGAAATCAGCAGGCCAGAGACACCTGCTCGCTGTGTCCACTGAGCACTGTTCCCAATGCCAACACTTGGAATCAATCATGACGTCCACTGACAGAAGAGTGGACAGAGAAAATGAGAGCCATAGACACAAGGCTATTATTCAGCCAAAAATGTGTGAAATCCCGCCATCGCGGCCGCGTGAATGAGCCCGGGGGACACAGTGCTGAGTGACATGTGCCGGGCACAGGGGACTCCGCAGCCCCTCCCACGTGGACGTCTAGAACGCTGGTCTCAGGGGTTGGAAGACAGCACCAGACAGGAGCAGGTTCCAGTCTGGGCAGCACAGGACATGCCATGCGCTTCCTGGGGGGCTGGATGAGAGGCCCGAAGGCTCCAGACCTGGAGGAGCAAGGAGCTGGGAGGCAGGATAGCCCGACTGGACAAGCACACAGCACACGCACCGAAACACCACGCCGCCTCCCATAACACGTGCAACTCTGTGTTAATTAAAAAGAAAGAGTGAAGTTTAAAAACTAAAAAAAGAAAAATTGTAAAGAAAGAAAATCTGTGCTGAGGCCTTCAAGCCCCTGAGAGCCCGTGACAGCCCACCCTGGGCTGCCCTGACCGCGAGGAGCCAAGTCCTTCTGTGTGTGGGCTTTTCGCATCTCTTCTCCTCTGGCTTCATTTTCCTCCTCCTTCTCCTTCTTCCTGCTCTGGGACAGGGCCTTGCTGTGTTGCTCAGGCTGGTCCTGAACCCCCGGACCTCTTGCCACAGCCTCCCAAGCAGCTGGGCCCCGGGCTCTCCACAGGCTCCCTGCACCCCCAGGCCCTCACCGTCTGCTCACAAAGCCATTGACCCGGCCGCAAGGGCCTCTGGGACCCTTGCTCCCATGGCAGCCAGCCTGGGGCCTGCCTGCTCTGGCACGGTGATACAAGTGGCTGCACCCAGAACACGGGCCGAGCAGATGCAGTCCCGAGTCGAAGGCAGGAAACAAGGAGCAGAGGGCAACAGAAGTCCCACTCGGCTCCATTTCCATGCGGCTGTGAGGGCCATGGGCAGCGCAGAGGCCACTCCTGTCACAGCAGGCAGCTGGAGGCTGAGGGGTGAGGGCCAAGGGTGCCGTGGGGGAGCCCAGGCCGGGGGCACCTGGACTCTTTGCTCTGGCATCCCCAAGCCCTCCGCCTGTGTGTCATGGTGTGGACCGGCCTCGGGCACCCTCCCTCCCACATCTGCCACCCCAGCCCCACCCACACCCCGACGTCCTGCCTCCAGGCCTTCCCACAGACTGTCCCCGGCTTCTCCAGGACGCGAGCCTTCACCCATGACCCATGCCCCATGCCCAGCCCCGAGGTCCAGCCCTGAAGCCACCTCCCTGGCGCCCGCCCTTCCCTGACGCTCGCTCCTGCCCTCTGCGTGCTCGGGCCCCTCACACCTGAGGCAGCCCCTAGTCCACGTGCATGTCCACCTCTGCCCAGACCCTGAGCAGAGAATCGACAGCAGCCGGAAGTGTGCGCGGATGCTGACCTCCATCTAGGAACGCCTGGGTGTGCGGCCAGGAAGAGCCGCAGGGCTGCTGAGGGAGAGTGACTTGCCAGCCCCGTCCCTGGTCAGGAATCGAACCTGAGGATGGCTGCCAGACTGGCCTGGTGGGGCTGCGTGTCCACCCTTGGCCACCACGCTATCAAACGCTAACTTAGGACGCCTCCTTGAGAGGCAGGGCTGGTCGGCCACAAGGCGACAGAGCTCTCCAGAAGCCAGGGTGAAGGCGATCCCACGCTCCCCGCTGTGAACCAGTTATCAGGAGAGATGACGCCCGTGAGTCCCTCCACCTTGACAAGGCTGTCCCTGCTGGTCCCCAGCACAGAGCTGGGGGCTCGCAGCAAGGCCTCCACCTGGACCCCAGGTCCCACTGAGAACACCTTCCTCTCTGGGAGGAATAAAGGCCGGGCAATGTCATCACACAACTTGAGGACTCCAGACAGCCAGGCCCCCCTCGGGAGGGCTGCGGGGAGCCGGGGCTGATGAATTCGACGGGGAGTCCAGGGAAGATCTCGCAGACAGAGCCAAGAGGCATGTTAAGAGCGGGCGATAAACACGTTCAATCACACAGAACAAATAGAAGCAGCTGCTTTGCTGATAAATACTTAGGCTGGGGAACCCAGAGATGAAGTGGCCCAGCCTAAAATAGATCAGAGTCGGTGCTGAACGATGGTGCTCAGGAGACAGCTGGGCCTGGACCGGCCACGCCCCCCAGCACACGCCCCCCCAGCAGTCGGGCCTTCCTGGGGGAGCACGGGGCTGTTCCCCGGGGGGGCCTCATGGCCTTTGGTTTGTGAGACAGTCTGACAGTAGCGATCTGCTGCTTTATGACTGAGCTGTCACGGATTTTCATGCGCTGTGGTAATACCCATTTGGGGAGTACATCTATTTTGAAAATGGTACTTGGGTGACAAAGATAAGGTGGCTTTGGGCCAGGCGCTGAGACTTCCTGGGTGCCCCAGCCCTCGTCAGTGCCCCTGAGGAGACTCAGCCCTGAGCATCATTCCGTCTCAGAGATGGTGGTGACACTGAGACCCAGCAAGGTTGGGCAAGTGACCACTGACCGGCAGCTGAACTGAGACCACATCTTGTGGCTCTAAACTCTGGCCTTCCCCTCCTGAGGCCAGCCCACGCTGCAGCCCTGGCAGTGACGCCTCCAGAGGCAGCACCACAGAACCTGGGCGGAGGGCTCGGCTCGCTGTGCCTGGCGGGAGGCCTTGCACAGGGAGGGTGTGTGGGGCAGCGGGCAGCAGGGTCATGCAGTGGAGGCAGGGTCACGCGCCCGTTCAGTAAGGGCCCCAAGACCAGCCAGGGAGGAGATGCCATTGTCCCCCAAGCCCTGGGGAGCTGTGTCCCAGCACCCGCTTCTCCTCGGCTTCTCCTCCCTAATTGACTTGGGGGAGTAGAATAGGGGCGGGGCGGGGACACTGAGCAGAGGCCAGCTGCAGTGGGCAGGACAGTGCAGGACCACAGCACGCTTATCCCCGAGTGTCCTTACCACAGCAGTGACAAAGGAGAGGGCGGAAGGACGCTGGGGACGCCTGGGGACAATGGCAGGTGTACGGCAGACAGCAGAGGTGTTTTCGCGTAGACGCGCGTCCGACCTTGCCGCGCTGCGTCCCTCGACCGTGCACGGCTCTTCTGCGTCAATCAGACCTCCACAAAAACTTCCACAAGGTCAAGTGAATGTCCGTCAGCCAGGCCGTGTGGAAGGACACGAGGTGACGAGACAGGAGGGCACTGCCCGTCTTCCCAGGATGCCAGGAGAGGAGCTCGGCTCAGGGAAGGACGCCAGCCCCCGAGGAGCAGCAGGGTCCCTGGTGCGGTGGGAGACCAGCGAGTCCAGCGCGGCTCCTGTGCCTTACCCTGCCACCGTTCCTGCATGGCAACCGCGGTGCCCTTGCCCCAAGGGGAAGGGGGCCTCCAGGAGGGCTGCCAGCGCTCCAGGCCAACGGCCCGCCCACCGGAGCCACAGCCCCGCACCTGAGATCAGGCTTGCAGTCAGGAGGCTGCCAGTTGGCCGGTGGGGCCTTCCATGACCAGCTGGTCCAAGAGCTGCGCAAGGCCTGCCAAAAGCAACGCACAGGTGGCCACTCTGCCAGTGGCCCCAGAGCCTTTCCTCCCCACCCTCTCCTGGCCCCTGCACGTCACCCTTCCCCTCTAGATGCCACAGCAGAGGTGTGTGCCTGCCAGGGAGGGCTCCCTGGGTGACATCTGGGCCTCAGGCATGCCACAGCCAGCTGGGGGCCAGAGTGCCCTGCTCAGGAAAGGTCAGGGCGTGTCTGCCTTCCAGAAGGGTGGGCCTGGGGGCCGGCCCCAGCAGGGAGTGGGGAGGCTGCTCTGGAGAAGGAGGAGACCCAGGCAGAGAGGGAGGGGAACAGCACACGGGGGACTGGGGAGGGAAATGGAGGGAAGGGGTCAATGGCTTATTCTTGTCCCCATCCCAACACCAAGCAGACTCTCCCAAGAGGCCCACACCTTGGGTGATGCATGGGGACGGGGGCGGGGGACATGTGCAGATGTTGAGGTTTAAGGAAAGAACATGAGCTTTCCTGATGTCAAAGAACCACCAGACCCCTGGCCCTCGTGTCGGAGAGCCCCGTCCCACGCCCCGACACCACCTGGCAGGGAGGGGCATTTTCCTGGCAACGGAGCTGCTCCTGGAAGGACAGCAGCCAACACGCGCACGGGGACTATGCTGTTCCTAACTAAATTCAGACTCACAAAATGGACCAGGGGTTTAAAAGGATTCCTGAAAAAAGAAAAACCACAGATAGAAACACAGCTGCAGCCAGACCAGGAGGAGGGCACCCCCCGTGGCCCAGGGAGTGGAACCGACGTGACCAGGAGTCCACACGGGCAGGCCTCGTGACACGGCTGCACAGGTGGCGTCCCACAGCAGGCCTCCCCAACGTGATGGTGAGCCCAGAGACAGGACCCTGTGGCATCTCCACGGTCAGCGCCCAGGCTGCATGCCCACCCGCGGACACCAAGGGAGAGCCACATCCCAAAGCCTCTCTCGAGGTTCTTTGTCCAAAGGCCCAAACCACAGCCCTGAGGAGAAGGCCCAGCTCCTGTGGAGGCCACAGAGACAGAGGAGGCTGCAGCTGTGGGTGGCTCCTTCATTCACAGCAAGTGCCCCTGTCACCAAGAAGAGGAAGGTGGACACCCCAGGCAGCAGGGAAACAAGGGGAAGGTGGGCGAGTCTCCACCGCTCTGCAGTTAGAGGAGGGCGGGGGCAGAAGGCCGGCCACTCACAGAGGTCCGCCACTCTCACCTGGCCCTGCCAGCAACGGGCAGGTTGGCCACAAGCCATGGTTTTGTCCCTAGAGGCAACAGGCTGAACCCCTCAGGCAGCAGGAGGCTGTTCCGGCCCAGGGCCCAGCAGCATCTTTCACGAGTCACCCAAAAGCCCCTCTGGAGTAAGGCAGCGGTTCCTGAGGGACAGGAGGTGAGGCCACACCTTGAAGAGTGTGAGACTCTGGCAGTGCTTGCGGGCTGTGTGCCTGTGCCTGGCAGAATGGTCCACAAAACTCCCTCATTTGCACGTGACACCTCCGTGTTTTGAACTCCTTTGTGGAGCTGGGGTGATGGGTGACAGAACAGGATGGTGGGTGACAGAACCCCACAAGTCCCTGATGAGATCCACAGGTGACATCTTGGGGGAAGATGGGACATTCATCTGCCATGTCCCCACACATCCATGTGCATGTGGCGGCCAGGTGGGACGGTCACATGTGGACCCTGCTGCGGGCTCTGGCGTCCTCACCACGCGTGGGCTACAGTTGCATCCAGACCTGGCTGAACCTGGAGCTGGACCTTCCACTCGCCCCGGCTCAGAACAGAGAAGCACGGAGCCGCGAGCCCGCTCAGCGAAAGATGCACGGCCGTGCCACCCTGTCCACACCGGGAAGGCCCCGAGGAGGGAGGGAACCACGCTCAGGGGCACTAGCGGCACCGCCCAGGCAATGTGCCCGCCTCAGGAACCTGGCCACTGCGAAACAGAGGGGCACAGGAGGGGCTCATGGCCTCGCAGGGTTTATGGCCACGCTGGGCGTGTGTCCCCTCCGGGAAGGACACCAGTGGGCTCCGAGGGAGCCGAGGGAAGAGGAGCGAGCGTCACTCCCTGGCCGATGGCACAGTGAGACGCCCAGAGCAAATGTGCCGGGGGACTTTGAGGGGCTGCCTTCAAAGCAGAGGCCACTCACTCACTCAGAAAAAGCCTGGTGGGCAGCGCACCTGAGGTCCAATGGGAAAGGAGGGGACAAAGGCCATTACAAAGATTGATTTCAGTGACCTGAGTCAAGCGGAAGGGCAGACAGCTCTTGGAGGAGGCACCTGGAAATTCAGGGCCCAGGTTCAGGGTCCTGGGGCCCTCAGGTGCCAGTGACCATTCCCAGGGGACCACAGCTCTCCTCTCCCTCCAGCAACCTGGGAAGGTAGAGCCAGCGCCAGGCCCTACCCTTCCTAACCGGGAGGAAGAGCAGCCTGCAGCCTCACCCTAGCCCTTAGGTGTGTGGTCTCAGCGCTGCCGAGGAGCAGCAGCCATGGAGGTGGAGAGGCCCAGGGCCTCCAGCCCAGCTCCCCCTCCTGGAAGCAGGAGGGAGCCGCCCCTCCTCCCGGCCTAGCGGATATTTATGGTTTGTTAATGTTACTGCAAAAACCCCTCTCTGTGAAGCCGGCTCGGGCTGTATAAATTACTGACCTCAGGTGGGAGCACCAGGACCATCACTCGGCCCCTGCCAGAATTCCTGCTCGTCAGCAGAAACAGTTACCGCTGCCTTGCTGGAGAACTGACCCTCCGGCTGGTGGGGAGAGTGAAGCTCAGGCTGCCTGCTGTCTCCAAAGCCTGTGCCTGTCCGGACACGCACAGTGGGGCTCTAAGAGGCACGCCCGGCTACGAAGTACTCAGAAGAGCGTCCCCAACCTCACGGTCACCCCATAGGTCCTGGGGAGGTCCCACCTGCTCCTTCTCTGAGACACCTAAGACCAGGGTCCTTGGTCTTGGGGCACCAGGGCTAGATCCAATCTGTTCTTCCAGAACTTTCCCCTGCTCCTTCCCAAGTACCTCACCTTCCCTCACCTGTGCTCGGACTGGAGGTACCGCCAGTACCTCCTTCACCTTTGCTCTTCCCTTTCCAAAATGTTCTCCTTGATCCAGCTCCTGTCCCTCCTCCATGCCCAGCTGGAGCGACCAGTGCAGATCTTGACCCTGAGTGCCCGTGTGCAGGGCCATGCCCATCACACCTGCTCACGCGCGCTGTGGCAGGCCTGGGCAGAGGGCGTGCAGGAGCGAATGAATGAATCCCATCTCCCTTGCTCAAGAGACCTGGCGCCACCCAGCCCTGCATGCCCGCTGCACCAGGTCACGGGCCCCTTTGGAAATGACGCTGTACACCATCGTCCCCCAGGGCCCAGAGCAGGAGGGCAGGTGGTGTGGAGTAGGAAGGGGGAAGCTGGCCTCCAGCGTGGCTGTCACACTCAGAACCTCCACCACACGCCTCCATTAGGTCACTGATAAATTACGTATTTCATTTTAGGGTGACAAGCAAATCTTATTATAAAGTGTAATGACACCATAAAAGACATCATATCCCTCCGTTTCATCCTCTCGCACACGCTGACACTTCATTACAGCTCCCGAGACTTGGTGAAGGAAAACATTAATTTGGCAAATCAATGGGAATCTTTCAGGGGCTGCAATTTCCAAGCTCTGCCCCTCCCTGAGCCCTGGTGACCCCTTGGAGCCAGGGTCAGCCTCCCCTGTAAGGTGGCTCTCTCTACCTCTCACACCACCCCTGAAGCCTAGGCCTGGCCCCCAAGGATTCCACCAGGTCCCACCAGCCCACTCCCACCTGCCTACCTGGGGCCCTCTGGGCATGCTGGGCGCCTGGCCTTGCGTTCCGGGGCGTGTGCTCCCTCCATCTTCAAAACACATAGTGCAAGTGGCCCCAAGGCCACTATGAGCAGAGGTGACGGTGAGCTGAGGGCAGCAGCCCACACGGTTCAGACCTCACTACGCCCGACTTGCTCCGTGAACCCGAGGACAGGCATGACCCCAGCATGGGTTTCCTCGCTCCTGGGTGTTGTGCAGAGCGCTCGCTAGAGCCCTGGGTGAAGGGGAAAGAGCCCTACCCACAGGGACCGAGGCTGTGTCCAGACAGCTGTGCCCAGACCAGGAAGCACGGCTGGGAGGCTAGGGACATGCTGCAAGGACCCAGAGGACCTGGAGGGCTGCAGCTCAGACCCTGGGGACAGCTTGTGGAGACGTGGCCTGCTCCTCCCGTTTTCCTGCTCTTCAGGCTCTGCCACTTCCATTAGGGCACG
Source organism: Xerus rutilus (assembly GCA_028644305.1). Taxonomy (NCBI): domain Eukaryota; kingdom Metazoa; phylum Chordata; class Mammalia; order Rodentia; family Sciuridae; genus Xerus; species Xerus rutilus. The sequence goes on from CM053403.1 coordinate 2,431,946, forward strand.
AACACAGGCACACCCACAGCACAGACGGCCACGGAGTGGAGCTCCCACATCCTGAGGCTCTCAGCCCGCAAGGATCAGGTGACAGTGCCCCGCCCTCCTCAGGAGACGGCACTCTGGGGCCCAGGCCCCTGAAAGCCAGTGATGGATGTGTTTTTGATATCTTTGAAATTGCCTCTAATTTGGAAATCGTGCTCCTTTAAACAGCTCAATTTAAAGTTGTGATTTTTCAGGTTGATCATTTTTCCTTCTTTCTACCACTATTAGCAGAATGCCAGAAACACTTCTAGCAAATTATTTGAAATTGGAATAAAAGCAGTAAACGGTCTCCAGGGGTCTGAGAGAACAGGCAGCGCCGGGGCGGCGGCGGGGGAGGCAGCGTGCCAGCCAGCCCGCCACGCCCCTCGCGTCCTTCCTCCATTCCCCTGGAGGCCAAGCCGAGCACACTGCCCTGGACCCTCGGCCATCCCTCTGCACAGACTTGAGTGTCCTCTCAAGTGTGACCCAGAAGCACCTCAGGCTGCAGCTCGCCCCCTTGTTACCACAGATCTTCAGGACCCAAGTCCCAGTGACGCCTCTGGGAAGCCTGTCCTGGCCGGGTGGCCTCACTGCCCTGAGCTCAAGCTGCTGCCCTCAGCCCCCCAGGCCAGCCAGCAGGGGCTCCGTGGCCAGGCTGGAGCCGGGTCCCTGTCAGGAGGAGGCAGCAGGCTGCAGGGCGTCCTGTACCACAGGATGAAGGCGGGCGAGGCTGGGTGGGGGTCCAGAGGAGAGTGGGCAGCGTCCCCGGAGCAGCAAGGAGCCATGCAGGGAGCACCTTCAGGGTGGGCTTTACAGACAGAGACTTTCCAAATAGAGACATCTGGGGGAGAAGGAAGAGCCCAGAGTAAGCCAGAGGCGGGGGACGGCTGCTGTGGCCTGACAACTGGGAAGCGGGGGACATGCTGCGGAGGGCTGCTCACGAGGCTCAGGGGTTGTGTGGATGGGGCCCTGTGGGTGACACAGATCCCACAAGCACAGCTCCAAGTGCCCTGAGAGTGCCTGTTGGGTGCAGCCCAGGCCCAGCACAAGTGCCACCCAGAAGGCACTGGGGGCAGGACTATGGGCAGACAGGCTCACATGGCGCAGTGGCAACCGCTGACCCCATCCTCAGGCAGCCTTGGGGGAGCCCTGAGAGGCCAAGCCGGGACACTGGGCCTCGGGAGGTGGTGTTCATTCAGGAGCATAGAGGAGGAGGCGCAAAAGTGGACCAGAGAGCAGCAGCCCCGTCCCCGTCACTCCTCCAGGTGCCGGTGGGCACACAGCCAGGCCTCGAGGGGTGAGGCCCAGAAAGAGGAGGCAGAGCAGGGCCAAACACCCTCAGGGAACATGTGGGGACAGAGTGGTGTCCTCATGCTCTGCATCACCCACGTCCACCCAGCCTGCTGTCTAGGAGGCCTCGGGGAGCGGGGCACTGCGGACTTGCTGTCCCCTGGGTCCTTCTGCTCTCCCTGCCCTTCCCCTGGCGGTGCCTTCCTCCCTGTCCTCTCTCTGGAGAGTGACAGTGGTCATCTCTGGACTTGCAGAACTAAACGCCTGGAGGCTGTGAGAGCTTACTTTGGTTTCCAAGGCAACATGAGAACATTCTCACTTCCAGCCAAACCCAAGACAAGCACAGCTTCCCTCCACGTTACGGGCGGCCAATTATTTTTAATAGCCAGGTCAGCGGCAGCTGTCCCTGGGTCCCCTGTCCTCGTTAGCATTCCCAGACAGAGGCCACGAGGGCTGTGGTCACTAAGAGGTTATTAGGAGATGCTGACCTGGAATGCACTTGTGCCACGTGTCGCCGGAGGGCAAGGCCAGGCTGCCCTGTCTCTGAGGCTGAGATGTGTCTCACTGCAGCAGACAACTAGAATGCAGGGCTGAGCAGGGGCAGGCGGGCAGGGGGCATGCTGCAGAGGGCTGCACAGGAGGGGACACGAGGCCCAGAGGCCTTGGGCAGCTGAGCGACCTGCAGAGGTTCTTTGCCACGGTGGCATGGCTGAGCCTGGTAAGAAGGGTGCGGGCTCTGACCAGAGCAGTGTCCTCAGTGGCAGGTGACCCTGAACGTGCTCCTTGGCCTCTAGAGGGGAATCCTAATGGCCACCCAGGGGACCACTGGCCACTGCATAGGTCAGGGCCTGGGAGAAAACAGCTGCTCAACAAATGCCTGCAGTCAATGACCAATAAACCACCCTCCCTGTCCCCGGGCCAGCCCCTCCCCACCTGCTGGTAAAGTATCTGCTCCCAATGGATCACTGAGGCAAAAGCTGGCCAGGGACCCCTGGGCTTTAGCCTTGACAGATGGGGACCATGTGAGGTGAGCCAGGGTCACCAAGTGACAAAACAAAGCTGGACTGTAGAGCACGGGTCAGCCCAGGTCAACCCAGGGTTCCCTCGATCCCCCTCGATGTGGGGCCTGGGCCAAGGACTCCACATTCAGCAAGAACCAGCCACTTGCCTGGCCCTGTTCCTGAAGTTGGGGACAGAAGCAGGTAAGACGCAGCCTGCCTCTTGTGGGGGCCTGGTGGGAGATGGCCATAAAGTAATAAATGTGTCCACGGCTGCTCTGCACAAAAAACCCGGGTGAGAGCGAGGGGCGCAGGGTTGCCGGGGGCAGGGTGGCGCCTCCCCAGGACCAGTCCCTCCCTTCCCAACTGGCCGCTTTTCCAAACTGAGCCCAGCTGCCCCCACAGCAGAGGCCTGAGTCAAGTCCACCCCACATCAGAGACAGACGGGTGAGGCGAGATATGCGGCCGGGACACGCTGGCCTTCCACAGCCGCAGCTCAGGGCTCCCAGGCGGGGCTGTCTTTTTAACTTTTAAAATAAATTTGAAAATCACAGAAAAGAAAAACACACACCCTCATATCCACAGCCCAGGATTAACCCTTGTTAACATCTGGGTTCCAGTGAATCACCGTGTGATAAGAAAAAATATTACGTAAATTATAATGCATTTATATAAATGTAAGTCACGCCAATACCATTAAAAGACATACAAATATGTACATTGTTTATTAACATGTAAATATAACACAATTTTATCAATATGTAATAAAAACAAACGTGGCTAATGCCCTTTGGTCCCCACCACCTCCCAGTCACCCTGGAGGGACAAGCATGCTCCAGCTTCCTGCGTTGTTCACACCTGAGGACGCACGCGGGCAGCTGGGTGTGCTCTGACCTCTGCAGGGTGGACAGGGAGCCCCCCAGGTGCCCAGCCCCACCCTCCAATGTGAGCGGAGGTCCCTGGATGCCTGGTCCCTTTTCTGAGCCTTGCCTTTTCTTGGGCACAGGGGACAGGAATAGCGCCTCCCTGCTGGGCTGGCACTGGGGGCTGAGATGGTCCAGGTGAGGTCCCCAGAGGCACCTGGCCTGGGTGCAGCTGCCCCCAGGGCTGGCTGAGCACTGCTCTCTAACCCTGTGCAGGGCTTTCCTTTACGGCAACACCACCAGGCCCCTTGCTGCCCACGGGAGCCCCGGCTGTTCCAAGGGGTCCCATCCGACCACCTTGGCCTCCACGCCATGCTCCTCTCCTAGGAGCGGCCCAGCCTGCTGCCAGTCCCTGCCTCGGCCACGCAGTACGCGCCCTACAGTGTAGCTTGTGTGTAAGATTTGGGGGCTCAGACCTGCTTGATTTGCTCCTGCGGGACCCCGAGGTGGCTCTGGGGTGCATGCCAGGCCCAGCCCTCCCAGGGGAGTCCCTGCATCCCACCTGCTTCCTGCTCATGCCCGTAGTCCTCTTGGCTGAGGTGCACACCCACCCGCACTTCCTGTTGCAGGCAGATCCCTGCTGCCCACCATAGCCAGGCCCACCTGGCCTCCTGAGACCATCCCCTCCTCAGCCCCAGTCTTCCTCAGCAGGTTCCCTGGCCTGCAGCGTGTGACACTTATGCTGGACTGTTCCTCTGCCTCCATCTACGATGTCATATTCTCTTGACAATAAGCCACCCCATTCTTTCTGTTTTAAAATAGAATCCACCCTCAATTGGGGTCACTAAGCTCCATGGCCATGACCACAGGTTTGAATGAACTGGAGCCGTCTGTGCTGGAGGTCTTCCTCCTCCCTCTCCCAACCCAGCCCGAGACTGCAGGGGCCGGCAAGTGGCAGCCCTCCACCTGCCTGCCTCGCCTGGTTGATGACTTCCAGACAGAGGCTGCACCACCAGCCCAGTCACAGAGCCACCTGGGAGCCTTGTAGACGCTCAGCCTACGACTTGATGGAAAAAGTAAGAAAACCAGAAGAGCAGCACCCCCTGCCCATTCTTCACCCATGCTGGGCAAGGGCCAAGGTCGCAGGGGACATTAGGTCTCCACTGGGGTTGCACATGTGGTTTGGACAAGCCAAGGCAGCCATGGCATGTCCTTGCTCTGTCTATCCTGCCCCTGCCCCTGGAGCTGCTGGTCTTTTTCCTGTCTTTTGGCTTTTGACAGACCGTCACAGGGAATCCCTGTGTGGAGCCCTCCAAACCACCTTCTTTTGCTCAGCAACACGCCTGTGACTTTCCTCCATGTCTGTGTGTGGCTTCATGGCATCTCCTCTATTGCAGAAAAGGACTCCCATGCATGGCTGTGCCGTCTGTTAGCCCACTTACTGAAGGCCACTTGGTGGTGTCCAAGTGTGGGCCATTGTGAAAGAACATTCATCTGTGGGCTTCTGTGGTTCACAAGCCTTCAGATCAACTGGGTCAAGTATCCAGGAGCACAACTGAGCCATCTTTAACTTGGGAGAAACGGCAAGCCATCTCCCAGAGTGGCTGCACCACGTCGCGCTCCCAGAGCATGACCGGGGGTGGCTGCTGCTCCATGTCCTCGCCAGCGCTCAGGAGGTCAGTGTTCTGGACCTGCCACCCTAACAGGGCATAGTGGCATCTCACTGCTGCTCGGATTGCCATTCTCCTATGGCACCTGCCACTGTGTAGCTCTTGGTACGCTCCTTCAGCATCCCTACTTCTGTAAAGTATCTGTTCAGCTCTTTCGTCCATTTTTAAAATGGGCTTCTCAGGTCCTTCGTGTTGGGATTTCACAGCTCCTTGTGTATTTCAGGTGGCAGTTCTCTCCGGATCAAGCCTTTCCCAATCATTTTCTCCCATCTTTGGCTACTTCCTGTTCTCTTGTTGCTTTTGATTTCTAACATCTCTACAGCATCTGCAGCTTTGCCTTCCTCTTTTTAAAGTTTTTTCCTTAGGAATTGTCTATCATGAACAGACATTTATTCAGCTCCACATACACATGGGTGCTGGTTCTAAATGCCAGAGGCAGCCCACCTGAGGAGCCGGCCCAGGTCCCTGCCCTCCCGGAGGTTACGTGGCTGGTCTTCTCTAAAATTCAGCTCCTGGTCTGGCCAGTCTTTTCCGCTATTTGTGTTTCTTTCCCACTCCAAGAGCATCTGTTTCTGTATCATTATTGAATCAAGCCATCTTGTTCTTTAACCTTTTCCACAGGGGTCTGCCACTTTCTGCAGAAGCCGTGCTGCGACTCCACTTGTGGATAGGCCAGCGCTTCCTGGTGGCGAGGTGGTTTGCTCACCTGTGCAGGATGCGCCACACCTATGCCGACCCACGACCAGGGCAGCTCTCCTGAGCATCGGACGCACCTTCTTCATCCCGGCTCATGCTCTCAGTGGGCGGGGAGGATGAGCACGTGCTCAGTCACACTTTCTTTGGGTTAGTGTCCCTCATATTTCTTTTACTTCAGAAACTTTTAGTTGTGTCTCTTTTCAACAGTATGTTCTGAAACTTCGACTAAGACATTCCACAGTAAACCAGATGAGTCGCGCTTCCCCTCACTGCAGCCACTATGAGCTGGGGAGCGTGGTAAGTTTGCTAACTCATGCATCTGGCAGTGGTGACTGAAGAATCCCAGTTCTGAAAACCCATAAGGGAAAGCATTTAGAAATGTAGCTATTCGTCACAGCCACATTTGCAACAGTAAAAAAAAAAAAATCCACTTGGTGCATAAGGGAATAAACAAATTATGCTAATCCATGCAGCTGAATATTATGCAGTCATTAAAATCATGTTTTTGAAGAATTTTAATGATAGAAGGAAAATGCTTCTGATATTAACATAATAAGATGTCCTGAGAGGTCTCCGACTGTCTGGGCTGTAGCAGGAAGGGAAGAAGGAAGGAGAGGCTGTGTGAGAGGCCAGGCGACCATGCTGAGCAGGCGGAGGGCCAGAGAACACAACGGCCCACCAGCGTGACCATGGCTGACCAATGCAAGTGCCAGAGAGATGAGAGAGGCCCTCAGACTCCACCAGTGCAGTGAGGTTCCCTCCCCATGGCTCGCAGTTCTACTTCTGGGTGAAGAGCAGACTGTGGGCACGTGCCTGCAGGAGACGTGCACACGGCTGTTCAGAGCAGAGTTATTTAGTCACCCCAACCAGAAGCAGCCTGCGTCCTCCAGCAGCAAAGGCAGACCCACGGAGCAATGGCAGAGAAAACACCACGTCACAGAAGAGGGTTAGGCAGAAAAGGCTGTTCATGAAAGAGCGTGTGCTGTGTGACTCCCCTGGTACTACATTCAAAGGCAGGTGACACTGAACTCCGGTTTGGAAGTCAGGCTGGTGCTTTGGGGAGGAGAGCAGGAGCTGCGGGCTCTGGGGTGTTCTATGTCTCGACCCAGGCTCTAGGGGGTTTACCCTGGAATAATCCACGAAGTGTGAATCTGGGTCATGTCCTCTTCTGATATACTTTGTAGTTTAAAAGTAGAAACAACAAAAAATTTGCAAATTTTGGGAAAAAATACAGACTAAAAGAGACTGTATATTGGCTTTTTATTGCTGCATAACAAATGATCACAGACGCAGCCCAAGATCCCACAGTTGCTAATTGATGGAGCCGGAGGTCTTGTCGTGTATTTTTTCCTTTTAACTATTAGCATTGTGAACATGCTATTTGTCACTTCTATTGCTCCTTTTTGTGAGCTGCCTATTTTCTGTGCTGTACCCATTTTTATTCATTTCCGAGAGTGGTGTGTACTAAGGGATTCAAATATTTCACCTGGGTTGCAAATGTCTGTCCAGCTTGTTGTTTATCATGAATCTTTGTTTATTGAGGGTCTGAGTTTGGTAGTCCTTGCAGCTGCTCCGGTAGTGCACCCTATGGGTATTTAGTGGTCTTCTCTACTGTTTTTGCCACTGGTGTCATGTTTAGAAAGGCTTTTGCCATGCCCAGTTATAAAAATAATTGCCTGCTTTTGGCTATTTAGGGGGACTTTAGTTTTTATATTTAAGTCAATTCATCTAGAATTTACCAAAGGATGTGATTTTTTTTCCCCTAAAATAATAACCAGTGTATGTGCACGGGCTCACGCCTGGCCTCCCCATTCCATTCCATTAGGTGATGTGGTTACTTTGTGTTTTGTTGTGGTACCCTATTTTAACTGACAGCTTTGTAGTACAGTTTGAATCTGGCAGTGTGAACTTCCCAGCTCTGTTCTTTTGTTCATGACTGCCTTGGCTACATGGAGTTTTCTGTTCTACATGAATTTTGGAATTTTTATCTATCTAAATGAAAAACAAAACTGGCATTTTGATTGCGTTGACTCTAGATCTCTTTGGGTGAAATGGATATTTTAACAATTTTCATTCTTCCAGTCCATGAACATGGGATATCTTTCCACTTATTTTCCACGATTTCTTTCAGCAATGCTTTATGGTTTTCAGTTAACAGATCTTTTACTTCTTTGGTTACATTTATTGCAATTTTATTTTTGCAGCTGTAGTAAATGGGATTGCTTTCTTGATTTCTTTTTCAGATAGTTTGTTGTTAGTGTCTGGAAATGTTGCTGATTTTTTAGTGTGATTTTGTATTCTACAACTGTACTGAATTCATTTATCAGTTCTAATTGTGTGTTTGTGTGTAATCCGTTATTGGCAAACAGGAATGATCTAACTTCTGCCTTCCCCATGTGGATGTTTCATGTTTTCTCTTGCTTGACTGCTCTGGAGAAAACTTCCAGTGCCATGTTGAATACAGTGGTCATAGTGGCATCCTATCCTGTTACAGGTCTCAGAGAAAAGGGTTTCAACATTTGACACTGAGCATATTGTTGGCTATAGGCATCTCAAAGGGCCTTTGCTGTGCTAAGGGTACATTCTTTCAACAGACATCTTGATTCAATTTTTTTTTTATCATAAAAGGATAGTGAATTTTGTCAAATGCTTTTTCTGCATTTAATGACATGTTCACGTGGGTTTTGTCCTTCATTCTATTAATGTGCTGTATCATATTTACTGACATGCCTGTGGTGAATCATCCTCCTATCCCGGGAATAAATCCTACTTGATCATGGGGGATGAGCCTCTGAAGGCGCTATGCATTTGTCTTGCTAGTATTTTGTTAAGGATTTTTGCATTTATGCTCATCAAGGATACTGGCTTGTGATTTTATTTTCTTGTAATGTCCTTGTCTGCTTTTGGTATCAAGGTAATTTAATGTTGTCCTGGTTTAAAAAAAAAAAAAAAGCTTGGAAGTCTTCCCTCTTATTTGACTTTTTGGAAGAAGGATTGGTGTTAGTTCTTTTTGGTAAAATTCAGCAGTGAAGCAACCTGGTCCTGGACTTTTCTTTGATGGGAGATGTTCTAATCAGCCTCGATTGCCAATGGCCTGGACTTGAAGGTTCAGTCATGAAGTGACTTCCTGTACTCACTCAGTCATTCCTTGCTGAGGACTCCCCAACCAGGGGCTGCAGGAGGGTCTGAAGAGGCCTCCAAGCTGAGCAGGGCAGATCTGAGCAATGGAGCCTCTGGGGCTGTGCTGCCCTGGAGGGAGTCCAGGGCTGGGGATGAGAGGAGGGGGAAGCCTGTGTGGGCAGCAGAGGCTCCAGGGAGGGGTGCACCTCAGTTGTCTGCCTCAAGGAAGCTCCCTTGACCCTAGCCTGAGCACAGACCTGCTGGGGTGAGGGACTGGCACAGAGCTGCAGCCCAGGGTGGGTGGCACCTGGAGGCTTGGCTCTGTGCAGCCTGAGATGGCCTTTCTGCAGCTTGTCCTCACCTCGTAAAGGGAGTCAGTCTCCTCAGCTCCACCAACATGCACATAAGCCCTCTACCTATTAGTCCTTTGTGTGGCCCAAATCACTCAGACACCTAGGACTCTGGCTCTCCCCAACAAGGCTGCCCTGGACAGGGTCTGGCTACCCCAGGGTTACCTCTGGCCCTTCATACACAGCAGCAGAGCCAGGGGCCACCCAAGGTGGGGACCAGGCACCTCTGGCCTGGCAGTGAAGGCCTCAAGTTGGGCCTAGTGCAAATCACAACAGCAGACAGCAGGAGGCGGCACTAAGCTCCTACTGGAGCCCAGAGGTGGTGGCTGCGGGGAGGGACCATCAGTCCTTGCTATTGTTCTTCTTCTTCTTCTTTTTTTTTTGGTGGTGCTGAGGATTGAACCCAGGGCCTTGTGCATGTGAGGCAAGCTACTCCCTGTTCTGTAGACCACTGTGGGCCCCACTCTCAGCTGGGCCCACCTGGTCACAGGAGCAAGGGTATGAGAAGTCACCAGCCCACCCATGGGGGCAGGACCACAGCCCACGCCCAGGTAGCACACAGTGCAAGGTGTCACAAACTAAGTGCTGCTGTGGGAGGACCTCAAATGTGGGGGTTCAGATATGGGTACCCAGAGAGGTATGGGTGCCTCAAAGCCTTCCGAGAAGCTGGGGCTCAACAGGGCTGTTTCAGTGATGTGGGGAGGGGCAGGGTGTGTGTGTACACCCAGAGCTGGAGGCTGAGTGAGTCCTGAGTTACAGGGTGGGGAGGAATGGCCAGATCCTGGGGTGCACCCTAGCAGACCTTTCACAAAGCCCAAGGGGCTGGACTGGATCCTGACACTATACCAGCTCCTGTCCCCAGCAGTGTAGTCTGGGCTTTGGGGGACCAGAGCCCAGTCAGAGTCCTACTACACCACCCTTCAGGTGCACCTTCCTCCCCCAAGGTCCCACGGCTGTCACCAAGTTCGCAGTGCTAATGTGTCCAACACAGGTTCTGGCATGAGAGACACAGTGCTGGGCCAGGGATCCCACTTGAAAAATGAGTCCTAAATCCCAGGCCAGGGCTGCAGGCTGCTCTTCACACCTTTATCCCATGTTCCCAGCACGGCACATTCAGACAATCCTGAATAGTTCAGGTCGCCTGCTCAGAATCAGGACCATGACCAGGTCCCTCACATCCTGCATCTGCATACAGGAAATACAGGCAGGACAAAATTTGACTTGCAGGATCTTCCCTTTTGAAAAATAACTTGCCTCAAAGGGCAGATTTTTTTGTGTCCCCAACATTCTGGTTGTGCAGAGCTCTGAGCTACAGAGGGGAAGTTGCAGGGTCAATTTTAGCTAAGTAAGATGGAGCTCCTGCACACACAGCCAGAGTGGTGGTTTTTCCTGTAACTGGATAGCCCTCCCCTGCCCCTGCAGGAGGAGCAAGTGGGAAGAGGGCCCCCCAAGCTGGCCTGGGAGGAACCGCTGATCCTGGTGGAAATGGCCTCCATCTGGGCCAGGGCTAACCGGTCCCTCCACAGATTTGGGAGCGTATGACATTTGCACAGTACAGTGTGCTAATTTCCAAGCCATATGTAATGAACCAAGATGATTTTAATAGAAGCAGGAAGATACACACATCACACATCTGGATATCCCATAGCCTCTGGGCAGTGGCCAGGCACGCAGGCAGGGGGCACCAATGCCCCTAAAGGAGGGGCAGGTCTGAGAAGTGGGCAACAGTGGTTGCTGAGGGGACGGCCCTGTCCTGACCCAGGGCGAGAGAGGCTGCAGCTGCCGCCTCCCCTGTGGCCCAGTGCCCCAGGGGGTGGGTGTCCGTGTCACCTGCAGGATGTGTGAGGGAAGTCCTGAGGGCATGGCACAGCACAGGTGGCCCCAGCAGAGCTCAGGAGTGGTCAGCACAGCAAGCAGCCAAGCCCCACTCACTTCAGACCCAGGGAAGCCAGCAGAACCCGGGGAGCCGGAGGAGCTCCGCCCCACCAAGCCCAGGCAGCCTGCAAGAGCGCCCTGTGCAGGGCCCAGGCTACAGGCCAGTTCATCCTGCTCTATGAACCCCTGCCCACAGTGGCTACTGGATGGGGACCTCCCAGGATGGGGAAGGGGGTCTCTCTTTTGAAGATTAGACATGGAAAGTAAGGCAACTGAGAGAGGCCTGGCTCTGTCTGCTGGGGTCTGCCTGGCATCAGCTTCCAGCCAAGCTCAAACCAAGAGAGGAAACACCCCAGGCTGAAGGGCTGCAGGCCCAGACAAGGCTGCAGTCAGAGGCTCTGTGCACACAGAGATCCAGCTGACGGCGAGGCCCTGCTCAGCATCTTGTCCAGAGCTTTGCAACGTGAAGCAGGTCCGAGACAGCTGCCCCTTCCTCCACCTGCCCCCTGGACAGCAGGCCAGAGAGGGTCTGCCTCTTGGCTGCCCAGGTTGTGGTTCCAGGGTGGGTTTTTGGCAAGGACACTCCAGGGACAGGGTGAAGGGGACTCCTGACCATCTCTGGCCCCCAAAGCTGGGACCCTCCCTTGGCTCTCTTTGGTATCTCAGAAAACTGGGCTGCCCCACCCCCTCAGCCCCAGACTCCTGGGTCCACTCTGGCAAGTCGCCTGCAGGACAGGGCTGCTCCCCAAGGCAGTGCTTGGCCAGTGCCAGCTCAAAGGGGCCTGCAGCTGGCCAGGCAGAGAGGGTGCTTCCCGCCTAGTGAGGCCACTCACTGGCCCCAGGCTCACTTCTTGTAGTGATTGGGGGCATCTGCGAAGACGAACTTGAGGCGGTAGGCCTCGGCCAGCAGTAGGCTGATATCCTCGTCACCCCAGCGGGCGGTGGGCAGGTTCTGGAGGAAGAGGAGCAGCTCCTGTGGGGACAGAGACAGGCAGGTCAGAGCAGGGCTGGCAGGGGCTACAGGCCAGGGCCTGAGCAAGGGCAGCCTCCAGTGGCTGGGAGGTGGGGGGGCACTGCAGAAGCCCCTCCTCGCCCACCCTCCATGCCAGCAGCCCCCTCCCGCTCGTAACTTGACCTGTGAAGGGCTGCTGGGATGCAGCTGCCCACTCTTCACAGCTATAAGCCATTTACCTAATCCCACAATGCTCCAGGAGGCAGACATCAGCACACCCGTGAGGCCCGGGGCACGTGAGCCAGAAGCCTCTCTGAGCTGTGGAGCCCTCCCCCGCCCCTGCCCCGCTCAGTCGGGACTGAGCACACGTGTGCAGGGACCACAAGGTGCAGCCGGCTCAGGTTCATGAGAGCCAGGAGCACATCAGGACCACCCGGCCCTTCCCTCCACAACTGCCCTGTGCAAAAGAGAGTGAGTCGAGTGTGTGGTGGCACCAGGTGTCAGCAAACCGAGCAGCAGGCCCAGGTCCAGCTGAGCTGCTGAGACAATGCCACCTCTGAGCCCAGCTAGCTCCTATGCAGGGTCGTGCAGACAGGGGCCACAGCAGCACTCAGCACCAGGTGTACACACCGCACACGTGGGGGCACACTGCACACTCAGCACCAGGTGTACACACACTGCACACTCAGCACCAGGTGTACACACTGCACACGTGGGGGCACACTGCACACTCAGCACCAGGTGTACACACACTGCACACTCAGCACCAGGTGTACACACCGCACACGTGGGGGCACACTGCACACTCAGCACCAGGTGTACACACACTGCACACTCAGCACCAGGTGTACACACACTGCACACTCAGCACCAGGTGTACACACCGCACACGTGGAGGCACACTGCACACTCAGCACGGGGTGTACACACACTGCACACTCAGCACCAGGTGTACACACACTGCACACTCAGCACCAGGTGTACACACCGGCACACGTGGGGGCACACTGGGCACACTGCACACTCAGCACCAGGTGTACACACACTGCACACTCAGCACCAGGTGTACACACCGGCACATGTGGGGGCACACTGGGCACACTGCACACTCAGCACCAGGTGTACACATTGGCACACTCAGCAGGGCCTGTCACTGCCTCTCACTCGCTTCTCTGGCTTCCAAGCAGCAGGAGCTCTGCTTGAAGTCTCCTGCATTGGAGTTCCTTCTGCTCACCTAGCACCCCAGGCCTGTAGCGGGCAGTGTCTCAGCCTGGATAGGCTGTGGGGACAGTCCCACCCCCACAGGACACAAAAGGAAAGTCTCCAGAGCTCGGAGTTTAGAGGCCAGGACGCAGGTGACACGGTGACCTCCTAACTGGAACTGTGGCAGGTGCTGGGACTCAGGCCCCCGGCATTGTGCACCCACAGCGCAGCCCCGCCCACAGCCCACACCCAGAGCACCTGTGACCTCACCGAGAGCACTGCGGGGTGTGAGGGACAGCAACACCTAGTACAGTCTGGCAGGAGTGGGGCTCCGAGGGCTGTGTAGCCAGGACAGCTTCCTGTGCTGGGGGTCTCAGAAGAGGACTGAGGGGCTGGGCCACTGGCTCTCCTCTTTAAGAACCAAGAAGACTTCTCAGTGGAGGCACCCATACTCGTCTGATGGGCCTGCTGGTCATGGTCCTAGAGGGTGTCCACCTGGGGCTCCCAGGGGACACCTGCTCCCTCCCTGCCCATCCAGAAGCAAGATGGAAGGAAGGCAGGCAGTCAGGCTCCAAAGGTGCTGGCAAGGCCACTTTCCAGCTACTAGCAGGTGACAAGTGACAGAGGGGACAGCTAGCTCAGGCTGCCCACACCATCTGTCTAGAAAAGGTACAGCCCAGAGGGGCTTATACTCAGCCTGAGGTAGCCTCCGGCACCCTGCAGGGTCAGCACAGAGGGGGCACTGCAGAGCGGCGTGGCAGACCACATCCTGCTTTCTGTGTGGTCCTCAGCAACGGCACGTGCCCCTGACCCTGGCTCTCCTTTACAAGTGAGGCTGGTGCTCCTTCCTCACAAGCAGGATCAAGACAGATGAACTGTGCTGGTGCAGGGCCTGGCACAGTCCCAGCTGCCCTTGTTGACCGCCCACCGCTGGCCCCACCTCGGTGATGCAGGGTCCTGGCTGTCCCTGAGCAGTCCTCTCCCATCACGCACCACGAGGGCCCTGTGCCAGACACTCCTCTAATTGTCGTTTTGCTATGGCTGGGTGCCAACTCCCCACATTTCTTTTGCATTTTGGATACTTTCTGTGGGCCTTTAAATTAAATTCACAGAGCAAATTTCACCGGCAATATGTCCTCAGGGACACATCAACATCAATCTGCTGTCTTTCACCATTAGATGCGACTTACATGGATGCCAATCCGATTCTGAGCAGGTCATAAATAAATACCTTTGGTTTTATTTTTAATCCACTTCGCTCCGTATTATCATGACCTCCCTGCTCGCAAGGTGAGGAGCGGCGCCCTCCCATCGCGGCGGCTTCCCCTCCACTGCACACTCAATTTCAGAATCTAATTTAGTCCCCCAGGTTCGCTGGATGGAGGGAGAATAGAAACGCCCGGATCCTCACAGCCTGCAATGCTAAGGAAGAAAAAATCTATCTGGGTGACCTTTACAGCAGGCACAGAACACAGGCAAACTCATCCTTAAATACAGATCTCTTTTAAAGGCTTGTCTTACTTAGGCGCCAGGCAGCGGGTCTCCAGTCCGGGAAACAGCGCATTCATTAGCCCTGCGCGGTTCTGCATTATCCACCTCATGCAGGTGGCGGGCCATAGCTCACAGGGCCGTGGCCTGTGCATGTGATGGGGCTGCGCTCAGGGGACCACCCCGCACTACGTGGCCAGGAGCAGGGCTGGCGGGGAGGCCTCTAGGAATGTGGTCCAAAGACTGCTGGTGGCACTTTCTCCGTCAGTCCTGTCTCCTCCACAACCAACACTGACCCCCCTGGTGGCTGTCAACCTTCAGGAAAGCTTTGCTCCCACAGGTGACGCTGAAGGAAAAGAGGCAAGCCAGTCCCTGCAGCGTGCTCCTGCCCTTGGCCACGGGACTTGGTAAAGAGCCAATGATGTTCACCGCTTTGGCTCTTTGCTGCCAATGGGTTTTATTTTTCCAGAATCAAACTCGTCACAGTGCCACCTGCACCATGTGATCACCTCTGCACACAGGCCCCTTCAGGAAGGACAACGTGGTGGCACACCCATGGCCTTAGTCCTGGGGCCATTGGGACCCGAGTTCTACCTGGTCAGCCACTGTGCGGGCCCCATGAGCATGGGCAGCAGCGGGATGGGCAGAGCACAGGTGAGACACCAGCAGCACCATGCAGCCCAGCTCCACCAGCAGACAGCACTCCACACACACGGCCTCAGTGACATGCTTCCTCCTCTGCGTCAACAAGTCCCGGTGTCCCTATGCCCCCCAAAATGGCATGAGGCGCTTGGTGGAGGTGAGTGAACATTGCTTTCGGTAGGTCCCTAACTAGCTGTGCCTCAGCTGGTCACCTGTGAAAGGGGTGATGAGAGCCTCCCCGGGCTGCTCAGTGCTGCTGCTATTGTGAAATCAACATGTGACCATTAACGGTGACAAGCCACCACAGCCACGTTTCCAATCAACTACTGTTCAGATGACGCCGAGCCATTCCACAAGCAGGCATTACAAGAAGTCACATCCTCACTGAGCAGAGCAGAGCACTCACAGGGGCAGGGACAGTATCCTGCTCTCCCATGGTGCTGCCTGGACCTGGCAGGGAGGAGGCTGAAGTCCAGGGCAGGAGATGCCACCATGGGTGGTGACTGGGCTGGGGTCCCACCCAGGAGCAGCCATACCCGCCCATGCACCCACACTGTATGTCACTCCCAGGAGGACACACCCAGAGACCTGGAGGACGATGTCCTTTAACCCCACTGGACTAGACCTTCAAATTCCAACCTCAGATGCTAAAGGAGCTGCATTAACTTTAAAATATCCCCCGAACTGACTTGGGCATCAACTGCTGAGGGCATGAAACAAAAGGCCCCCTCATCTGCCCTGCACTGCCCAGAGATGACCCGTGCTAGCCATCAGGGCAGGGTGTGTGCAGCACCAGGGGCACAGGATCAGTCCACGAGAGGCCTGATACCCCCACACCCTATGATGTGACCTCGTGTGCAAGGCCTCCCCTAGAACATGTGACAAGCCCCACAACCCTGCTGTGTGGATGACTGGCCTGGGCCATCTGAAGGGGACGCTGCCCACCAGGCCTATCGGTTCTAGGCACACACCTCTTCTACATAAAGGTTTTAAAAGGTCCACTTCCTGCGAAAGCTATAACCATGTGGCCCTGGACCAAGAGGAAGCAGACCTTCCCTCTGAAGGGGAGGTGTTTGTTCTAAGGACACCCAGTCACCATGACTGTGACCAGCTGGGACTCCAGGCAGGACGTGTGGTGACAGCGACAAGGGGAGGGATTAGAGGGTGAAAATTCGGCCCCTGGGGCATGTCCAGGCCTCACACTGTGGCTGCGCACAGGAAGCTAAGGGCCAATGCCAGTCCCCAGGCTGGGCCATGCGGCAGGGCCCAGCACCGACCTTCCAGATGGATCCCGTGTGAGGCTAAACAGACACAGACACCAGCCCACAGTCGGGCGGCTGTAAGACCCTCCAAGGACAGGTGCTGGCACAGCACAGAGCCACGCAGACAGCCAGCCATGCAGCCAGAGGGGCCTCCTGGGCCACAGCCAGCCAGGCTCTGCACAGGCTCTTGGGCATGGCAGCGACCCTGGCTCTGTTCCCCAGGGCACTGTCCGCCTGTGGACAGGAGCAGGCCATGGCTGCCTTTCTTGTGGCCACGCACACCTTCGGGCCTGGATCTGTACAAGACACTTGGCAAGGACCGACAGCTGAAGGGTAGCTGCTCGTGGCTGAGGCGCAGGGGTTTTCTTTTACTAGCACACATTGTCGAATCTTTTAAAAGTACACATGTACTATCTGTTCATTAGAATAACTCAAAAGAGAAAAAGCAAAGGGCCTGCTCTAAGTCAGAGGTGGCCTGGGCCCTGGTGCAGCCTGTGGGTTGCCCAGCCCAGGAAGCTGCAGTGACCGTCTCTGCCCAGGCACAGGGCTCTGATCATGGAACAGAGGAAGCTGGTGGTGTGGGGTCACTGCTGTGCAGACAGACTGGCTCCACTCTGGCCCAGGCCCACCCTAAGGCAACAGGGTGCGAGGGCCAGGCCTCGGGGCCAGCCCTTCTTGTAAGCAATGCATACAGAGTGTGGGTTTGCTACTCTCTGGGTGGCACCTCATGTGGAGGCCACCTGTGTCCAGCAACAGAGCAGCAGTCAGGCAGCGCTGCCTGCAGAGAAATTGACAAAAGCAGACGGTATGGAAGTAGAGCCGAGCACGAGACTGGCTGGCCACCATGCGCTTGGCCCCCAGGCCTGTGACGGCAACTGCGGGGTCTGCTGAGCACCCCCAACAGGTGGGGGAGGTGTCTGCTGAGACGTGGGTCCGTGCAGGCCCACCCGATGTTGAACATTTAGTATGAATGAAAGAAGGCGGAGATTGTCTTGAGTAATTTTCCGTGGACTACAGATTCTGATGGCGGTGTCTTGGATGTGCTGCGTCAAACTAAGCACTTCCTTAGTCAGTTACACCTGCTTGTTTTGTTTTCTCATCTCTAAGTGGCGACCACGACACTCTGCGCTAAGTGGTGCTTCTCTCAGTGACTGCACGCACAGCCTGCCACACCCCTGGCCTTGTGTGGGAGGGACAGCCTGCAGGAGGCCTGGGCAGACAAGGGCCAGGCGGCAGAGGCCCACCTCGGCACCCGGCTCCTTGTGCACAGCAGAGAACACACAGAGGTCTGCTCAAAGGCCACTCGAGTCAAGGTGAACAAACTGCCAACACTCAGGGATGAATAAGCAATCACCACGGCGACAGGGCTCCCTCGCCCACAGGCAGGTAGTCGGCAAGGTTAACTGCTTTAATTCACTGTGCACCCTGCGTCCCACACCTGTGCAGCCACCACAGGGCAGGCTGCAGGGCCCCATGCTCCTCGCTCCTCCCCTAGGACTTAGTAACCAGCAGAGCAACATCGGAGCCCAGGAGGAGCGTCCCATACCGTGGGCAGCATGGGGCTGCACCATGACAGCCCCAGGCGCCTCGCGCCCTTGTGTCTATGAGAGGAGCTGTGGCACCCTTACCTTAGATGGGGCCAGGGTCCACCAAGGCCAGCAGCCCTGAGGACACTTCCTGTCTCCCTCCCTCCTGTCCCTCGCCGTCTCCCCCAGGAGCCCAGAGTGCAGCTCTGACAGTTGATTTCTTTGACAATCCTGTTATTCGTTTGAAAATCTTGTCAAGTTCTGGACCAAACCAGAGCTAAAAATAGTAGCACAGTGACTGGCAGGTGAGCTGGACGGCGCAGCCAGAGCTGGCCAGCTCGTGGGCTGACGGCCCTAGGAGGGTGAAAACAAGAGGTGACCCCTCAACAGAGCAGTCTTCTGAGGAGCCCTTGATGGCACAAGGACATGCACTGTCCTTGTAATTAATTTTGTATTTTTGCCAATAGAAGAATTCTAAAAGAAAAACACCTCTGGAACTCAAAACGAGCTTGGCACGCAGCGCCACACAAGCGCTGCATGCCAGGCTCGCAACCTTTCATGTCTGGGTGCGGCTGAGGGACTTTGATCAACACAGTGTTGCCAATCCTCGCACAGCGATTAGAGTCTGTTTCATCCCGAGCAGGCTGCCTGCTCTGTGGACCCAGGCCAGGGCTGTTGTGGCCATGCTGTCCCCAGGCATCACTTGGGAGGGCGGCGGGCTGCAGAGAAGGAGAGCTTGGTGCTTATCTACAAAGCGGCAGGCTCCACGGCCCTGGCACCCAAGCCTGGGCACGGCTCACAGCAGCAGCCACCACTCTCCAGGCTGAACTGGACAGTGGTGGTCACACTGCAGCCAGCACAGAGGGCATGGGTAGGACCAGGCTTCCCAAGGGCTCGAGGGAGCCAGCCCCACACCCTGCTGGACCTGTGCAGGGACCCACAACATCTGTGCTGGGAGCCTTGCACCCAGGCAGCCCATGGCCTCACTCTGGTCCTCCCACCCTGCCTCTGCCTGTCATCCTGGCTGACCTGGCCCCCTGGCCCCACCGCACTCCTCTCCGGCTCATCTTCCATCACTCTGGCCACTTTCCTGGCCTCCTTGATAGCCCTGCCCCGTCAGGTCTCTGGGTGCTGAGGTGACCGGGCCCTCTCCTCTCCTCTGCATGTCTGGGGATGTCCTCTAGGGCCACGGCTGATACCTCCGGCATCCTCACATCTTTACCCAGCCCCAGCTCCCTGACCCCCACCCCTGCATGTCCTGTGGCTGCCTCTGGTCTGCGTCCTGCCCATGGCCACGTCTGAGGCATCTCAAGCTGAACGTGCAACCCCTCAGCAACTCCTCCCTCGGCTGCCCCTGCAGTGCTGGGTAGCACTGTTGGGGGAAAATGGCACTGAGGCGCCCACCCATGTCGAGGCCCCATGGCCCCTGCCAGTGCCACTGCACCTCCACCTGGTTACACTGCCTTCCCACGCTCACACGGCTCCAGGCCACGTCGCCCTGCAGGATGATTCTGGCCATCTCACTGGCCTTCCTGCCTCCACTCCTATCCCAGCCCCAATGACCCGCAACCCACACAGCCAGGGATCCTGCTTCCTTCCTGAGACAGGGTCAGGCTCATCGCTCTACTTTCTAAGAGACACTGGGGGCTCCTGCGGCATGAGGAGCAGCCCGGCCAAGGCTCTGCACGGCTTGGCCCCACAGTGCTCCGACCACCCTCCACCCCTCTGCCCTCAGCAGGAACTCAAGTTAGAGCTGGGGTGCCGCTCATGACAGAGCACTTAGCTAGCAGGCCTGAGGCCCTGGCTTCAATGCCCAGCAACACAAAACCAAAAGCAAACAAACAAAAAACTCAGGGGTAGCTCCTCTCTCTGCCTTAGGCCTGGAAAGCTTTCTGTTGGCTTTGCAGGAACAATTCTTCTGGTTCCCTCGGGTCTGAAATGTGACCTCAGAGAATCTGTTCTTGACACTCAGCTCAGGCAAGCCTCCTGGCTACGCACCCAGATGCTCTGTTCCTGCCCTGGGATTTCCCCTTCCTTTAGGCGGAAGATGGGAAGCAAGTCCTGGCTTATGAATCAGATGAGTGCACACCGAGCGGCTGCAGCGAACTCATCTGTAGAGCGTAACAGAACCAGGAGCGGTGACAGCACCACCCGCAAGGCCCAGCACCCAGGAGGGCATGTCAGCCACTCAGGTACTCAGATGAACAGGAACGCCACCACAGGCCAGAGGGCAAGCTGCCAGGAGGCATCAGCCAGGAAATGGCCCATGGGGCACCAGGCCACAGCAAGAGACTCAAGGGCAGGCGCCACGAGTCGTATGGGTGCATACAGCGGCGTGGGAACTGCAGCCTCGTGGCTGGAGAGCTGGGGTGACGCCAGAGACGGAAGACCTGACAGAGGACGGAATGCTCTGCACTGGAAGCTATGAAGCCTGCAACTAAGGAGTCCGGCTCTCGGAAACAGGCGGGGTACACAGGGAGCCTCCCAGCCCCTACGCCCTCTTGGTGGCTCGGGCAGCACAGGGCTCCCGCTGCCTGTGTCCCCACAGCAAGCCACTCTGTGAGCAGGTGCCCTCTGCCTTGCTAGCTGCTAGGTTACTCCAGGCCTCCATTGTCTGCAGTCCAGGGAAGCTGCGGTCACTTCCGCAGCTCAGAAGGACCAAGTGAGAGCATGGATGGAGGCAGTGCTGGGGCCCAAAGAGGCCTGGGCACCACCTGTTGCCACCAGCCGGGTGGCCCTCTGCACCCTCCTCACCCATTCACATCTGTGCAAAGCCACCTGCACACCTTCCTGTCCAGACCCTGCTGGTCACCTCAGCTGTAGCCTCGCCTACACGTGCAGGCACCTTCCTGTCCAGCAGCTGACTGGGAGGAACTTCTGTGGGACCCAATTGAGGGACCAATGATGGCTGACCTCAGAATGAGGCAGAGCACCCAACAGAACAGACGCCTCCTGAGTATGAGGGGACAATGGAGCAGAACAGCAGCTTCTCGTCAAACTGGCAGCAGGCAAGGCCCACCCTATTGTGGCCCCGAGGAGCCCTGACGTGGGGCTGCCACCCAGCAGGCAGCCCCTACTGCCACCACCATGACACCATCAGGAAGTTGGGGTCCCAGAAGGGTCACTGCTGGCCTGGGCCAAAAAGCCTACAATCGAGGAGTAGGAACAAAGCCACCGCCTGTGGTGACTGCACAGACGGATACGCCGTGACATATCACAGCACAGGCCTTTTCCAAGGCCAGCCAAGAGTGAACTGCTCTGTACCTCCACAAGTGCCTGAGGTCCCAACTACCACTCGACAGGCCTGTGCAGGGATCTACGCCCCTCACTCACCCGGGGATCCTCCTTAAGCACAGGGCAGGAGGGATTCCTGGGTGAGAAAGGCCATCTTTGACACAGAGACCTTAAAGACCTTTACCTCCTGGGATCTCCCCAAGCTCCTAGGAAGAGGCCCAGCTGGTAGCCAGCTGTGCTTATTGTGGACCTCAGAGGCCCATGTTCCACTAAAGGGAACCCCTACCCCTCAGGAGGGCCACAAGGGAGTTGGGCCACCCGAGCCTTTCTCAACAATGCACAGAGCCTTTGAGGCCACGTTTAAGGCTTGGTGACACTTTCAGCAGACGTACCAGTAATGCAGCGCCCTCCCTTGAACTGTACTCTGGAAGCCGCCACCTCCTGAATGCTCAGCTCTGAGCATTCACAGCGATTCTCCGCTACAGGGTGGAAAGATCACAGAGCGGCCAACGTCTGGAAAGGGTGGCTTCTGAGTTGGCACCCATCAGGAGCCATGGCCTGTCCCATCCAGAATGTGGAGAGTGTGAATGAAGTCCCCACTGACCAGAGCATAGGGGCCCCAGGCATCACACAGACATCATCTCAAAGTGCTCAGAAGCCTACTGGGAATGACACCTGGAGAGGTCCAGATCCTCAGGGCCTGGCCTTCCCTAGACACCTGTGAGACCAAGACAGCTGCAGACCCCCGTTCTCCTCAGCAGGCAGGTTGCTCCCTGCACTGCTCACAGGCCCCCGGAGGCCATGGGAAGGGAACTGACCCTCCTGTGGACAAGTTGCCACTCTCCAGCATCACATCCTCCACGCTGGGAGAATGACTCAATTCCACATCCTCTGAGCCTCAGTCCCTTAGCATGCAGTGGGCAGAAGGGGTCATGCCAACCATGCAACTGCAGGTGCATGTGGCCACTACCGTCACCCAGGCCCCTCAACTACATGGAAAGAGGAGCATGCCTCCTTGTTACAGGAGAGCGAGGGCGGGTCTCCTGTGACCTGGGTCACACATGCGAGCCTGTGCATGCAGGAGACTGTGTGGTCAGGGAGGCGGGGCACACATACAGTGATTCAAAGACAAGGAGGCTCAGGGGAGGTGCATAGGAGGGTGGCAGGCTGCACGGGACCTGGACGCTCTGCACACAGGTCAGGGCACACAGGGGGACTCCTGGGCTATGCACTTATTGACTGCGA
This sequence comes from Xerus rutilus, assembly GCA_028644305.1. Lineage (NCBI taxonomy): Eukaryota > Metazoa > Chordata > Mammalia > Rodentia > Sciuridae > Xerus > Xerus rutilus. Next base: position 2,454,375 of record CM053403.1, read on the forward strand.
GGTCTTGAGGACAAACTCTGGGAGGCTGGAAGGGACAGGCTCCCAACTGCTCTGGGTGCTCCTCCTCTCAGCACTGGAAGGCTGGCCTAGATTTCCCAGTGCCCACAGCTGAGTCTGTCTCTGCCCCTGGGAAGCATCCATGTCCTACTCTGTCTGGGCAGTGCCAAGGGTAGCTGCTAGTCTCGGGGTGCCACCTGTTCCTCAGATACTCTAAAGACAGGCTTACAGAAATGCATTTCATCTGCCCTCCCTGCCCTGTGCACAGGCCCGGCCCTCTGTGCCCTAGAGAGGACAACTGTGGGTCTTCTGCTGCGTGCCTCCAGAGAGAAGGGGCACATCCTGGTGGTCCACCTAAGGGTGCAGCAAGGATTCACACAGAGAGGCCGGAGATGGAGTGGAGAGCCACAGCGCCCCTTTAATTGGACAGGACCATTACCTGGGGTCCACAGGTAAGCCACAACATCAGGAAACCCTGCCAGGCCATCATCAAGTCCTCAAAAAAGCAAACATCTGAAAGCCCGAGAGCCACAGCAGCATAGGCCTCCTCAGCTGCCTCCGCCCCAGTGCAGCCCCTTTTGGAAGCTTCCTCCTCCACTCTCCACCGTGGACACCAGCTTCTATGAGCTCCTGAGGCAGGGCTGGCCAGCTCCACTGGGCCTCCTTCCCTGCCCACCGGGTGGCAGGGCAGCGCCTGGGGCCAGCCACACCCTGCCAAGCCAGCCTGGCCCACATTATGAGTGACACTCTGCATAGGTGGAGGCTTCTGCTACTCAAGGAAGAGCGCGCGGCCGGTGCAGGATGAATGCTGCATGGTGTTTTGCTAAATGTCTAATTAAGTTCCTGTTTTTAGAACTTTTGGAAAACCATTTGAGGCAACAAACAGGCTGCGGGCCATGCCACTAAGCAGATGCATGCGCCACACAGACTGTGCTAATGAGGCCTGGGCCACGGCAGCCCACCCAGGCTCTGGAACCTTCCGAGTTTCCTGTCACAAGGGCATGTTCCCCACTGACAGGTCACCTGACATGGCTACCAACATGAGCCCTGCTTGCAGGCCCCTGAGAGAGGAGTCCCTAGTGCTTTGTGACCCCATGTCTCCAGGTGACTGAAAAAAGCAATGGACACTGACCCTGGCCTGGCCAGTGACAAGTGTGATCCTTAGTCCTCTGCCTCACTCTGCTACTGGCTCCCCAAGAACCTGCACCAAGAGCTACACACGAAGCTGCACCTGGCCGAGATGAGAGCCAGGAGTGGTGAGGCTGGGTCAGGGGTCAGTTCCTGCAGCACCAGAGGCTGGCTGGGGAGCACAGCAAGCAGAGGAGCCTCAGGGGAAGACCCTGGAGAGAGGGCTCCCACAGTTAGCTCCAGGTCTGCCGGGTTCCTCTGGCCACAAGACCCAGGACGTGGTACTCACGTGGGATGAGCTCCCTGGGGACCCAGCTCTCCGGGCAGGGTGCCCGGCTACTGAGGGGGCAGCTGTCCCCCAGCCAGGATCACCAACTGTCTCGAACACCTTCCTTTTAGAACTTGTTTTTTAACTCAGCCATTCCCTTCTTGGGCCATGTGGTCTCCTTTCCTGCCCGTGTTTGTTTTAACTGTATTCGGGATTGTTCTACAAGGCTCCCCTAGCTGCCAGCTCCCTTTCCACAGCGGTGTCTAGCAGATGGTCACCTGGTGGCTGGGAGTTTATCTTCAGGGTGGAGCCTTCCGGGGACCCCCCTCCGAGGCGAGGGCTCTCGGGGCTGGTGCGGGTCTGTTTCTGTTGAGACACTTGGTGACTCAGTTTTCCTTTCTGGCTTTGACCCTGGTCCCTTGCCTGCTGGAGGGCTCCCCAGGAATCAAGGTCTTTCAGCTCCTCTTCCCTGGTATAGCCCCAGGAGGAAGTGGGGACATCCCTGGCCCTTTTAGGAGTGGCAGAGTGGGGAGGGACCCAGCTCACAAAGGCTCCTTGGACACCTACCTGCTCTCTTCTCCAGACCAGGCTGCACTAGCCCTGCCTGGTCCTTATGCCGAGAGGCAAGTCCTCATCATCATGGACCAGCCCAAGTACAGCATGCCCCTGCCTCTGGGTGGCATTCTCATTCACAGCCCCCAGCATAACTCCCTGCCAGCAGGTTTGGGGCTGGCCAGGCTGTCTGTGCCTGCAGCTCAGGCCATCCCGTAGTTAAGGAGAGGCGCGGAGTCCAGCACGGCCGTCCTGCTGCAGTGACTGCTGCCAGCAGAGAACACTACGGTGCGTGAAGACAGATGGGAAAGAAGCACGGGGGGCACAGCCCTACAAGGATGCAGGTGGCACCTACGTCCCAAGGCCTGAGGACACTGTGACCTGGGAGGTGGTGCTGAGGTGCGCACACTGGAGACCAGCAGTCCCAGGGTCCCCTGACAGCTGGTGCAACATCCAGTAAGGCCAGAGGAAGACAGGCGCAGGCTGGAGGCTCCCAGACGGGGCTCAGAATACAGGCCTCCGGAGGGGCTACTGCACCCCGCCACTGTTTGCAACTGGCAGCTCCTGGTTACGATAAAAGCAAGTGGACTGTCAGCTGGATTCATGGGCCTGCTCATCTGCTCTGGAGGCCTGAGTCCTGCCCACAAGGTACAGAGGCATGCTAGAGTCCTGGCCGCTGGGCACTGCTCCCTGCTGCTCCCTGGGCGGCTGGGCCTGTTCTTCCAATTAGGCCTCAAACCAGCTGCACCCTGCCTCACCTCAGCAGCGTTTCCCCTCACTCAGTTCTTTCAACTGGTTTGCCCGTCTCTCCGCTTAGGTTTGTGCTCCCAACCAGCAGGAACGCAGCCAGGAGAGTGAGGCAGGGTCACTTTCACAGGTGATTGGGGTTGGTGGTATCCTCTAAATGAAGGAGTGAATGAATGAATGAATGTGTGTCCTCCTGAAGGCTACAGGCCTCCAGGGCCCATGGCCTTACCTCAGCACTTGGCCTGTGGCAAGAACCCCCTACAGCTGTGGACAGCAGTGGAAACAAGAACTATGGAAAGATCCCCTGCCCCAGCTCCACACCCAAGTGAGGGCACCTCCTGCTTCCCAGGGGGCAAAGACCTCCTGGCCAGATGCAGAAAAGGCCACTGAGTCAAGGCCCAAGTATGAGAAGAAATACCTCACTGCCACTCCTCAGTGTGGTCTACATCAGCTCCTAGGTAATCCGATTTAGTTATCTCTCAATGACAGTAGAAAGACACAGGTGTCGGCTGCCTTAGGTGAGATTAAGAGGCATTGCTGTTGGGGTGACATTAAAGGTAACGGCTAACTATGCTGTTTGGGCCTGGGCTCTTGTGTCTGCGGGCACAAGGCAGAGGGTGGGCTGCACATGGACTCTTCCTATTGTCACATATGCACCATCCATCAATCCTACCCAGCAACTGTCATCAAAAGGCTTCAACTTGTTGCAGGAATCTGCTCTGAGGAGAGGTAATTGATCCTTGTTGCTAGTCTACCCCATGGACAAGTGAGGCACCAAGCTCAGGTAACATGAGAACGTGTGGATGCCTGGGGAAGAGTCAGACATGCAAGACCTACTCCCAGCCTTCTGGGTAGCTCCCTGCTAGGCCACAATGGTGTAAGCTGGCTCCTCTGCCCCCAGCTGCCATTCTGTCCTGAGGCTTTGGGAGGCCCGAGGGGTGGGACTGGTAGCTTCTGGGGTGACGTAGAGGCCTTACTCCTCTTCACTCAGCACCTCAGCCTGAGCTGGGAAGGAGGCCCTTCCCCATGGGAGATGGGCCCACGGCCTCACAGTGCCTCGGGAGAGGAGCATGGGAAGACAACAGCCAGGCCTCGGGCAACCCAAATGTGCAGCTCCATAGCCACAAAAGCAGAGTGGAAGGCCTGGTTCAGGAGCTGGGTGATTGTCAGGCACTGAGTCTTCTCTAAAGAAGCCAAAGGCATCAATATTCTGAACAGCCCTGGCCCAGTGTCCAGGATGGAGTGGCCACCTGTCTCTACATGCCCAGGATGCTATGAGGCCATCCACCCAGGACATCTGTCCCCATGAAGGGGAGTGCGTGGGGAAGGGCTGATCCATAGAGTGGCTGCGCATCACCCGCCAGCGCAGGCAGGAAGCCGTGGCCAGGACCCCGAGCGGAAGGCAGAGGGTGGGCTGCACGTGGACTGTGCATCCTTGGGAGTTTCTAGGTCTTCCCTGTCTGTGCAGGGGAGGAAGTAGCGCTGCTTCAGACCTTATCCCCAGGCCCCCAGATTTCCTCTTGCATCTCTAATGGCTCCAGGGATCAATCCTGGGCAGGCTCCTCCTGGTAGGGCTCTCCATGCCTCAGAAGCTCAGCTGGCCCTTGCTGTACACGCAGGTCCACTGGGTGCCTGCCAGAGAGCCGGGGCCCCCAGGGACATGAGGCTGGCCCACCTCCTGGGAGAGGCTCTGCATCCCTGGACCAGCACCGAGAACCCTCGCTGGCGGGCTGCCATTCCCCTGAAGGCGGGGCAGTGACATGATGCTTAAGAGGCAAGCCCAGTCCTGGGTCCTGGTCAGGAATGGTCAGCCAGCCCTGCCGCAGGGCTTCCCACTACCTTTCCAGTAAAACCCAGGCTGAAAGTCTTCTGCTGGCAGGACACTTCCCTTTTGTTTTGAGGAATGTTAAAGAGTTGCTGCCAAACACTTCATACGTTAGGTTCATGGACTCAGAAGGGCAAAAGCTGCTTTTAGGGCTCCATCAATTTGTAGATCTGTGTCTGCTCCACTGAGGCGGTGCTAAAGCTCAGAGGGGTGAGGATAGGGGCAGGTGGCTCCATCCTGATCCATCTAGATGGCTCCCTTCCCTGGGGAGAGAGAGTCAGGGCTTCTAGGAGAAAAGGTCTCCTCAGGGCCAAGGCTTGGGTAGGGAAGCACCCTTGCCAATGCCCAACTCTGGGGAGTTGTGTGGCTCTCAACACCTCCACAGCGCAGGCATGCTCAGGGTCTGTGCACTACTCTGAGTCTCTGAGGACAAAGGTCAAAACACCATAGTGCCTGGCTGCAGGATTAAGGTCCAAATGAATGATAAATGGTGGGTGGATAAGAAGGTAGATGAGCAAGTGGGTCACTGGGCAGGTGGATGGATGGATGGGTGGGTAGACGGATGGATGGATGGGTAGATATATGGATGGGTGGAAGGATGGATGGTGGGTGGATGGATGGATGAATGGATGGATTGAGGGTGAATGAATTGGTGAGTGAATGGATGGATGGGTAGATGGATGGATGGTGGGTGGATGGGAGGATGGATTGTGGGTGGAAGGATAGGTGGGTGGATGTATAAGTAGATAAATGGGTGGATGGATAGATGAGTAGGTGGATGAATGGGTGGATGCACAGGTAGACGGGTAGGGGGAAGAGCAGGTTGATAGCTGGGCATGAGGGTGGCTGGGTGGGGATGGGCCTGAATGCAGGTTCCATGGCACTAATCTTCCCACTGGGAACCTGGAGGAAAGCCAGTTCCATGAGGCCTCCAGGGCCCAGTGGCAGCAGACATAGGCATGTGCTCCCCATCCAGCAGAAGTCTGAGCACACAGGAGGCTGATGTTGCTTATGTTTCATCAGCACCATGACTGCCAAAGCCAATGCATGAAAAGCCAAATATATTTCATGCCAGATCACCATTTGGAAGAACAGTTTCAGTCACAACTCAAAATATTATCTAGCTAAGCTCTATTTTGGAACTAGTGGAAGTTGATACAGGAAACTATAGTCTTTAAGTTATTAGACAAGCCACTTCCTTCCTCCCTGTCTGGCTTCCTTATTCTCTCCTCTTCGTTCCTCCTAGGAAGAAGCTATAAGCAAATAGGAAAAGAAGCCCCTGGAAGCAGGTATTAGTAAAAATTCCCCATCCTGTAAAATAGTGGTTCCCTGCTTTAGAATGAGGTGCTAGGAGGGTTTCCCCAAGCACTTAGGGGAGTTGGGCTACCCTGGGTTCAGCTCGCCAAGCTTCATGCTAGCTGAGGCCAAGTCATGGTGCCTGGACCTCCTTCTTGGTGGGTGAGTGTGAGGGAAGATGGGCTGAAGATTAAAAGCAGGCACCTGCGGAGCGTGGTGAGCTCCATGGAGGCAGTGGCTCAGACCACGTGACGGTTTTCAGGAAGGCTGGGGGAAGCTGTGTGTTCTGGGGACTGAGAAAGAAGGACAAAGCAATCTGCCCAAGGAACGTGATGCAGGGAATCAGCACTGGCCTCAAGGCCAGGGCTCCCGGGCCCAAGACCAGGCCTCCTTTAACTCCAGCTGCAGCTCCATGCTGCCTGCATGCTGCAGCTGGGAGTGGGCTATCAAGCTGACATTTTGCCGATAAGCCCCAGAAGCATGGGAAGGCGAGGACAGGGCTGGGCTCCCCCGCAGGCCCCACTGGTGGACAAGCCCTGTTTCCTGACACAGTCTCCGTGGCAGTGCTCTGCACCCCATGAGCTCTACCTAAAATAAATGGACCAAACTGAGCCGCCCCAGGGAGAATGGAGAGATTCAGCACATACATTCAGCACTGAGTGGTGAGATCTTTTCAATTGATTTCTAAACACATACAGCTCAATTTCTACTCAGAATCGTGTTCACAGCTCCCAACAAGGAAAAACTGCTTTAAAAATTGCTGGGCTTCATTTTGGACACCATTGCTGTTCCTAGCGACTGTCTCCAAAGTGACAGAGTGTCATCAGATAATGATTATAAAAGACGTTAATGTGGCGGGGAGTGCAGACAGAATCACAGATTGGTGTTTAGAGTGAGATTCTGATCAAGAGTGATAATAGGAGAGGAGATGTCACATCACTTGACGCCATGACAGGTTCACAGGCTGGTTTTCATGTACCATCAAGAATTAGGTTTTATTACAATGGGATTATTTGGAGACATGAAACAGAGCCCTGAGAACGGGGCTTCTGCAGCAACTCTGAATACAAATATGCGTGTCAGGAAGGCAGGGCGGTTGTGGGCATGCTTGTGGGCCAAGCTCCTCTGAGGCCAGGAGGCCAGCCTCCTAAGTGGCAAGGGAGGTGAGCCTCCTGCAGATCCAGGCTGGGCCCTGGGAGCAAGTGGGACTGCCCTGTACTCCACCTGCGTGGAGGCGGCAGGCTCCTGCCTGGGAAGTGCAAGGCAGACTCCCGCAGCAGGTGTGCAGCACATGATTTTGAGCAGAAGTTGAGCTGCACGTATTCAGAGGTCAATTGAAAAGACCTCACCACTTAGCTCTGACTATGTGTGCCAAACTTATCTATTCTTCCTGGGGCAGCTCAGTTTGCTCCACTGATTTTCAGATGGAGCTCAATGCTGTAAAAAGTGCTACGTGAGGGCAGAGCTTATGGGCCACACCATCCAGCCCTCCCCAGCAGCTCACCAACTCGGAGCAATGAGGATCCTAGGGCCGACCCCACAGGGAGCGCTCCACAGCTCACGTTTGGGTGAACTGGCTCAAGGGCCACACCCCAAGCAGGATGGGGAAAAGTGTGACCACACTGGTGCTTATGGTGCCTGAGCCAGTGTCATCCTTCAAGGTACTAGCCTTGGCAAACTCTGCCCCAGACGTGCAGTGACATGGGACCCTTTTTCAGAGGCCTTAGGCCTTCGTACCTGTGCCTAATGGCACAAAAGAGTGTAAACGAGGCGACCAGACATGTCAAGTCAACTTCTGGCAAAGGCTCAGTGAAGGACTCCAAAGGGCCTTGGCCAAGCCAAGGGCCCAAACCCAGGCTGGACCAGTAGGCAGAACTGCCCGGAGCCCAGGAGCTGCTGCACTGTGTGGGGCGTCTGACGAACCAGGTGCTGTCTCTCAATGCGCGTGTCTCCCAGATTCACCTGTCCAGGTCTACTCACGGCCATGGTATGGGTAGGGCCTGAAGTCATGAGGGAGGGGCCCTCACAAATGGTGTTAGTGGCCCTCTAAAGAAGGTCTGGGAGAGACCCCTGCCCCTTCCACCCAGTAAGGACACAGCCCCACACTGCACCCATTTGTGCCTCACTGTGGCTTCTGGACTCAGCACGGGGAGTGACAGGTAGTTCCCTGTTTGTTGGCTACCCAGGCTAGGCCCAGTCCTGACAGCCAGAAGCCCCAAGGCATCACTGAACACCCTGAGGACAAAGTGAGAAGGCTCTCTAAGGACGTGCCTCCACCCAAACCTGCCTCCCCGCTCCTGTGGAAGGAAGCAGCAGGTGACCCAGGCAGGGGCTGGGGCCAGAGAAACACAGTGCCTTCAGCTTCTCCAGGAACTTGCTCTGGCCAATCCCAATAGGCCAGTGACCACTGTTCACTGCCCCACCTGCTCCCCCAGGGGCCAAGTGTGCTGTGGAACAGGGACCTGTGTTCTCAGCTGGGTGCACACACAGCACACTGCAGAGCAGCCAGGCACAGGCAGTCACTGTCAGGGAACCCTCGACACAGCAAAGCCCTGGACATAGCCCAAGTGCTTGCCCTGGGCACCCACCAGGACCAGGGCTCCTGCACAGTACTTCAGGGGCACTAGGAATCCTACTGGATAATAGTGGTGACATGAAGGACAACACTCCATGGAGCGCTGTGTTCCAGGTACCTATGTCAGAGGGGAAGCAATCTGGCCAAGTCCAGGCTGGAGGGTCAGTAGCAGGACCAGACCCCAGCCGGGAGAGGTGAACCTGATGGTCACTCCTCTGATTCTGGGCTCTGCCTGCTGCAGGACCTCCCTCTCCGACCTTCTGTGCCACTTCAGGCCAGGCTGGTGACCACGCTTCGGCATCTCTCTCTCCTCCCCACTGAGAGCAGCTCAGGGCAGATATGCAGTGGTCCCAGACCCAGGCCTGAATGGGGTCCTGCATGGCTGTGACATCTGTTCACTGGTCCTGTGTGACTGTGGCAGAGAAGCCCCCAACAGAGGCCCAGGTCCAGGACACTGAGGGGCACAGAATGCAGCTGTGTGCAGAGACATGTCAGCATCCCAGTGCCAGGGAGCCCAGGACAGCTGCCCCATGAAAAAAGGGTGCTGGGGCTTGGCAGGGGGTCCTAGGCCCCTTGCTGAGGGGCAGTGAGGATGGGACCAAGGCTCAGCAGTAGCCAAGCCAGGCCCAGACGTCCCTAGCCTCCAGTGTCGGCCTGACTGGACCCTGCCACCCCTGCCAGCCATGTGGAGAAGCCAACACGCTAAAACGAGAAGAGCAAATATTTCTCTGCAGGATTTAAAGATGCACGCAACTTCTTCTGGGTGCTTCATCTTAGAAACAAACACCCCAGAGCTGCACTGAGAAATCCTGTCACATTTGCCCTGAAAATCCTCGCAGCAGTCACAGTAATAAGAGAACGCAGGCCCAGGGCTCCCGGGTGGGAGTGGCTCCCAGCGCAGCCCCGGCCCTCCTCAGGCTCTGTCAGGCTCCTCAGGCTCTGTCAGGCTCTCTCACTTGTACTGCTCTATTCTTTCATGCCAGCACAGGGGTGGGGACTCAGAAAGAGCCCGTGGCCCAGTGTGCTTATTGCTTGCTCCACTGCTCTAGGCAGGGCTACGACAGAGGCCAGCAGGGCACGTGTGGCCAACAGTGGCCACAGGCCTGGGCACTGGCAGCTCCCACCACTGAGGGCCCAAGTGTGCCAGGGTCAGCAGTACCCTCCACAGAGGCCACTGTTCCTCTCAAGGCCTGGGGCCCTAGGTGTGCATGGCGGGGGCTAAATGCCACTAGGAGCCACCCAGGGTGAGGATCTCCAAGGCTCTGGTCTGAAGAGATGTGTTCACAGCCTGGTGTCTCAGGTTTCTCCCACCATTGAAAGTTCCCCGCAGAGCAGCGAGGCTGGGACAGTTCCAACTTCACCCTGTTAGTCAACAAGACTTGAGGACCACCTGCTCACTTCCTAGTTCTGGGCAGTGTTGAGCTGGGTGGGAAGCACAACCCCAGGAGGGCAGCAGGCCCACAGGCTCACATCGAGTACAGAGGGCAGGAGCCAATGCCCAGCAGCCAGGTCCAGCAGGGGCTCTGGGACTGGGGGTGGGCCGGGGCCCACAGAGCTTCTGGCAGGTAACAGGGGAGGGGCCAGCGGGAGAGGAGGCCCAGGAGCTTGGCGGAAGGACCTCAGCCCTGGCATCAGTCTTCAGGCCCTGCACGTCACTGAGCCCCACTTTGCCCCGTAAGTACAGATCGGGGACCCCAAAGTCACTCACTACCTTTTCTACCACCCTTACCCGCAGTCTGCCAACTTGCACCTGGGCAGCTAGCACAGCCTTCTAAACTGCTGCCCTGCCAATCTATACGGCCAGAGCGGCTGCCCCGCGGAAGTCCAGGACAGGCGTGGACAGGGAAGGTGCTAGATGACATGCCCCTAGCAAAGGAATTGGGGCACATGCTGCCTCTCAGGCCTCCAGTCCCTCCCTGAGCCTCCACTCCCTGTGATCTCCAGGCTGCTCTGTACCTGGAGATCACAGAGAAAGGCCCAATCCCCGAGCGCCAGTCAGCCCCCAGCCCACCGCCTCCTCAGCCCGCGAGAGTGGCTCAGGGCCTGCCCGCCTCATCCAGGACCACACCCCTGCCTCTCTCTCTCTCACACACACACCCAGCTTCTAGCCCTCACGGCCTTGGTGCTCTCTGCCAGGGATGTGCACTTGAGTGGAGGCCAGCCTGTCTGGCCAGTGTCCACCCTTCCTCAGCCCCAAGGCCACCTGCATGTGGCTTCCAGAGGCACTTGCCACTCAGCCCATCCCACCCCCAGGTCCTCCACCCCCAGTGACACCAGGCACACAGTCAGTATGTCCACTGAAAGGGAAGTCAGCAAGGGGGAAACGGACCCAGTACAGACTCAATATGAGAGGTGCTGGGACGCCAGCACGAAAGAAAGAAGCCCCTGGCCAAGCCCTGGCCGCCGCAGGGAGGTCAGTGCCATGAAGGTGGCCCTGGACAGCTTCCTCCACCCTCCCAGGTTGGGGGTAGGAGGCTGGACCTCACAGGGCCTGGTAACCATGGGGAGGAGGTGAGGATGATCCCCACAGCACTGGCTCAGGAAATCTGCAGCCAAGCCACAAGCCCATGACCCTTCCTGGGGGTCGAGGTTGGGGTCCGGTCACACATGCAGAGGTTGGCAGAGGCCACAGTCGGGCATGTGGGAGGCATGGGTGAAGGGGCAGCTTGCCAGAATGGAACGGGGTGGACACCAGTGGGTTCCCCTGGGCATCAGTCTCCCTTCAGCTACATGTCCTGCCCTGCAAATAGCACCTGGATCTGGGCATGGAGTTGCTCCACTGTCACATTAGAAACTCAGGATGCTGTTACGTGAGCAGAAAGGACACCAGCTGCAGAGCACAAGGGCCTCTCCGTGAAGAAAACCAGGAGCTGGCTGAGTGATCCAGCTAGTACCAGGCTCCGGGGACAGGGCCCTCCTGCAGCAGCCTCTTCCTGGCCCGAGGAGTACACAACAGGCGTGCTCCACCTCGGCCTCCTGAGCAGACTGCGAAAGCTACTGGCCGGGCTGGTGGCAATCCTCGACGCTTTGCTCCCAAACACTGGCAGGTCCGGCCCTGCTGAGCTGGTTAGGGCAGAAGGCCTGAGAGGAGTGTGGCGTTCCTGCAGACTATGCAGGCCGGGGCCACTGCTGCCCTGTGCTGGACTGGTGTGGGCAGCCACAAAGGGCTGCAGGATGAGACCCGGGGCAGCTGCAAGGGGGGCGTTCTATTTTATTTTATTGTACTGGGAATTTAACTTAACCACTGAGCCATATCCCAGCCCTGTTTTCTATCTTATTTTAGAGATAGGGTCTCACTGAGTTGCTTAGGGCCTCACTAAGTTGCTGAGGCTGGCTTTGAACTCGCGATCCTCCTGTGCTGGGATTACAGGTGTGCACCACCATACCTGGCTGAGGGAGCATTTAATAAGGCCCAAGATGTAATCACATTTCTTCAGGACCGAACAGAGGAGCTTGCCTAAGTTCATCTGCCTCAGAGAGCAAATCTCATTAATAAGATAATAAGGACTTTTCAATTAAGATTTGAATAGTGGATGGAGTTTTTTCTTTAATGCCAAGATTATTTCAGAAGAAGAAATGAGCAAGGGAGGGAAATGCTGGCAAGTTCCTCTGCTTCTCCCCCAGCACCCCACTCACCTGCAGGCAGGTTCTTCTGCAGGAGGCTTGGGCTAGGCCCCCAGCACAGCTGGAACAGACCCAGGGAAGGCTCTCTTAAGTCCAGGGGTCCAGATGCCCCCCCCCCAGGAAGAAAAATTCTCTTAAGAAAGAGCAGGAGGGAGGAAGTCTCCTTGGTCTGAGGACACCACCCAGAGAAGGGCAGGCGCCTTACCTGAATGCACAGGGGTGACTTCACAGTGCAGCCAGCCCCGGGCTGCTGCCGTATCACGAAACACGGCTCCCTGCAAATTCAAGGGCACGCGCACAGGCCAGAGGTCCAACCCCTCTGCCCCTGCCAACTAGAGGCCCACTGCTGCATGTGGCGGTCCCTGAGCCACCGATGGGGCCTGCCATGTTGCTGCAGGACAGGAAAGAGTATCCTAGAAAGCCACACTGCCAAACCAGCCACTGGCCATGCAGCTCTGCATCTCTGCTGCCAGTTGGAGTCACGGCTCAGTCAAGGAGGGATGGACCAGGTGGCCCCACATGACTATCACCCAGTGATATCACAGATGTCCTCGTTCATGCAGGTACACTCTGTGATGTCCAAGGTGTCTGCACAACAAAACTGCCTATAGGCAGGGTCCTGCCATGAGGTGCCTGGAACTTCAGAGGCAGCTAGGCGTGGAGACCCAAGCCAGGCCCACAGGAAGCCCTGTCACAGCCAGGTGGGCCTCCCAGCCCCTGCTCGGTCCTCACCCGACACCACTAGGCCCTGCCCAAAATGAGGCAGGGTGCAGCTGCATCCCGCTGGACGCCTGCCTCCTTGTAAGGACGTGGCAGGGTCTTCAGCACTCTGCTCTAAAGTCACTGACCTGCAGGTGACCTGGCTATGCCTCCCCAGTTCTCCTGCGTACGTGGGAACACTATGAAGCAACTCCCCTGATGTGCCACCCACCACGTAATCACGGGCAGTTGACCACCACCTGAGTGTTTTTAAAAACATCACCTAGAGTGCGAGTTTCCACTTCTCAGCCCACCCTTCCAGGTCCCAAGTCCACACAGCTTCCCGGGGCTGAAGTGGCCCAGCCGCAAGCTCACAGCCAAACTGGGCAGAAATCCCTGAATGACCGTGAGTTCAAGGCCTTGGCTGAAACTGAACCATAATCATCAGGTCCGAGATAACATTAAGGTGTCACTGAGGTCCTGGGCTCACTGTATTCCACACTCTGAGGTGCCCCATGTCCTCTCAGACTGTACAGCACTTTGGCCCAACTGAGGGTGGAGTGAGAGCCTCACACTCCTCAACGCTGTCCATAGTGGGGACAGGAAAGGGGAGGAAAGGCCACCTGGTGGAGGGGAGGTGGAGACAGATGAAGAGAGACTGCCCTGCATCCAGGAGGCAGAGAGTCACATCCGGCTGCCCAGCAGGGTCCTGTACTCAGGAAGCTTCCCGCCTCCGCATGGCAGGTAGGCGGGAGGGAAGAGGGAGGGAAGCAGGAGCATCCTGTGACAGTCCAGAGGTGGTCACTGCTGGGTGGAGCAGCCTTTAGGGCAGGGGAGGGAGAAGGCTGGGGCTGCCACACCACCAACCTGCTGTGGGGGACAAGCCAGGGAGTGTGCAGGCCCCACCCTGGCCTCCACCCTGGCCAGTAAAGAAGAATTGAGGCAGAGCTGCTTCACAGCTTGTTAGTGGCCCTCTCATGCAGAAACTGAGGGAAGGGCTTGGAAGCTTCTAGAACATGTGCCACTGCGGCGACACCTTACTGCCCTTAGTAAAGCACTGGACTGTGGTGAATGAGGGGAAGCTGCTCTGGTCTGGGAGACACGCGCCAGAACCGGCTCTCAGGCACCTTGCGCTGCAGCCAACGCCCCTTCTGCTGAGAGAAAGGGCCCATGGTGTGGCAGTGGACTGCCAAGGCCAGGCCCTGACCCTGCTTCCCCACGAGGCCACCGTTCATTCCTTGTGCAGACAGCAGAGGCTGAGGCTGGCCTGCCGCCCTAGTGGAGCTGCCTGCCTGCCTCTACTGAGGGCACAGGACAGGGGAATCCCAAGCCCCCTGCTCCTGGTGCTGTCAGCCCCCGGACGGCCTCAGGGCAGCAGGTGAAGCAGCTTGGCCTGGATGGGGCAGGTTTGCCTGTCTGCATGCCTAGAAGAACCAGAGCGTGCCTACAAGGGCACCACCGCCAGGACAGGTGGGCACCACCGCCAGGACACAGGTGCAGTGAGAGCTCGGGGCACACACTGCCTGCTGGGCCCTTTGAGGAAAAGCAGACTCAGCCAGAGGGCTCAGCAGGCATCTGCCTGTCCATTCCTGCATGGACAGGGAGCCAAACGTGGACCCCTGGCCCCAAGGCCCAGAGTCAGACCAGGGGTCTGGGCTTCGAGTGCTCTTGTTCATCCTGAGTCCCTCCCTGAACACTGGCAAAAGCAGAGAGAACAGACAAGGTCAGCAACAAAAGCCACCGGGGTCCACCTTCCAAAAGGCACTCCAAACAGGCAACGGTGGGAGCTCCCAAGCGAGGAGAATCTTGAGGGGTGATAGCCTTGAGTTCTGCAGGCTGGAGGGACCTGCCACAGCTCTGGCAGTGCTCATGGCTTAGACGCGAGGTGCCTCCCAAAAGCTCCTGTGTGGGACGATGCAGAAGGTTTGGAGGAAGCGATGGTCAAGACAGCCTTGATCTAACCAGTGCACTCCCCTTGCCCTGACGGGTTAACGGGCTGGTGACTGGGCAGGGGTGGGCTGGGCGAGCAGGGCCACTGGGGCAAGGCTTTGGGGTTTACGTTTGTTCCTGGTGAGGGGAGCTCTCTCTCTGCTTCCTCCTCCACACTCTTCCGTCATGGTGTACTGCCTCACCTCGGGCCCAGAACAACAGAGCTGGCTGTCTGTGGACTGAGACCTTCGGAACCATGAGCACCAAATAAACTTTTCCTTCTCTAATTGTTTGTCAGGTCTTTTGGTCACAGCAGTGGAAAAGCTGCCTAAAGCAGGCAGGATGGTAAACACATCAACACGGTGACTCTGAGGAAGGGGGCAGGGACAGGGCTGGGGCAGGAGACAGGAAGGTAGACAGTGAGACAGAAAGTCAGGTGGCACCCTAGCCCTCAGAAGCAATGGCAGAGACTAGTACAGAGCAGAGCAGCGCCTTCCAAGCATGTAGCCTTCCGTCACCCTCCGGGAGAGGCAGGCGTAGTCCAGACACCCGACAGGCCGCTTCCCTCGGAGGGCTGGAAGGTGGGTCTGACCAGAGGAGGAACAAGCAAGGGATGAGCAGTGGCCACCCAGGTAGTGGGGATGGCAGAGTGGCCACACGGCAGGCGGCCATAGGGCCACAGAGGGCAGGCTGCAGGTGGATGCAGAGGCAGTGTGCCCACAGCGCACAAGGACAATGACGTGCACACAAAAGCCATCACCAGACACCCATGGCACTCACACAGCCTCAGGGATGCAGACCCAACCTGGGGAGTGGCCGTGTGGCAGTGCACCTGAGCCTGTGCCCGCCGAGGGTGCTGGGAACCCACATCCTCATCTTCCCTCTCCTGCTGTGGAAATTCATCACCTAAGGCTGAGAATTCAGAAATGCTACTTAGAAAAACAGACACCACTCCAAAAACAGAACACAAACACGAGCGGCTGCGGTGGAGGGCGGGGGCTGGGGAGAGGGCTGCTCCTCGGGGGACGCTGTCTCGAGAATGTGCTGTCAAAACGTGTGCACACGTGCAGCTGGGACAGGGTGGGCGCTGTGCGTGCTGAAGTGCAGGCTTGGGACACAGATCCCTGGAACAGCCCTCCCCTTCTCCTTGGTCCCCAGGTCCCTGTGCTCAGCTTGCCTGCTCTGTGACTTTAAGGAAACGCTGTTATGAGGGAAACCTCCAGGTTGGCAGACCTTGGCATCTCCACTAGGCCAGCAAGGTCGTGAAACCAAAGGTCAGCGGCTCTCAACTCCTGCTGCCGTTCATGAGAAAGCACAATGGCACCCGCTTCCCGGCAGACACGTTGAGACCGCTCAGTGGCAGGACCTAGCAGCTCCAGTGAATCCAGGCGGCTGCCCAAGAGGCGGCAGCACTTGCTATGGCACAGTCAAGACAAGAAAGGGGAGCAAATGACCCTGCGGCCTGGATGCACAGTGAACAGGCACGCAGATGCCAGCCCAGCCCAGTGAGGCAGGCAGCCAGTGTGCAGAGGTCCTGCAGACGGGGCGACCTTGGGTTCACTCGGGCCCACAGTCACGTCACCTCACCCAATGTGTGCCCTGTGAAGCACTGGGGCTTGGAGAGCCTCCGAAGGTGGCCAACACCTGATGGCCTCGAGCACAGAGTGGACATCACCTCACACTCTGGGGGGTCTGAGGTGACTGTTAGGGTCCCAGCGCCGCCCCAAACCACATGGGCTGAAGTTGCAGCTGCTCATCCTCAGAGGAAGTGAGATTCATCCCAGAGGGATGACTGAACACACAGCCATGTCTGGCGCGGTCATGGGAAAACCCGGTTTTCTGCAGCCCCGTGCAGATGCCGTTTCTTTGAAAACTGCCCTGCAGGTCAGCTGTGAAAGCGCAAGTGACCAAGCTCTCCCGGAATCAATGAGGCACCCCGGTGCTCTCCAGAAGTCACCACTCAGGAGGGCAGGGCACGTCCTCCCTACTGCAAGGGTCTGCCTCAGAGTGGGCAGGAACCCCTGGACCAGCTGCGGGGCCAGCTCCCCCTGCTGAGTCTCCTAGGGGACGCCTTTCAAGGAAGCATTGAGGGCAGTGGGAAACGCGGAGAAGCTGAGCGGAGGGGAGGGACGGGACGGGGTGAGGTCTGTGTCCACGCCCTCAGGGGTCCCTGCAGGCTGGGTGTGGGCGGCTGGGGGCCAGGGGGAAGGCTGCCAAGAGAAGGAGCGCCAGGCCTTCTCCACAAGAACAGGCACCCGGGTGCCTCTTCAGCGCCCGGTCTGAGCAGTCTGCTCTCTGTGGCCAGAGCCTCCTGCCTCTCTGAAAACACTCATGCTGCTTCACACAAGGACCTGGAGGCAGAGGTCCCTCTCCCTGCCCACTAGGATGGAGAGGGCAGGCTGGCCACGTGTGAAAGCCCAGCGTCACTCAACAGGGACTCTGCTTGCAATAACAGAAGCACAAGGGTCATCATGCCAAAAGAAATCCAAACACTCCCAGATGAGGCAAAGCAGTTATCTTTACGATTATTTAGGCAAGAATTCCCCATTTACAAATAGAGAAAGGGTTTGTTTTTCAGAGATTAAAAAAATAGTCAATTCTTTCCTGCCTTGCTTCCTAATAGAGTTCAAGGTTGTGTGCAGGCTTGCAGGTGTGTACAAGTCTATGTTCCCAGGCAACAGCACAGTGTGCCTGTGTGCAAACGCACAGGGTGTGCACAAGTGCAGCTGTGTCCGTGCCCCTGTGAGACTGCGTGTGAAGAGCCATCAGCTCGAGCACCGTCCTGTCCGGCGGAGAGGTGCAGAGACATTCCACAGTGCCCCTCCTGGGTGGGCGACGGCAGCCTCCAGGGACCCCAGTCTAGGCAGCACAAAGGGCCTCTGCCTGTGTGCCCCTGCCTAGAGTCAAGGGCCCCTGGGCTGTCCTCTGGAAAGGGGCTCTACTCGTGGGCCTCTCAGCCCCAGGGCTGCCACGTCCTCATGCTGCAGCTGAACCACTGCTCCTGCTTCCACGGATGGAAGCTGCAGCATGGCTTCCTTGTCCTGGCCCCAAGGCCTGAGGTCATCGTGGGCCAGAACCATGCTGGAGCAGAGATTCTTGGGGAGAGGTGATGTGAGCCCAGTAGCCAGGCTGCAGAGATGAGGGCCTACCTCGGCGCACCCCTTCCAGGCCTTTGGTTCCTCTGCACTCCTGCACAGCCTGGCGCCAGGGACCAGCAGAAGGCGGGCTGGGGCACTGTGTTCTGCTGCAAGGAAGAGCCCCACCTTCCTGAGCTGGGCTGCCTTCCCTGACAGCTTACCCAGGCCCTGGCTCAGTCCCGCCTTGCCCTTTTCCACCTGGTTGGGGCAGGTGCTCCCAGCTGAGCACTAGCTGGGCTGCTTACCAGAGGGCAGCTTCTCCACAGGGCCAGCAGGATGTCCCTGGCGGCTTACTGCATGGAGCCACAAGGAAGTTCTTCCTCTGGTGCAGCCCACACTTCTCTTACTCTAATCAAGTCATAGTAAAAAGGGGCTCGTTGCTGTCCTGGGGCGTAAGCCCCGGTCAGCACGAGCCTCCACACCCTCGCTCCTGTGCTCCTGCTCAGGCCTCGCCTCGGCTTGCCCGTCTATCCCTGCTATTCAGCTCTGCAGGCGCCACACCACGCCACCCAGAGACCAGGAGACCTTCCCACCTTGTGGCTCCCGCCGAAATGGGCAGGAAGGCTCGGCACAGAGGGACATCTTCCGAAGCCTGAAAATTGCCTGCTGGCGTCTGTAAGGACAGGCCAGAAGGGAGCACACTCCTGCCCTGCCCCAGCTGCCAGGGCCCTCAGCCTCGCCTGAGAAGGCCCCTGGACGGTGGCTTCCTCGACCCAGCTGGGAAGTCAGCTGAGGTGAGCCTGAGTCTGGGCCCTGTGGGGAGGTGAGCTCCACATAAGCCTCAGGCCAAGGTGCAGTCACGCCAGGGCCACTCCTGGTCCTGCTCACCCCCGCCCCTCTTGGCCTCCCCTGCAACCCTTCCTCCTCCCAGCAACCCTGCACACACTCTAGTCCCTTTCCTACAGGCCTGTCCTTGTGCCCCTGATGCCCCCACTCGCCCAGCCAGCCAGCTGCCCAGCACTGCCAGTCAGCTCCTGAACAAGGTACTTTTGGACCACTGACTGCCTGAGCCCAAACCCACCCCTACCCAGGCACCAGTCAGTACCAAAGGCCCACTGCTCTTCAGGCGGGAAGCAAGCCATCCCCACGGCCGGCAGCCGCCGTTACCAGCCTCCACATCTCCGGCACCTGTTCAGCTGGGAGCACACTGCTAGCCTCGACTACAGCCATGCCACCGCAGCCCAGGGTAACTTCACAGACCTCTGAGGAGGACCCTCCCTGCTGCCCTCCCAGATGTCGCCAAACCCTTCCTGGGAGGCTCTGTCTCCTCCGCTGGCCACTCTGGTCCTCGTTCTAGGGGACAGCATGGCACTCCTCGCCTCCTGCCTTTGCTCCTGCGTCCTCCCTCCTACATGGCCCTGGGCCCTGTTAACACAATGCTCTGCAGGGCAGGTGGGGCATGGGGGTACAGAGGCCCTGTGAGAGAGGCCTGTGCAGGGTCTGCTGCCCACTGCTCATTGGGCTGCCACAGGCTGGGTATCTTCTCCTGTGCTGTTCTGCCCAAGGGAGGCATTGCTGTCTCCCCCTCGCCTCCCTGTGAGGTCCTTCCTCCTGACCCTCAGCACCACAGCCCCATCTCACTCATCGTCCACTGGTCCCGCCTGTCCCTTGCTAGAAGGCCAAGGTAGCAGGAGGCCCTGGCTGCTCCGCAGAATCTGGACATCCAGTCAGCCCTGCCCTCTGTGTGGAGCCCCTCCTCTCCAGCTGTGAGTGCACCTGCCACCAACCTGCTATGTGCAGACACTATGGACAGTGTCCTCCTCCTGAGTTTCCCAATGTCCCACAGCATCAGCGGCCAGGGTCTGGGCCCCCACAGGTCTTGCTCCATAGCCCCACATTGCGCCCAAAATGGTGTGGCCCTCGCTTCAATGCAGTCACCTCCAGCTGCACAGAAGATACAGTCCACTGAAAGATTAGATTTCAATTGACCCAATTTTGTCTTTAAAATGTCTGGAAATGATAAGAAAGGAAACAATTGATCTTTGCTTTGGCATTTCATGACATTTGCTGCTTCAAGTGAACACTGGGTGAAACAAACCCACACAAGCCAGACAGAAGGACGTGCTGGCTCGGCGCCATCTGACAACCAGCAGGCAGGATTATGTCCCTGAAATAATTGACCAGGCCCAGGTGTGTGTGACTCCGGACAGTGGTGGTTCTGCCCACAGGAAGCTGGACCTCCAAGCAAAGCATGCAGAGATACAGGCCTGTCAGGACCATGAGCAGGAAGACCACCTGCCAGCTGGCACACAGCACAAGGCTAGGTGGGAGGCCTGGCTGGAGGACTCACAGTCAAGGTCACATAATGCACAGGGACCACTGGTACCAGGGACTTCAGAACAAGGGTCCTGAGTGGCCTCTAACAGAAGTCCATGCTGCCCCAGGCAGAGGGAGGAAACGCCATCCAGGAAGCATCCAGGTTCTCCGGCTCCGTGCCTGACTGAAGGCTGGGAGGCCAGGGTAAAGCAGAGGCCCTCCCACCACCAGCCTCCCTCCTGAGGAGCTGGCAGACAGAACAGCCCACGGCGCCCCGCGGCCTCGGGTGGGGCTGAGAGCTGGCGGCCCTGAGCAGGGTTCTTCCAGGGAGAAGAAACTCCATCCGGACCCCTCAGGCAGGCGGTGTCCCATCTCCCTCCAGGTGTAATTCCAGAGCTGAGAGGACCTTGAAAACAGCTTTTCCTACGCAGGCCGGGAAGTCCAAGCAGGCAGTTTCTAGCCAAGGTTTGCTCTGAGGCTTGCCATGAAGCTGCCGGGAAGCTGAGAGCCCATGGCCACCTAGGCACCGTCGCAGGAGGCCAGGGCCAGGTGAGCAGAGACCGCTTGCCCGTCTCCCTGCACACCCTCTGCACACAGAGCCCGGCTTGGCACCTGCGAAGCTTGGCACTCCTGCAGTCTTCTCGTTCCTTGCCACTACAGGGGTCTGAGACGCACTTTGCTGGCTTTCCTAGTTGTTTCTTTACCAGAGATCCCTGAAGTCTGAGGCCAGAGTGTTTGGGGAGGCTCCTGAGTAGAGGCAGGCATGGCTGACAATGTTCTTCGTGCTTGTTTGCAGACTTTATTAACAACTGGAAGACAGCTGGCTCTCTTGCATAATCTTCTGTGGGATGTCTGTTCTTTGTTTTCCATAAGAACAATTCTTTTTTATTAGTTGCTTGTATGGGTTCTTTGTATATTAAGGACATAAGCTATGAGTCCTACTTGGGAACGACTTTCTTACGTCTTCATTGCTGCGTGTAGCCCACCTCTCCATTTCGGCATGTTTCTGTTCCAGACACCTGCAGCTTCCACAGCACCCTGGGAGCAGCTGCCGTGTTCTTTGGGAAAAGCACTCCTGATCTGGACAGGCTGTCCCAGCATTTCTCTGGGCACCTGGGGCTCTGGTCACTGTAAGCCAACACTTCAGTGAGATGTATCAGCCACAGAAGTACCATCACTTCTAGTGCCAGTCAGTGGGAGGAGCTGTGGCGGGGGGCTTCCAGGAGAGACTCTTACTCCTGTTCCATTCAGACCTCAGCCTCAGATGAGCCAGAACACACGATCCCACTTCTGTCCATGTGTCTGTCTGTATCTGTCTGAGTTCAGTAGCTTGGGCTCAGAGGCCCTGCCTGGTCTCTGGCTCTCCCTGCCCTCCTCCCTGCCCGGTGGGCTGTGTGCAGTACAGCTAGGCCACAGCCTGGGAAGCAGGTGCTTTTGTACAAACATCAACTCTGGTGCCACCTGCTCCTGCTCTGGAGAGCCCAGGCGCCTGGTGCGAGGACAGCGAGCAGGCTCCACTGGGTGCCACCTCCTCTGAATGGGCTGTCTCCGGCACTCCTCAGGTGCTGGTGGTTGTGGATCTGAGATACTCTTTGGCATGCTAGAAGATCTTCTCATATTGCTACTTAATTAAGAGTCATTTTTCTTTCTATCACATCTAGGAAAAGCTACTAGGTCTCCTCAGACGCCCCGTGCCCTGTGCCTTTGGTCCACAGGGAGACCCTACACCAACGGTGTGCGGAAGGCTCGGCACAGCAGGCAGTCCTGGAGGCCGCCCTGCACTCCTGTAGGCAGGGAGGGGGCACCTCGTGCCAGCCTGCCCAGGCTGCTCAGGTGGACACCTGTTGGGGGTAAATACCAACAATTCTTCTGGGATCTGGGTTTCCAGTCAGATGAGGACAGCGCTGAACCAGCCCCACAGAAACCTTGGTCTCTGGGTTCCTAGTGGGGTTCCCTGGGTGGAGCGCCTCATGGCTGTTGCAGGGAGAGCGTCCTTCCTGTGGTCCCTCAGGAGGAGCACGAGGAGCCTGCCCCTGCTCCCCCACACCACCTGCAGGCTTTCCCTACAGACCTGGCCATGTCACGGTGACAAGTCTTGACCACTGAGTAGGTGACACTTGTGAGTCCTTCTAAGAAGCCCAAGGCGGTGATGGTGGGACCCCAACACAGTAGATTTGCCAACACAAACCAATTCAAAATTCCTAGTATAAAAACATTTTGTGGAGCAGCCGGGCGCGGTGGCGCACGCCTGCAATCCCAGCACTTAGGGAGGCTGAGACAGGAGAATCGCAAGTTCAAAGCCAGCCTCAGCAATGGTGAGGCGCTAAGCAACTCAGTGAGACCCTGTCTCTACATAAAACACAAAATAGGGCTGGGGATGTGGCTCAGTGGTCAAGTGCCCCTGAGTTCAATCCCCAGTACCAAAAAAAAAAAAAATTTTGTGGAATATTGATGAATTAAAATTTATTGGCATATCACCAAGAGTATTTGTATTTATACTGCAAGAAGAATTAGATTCTAATTTTTATATGTGCCTTCTTTCATATCAGCAAGGCTTTGTTCAATGCACGTTTACACTGGCCCTCCTGAGTGTGGCGTGATGAGGGCTGAGGCGCTCAGTGGGCAGGGCCTGGAGTGGCGCCGAGCTGCGCACTTGACGTCCGTGTACACACGTGACTTTATGCTACAGCCCAATCCTGTCTCAGTCCGCTTGGCATCACTGTGGCCAAAGCACCTGATAAGAACAACTTAGAGAGGCAGCGTGTATTTTGGTTCAAGGTTTCAGAGGTTCAGGCCGTGGTTGGCTGACTCCACAGCCTTGGGCTTAGGGTGAGGTAGACGTAAGGTGCAAAGGTATGGCAGAGGAAACTGCTCAGCTCAGTACACCAGGAAGCAGAGACAAGATATAAACCTGAGAGGCACGCCCCAGGGGCCCACCTCCTCCAGCCACACCCTGCTGCCCACAGTCACCCCCATTGACCCATACCAGTGGATCCACACACTGATTAGGTTACAGCTCTGAGTCTAAGCCTTTCACCTCTGAACATTCCTGCAGTGTCTTGCACATGGGCCTTTGGGGGACACCTCCTACCTACCACAACAGCCTGCCACCTTCTTATGGGGAACAATCGCCCCGCGAGTCCTGAGGTGGGGCCTCTGGGAACGGGTCAGGCCTCTTGCACAGCAGGGGTGCCCTGGGCCCTTCTGCATGCCACATGAGGACCCAGCAACCAGGCACCATCCTGGAAGCAGAGAGCAGTGTGGCCGGAACCGAGGCTGCTGTTCTTGGCCTCAGACTCCAGCCTCTAGAACTCTGAGACACTAACACCTGCTGTGTATTAATCACCCAGCAGCAGAAGCAGACTAGGACACTCCACACCGATGGAGAGACAGGTGGACAGACACAGCCACTGCCCAGGTGTCACCAATACCAAGATGGAAACAGGCTCATGGGTCCTAGCTGCCCAGCTCTGCAAAGTGGAATGCCAAGTTCCACTTCTCTCTGAGACGGCATGGACGAGGCCACTGAAAAGACATTTGTGGCCTTAGAGGTAAGGCTTTGGCAATATTTGAATTTATCCTGAAATTAGGGTCCGACCAGGTTGTTGAGGTTTTCTAACCTTATGTTCAGGCAGTTTTAGCATTCTGTATTCTCCCAAAATACAGAAATTCCTCTTTGCCAGCAAAGAGGATGGTACCCCCCCCCCGACCTCCCGCCAGGGCTCAGCGTCTGCACCTGGCGCTCTGCTCTCGGCCTCCTCCCAGCCTGGCTTCACTCAGTTCCTTCGTCAGCTTGATCAAAAGCTGACGTTTTCTCCTCTAACTTTATGAGTTAAAGGCTTAATTTATTTCTTTAAAAGATATTTTTAAATCATAAAAGCACTGTGGGCTTTGAATTTGATCACGGGCCCAGCACTGGCCACGCTGCTCGTTTGACTATCTTTCTATGACCACGGGATCGTCTTTATCTCCACCCGTGTCATTCTGGAGAGGTCCTTCAGCAGCTGAGTGCCTGACCACCTGGTTTCAGCTCACGACTGTCTGGTGCAGAGGATGGTACCCAGGGCACATGGCCTGCTTCACGACTGCCTTCCGGCTTAGAAGATGGGGCCTGGGTCACAGGGTTGATTTCTGTGGGTGTCACAATGACCCTCAGAAGAAGAGATGCTCTGCAGCACCCGCCTCTGTGGGCTCAGTGCCCTGTGCACCTGACCGCTGGCCAGGAGGCGCTGCTGTGGCCTCTGTGCTGTGCCACATCCTCGGGACGTGCAGCACCTGGCTGCAGCTGTGATGCGGAATGAGCATCTCCTCCTCTGCACCCAAGAAGGCGCCACCCGGCTTCCTTGCAGCCAAGTGCCCCTGTCCCCTCTGCCCGTCCTTTTACTTGTTGGAGGGCTCCTGCTAGTCTGGCTGTCAGCTGACCCTCTGGCTCTCCCAGGCTCTGCCCCTGCGGCTCCTTTAGTGGATTCCCATCCTCCCTCCTCCCCAGCAGCTGTTCCTCAGCCTCAGTCGCCGCCTCCCACTTCTCTCCCCTACACTGTGTCCTGGGTCCTCTTTCCAAGACCCCTCCCTGGTCAGCACTCACCGCTGAGCCTGACACTCCCCACCCTGGGGGTAGGGTCTACTGTCCGGGAGAAGCTCCTGCTTGCTCTCCTCTCCTGCCAGTGCCCCTCTCCCCACCCACCACCCTGCATTCCCTGTGCTAGGGACCAAATGACTTCCCTCTGCAGAACCAGCACTTGCCAGATCCAGTCTGTAAGGGGAACACCATCCTGCTCTCTCTTTGGCTGTGTCCCCACTGGCTCCTAGCACTAGATCTACTCCTATTCCCTGGGTAACTGTGCCAGGTGCCCGTAACACAAAGCGTTTGCTGAACCCTGAGGAGCAGTCCTTCACTGCTGTCCCTGGAGTCAAGCTGGCCCTGCCCTCGAGGCAGAAACAGCACAGGGAGATCACTGAATGAACAAAAAACAATTGGCAGGCTGTGAGGACCAGGGAAGCACATCAGACGGGGCTGGGACCGGTGGCTGCCCCACCTGTTCTTATCTGTTTTCCCGGACCAGCGGCTGCAGATGCCACTGAACCCCACCTGAGATCTAGAAGAGAAGGGGAGGCTCCTGGGCCAAGCCCTGCAGACCACACCTGCGGGGCTGCTTCCTGTACACCCAAGAGCTCTCACTTGGACATGGTGCCCACAGCCAGGCAGAACTCAATAGGTATATGTGTCCAGAACCAGGGCCCTGGCCCTCCCCACCCTCCTCCTCTTCACAGACCTAGCGGGAGGGCAGCTCTCATGCAAACAAGGCAGGCCCAGCCACCCCTCAACCAGATGTATACAGACTCTCAGGTGCGGAGGCTCCTCAGAGATGCTCAAGGTTCAGGAAGTGCCACACTCTGCCCACCAGAATTACCTGAGCACAACTCTGCAAAGGGCCCTCCTCTCATGTCTGAATGCCACTGTCTTTAGACCAAAAACAACTGTCCCAGGTTCTTGCACATGCAGAGGATTTCCCAACCTCACAGTGCACTTCTGGATCCAGGCTGTCCTGGGCCAGTTCTGGTGGCTGGCAGGGCAGGACCGAGCCTGCCTGGGTGCACCTCTCGTCAGGAGCACAGCCAAGGAGTGGTCTAGCGGGATGCTCCTGCAGGGCAGGCTGCTATGAAGCAGGACCACGGCGGGTAGCTGGAAGGGGCTGCAGTCAGATCCCCAGGGAAGCCAGAGTAGGAGGCCAAGACGCTGGGAGACACGGTGGACATGATGCGAAGGTTCTAGGATGACTCATTTTCAAACTTTCTAAGAGTCAGAAAAGCCAACATTTAAGCTTAACACACACGCATGGGGGTCAGAGCCAGCACACAGGCCTCAAGAGAAATGTGCCTGTGTCCTGCTTAGGGCTTGTGCTGCTGTGACGCAGCCCTTTCTCTGAGCTCAGGGACATGTTGGAGCCAGCCATTTACAGGCTTACGGGGAGGTCTGCAGGCCCAAACTGGCCAGAGGGACCAGCAGGCCCCAACGGAAGGCATGGGCCTTGGAGCCCTCTCACCCCATAAAGGGTGGAGAGAGTCAAGCGGACCCTGCAGACACTGGACACTCCGCACAAGGACCTCCTTTCACCCTAAAGACCCTGTAAGAGTCTGGTTGGGAAAAGGCAGCCAGGAAGGCAGAGCCCAAGCTGTGGGCCTCGGCAGGAGACTCCAGCTTGATAGCCACTCTGCATTCTGTGTGCTTGGGGGCGACTCAGAGCGCGCGTCCAGGGCCAAGCTCAGTCAGAGCCAGGCTGCAGGAACAGACACCAGGGTAGGCAAGTGCCTGCAGGAGCGCCCCTTCCTGAGGACAGGCAGCTCTGGTGGGGACAGAGTACAGATCACTGACCCCCGTGCTCGGAGGAGAATGTTCCCTCCTCTCAGAGGGCACCCCTGCCCAGGGGCCAGCAGGTCTTCTAGCCTGAGTCCATGCCCTAAGACTCTCCCACTGGCCCTCAGCAGCCCCTCCACATTCACAGAGTGGCCAGAACAGGCCAGAACCAGCCAGAACCCCAACTGTGCCAGTCTCAAAAGCCAAGGGCACAGCAAAGGGCAGCACCTCAGCCCTCACGGCTCCCTCCTGTCCCCATGCCAGGCCCGCCATTTGGCCCCAATAGAGTGCCAGCCCCACTGCTGGGAACCCCGCCCCGGGAACAGGGCTCCTCCTATGAAAACGACTTAGAACAACCCATTATTTCCCAACAGGCAAATCACAATGGTGCAGGCTGAGGGCTGTGAGCCGTTCGCCATGAAGGCTCTCTTGCTGGAGACTCACGTCTGGGGTCTCACCTATACAGCCAGCCCTCCGTGGCGTACAGTGTTTCCCAAAATGCCGTGATCACAGATGCCAATCCCCCGTGCTCACTAGGACCCCTTGGGTTCTTGCTCTAATTTCTATTTCCTCTTCCTGTTTCCGTTCCCTTTAGTTCAGTTCTCCACAACACACGCCGGGTTCACATCGTGCTCTCCACCCATTCTCCATGATATCAAAGCACTAATTTGTTCTGAGCTTACAGGGGGAAACTCCATCCTGTGGCTCCTCTGCCAGGCCCTGCCATCCTTACCAGGCTGCAGGGCTACACAAGCTCCATCTGTGCCCCACTGGGCACCACACCTGCACCTGGTTCTGGGTAGCATCCTCAACCTCCCTTAGTCTCAAGGCAAGTGACTTAAGCTCAGAGGAGGAGGGCTAGGAATTCCCATCAACCACCCGGGGCACCTCGACCAGCACAGCACTGTCTGCAGCCCCACAGCAAGCAGGCTGCGCCTCTGAAGTGGGATGGGAAAGGCCAGCTGGCAACAGTGGCCACCTGCTCTTCAGGGTCTCGGGTAGGCTGTCCATAGCCCCTCATGTCCAGAGGCTGCTCTTACGTTTTTGGTGTGTGGGGGGCTCTCTCATTTATTCTGGTCCCCAGGGCACATGTAACATTTCTTTGCAAGAATAAAGAATAAGTAAGAACAAGCGCTGCCTGGAAATGCCCATGGCCAGTGCGCATCTGGTCTGCCTTGAGCCACTGCTGGGGAGGGACCAGAGCAGCACTGCACACATCCCACAGGACAGGCACACGGCCTGTGCTCTGCGCTGGAGGCTGCGCAGGGCAAGGCAGGAGCAGTGGCCGGCTGGGGCTGGCTCCCGTGCTCCCAATGGCATGGCTGAGCCCATGCTGACAGGAGCACAGCAGCTGGGGTGACGCTGACTTCACTTCCTCCAGGGAGTACTTGGGGCTTGTTGGCAGGCTGGGCTCTGTCTGCATGGCTGGAGCCCTGTTGGCAACTTCTGTCCCCACAGAGGCCTCGCCTGTCCAGCCTCTCCTGGCATCTGACCTAGAAGCAGCGGGAAGTGCAGGGGAGTGCCCTGACTCGCCATAGCCCACAGAGGGCAGCGGCGGCAAGGATGCTCAGAGCTGTCACACAAGCACAGGGCTGCAGGACAAGCAGGCCAGGAAGCTGCCTCAAGTCACCATAGTGGGGCCAGAGGACTGTGGGGCCACCTAGCCTGTCCTTTCACCTATGAGCTGGGGGGCCCTGGGGTGAGGTGGAGATTGCCCCCAGCCCATTGGTGCAGGGTCCAGTCCTGGCACTGGCGGTATCCTTTTTGCTGCACTGCTGGCCCCCACCCCTGCCCAGGACATGGGCACTGGGCCTGCTCTGGTGGGTAGGTACTGGGCAGACTTCTGTCCATACCCTAGGTAATGGTAGCCATCACCCTGCCAAACAACCCCCATATTCTTGGACCACCATTCAGAGGAGCTGTTGTGGGTGGGCCAGGGACTGGGAACTCAGTCCACATGACATCCCCTGGGGGGGGCACAGGGCCTGGCAGGATGCACACTCAATGAATCCTCTGATAAGTGAGTTCAAGTACAGCTCTCCTGCTGATCCACTATGGAGCTGCCTCAGCGAGGGTGAAACAAGCCCCAGTTCACACACCTACCAGGCGGTTGGCCAACGGGAACCCGGGCCCTGAACCACAGTCCAGGCACAGGAAGAGGGCTCCAGGAGATGGAGGTCACACTGTGCCCTCCAGGGTCAGGCTCCTGAAGGCGCATGCTGGCTCCGAGGAGGCTTGTTACACTCTCAACAGCTCAGGGTGCTGGCCGAGTTTACCTGCCATGGCCCACGCTGTGCCAACCCTGTGTCCTCCCCAGGAGAAGCCTCCTGGCAGCAGGAGGCCAGCGGAGACCTGACCAGCACTCCTCAACAGCTCCTCCACAGATCACCCTAGAACCAAAACTAATAAACCTCTCTCCCTGCAGAAAATCCAATGCGGGAGCTTCCGAAACAGGGTTTACTTACTTGAAAATCTCTTTCTTCTAATATTTCTTTCCTCCATCTCACGAGAAAAGCAGCACAAACGTACAAGTGGAAATGAGAAAAGCCCTCGGGTTCAGACTGAAAGAGAAAAACAACCAGGAGAGAGATTTTAATGCGTGAGCCATTAGCACAGCCGTGGCGCTGTCTGCGTGACTGGGCTTATCCAGTCAGGTTCAGGGAAAACCAAAGCAGGCGTCAACCCGCTCACTTTTACTTAATGACTTAATTTCAAAATTCGCGACTCATTAAAATAAACACCATTTTCTCTTTATGTACCAGCAACCTGATAAATAGGATAGGAAGAGCAGACCAGGCTCTAGGCAACATCAGAAATAGTCGTTCATTTTCTCCTGGCACAGATAACAGCCAGCAATCATCAAAGGCAAACTCAGCCAGCGCTCGCTCCACACCAGGCACAGAACCCGCTCCTGCGACAACTGTGTGCAAGACATCTTCCATCTCAGAGGAGAAAAGACACTGAGAAGCCAAGAACGGGGCGGGGGGGGGGGGCAGGGCAGCATGCCAGGAGCCTGGCTCAGGGCAGGGGGTGCGCCACTCCTGCTGGTCTCACACCCATCACTGTGGCCGCACACCCTTCCCTCTGCCTTCTTTCTCTGCTCACCCCCTGGAACCCAGAACTGCTGGCTTCCTGGAGACCGACCCAACACGCCCCCTTACCCAGTGCTGCCACATTCCTGTGCCCCTGCCCACTGCTGAGGCTGGGTGCCCAAGACACCAGTCCAGGCACTGCCTTCACCACTCTGCCATGCCCCAAGGTTCCACACAACCGCCTCACCAGTTTACTAATATAAACAAAACACAGAGCACCTAAGATGGGGAACATACTTTGGAACAAGACAGGAAATAGCAGGCTTCTGTGTGTGTTTGGGGGCTGCGATTCCAACGTGGTGGTCAGCCACTTAAGCAGACACTTAGGCAAAGACCCAGAACGGCTGGGTCCTGAGACAAGGGCAGGGTCCTCTAGGTTGATGTAGCAAGACACACAAAGACCTGAGGTTAGAGGCCACCTGAGACTCCAGGAACCAACAGGCCCAGGGCACAGGCATGAGGACGACAAGGCTGGCTGGGAAGAAGAGCGGGGTAGGCTCCCCAGACGCTGGCCACCGCCTGCTCCTGGGAGCCCGGGAGCTCTGGCAGAGCAAGGGTCCCGTGGGCTATCCCACAGGAACAGAGCACAGGGCAGGGCGGGGCAGAGCCAGCGGACGGGCTAGAAAGCACGGTCACCAAGAAACTAACTGACAGGTGTTGGAGATGTGGGCCAAGCAGGATGAAAGGCTTGTGGGAAGAGGTCAGATTCTGGATGTGGGCTGATGGCTGAGCCAGCAGGATGCACAGCGGGAAAGGAGAAGCCTGGGTGTGAGGGGAAGAGCCATCAAGGACGACACTCACACCCGACCACATCCCACTTCCTGAGATGAGGAAGGTCTGTGGGAGTTCGCAGGAGCAGCAATTGGTTGAGCAGGTCATGATTTCTTCTGTGGCCATGCCAAGCTCAAAACACCTGCTGGACCTATACCCTAAGGTGCCAGGTGGCCCTAGGACATGAGTCTGGAGACGGGCCACTGGTCCAGGCCAGAAATAA
Organism: Xerus rutilus; assembly: GCA_028644305.1. Lineage (NCBI taxonomy): Eukaryota > Metazoa > Chordata > Mammalia > Rodentia > Sciuridae > Xerus > Xerus rutilus. The sequence goes on from CM053403.1 coordinate 2,484,849, forward strand.
ATGCTGATGACTAAAAGACCTAAGGAGTAGCCAGGGCGCAGAGGGACAGTCAGTGGGGTGTCCATGCTGCATGCTGCAGAAGGGCCAATGAGGACGGGCACTGGGGTGACGCGGAGGTGGCAGGAGCCGGAGAGTGGGCCAGCGTGGGCCACTAGAGGCAGGAGTGGAGCTCGTGCCTCCGGGCGGTGGCTGGCACTGCACGGACACACTGGGCGACACCCTTGCCTTCACTCCCTGGCCCTGAAAGGAGCAGCTGCTGGAAACGCTCACCGTGGCCAATGCTGCCCCAGGCCTTGCAGGTCAGCAAGTCCCCCCCACTCCTAACCCCCTAGAGCTCACAGGACAGCCATGCAGCAGAGTCCAGAACTCCCGCAGCCCTGAGGTGGCAGACCTCCTCCCTCCATGTGTTCCTGCCAGTGCCCTGCTCCCCTTCAGGCAGTGCCCGCCTCGCTTGCCTGCGAGGACTCGACTCGGTCACAACATGCCATGTGTTCACAGCTGGGCCCGGCCTGCAATGCACCCTGTGGGGTTCCTATATTCCTATCTGTAGGACTGGCCTCCACTTCCATTTCTGAGGCTGTCCTCGGGTTTAAGAGCAGGTTAAGCCTGCCTCCCTCTTCCACTCCTGGGCAGGCACGGGGTGTGGATCCTCTGAGTGTTGCCTGATGCTCCTGCAAACCAGGCCTGTGGCTTTGTGGAAAATTTTTATTCCTGATTCCCTCTCTTATTTTTACTGAATGTTTTTAGTGCATTATCCTTACACATAACAGTGGGGCTCATTCTGACACAATCGTGGAACCCATTTTAGCCTGGTACCTCCTTATCCCCTCCCCTCACCTGCTCCCCTTCCTCTAGGGGTATTCTCTCGATTTATTCGTTTCTTATGATTATAAAACAATTCAGACTTTCTCAGAGTTGGGGGCAAATTTATTTTTCCAGGGATTTGTCATCCAGCTTTTCACACTTGTTCATGATGATCTATTTTTCTTTAAATCCCTGCCTCATGTGCAACATTATCCTACTTGCAATTCTTAATACAACTTTCATGTGCCAAAGCACTTTCCTCATATTAGTTATTAATCACCTAGAGGTTTAATTTCATTAGTGTTTTAAAATGATCGACTTTTGATTCTGAGGATCAGCTTCGGTTTTTCATTAATTTTTGTTGCTATCTTCATTATTTCCTTTCTGCTACTGACTTTCTCTTTTAATTTCTCTATTGTGGATACTTTAAACATACAAAAGTGAGCAGTTTCTGTTGTTTTTTAAATTCTTGTTCTAACTTAGGATGGAGGATTCGTGTTCTGCTTTTCTTTGCTCGTGGTGTACATGGCACACAAGCCCACCTGTTTTCTGCACTGCGATGGAACCCAGGGCCTCCGCGTGCCAGGCAGGTCTCTATCACTGTGCTCCATCTTTAGCCCTTTCATAAGTTTTAGTGTGAGACAAGGTTTTGCTCAGCTGCACGGGACGGGTTCGACTCGCCCCCTCCTGCCTAAGCCTGCTTCTAAGGTCCCCCTGGGGCTGCACTCCACAGTCTCCGTGAGTCTGCTCTGCGTAACTGCTCAGGATGTTCTACGTCTTCTGCGACTTCCTGCTTGGGATCACAGCTCACTCTGCCACATGTTTTCACACATCTACAAACACATGTTCTGTCCTGCCTTTTGGCTTTCACTGGGTTAGGGGCTCATGACTGTGGTTCTGTCCCTTTCAGGTGGACGGGCCTCGGCGTCTGGAGTAGAACAGACTGATGCACATTCGCCCAGGAGGCAGCATCAGCAGAGACCAAGAACATAAAACCCTGGAGCAGAGTACCTGGTTCAGGTCCAGGCTCTGCCACTTACTGTCACCTGTGACACCATGCCTGGCCTCTCTGTGCCTCAGTTCCCTCATTTGTAAATGTTGAGAAGATAAAATAGACAACAGAAAGCACTCGATGATGCCTAGGACAGGGCAAGGAGCGCACACCTGCCCGCTGCCCCTCAGCGTGTGTCACCGAGTGTGTACTCTGGCGTTCCTGGAGACA
>CM053403.1:2496379-2573508 GCA_028644305.1 Xerus rutilus
TTTCCACACTGCGGAAGTTCCTGTCCATGCTTGTTTACTCAGAGTTTTTATCATGGATGGAACTGAATCTTGTCAAATGCTTTTTATGCATCTATTGACATGATAGCATGGTTTTCTCCTTCATTCTATTGATGTGGCCAATTACACTGACTGATTTTTGAATGCTATTGATTTTTGAACTCAACCTAGCATGTGTGGGACAAATCCAACTTAGTCGCAATATGCTCTCATTTTACACGCTAGTTCATTCAAGTTGCTAATGTTTTCAAGGATTCTTCTTGCATTTCTCAGAAAGTTCTTAATGAAGAATGCTCTTTCTTGATGATACAGAGCCTTTCAGACTTCCTATTTCTTCTTGTGCAGAGCTTCACCCCTTACATCCTTCATGCAATCTGTCCATTTCATCCAAGTTGTTAAGTTTGCTGTTATAAAGTTGCTAATGATATTATCTTTTTAATTTCTGTAGATCTTCAGAGAGGTCCCTTCTTTTGTGTATATTAGTACCCCATACACAAACACTTTTTCATTTTCCCTGACTAGCCTGGGCTGGAGTTCTTTAGGGTTATTAATCTTTTAATCCTGTTGATACCCTCTGTTGCTTGCCTAGGCTCTATTTACTGGTTCTGCCCTCTTCATTTTTATTCTCTTCCTTCTAGTTCCTTTAGGTTGAATTGCCTTCATCCATCCCAGTGTCTGAAGGCAGAGGCTAAAATTACTGATTTTAAATGCCTCCCCCACACATGGGCTTTTAAAGGAATGCATTAGCTCTCCAGGCACTGCTTCAGCTCTATCTCACAAATTCAAGTATGTTGTATTTTTATTATCCAATCAGTTAACGATATTTTCTCAATTCCCTTTGGCTTGACTCAAGGTTTTTTTGTTTTGTTTTGTTTTGTTTTTTTAAAGAAGTATGCCACTTAATCTTCAAAATTTTGGAGGATTTTTAGTTATCTTTCTGATTTCTAACTTAATTATGTTATGGTTCAATAACACATTCTGTATGATTTCAACCCTCCAATTTTTTGACATACTTTATGATCCAGAAAACAGACAACCTTGGTGGCTGGTCACTGTGCACTTAGAATGCTACCAGGTATCTGCAGCTGATAAACGTATTATTTTATAAATGTTAAAAAAGATCAAGGAAGTGGCATAATAATTTCATTTAAATCTTATGCATCTTTACTGATTTTTTTTTTTTTTGGTCTATTCAATTCAGTAATGACTGAGACCGAAAAGTAAAAATCTCTAGTTATGACTACGGTTTATCCACTCCCTTCAAGTCTGGCCATTTGTGTTTCATGTAATTGGAGTGTTCACATTCAGGTAGTCATATTTTCTGGGTCAAAGGAATCCTTTTCACTAAAAACAGTCCTTATTCAGCTCTGGTAGAAGGCCAAAATGTGTTCTGAGCTCTCTTCCATTCGACAGTGATGCAGCCAGCCTGCCTTTGACTGGGATTTGCATGGTACATCCCCTCTACCCTTTTTCCTACCCAGGTCACTATATTTTAAAAGGTCACTTATAAACACCAGAACGCTGGGTCCTACTAGCTCACTCAGTCTGACAATCTCTGTCATTCAACTGAAGAGTTTAGTCCATTCACATTTAACATCACTGGACACGATCAGATTTAAGCCTACCATCTCCCTTTCTGCTTCCGATGATCACTTCTGTATTGTTTCCCCTATACTTTCTGCCTTCTTTTGGATTAAAAACATATTTTGCACTACTCCATTTTATCTTATAACATTTTACAACTATGAGTTATTTTGCTAGCAGTCATTCCCGGGTTTGTAAGTAATATCTCTTTGACTGACATCAATTTATCTTTAAAATTCTAGGTACATTATGCCCTTCCACATATAAGAACTTTGTAAAAGTATACTTCCACTTACCCTATCCCTTCCCTTGATACCATAAAAAATTTATGAATATTTTTCTAGGATTTTTACTTGTTCTCAATGGGAAGTTGCCTATTTCACTAACATTCTAGAATGAAACTACAATCTTTCTTTATTACAATGGCTGCTCACTCTTCACCTGCCCACTCAGTAGTAATAAGCCCAAGCCACGGCAAGTCCTGCTCCCCTGTCTGTACATGTAAGGAGTCTCCAGGGCCTCTGCACAGCTGAATTCACACTCCGTGAACTGGCAGAAGTCATCCATGTTCCTGCAAGCCCTTGTAGCTCCAATACCCTTTCCCATTCCTCAGTGGCTCCAGAGGGGAGGGCCAAGCCATAGGAGCATTCCACCACGGGGAAAGACTTCCCGACTAGAACTACTTAACACTGAAGAGGCTGCCTGTGAGGATGACGGTCACCTCACCACAGTTGTTTCAGTGGAAGCCAGACAGTGAGCAAAGGGGGACGTGACCAAAGGAGTATTTCCTGGAAGGTGGGCTCAGGAACCACAACGGTATCCCACACTCCCACAATGACCATGGCAGAGTGTTGTGTGCCTCAACTGGGCCACGATGTTTCCCTGTCCACTGGCTGCTCTGCATGACAATCCCAGGGGTGACTCCGGATGCTTCACAGTAGAGAAGCTGAAGCATGGGGCACATGCTGGCACTGTCTCTCCAGCTCTCCAGGGAGGGCCCACGGTAGGACACACCAGTGCCATCTTCACTCTTTGTTTACATTTATTTTAAAAGCAAAATTCTCACAGTATGTATTGAAATGTTCTCATGTTACTTCTGGGAAAGGCTGAAAGAGAGAGAGCACAAACACGCTGGGCAGAAGAGAGGGGAGCAGGCTTGTGGCCAGGAGGGCAGGCTTCTGTCCCAGGCACTGCCCTGCGCTACTGCGTGCCAGCCCACTCACCTGAACAAGGTGGGAGACAGCCCTGTGCTCACACTCCATCCCCATCATAGGTGGCTGGAAGAATCAAACACCAACCCCGTGGACAGCGCCAGCACAGAGCGGAGGCCCACAGCACTGCTGTGACAGGTGGCCATTCTTCGGCAGGGTTCCCTAAGATAGAGGGGACATTGAGCAGGGCCAGGAATGGCTCAAACAACAAGTTCCAGGAAAGAATGCCAGCAGGGGCAGCAGAAGAGGCCTGAGTGGCCCTGAGCTTGTGCCGTGTGCCACGCCGGGCGCACATATGCTTTTACCGTCCCCAGCCACAGCACGGGGGCTTCCCCTCCTCACTTTAAAGAAACTTTGCAGATGAGTAGGCTTGGGCAGTAGGCCACGCAGCCAGTTATCTTCCTAGAGAACCATCTCTGCCCGCTCCTAAGAAGCCAAAGAGCCTCCCTAGTGCTCATTGCACTTCTGCCAGCCCCGTCTCAGGGCTCAGGGGTGCAGCTGCCCGAGTATGAGCCCCTCGCCCACACACAAAAGGGGCACCCTCAAGATCCCAGAACACCACCACCAGGCGTAGCGCTAGAGCTGAACAGACCACTGAGCCCGCACAGCTAAGAGGAACAGCAGCCGTCACTGTCACACTCCTTCTGTACCGATCCCACGCCGGTGTTCATGTATTCTGTTTCCCTCCTAAGAGCACCCACTTCTCAGAAGACTTTCCAACCTGTTCTTTCTGAAGCAAACTTTTACCACAGACCCTTCAACTAACCCCAAACATTCCTAAAAGGGAAACCCAAGCTGCTTGCCCCATGTCACCCCTCTCAGCCTGAAGCAGCCAGAGCAATCATCATCTACACCCCCTACAGCAGCAGCCGTTCCCTCACAGGGAATGAGACCTGGTGAAAGGACAGGTAGCCGATTCCCACAGAGAGGGAAATAGGCAGATAACACTCCCCATCATTCCCTTGCTACCTGCCTCAGGGGAGAGGAGGACCATGGCCTGCGGCTCTCCTCCTGCCTTTGGTCCTGTAGGCATGAGAAGAAAGGACACAATCTATAAAGGGGCAGGACACCCCCACTCCCTTGGGGACCAGCTCTGGACCCCTCCTCTCCAGAGGAGTCTCCCTCTCCCTTCCCCTCCCCTTATCTCTTAAATAAAGCTTATTTTCTTGGAATGAGGAAAAAAAAAAAAAAAAAAAAAAAACAGCCACCGAAGGGCACCACCTGCAGCAAGCAGGAAGGCTTGCCACCAGGCCCTGGGGAGGACCAGAGCTGCAGGGACGCCAGAGCAACCGGGCCACAGGACGGCAGGCAAGCTGCCCCCCACACCTCAGCCGCAGTGGCCATACCCAAGACCCAGACTCTGAGGTCCACACTCACCAGGGGCAGAGCAAGAAACTTCTAGGCAGAGGAGATGGCATGTGCCCGTGGAAGGAACCCAACTGGTGGACTAGGGCCTGGCTAATGGAACAACGTGGCCAAGTGCACCAGCTTCCCACACAAACTTATCCCTTCTTCTCTGATAAGAGAGTCTGGATTTTTAGCTGAGCTGTGGGCCAGTGGGCTGATGGCCACAGGAGTAAGTGGCCGTGTATCCACTCTCCTGTGCAGCCAGGTATTGTCATCTGGTTAAGTTCTCCCCCATAAATGTAAGTGGAGGTGTCTGCAGTGTTCAGGAAGGGTCCTTCAGTGAGGGGACATGGCACCCTTCACCACCTCCCCCTTCCTGCTAGCTGGGACCCTGACAGGATGGACAGGAGTCCAGCCTCCCTCCTGCTCTGAGGCGGCACATTAAGAAGCACAGCAGCGAGGCCCGCTCACCTGCACGGCGCGGCTCGGGAGGGGGAGGCATGATTCTATTCTGTTCAGCCTGGTTGTTAGCATGTTCTTCCACCTGCCACATGCAGCCAGAACAGCTCAACTAACACACATGGGGAGACAAGAATGCAGCTGCGGGAAGAGAAGGGAAGAGAAAGTGGGAGAGGACTTGAAAGAAGACAAAAGCCAGCCAGTCCTCAGGGTTTCCCAGCAGGCAAGACCCCAACCTGCCAGATTCTGTAACAACACCCACTCATCTTCCAAAATGCTGGCCAGTTATAAAGGAATGCATTTAAATTTCCAAATGCAGGGGACTTCCTGTTGTTACCTTGTATTACTGGCTACTATTTTAAATGCACCAAGGTTAAAAACAAGTATCAACTGGTTGAGACTTGCTTTGTGGAGCGGAAGGTCTTCAATTTGTGCAGTCTACACTACCCTCTAGCCCCAGGTACAGGAGTCTGCATGTAACCATTTAATTAAGCTTGTTTATTATATTGTTCTGGTCTTTCGTGGCTTCTAATTTGGTGGTAGAGTTTAACTCTCCTATGATCATGGATGTGTCCATCTATGTTGGTGATTCTGGTGACAACTGCTTAACACACTGTAAGGGCAGGTTTCTTAGGTGTATGTGAGTTCAGAACCATTACATATTTCCAGGAACACTCTACCATCATGCAGAGATCTCCAGCACTCTAACTCTCTCTGCCCTGAAAGCTACTTTTGTCTGCCATCCGCACAGATACTGCAACCTCCCTTAGTTGAGATCCTCTAACTGTCTTTCCGTTTATGAAATGTAAAGCGCTTTAGGCCCTGGTGTTCAAACCCTGGCCCAGGACAGCAGCACCTCCCTCTCCCCTCCCGCCTGCTTTCCCTTGGCTTCTGGTGACTACTCCACTTTCCTGAATCTGAGTCTGCCTGGGCACTCTACCAGCTCTTCTGGGTCTTCCAGGATTGTAACACCCCACACCCGAAGCCCCCGCTCCTCACCAGGAAGTGGCACACGATGTGCGTCCCCCAGCTCCATGCTCAGCACTCTGGCTCTTCTCTCCCCCTCGGTTTGTTCTGCTATATCTGGAGTGGGGAGCTCACTCAAAGTTGGGACTCAGTCACACCATGGATGGGCTAGATGGGCTAGATGGCAAGGACCCCTCACACCACAAGGAGGCATCTAGGCTTTATATGGTGGGCAATGCAGGTGCCAGGAAGGTGGCAGGGCAGCTTCCAGATGGTGAAGCTTCTGGCCCTCAGGGACAGCACCACTCACAGGCCCTTGAGAAGCCACCTCACAGAGCACGCGAATGAGGCTGAGTCCACTGGGCAAGGAAGGGGTGCTGGACAGACTGTGAGCATCGATTTTTCTAAAATCTACACACAAAAGTGAATTATTCAGTTGAGTGGATGCAGCTTAGGAACAATGACAGACACATTTCACACGTAAGCATAGAGAAAAGACCTGGGAGCTGCCCGAGAAGGGTTAAGACTTGGAACTAACAAAGTACCTGCTTCCACCATCTCAGTTGGCATGGAGACACTTCCAGTTGGAAACCATTCACATCGGCCAGAGCTTTCCCTGAAGTCCCCCCCCAACAGAGGTGGTCACACACAGTACGGAGGAAACGGGGAGTCCACAGGGCACTCTTGGCTAGTTGCTGGGTGGGTCTCCTCTGCAGTGCAGGCCTAACAGGCCAGGCAAGGGCTTCGACCTCCACACTGCACTGCTTAGAACAAGACCCACAGCAGGTCAAAGCCAAATCGTGTTCTTTCAACACTACGTGCTCTAAAAACCTAGCATGGAAGGGTATCTTCAAGGCCTACCAAGAAACACAGGGCGGTCTGCCTCTGCACCAGCTGGACCCAGACTGCCCCAAGATTGGAATGCCTGTATCACCAATGCCTGCCCCACAGTCTGGTCTAGGTGGGAAGTCGCAGGCCCAGCCACCAGAGTCCTTGTGGTTTTCGGGTTTTGACTCACAGGCTCAGGCTGTCCACAGCCATGCTACAGGGCTCTGTGGAAGTTATGTGGAGATGGCGGAGGAGTGCCTTCACTGAGTAGGGCACCAGTTTCCCCATACAATCTTTCTGCTACTAACTGTGGGATGTGGTCTCTCTTGCTTCTTGCAGGACTCTGTCATGTTCCAAGTAGGCATGCTACAGAATGAACCCCAGAAAGGCATGGTGTTACCGTGCTAATAGAAATGTCAACAACATAGCATAGACTTGGTATTTCAATAGCTTGAATAAAAATAGCTGCTTTGCACAGCCTGGAACAACACTCGGGGATGTGGTTTCCACAGAGTGCACAATCTCCCCATTTCCTTCTGAGTTTTCTGGGTCACACGTATTTCTTCACCAAGTCTATACTTCTGCTTCAATAGTTAGAAGAGTCTTTCAGTATCATTTTTCCTGGAATAATTTGTTATCCATCATTTTTATGGCAGCATTAAATTTTAAGAGAGAATTGAGAGGGATAGAAAATCTACTACATATTCCAGCCCCAAAAGAAAGCCTTTAATAAATTCAGAACTTCTCAGTTTTACATTCAAATCAAACCCCAGAACCAAAAGGCTGCCTAGAGCTGTCCATTCCTCACTTGGGAATATGGGGCCAGTCACCACCCTATCTGCAACTGGGCAAGGCTCAGGCGGCCCTCCCCACTGGCAGGGCGAGGCAGGTCTGATGGCCCAGACAGTGGATGCATTGCCCAGAGGCCAGCCTCAATGGCCAGAGGACAGGGCCTCACTGTCCTCTGCTAAGCATCTGGCAGGTGTTCACGAGTGCTCCCTGATAGATCAGGCTAGGGTGCCAGGGCCCACCGCACTCCCTGAGCCTGCAGCAATGCCAGCACTGTGCATGTCCTCAAGGACCTCTTGGTCCAGGGTGAAGGCAGGCATGAGAGGGTGGCACTGTGAAGCCACAGCTTACAGGCTAGCAGAGAGCTGAAGGCACAGGGCTGGGGCTGCCCCAGGAATGCAACATGGTCTCAGGAGGGCTGCTGCTGATCTGCCTGGGCCCACCACTCCCAGCCCAGGGAGGGCCAGGCCCCTCACTGCTGGAAGCCAAGGAGGCTGTGACAAGAACGCCCCAGGCTCGTTGTGAGGATCACAGTTCTTGGTGGGGAACATGGTGAAGGAGACAGGGGGCCCAAAGGAGAAACCGCAGCTTGGCCCACGGCAGCCTGAGCTGCAATTCCAGTGCCACAGCAGCCAGCCAGGCAAGGGGCCCCCACCCACAGTCCTGAACTGCTTCGGTGGGCCATCTGCAGGCACACTTTCTGAGCACACTCAGACAGACCACAGGAACACAGGCCTGCTCCCAGCAAGAAGCCAGGCATGTAATTTGCAATACAAAAAGGCAGCCAGTCTCAGGAGAGCCTGCCACCAAGCCCACAGAGCAGCACACACTTTATCATGGCACCAGGATGACGCACAATGAGCAATGGCTCCTCCACTTCAAGAATGAGAAGATGGATGTCTGCATCAGATTGACTCTCTGGACTCAGAAATTCAAATGAGGAAATAACTTTTATTTATTAGGACTGGCTTGTTCTTTTCCTCTTTCCCAGAACTTCAACAAACCACAGCTATAAAGCATTAGCAAGTGTTTCTGGATTGATAGATCAAATCACAGGATGATTAATGGACGGCGGATCATTTGAAAGGAAAGAATGGAAATGGCAGGATTGATCCTTCGCTCCACCCCCAAGCTACAGCTTCCCTTTCTAACTAGGACAGTAGAAGCCCAGAAGTGTGATGCAGCCCGCCCACGAACAGGCCAGCCAGGGACAGCACAAGCTCAGGCTAGTACCCCAGGCAGAGAGCAGGAGGGGGCCACAGCCTACAGCAACCTGCTGCCCCCTGACTCAAGCCTGGGAGGTACAAGCCTTCCTCCCGGGGCCCCAGCAGCACCACCTGGAAAAGGAGCTGCACACAGAGCTTCTTGTGCAGCTTCTGGGTGCAAAGCGCATAAGCCGCGGCAGGCACACGTGGTTCCTAACGAGGGGAAACCATTATGGTTTATACTATGTCCTTCAACTGTCTGGGAGATTGGCCACTAAAGGGATTTTTAAGTTGCTCATTGTTTTAAAAAGGCCTAAGCATGGAGTTCAAATATCCACATACAGGCCTGTCATTCTAACATCAGATCCTTAGGAAATGCTTATAACCCTGACTCCCAGAATCCACCTGGCCATCTTAAGTGGATAACTCAGAACAACAGAGATGTGAGGGCGGCTCTGGCTCCCAGCTGCCCAGACGGCAACATGGGATCGGTGCCTCCACGTGGCTCAGACTGTGCCAGCAGCTGCCTGTTGTCACAGGACACGCGGAGAGGCTGCAGCCATGGACAGTCTCCGTCAGGGGCAGCACTCCCAGAACCCTGGGTCAGCTGGGGGTGGGGGTGTCTACCCAGACTGCGCATCTCACTAGAGCCTGGCTTTCAAGTGCATTTTCAGGATCAGATTTGTAATAAAGACACACATGAACCTGCAGGTTCTTGGCTGGAACTCTTTCAGTTTGAAATGCCCCAAATTTCACTTGGTGAACTGGTCAAAGTAACGCCTCTAAAAACTTGCTTTTGCAACTTTTGTTGTATTATTAGATTTTGCAATAGGAGTTATTTTAACAATGTATAATATAATTAGCCACTTAATGTTATTAAGAAAATTTATGAGCCTTTATGAGTTGAAAAACAGCACCAAATGGTATTTATTAACTATCTGGGACTAAAAATAGGGCCCTATCACCTTGGTGAACCATGTTTAAAAAAATGTATAGTCACAAATAATATGTCTAATTATGTATTAAACTAATTCTTGCCTTCACCTTTTGAATTTCTAAACTCCTTACCTCATGTATCATTTTAATTATTTTCCAGTTCATTCCCAGGGAAACTGGCTGATGGGGAATTAATTAATGGGTCCAATAAAGAGGCTATGGTATTGTTCACCACAACCTGCACCCAGACTCATTTGCATGTCTCCTTTTATTCTAAACAATAGCACTGCTGAGATTTCGGCATGAAATTGTGAGCTCATTAAAGAGGACACAATCATATCCATTTCCACAGATATTCATCAATTACTGCATTTTACTGCAACAGGAACCCACGAATAGAGATTCCACTAGAACTCCTGGCCCCAAGGTTTTGGGGATTCCTCAGGTACCTGAACATCACACATCCACTGGACGAGATGGGATCACCTGAGGCCCCGGAAAGGTCTTTTCCAAAAGGCAGCTGGCTGCACGTCACAGCAAGGTCTCGGCCACTCAGGAAGAGCCGCCTTCACCTTCGGACACCTACACCTAGTGCAGCTGCTGGACACACTTCAGGGAAGAACCGCAGCTTCCTTTGGTGGCACTGGCTCCCAATGCCTGCTGCGGAGTGCGCACTTGCTCTATTCCCAGCCATGCTGGCAGAGATGGCAGGCCACACAGAGGCCAGCGGTGCCCCAGCCGAGGATCCTGCCAGAGAAAGCATCCACATTCCTGCTCATAAGGGCCCCCACTGACAACCTACCCAGGGAGGACAAGGGTCAGGTGCCCAGAAGCTGTCTGTGGCCAGGCAGCTGGCCCATTCCCCAGCTGACCCTGCCCCTCTAGCTGTCACTAGCTAGGTGTCAGGTGACTCACTCCCTGGTGCCCACTTAACTAGTCTCTTCCAAGGTAAGGAACCATGCCCATTTGTCTTTTAATGTCTCATGTGTAGCACGAGGACAGGTGGAGTCCAAAGGTCCAAAGAGGCGCATAAAGCATCCAGCATAAACACAGTGACATGACAGCAAGCCCGGCAGACAAGGGTGCACATTCCTAGTGGGACCCGGGGAGGAAAGCCTTGAGAGTGCTCACTGGTCAAGGCTGAGCAAGGTCCAGCTGTGAGAGCGAGCGCATGCATGTCCTCAGCTCCATCTGCCTCTTTCAGGTTACTACTTAAGTGACTGTGGTCCCTTTCTGGGGCTTTGGCATCCAGCCTGGAGTTTTTGCCTGGCTCTTGAAGTGCATCCAGACTCTCCCCTCTCTACCCTCGCAGTGCTGAGCCCTACATGGCCAGCCCTGAGGGGAGCCTCCAGCGCTCTGAGGCTGCGGCCCCTCTGCACTCGGGGCCTCCACCAGCTACGCACTGCCTCATGGAGTTCACTGTGACTCACAGGTGTGCTTGCTCCTTGGAGTCGGAAGACCTTGGCTGCCCTTCTGGGTGCAGATGCCATCTCTCTGTCTGTCCTGGTTTCCCTCCTGACCAGCTATCTCTTACTGACTAGCATGAGTAAAGGAGGAGACAGGATTTGTGAATCTGATTCAAGGCCTTTAAGAGCGGGCCCTAGAATTCACAAACAATGGCTTTCTTCCGCCTTGAAAGTCCTAGAAAGAGAGAAAGTCCTTAGACTGATGTTTTCAAAAGGTTTAGAGTCAGGCAAAGTGAGTCAGGAACATGGACACTCACCGGCAGGAGAGCCCGTAGGAATCATACTATTTTATTAACAGTGCCTGCCCTGATCCAAGAAAGGGTTTGCAGTTACCTATGCAGACATAAAACTGGATTCAAACCCAACAACGAAACACCCAGATAAATGAGGAAGCGAGCTGGACTGAGAGCAGAGGCTCTGTGCCTGCAGAGGCTCTGTGCCCGCAGAGGCCAAGCACAGCCTGTCAAAGGCCCAGTAGTGCCACTTGCCCCCTGCTGAGATTCACAGGGTAGACAAGCTTCAAAGCAGCCACTGCCCTGGCAAGGCTAGTCCTCTGAAATTCCAACTGCCAGTTTGCATGAAACTACATGGCAGAGATGATGAATGCTCTGCCAAAAATCCACTTTGCCCTTCCATGGCAATAGCTGGAGGTTGGTCATGTGTTGGACAGTGCATCCCAGCCTCCTCTGCAGCTGAGTCAGGCAACGACAGGCTGATCACTCACCAGGGCCCTGAATGGGGGGATGCAGCCACCTCTGAGGCTTCTCTCTGCCCAGCTCCCTGACTTGCTCCTCCTGGTCCCTGGGCCTACAGGTCCTAGCACATCGATAGCACACCAAGGGACGCCACCGGGGTGCCACATCCCTGCCTGCTGCTGTCCAGCTAGGGACTCCAGGGGCACCACACCTTTCTCATGGCTTTGCCACTGTTCTTGTGAATTCTGCATGTCTTTTTCTTTGAGAAAGGACCATGAGCTTTCATGGGTATCTTGGTTTACTGAGGTGCCAGTGTCTTAGTCCCCAAAATGCTCTTGGCATGTCACAATGGGAAATCTTCTGATGACATCAACTACCTTCCTGGGCTGTCCTCAACAGATGGGTCCATTCTAAGGGCTTGCTCACCACGAGCCACCTCCACCTCCAACAACACAGTGCAGGGCGGCTCACAGAGCAGGGCTCTCTCTTCCTGGATCCAAACGTCCAGTTGGCCCTGGGATGTGCCTCAGACTATCTGCCAATGTGAGACTCAGCATTTCTTCCAAGTCTGAGTGTCTACTGGCCCCATGCACAACCAGCGGCGTGGGCTGGCAGAGGAATTCCAAACAGGATTTGGAAAGTGGCAAAGGAGCCTGAGTCTCCTCACTTAAGAACCTAAAGTCATTTGCTCAAAATAAACAACCAAACACTAAAACCCAGCTCCCTCTTGGCACCAGAAAATAAAAGGGCAGGATGGGTCGTAAAAGGCCTAGGTTCCACATAGGGCACTGACTCCTGGGCAGCACTGTCCTGCTGACACCCTCACTGCCCTCCCTTGCCAGCTGGAAGGGCAGAGGAGGGGACAGGTGCTCTCTTAACCTTGCAGTTCCTCAGATGGCAGCAATCCTGAGGCTGTGCCATAAGAACTCCCTCAGCGAGGCCAGCCAACCCCATAGCGCTCAGTGGGAGATCTGGGGACATCTCCATGGAGAACCACAAAATAAGTCCTCTGAGTGCTTATTTCTAGACCCCCACCCCAGGACAGACCCAGGTCCAGGAAGTGCAGCACGTCAGAAGGTCCTTGAAGAGGCGTGCGGAGCCACTCTGTGAAGGGAGCGCCTCCCCCCCCCCCCCAACTGAGCACAAAGCACCGGCAGCAGCACAGCTCTGAACCAGAAAGCACGCTCCTCAGCAGTGTCAGTATGAAGCCAGGAGCCAACCAGACTCAAGAACAGCCTAACTCACAACTGAGCTTCCTTTCCCTTAAAAAGCATCGCTACCTCCCTTAAAAACTGCCTCTGTGTGATGTTGGGAGAATTAATTTCATGTACATTTTTTAAAAAGACACTGTCAACTGCAGAGAAAAAATTAGGACTTTCAGAGCTACCACCTATTCTTGTGAAATTTAATTAGAATAAGCACAGCCCTGACCCTAACAGCCTGCCGTCCTGAGTGTGACAGAAGACAAGGGACACCTCGAGGTCCAGCTTGAGTTCCTGAGCACCTGGATGCTCCTGGGGTCCATTTCCAATTCCCCATTGTGCTCTATGGTGACCGCAGTGGTGACTCCAGAGCCCTGCAAGCCCTGCAGAGGATGAGGGGACCACAGAGTCCTGCCCACCCCAGGACAGGCTGGCCTTGTTAGGGACAGCAAACAGGGGCTTTCCCTAAAAACATATTACCATTCCTGTACTTAAATAAAGTGCCAACTGAACTACTGAATCCTTCCGACATCAACCATACTGAGCTGAGCAGCTCGGTCTGCACGGATGTCCAACAGGGATTTCGGTTTTCCCAGTTCTGCATTTGCTCAAGCACAAGGGCCTCTTGTAGACAAACCTGCCCAGCAGGAACAGAGAGGCCACAGGCCTAGATGCCCAGAGCCCAGCAGCAACTCAGGCCCTGATGCCTGGGGCTGGGAGGGCAGCCTGGCCCTGACAAAGGGGCCATCTGCTGCAACCAATCTGTGACTGCAGAGCAACATTCAGGGGCACATATGCATGTGACCTTATTAGGAAATGGGGCCTTTGCAAGTGGACTGAGATACAGCCATGCTGGACTGGGGGGTGGGAGCTACTCCAACCACTGGTATCCTCCTAAACGGAGATAAATCTGGATGCAGACACACAAGAAGGCAAGGCCGTATGCCACAGAAGCCAGGCATGCAGGGACGCTCCCGCAAGCCACAGATCCTGGGACAGATTCTCTGGGGAGCTTCTGGAAGGCACCAGCCCTGTCCACGTCTGGCTGCAGGCTTCTGGCCTCAGGGCTATGACAGAGGCACAGTCTGCTGTTTCCAGCCCCATCAGTGTACTGGCCATGCAGCCCAGGAGACCAACCCCGATTTTGACACTGTCCCCATCCTGAGGCATAGCTAGGAGGACAGCAAACCTGACCTCAATACCATGCTCCCAGAGATCCCTGGGCCTCAGGAAGTGTGGCACACAGGCCATGACATGGGTGTCCTGGAGCACAAGCGGCTGGTCCCTCGCTGCCACCCTGGGGAGGCTGCCCTCCTCTCAGATGGTCATCATTGCCATGCCCGTGGGGCTCGGGCCACCGTGAGCCTCCCTTACACCTCCACACAGACAGAGCTCCAGGACACGGTGGGCCTCCCTTACACCTCCCAGGAGCATCCTGGCAGGCTGCCTCAGCCAAGAGCCCAGGGACGGAGCCATCAGACATGCACCGTGTGGGAGAGACTTCTCAAACCTGGGCATTCAGCACACCAGGAAGAGAGCGCGGGGCCAGTGTGAAGTACGCCTGTGGTCCTCGCCAGCTCTGCAGGCGGGCACCATGATGAACACTGTTTCACAGCTGGGCCCCAGCGGGCAGAGACAGCAAGTCACCCAACCAGGACCAAAACCTTGGGAAGCATGTGTGGCCACCAGGTTGCCCCTGACCATCCAAAGGAGATGCGATGCTCATGGTGCTGGCTCTGGTGAGGTGGGCACCACTGCCCCATCAGACACGGAGGACAGCGAAGCTCACACAAGGTCTGGGCCACTCCACCAGCAAGCTGGAGAAGTCTGGCTGAGCCAGGCTACAAGGATGGTCACCCCGTCACCATTTCTGATATCACGCTGCCTCTAGCCAGTGCCCACGGGAACTGGAAAGAAAAAGAAAAGACAGGAAATCTGAATATGAGAAACTTCTGGCCATTGGAGTCACTCTCAGCCAGGACAAAGCTGGCCACAGGTCAAGTGCAGGATGAAGGCCTCAGCTCTGCCTCAGTGCCCTCCTCCCAGAAAAGGCCTCCCTCTAATCACAAAGCACTCGCCAGCTGAATGCTGAGAGGCCCACTGCGGCTGATTAAATTGCATTTGCATATGTATTCACATTCTTCAATACCCAAGGAATAAAAACTTGCAATGCTTTTTTAATAACTTAGACTTAATTCATATTTAGATATTTCTTTGTGTGCAGCTGCTTGCTTTGTTAACCATGATGAAGCAGAGAGATGCTCTTTGGAAAGGGAGCTCCTGCTTCTTATGCAGGTTACTCGGCCCCTGTCTGAGCCTGGACTTCGGCAGGGAGCTAACAGCCAGCACTGATAATGCTCACCACTGCTCAGGTACCCACTTGCTCAGGTTCAGCCTCCCAGATGCAGATTTCCCAGCCTCCAAGGAAGCCAGCTGCCTGATATGAGGAAACTGAGAAAATCCTGCTCCTCCAGGACTCTCAGAGACTACCATGCCTGGCAAAGATGGGGTATTCAGATAGATGTGTGGCCTGGACCAAACAGAACCAGTATATTGAGGCAAGTTCACAAATCAGAAGAGGGAAATTTGGGTCTGCTTGTCTCAAACTGAGATTTCGCCTTTACCCTTCCCATGGTGAACTCTCCCTTCAGTAACATCAGGCGGTCCCCCACCCGGGGGGCTCAGGTGGGAGCCTTGGGACATGGAACTCTCACGTGCTGTTGGGTGTGGTGGACCCTCCTGCCACGTGCACCCACCACATCTTTACATGGGGTACCAATGACAAGTGTGTGGAACAGGCAGCAGAACCAAGAGGCGCACAGAGGCCCAAAAGCCACAAGGTCCAGGGCCCAGATGGACAGAGTAGGGTGCCAAGGAGGCAGCACAGAACCCTGCCCACAAAAGGTCCCACGGTAGCAGAAGCTCCAGCCAAGGAGCCGCAGGGAGCATCAGCGTACCAGAGCCTCTGGGGAACTCTCAGGAAGGATCTCTCATTGGTCGATGCTGCCCTCACCAAGCTTCCTGATCAGGCAGCCACGCCCACCCTGGAGAGAGACACTAGACCACGGGAGCCCTGTCCCCAGAAAGCAGAGTGAGCACAAGCAGCTTGAGACTGGCATCTGGTTCCACGAAGACGGTGTCCTGGATCTAGTGTCCCAGGCCTCAGGCCTCAAGGGGGTCTCTGAGAAGAGGCTGAGCCAGGGGGGAGCACAATGAGGCTCTAGCCACAGTCTCCAGCAATTCTGCCCATCTGCGGAACCAGCAGAGCAAGGACGGAAAGCTCTTCAGGTGAACAAGCAAAAGTGCTCTGCCCCCAAGGTGCCTCCTGAGAGGCCGACGTGCTACTCTCACTGATGGGACCAGAGTCACCACTGCTGGCTGGAAAATCACAGTGAAGAAACATGTGACCCCATACTGATGGCACCTGGACCTGGGGCCATGTATGTTCCTGGAGTCCTCCCGCATGCAAGCACCAAGGCCTCAGCAAAAATTCACTACATGCTCCCTGCACTCACCGAGCTGGTAGAGGCAGGGGTGGGGGACTTCCCAGCAGGAACAGCAGAGAGGCAATCACACAGGCAGAGCACTAGGCACTACATGTGCTCCATATGCTCTTCCAGAACCTTGCCCTGCTCTGTCAGGAGGTGGAGCCTGTGCACTCAACTGTGGGTGGCCTCTCTCCAAGTGGCTCAGTTCACTTGAAGAGACACAAGGTGACTTCCATGGCCAGTCCATTACCAAGGCCATGCATTGGTACCCTGTTCTCAGAATGCAGCCACCATGCTGTAAGGAAGCTCAACAGCCCCATGTGCCTACAAAGAGAGAAGCAGGCTGATGACCTCAGCCCACTGTGCTCCCTCTGAGCAGCATCAGCACGCCAGCCAGGTCATATGTTCCTGATGATTCTGTGCAAGCTGCATAACTACGACCAAAATGACAGTTGTTATAGCCACTAAGTATAGGGTGTTTTGTTTCACTGAAAAGAACCTAATCATGATAGCATGTGAGAGCTGCCTGACTGTGTGATCCTGGTGAGGTGAGTAGTGGCCAAGGGCAGCCACTTCAAGCCGAGGAGAAAGACTGACTCTAAGACACACTACACAGTCCTGGTCCTGCTGTCATTCCCAGTCCAGAAAGGTCTAATCCCAGGTGCCATAATCCTGAATGCCAAAACACAAAAGATCAAAATCTCTACAGTACAAAAGCCCAAAAATCACAATCCCAAAAGATTAAAATCCCAGATATTGAAATTCTGAAATCTACAGATCCTAAAATCTACAATTCCCATGGGGCAGAAAGCTGGGGAAAGGTCTGGCCATGCAACAAGGCAGCAATGAAAACTTCAGGCCCCAAAGGCCTTGTTTGCCGGGCTGGGGTGCGGCTCAGTGGTAGGGCACTTGTTGGGCACATTCAAGACCCTAGGTTTGCTCATCAGTACCAAAAAATTTTTTAAAGGTATGATGTGTCTGCAGTGGTAGTCTTTCCAGCTGCTGAAATTCCAGAATGGAAGCTGGTGAATTAAAACTGCATCTGCCTTGAGGCAAGAGCAGAGGTCCCGACCAGCTGGAAAATACTCACTGCACAGGAGGATAAAGAGACAGGCAGTGCTGCCGCACCTGGTCACCAGTGCGGCTTCTGCCAAACTCGCGGTCTGCGTGCGAGTACATGCCAGATGGATCCCTTCATGCCCGGGACAACACAGAGGCACGCCACAGAAGACCTTCAAAGATGGCAGCACCACGTGGAAACAGATGTGAACGCGCTCTCCCAGGAGAGGCACACGGTGCTTCACAGTGAGGCGAGGCAGGTCAGTTGGCCAGCTCCCAGGACCACCTGGGTGCAGGTGCTGGGATATGCCCCGTAATACACTTGCTCATGTGCTGAATTTTGATTTTAGCTTCTTTTAGTTTTCTCTCTTTTCAGTTTCCCCTGCTACTTTAAATTGGCAAAATTATTCTTTACAACCCACTCACTATCCATGTTTTTCATCTACACGTCCGTTCCAATACCGATGCATAAACCGTGTGAAGATGCAGGAGAGTTCTGATTCACTTCGTGATGGTTTTTTTTTTTTTGCAAATATGACTCCGAGAACGTGCATGCTGCAGTCTGGGTTTTGAACACCCCAGGGGCCATGGTGCTACTGGGAGGAGGAGAACCTGCAGGGACAGGGGATCCGTGGAGGGAGGTGGTCTCTGGGTGTGCCCTTGCAGGGGACCCTGGGCCAGCCCTCCTCCCTCCCATGCTCGCCATCTGCCACACCCCCACCATACTGTGCTGCCTCGCCACAGGGACCAGCCAGCCATGGGCTGCCACCTCCAAGCAGCAAGCCAAACAGACCCTGCCTCTTGCTCCTGAGTCTGTGCCCTCAGGCGTCCAGCCATGGTGGGAAGTACCCACAAGCACGCCAGCATCACGACGCAGACTCTGCGTCAGGACCAGGCCAGGGCACAAAACACCGGCACCCTCTCAGTGAACAAAGAGACACCTTGTATGTGTCTGCACTTGGGAAAGCTGGGCTTCTCACATCATGACTCCCTGGGTGACAGCACATGTAGATGTGTGTAGTCTGAGGGGTCCCATCAAAAGCCTCAGGCTTCTGCCACGGAACTTCAGAAGACTGCAGTAACATAGCCAGGTGGCCCCAACTGCCTACTGGTGACACGGGTTCAGACATTTCACTTTTGGACCTATGTCTGTTGTTCTTTCCCCTTTTTATTCTATGCATGCTGGGGAGGGGCCTCACCAATGCAAGGCAAGCCCTCTACCAGCGAGCTATGCCCAGCCCTGCCTTTCTGCTCATGACTAAGTTCATCTGCTCATAGCTCTGTATGCAAGTGACTGCATACTTGAGTGTGTATGCCTGCAAAAAGATGCTGTCACTGCCTGTTTATTGTGTAAAGTGCCTCTGGAATCATGTTTTTATGTTTTTCAAATAACTCCCCCTTAAAAGCATAAAAAAATGCCTTTTAAATTTTTAAATTACTTTTTCCAAAATTCTGTTTTTGGAATTTTGATCTTTGGGGATTATAATCAGATTTCAGACTTTTGGGATTTTGATCTTTCAGGGTCTCGACTTTGGTGATTACAGTGACAAGAACTGTGTCTTTTGGGATTACGGCCCAAACCCACCAGGTCCGGGCAGGAGGGTAAAGTGAGCTAGGGCAGGAGCGGGGGCAGGCACTGAAGTGCCTGGGGGCGGCACCGCCCTGGGAGCCCTGGGAAGGCAGGAGGCTGCACTGTGCTCACTGTGCAGGTGGGAAGGGAGAGGTGGGCTGAGGCCCAGCCCTGGCTGGGGTCAGGGCCGGAAGCTGTGGGTGCCGGCACCACCCCGGGATCCTGATCCAGCAGGCACTGGTGACACCAGCGTCCAGCCCCGTGGAACCCAGCAGGTGGGGGACAAGGCCAGGCCCAAGGACTGAGGGGTCCGGCGCCTTCCAGGTGCTATCACAAGGGCCGCCCAGCAGGAGTGGCCGGGGCCAGGGAAAAGGCCTCGGGAAGGACCTGGGAGATCTTGGTGGCACCCACGCACGAAGGTGCCGAGGGGCTGCCTCCTCTCCTGCTCCCGTCAGTCTCGCACTATGATCTGTATCTCTAGCAACAGAGCACTAAGGCGCTTGGGGTGGGGGCCACCATGAGCTGTTCTGGGAACAAAACAGAAAGAAGGATATGGAGGGGGGGCCAAGGCAAAGGAAGAACCACCACACACGTGACCTGGTTGCTGTAGGCAGACTGTGACTCAGCTGGAAGGTGGCTGGACACCACCAGGGCAGTGGTCCTCAGGCCTCAGTGGGTGTCTCAATCTCCTGGAGACCTGAAGCACAAAAATGGGGCCACCCAGAGCTCTGACTCAGGTGGCCAAAAGGGGCTGACCTTGTCACACTGCCTGACCTCAAGGTCGGAACAAAACGCCCAGCGATTCTGAGGAAAGGCCCTTAACAAGGCAGTGCCATGAGCAGGAAAAAGCATTATAACTACAAAACACACAGGCAGCCCCAAGACACATGAGGAGGGAACACAGACAAAGAGCACACCCTGGGCCCAACCCGAACGAGATCCTGGGGGGACAGAACCAAAGGCCACGAATGGACTTTGGTCTCTGCTGAAAGGCTCCACAAGGCGGAGCACCATCCTCCCCCCTCAGTTCAGCACTTCTGCAAGAGGGGCAGGTGTGCACAGCACCCTCTGCATGCCCTGGGGATGAGGGCAGCAGACAGGGAACCCTGAGGGACTCCTAGGAACACGCAGGCAATGGGCAAAGCAGGCAAAGGGCAGGCAGACAGCAGAGGAGGAGAGGAGGAGGGGGAGGGCGAAGGAGGGAGGAGGGGAGCTGAGGAGGCCCTGCCTACCTGAACATCTCGGGGAGCATAGGGCCCTTCTTCCCTCAGTCCTCATAAGGCAGTTTCTGAGTGCCGCCCAGAGGGCAAGTCCCCAGGTAGCCTGAGAAGGCCAGAAGTGTGCCTTTCAGGGGCCCACATGGCCAGAATCCATGGCTGTCTATACAATCATGAGTGGCATTTTGGGGGAGGCAAATATATATTAAGTGGGAAAGACAAAGCCTCTGGCAGCAAAACATAAAAGGCAACCTGCTTCTGTGCCTGCGGGTAGGATCGAGGGGTGCGACGCCAGCAAGGCAGAGGCAGAACACACCCCATCACCAACTTTTCCCAAAAAAAGTAAGTCAGACACCCTGAACAGCGGGAGCCCGAAACCCTTGCAGGAACACATGGGAAGCTGGCACCAGTGTCTTGGTGCTAATGGTAAGTGGAGGACAGCGCACAAACAGGCAGCAACCATCAGAGCATAAATGGCCACGCTCCTGTCCAAACGAGGCTCCGTCCAGAATCCCAAGCCCCCAGAGCCCTACCTAGACAGGAGGACTGCAGCTTCCTGCAAGTGCCCTGGGGGTCAGGCAGCTCCAGGATGCTCCTGAAGCCTGGTGCACCCGGAACAGACGGCCCTGCCTACAGCTCGTCATTAATGAAGCACACCAACAATACAGTACCCATCTGCATGGCTAAAATCACACACCCTCTAAGTCACAGATGGTCCTCCAGACCTGTCTTTAAAAATAATAAGCTCCCTTCTAGTGCCATAAAGTACTAATGCCAGAAGAACATGCGGGCTCTGCAGCTAAGGCCCCTTCAAACCAGAAGGCACGCAGGGCTCTGCCAGAGGTAGCAGAGGGATGGCCGCCTTCCATTCAAATTAGGCCACCAAGGGAAAGACACCTTTGGCTCTTGAGCCTCGGGCAGCAAGGGTTTAGCCAATCTGTAGTTGCTGACACATTCTTCAAAGCACACTGCCATCAAGTCCCTCAACTAGACAAGCATCTCGAGGTGACAGACACAGATGTGCCAACGCTAGAAGTGGAAACTCACTCAGAAATCAGCTTTCAGGAGAAAACCTGAACAGCCTTGAATGCTATTCGAACAATCCCAACAGAGCAGACGCAAAGTGATGGTTTCTCACTGCTGAAGCTAAGTGTGCATGTGTGTGGTGTGAGGTAGGGCCCACCCGGGAAGCACCGGCTCGCCTCACCCTCCACCCCTACCACACCCGCCCCACTTGCCCTGTGCACAGCAGAGAGAAAGGGCTCCATGCCCAGGTCACACTCACACAAGTACACGAAAGGTGCTTGTTCCCGCCTGGAGAGGGCCCAAGGGCAGCCTTGTGAATGCCCACAAATCCAAGTCCTGGCTCTGCCTTGCATCTGGGTGGGCAGCTCTGGACGGAGAACCTAACCTGTCCTCCATCTCCGCCTCTGCAAGGTTTCTGCACACGGCTGTCACAGAGTGGCGGTGAGAGTGTGGGAAGCCCAGCATGGCACCTACACGTGGCCACCATGCCTGAAGTGCCAGGCTTCACTCTGAGGGGACCCTCCCAGGAGGCCCAGGGCCCAGCAGGCCCCATTCGCTCCACACACTGCTGTTTCCTCTGGTCTGTTAAATATGTGGACTGTGGTCCCAGGTTGAGGATCGGGTCCTGTGAATCCCTGGGTAGCACTCAGAGGAACAATGCCCACTGCCAAGGGGCTGGGGGTTCCTTCAGTCCCGGGTAACAGCAGGGCCAACAGGACATAAGGCTCTCATTAGGAGCACCACTGTCCTCCTCAGACCTAAGGGACTCCATGGAAGGTTCTGGCAGGTGAGTAGGGGCGGCGGTATGCACTTCCTCACTCAGCTGGCCGCGGGCAGGACCATCGCTGGCAGCCCAACGCTGCTGAGGAGGAGGCCCATGCTCTGGAGGGAGGGAAGCAGGTGAGCTGCAGGAAACCCGCAGGCCCGTGAGCAGCATGAGGACGAGGGGCTGTGGGCTTCAGGGAGACAGGAGGGAACTGCAGTGTGGGCCCAAGGCAGTCTCTGCTCATCCCCAAGAGGAATGGAAGCGCCTGCAGGCCAGCCATAATGAAAGCAGGGCTGGGCCTCTCCTTTAGGGCTGGCCAGCAGCAAGACGGTCAACCAAGAGGCAGGGCAGCTGTGGACAGACAGGAGTGGATGCAGACTCCAAGACAGGACCTGGTGACAAAGGACACAGGTCATGCAGTGGAGGCTCGTCTCACACCTCTGGATCAGGAAGGCTGTGGTCTCATTGGCTGGAGACAAGCAGGTATACTCTGAAGGCTGCCGCCCAGGGCCCCACCACCAAGCCAGAGCAGCTATCAGCTCAAACGTCAAAACCAACTAGAACATAAACAGGTTCAGTCACGGACAAGCACCCAGCCAGTGAAGATGCCTTTAATGGACACACAGAGCCTCGTGTGTGCCAGGCAAGCACTTCCCAGCCCTAGATGCTTCCCAGCCCTAGACACCGGATCAGGCTCCTCGGACAGGCCAACAGCCAAAGCCACGCCTGCGTGCACAGGAAGTGCAGTGCAGCACAGAAGTGAGCCACGGGACCTGCTCCCTCAGGCCCCTTCCTCCTCACGTGGCCCAGTGGCAAGGAAGCACAAGTGGTCATTCATCTACTTCCAGGGCCTGAGCACTCAGACCCAGCTATGGCCGAGTCTACATTATGTCATCAGCAAGACATCAACACTGGGGGTAGCCACCTTACTCCCCCAGCCCCTTTCCAGGCAGGACTTCTAAACAGCCTCTCCCTAGGACCTGACTTGGCCAGGCCACTCTGCCCCACCTCCTGGTGGCCCCAACCTGCCTTCTGCCTCTCTGGTGGCCCTTCAGCATGAGTGGCGTCCCTGCCTCCCCACACTCCCTAGCTGCACCTCAGCCCTCCATTACCCCAGCTCCCAGCTCTCCCATTACAGACCTTTGCAAAACGTTAAAAAGATAAATATCCCATCAGAGGTATTTAATCAAAGTTGTCCTCCAGCCATGCCAGGGACTGAACTCAGAGCCTTGTGTGTGCCAGGCAAGCACTGTACCAGTGAGCGACATCCACAGCCCCCAGGTCCTTCATATCCTCACTGACGCTGTTGTGTGATGCTGCAGTCACATTTCATTTCCTCCTATGCAGCCACCCTCTGTCCCTCTACCTAGCCAGCAGTCATGCTGCCAGACACCCTGGTGCAATCACCTCTCTAAGCAGCAGCTCTGGGCTGGCCGCCAGGATACTTCCATGACCCCCTCTGCCCCAAGCTCACCATGCAGATGAAGATAAAGACGAAGTCCAAAGGAAGAGGAGGACAAGCATAAACGGAGCCCAAGCAGGGCCCTGGGCCATCAGCAGAGGTACACAGGGGCAGCTCTGGTACCTGCCACCACTTGTCGGGAGCAGCCCTGCACAGCACCTAGGTGCCTTCAGAGACCTGCTCACCATCTCCATGTCACAGGTGAGGAGGATGAGGCTGAGCTCAAGGGATCTGCTGACCACCACCCACCTGCCCAGGCATGGTCAGGCAGAGGCCACACTGAAGCCTGGGCTATAAGCCACTGCCATGCTTTAAGTGAGGGACAGCAGAAAGACATGGCCTCAACCTGAAAGCCCCAACACTGCACGTGCACCCCAGGCCATGGCCATCCTCACGGAACATTCCTGTAGGAGGTGGTGGGGGAGGAGGGGCTCAGAGGAAACTGAATGAGTCCCGGCCCTCACCAGACACCTCCTGTGTGTGAGCAGCTGTCAGTCTGGCTTCCTCACAACAGTCCTCATCAGCAATCTCCCAGGCGCATGCCGCTGGCCCTGCTACTTGACTTCAATCAGAGGTACAGTGCCTTTCTTCTGTTATCACATCAGCGAGGGGGAAATGAATGCCCAGGATGCAACGGGCCTGCCAAGGAAGTCAAGCCACACTAACAGAATAGCAATGAGCAGCCACTTGGAAGGCGCTCGGCCGCACCAGCACACAGGAACGGTGAGGTGCTCATGGAGCGGGTGCTAAGAGGCAGATCTGTGGAGTATAAATAATGCAGCCAGGGACACACTGTGGAGAGCGGGAGATGGGCTGGGGGCTGCGCCAACGATGGACAGGAGCACCCTCTGCAGCTGGAAGTGCTGCAGGAGGGAGAAGACAGGCCCACGGTGGCTCCAGGCTGCATCAGCTGTGCTCAGTGGCAGCCCACGCAGCCCAGCCCTGCAGGCCAGGCTGCAGCTGGCCGCACGTTTCCCCACACTCCCCCTTTCCCACCATGGTGCCCTTCTCTGGCTGCAGTGTAGCCTCCCAGACCTGCAGGTGTCTGTTCCTCTCCTCTCAGCCCAGGGAGCTGCAGCTCCTGGGCATCAGCTGCCAACCAGAAGTTCTGTGGAGCTGCAGCTGCCCAGGACCTCTGTGCACACCCAAGTCCTAGAACTTCTGGCTGGGTGACCAGGACAAGTCGCCACCTCTCTGGGCTTCAGTTCCCTTTTCCTAAGATGGAGAAGTCTGGGCTTCATGGGAAGAGCTGCCGCTGTCCCCCATTTCTCCTGACAGCCGGGGCGGGGCTCCTGGACCTCCCGCAGCACTAACACTCTGGCACATGTGGTAAGCTGGTGGGCCTAGAGCACAGAGGGCTCTGGGGATGGCAGCAGAGCTGGGCACGCTGTTCCTCAGCCATGGCAACCTTGCTGTGAGGCCATGACCTCACCCTGACCACCCTCGCCTCTTCCCTGCAGAGCCTGTCCTCCTCCCATGGTACCACGAGGGAGGGCGACACACTACCTAACAGCCATCTGAGGACCTGAGTGCTCCTGACTGGCCCTGCTGGGCCTCCCCTGGACTGGTCCTCTAGGGAAGAGGGCGGCAGGCAGTGCGTCTGCAGGGGCTGCCTTGAGGGGGAAGCTAGGCTGACGCTGAGCCCGGTCAGCGTGCTAGGGACTGACTGGCTTCGGTCACCAGTAGCAAACACACCGGCCTCACCTGCAGGAGGGTAAGGAGGGTGGCTGGCCAGACCCTCTGGGGGAGCAGATCGCCAGGAGCAGAATAGTCACAGGAGCCCCAGAGCAAGTCAGGTTCCTTCCCAGGGCCACAAACGACACGTGGGAAATAGCCAAGACCTCAGGCCAAGGGCAGACACCGCTCCAGGGAACTCTGTGATAAGTCAAGCTGCCAACAAGAAGTACTGAAGGAGACACGAGTGAGCCACCTACTCACAGTGAAGGCCAGGGCAGCCACGAGGCACAGGGAGGCCAGCCAGCAGCCCAGCTAGGCAGGGCCACATGGGCTCAAGGGTCACACCAAACCTGACAACTACCTGCAGGGGGGTCAGTCATGCAGCACTGAGGCACTGAACAGGGGGTGACCAAGTTAGCGGCTCATGCTGTGGGGGGGTCTGGTGTCACCAAACTGGGAAGCAGCGGCTCCAACTAGATGAGCTTGAGGGCAGAGGCCAGTGCTGGTGGCCACACCAGTGGGACCACTCAGAAAAGGGCAGGAGCCTGTGGCCACCACAGGGTGCACAGCTGCCCTGCCAGAAGTTTGTTACAAACACTGCCTACCTGTCGTTCCTGGGCAGGTCACCTCCCTCCTCTGGGTGGGCCTCATGGTCCTCCCCATACATAGCAGGCCTAAGTGGGTCCACTTGTTAGGCCCTCTCTCACTCTAAACAGGTCAAGCCAATCCTTTCCCCCCTTACGCACTTCACCACAAGGGTCCCCAGGCCCTCCTGGGCAACTCCAGGGTCACCCTGCTGCCTGCCCCTCCCAAAGGACCAAGAGGAGCTTCCTGCAGCGTACAGAAGGCAGCACACGTCACAGGGCCAAGAATGCCCTAATCAAGAGGGAACGCGGGTCATGGCCCGACCTCTGCACCGAGTCACTCAGCAGTTCCTAACGGACTTGGGTATCTGAAGTGAATGCAGACTGCCCTAAGCCAACGTCAGAGCAACAGGAGACCTCGCGGAACACACCCAGTCCAACCCTAGGACCAGCCCCGCAGGCACGTCTGCAATGGAGCCACACGAGCACATGGCTTCTCTTCTCTGTCTCTTCTGCAATGTGCTCCGGTGGCCCAGTGAAAGAACACAGGCCTCACAAAGCGAGCAACGGGGGCGGTCCGCTGGCAGTTCCGCACAGCGTGCGGGGTATTCACAGCTGAGCGTCACCACTGGCCCCAGGTGCCCACAGGCCCACTCTTCAACACGTGGGCCCAGAGGCTTTCCCAGGAGATGCAGGGTAGTGCTCTGAAGTTTCAATGCTCAAACAGTAACAGGAAGCTGATGGCTTGGCTAGGCACTATGCTAATGTCACGGTGTGCCCAGGAAGAGGAGCTGAGCGTCCAAGGCAGAGCTGCACGCGCAGCACCAGGGAGCCAAGCAGAGCACTGGCCGCCTCCCCCTGGTCATTAACAAAAGGTCACAGGAAATTGGACCAGGAACCTTGAGAACTCCGTGCTGGGACCCGTGAGGCCAAGCTCCTGGAAGCAACTCTTAGGTTAACTTTTAATTCTTGATTTTCTTCCAGAGCACATAAAGAGGGAGATAATTACCAGCCTACGCTATGCCTCAGGAGGGTCTATAAATCGAGGGCCCTGTGGACAGCAGCTGTGCCCTGAGTGGGGCTGGGATGCGCATCAGAGCAGGAGCTCGCCGACCCCTGTGCAGGGCTCCCACTACCAACTCTGCTCCAGAACAGCAGCCCCCACCAGATCCTGGCCCAGGAGACAGCAGGCCCCTTCCCAACACGCCCTGCACATGGTGTTGGCAGGTCGAGGAGACAGGCTGGAACAGGGCAAGTTTGAGTCCCCATGAGAGGAGAAGCAGGTGGTCGGGGAGGGGCGGCAGGAGGGCCAGGTCCCTGGGGAGTGGTGAGTGCTCCATTAATCTGCCTGCCCCCTCTTTGAGGCTGGCAGTTGCCCTTGGGAAGAACTTGGACACCAAGACGAGTCTGTCATTTGCCACTTTCTCCTGTCCTTTGCTGGATAAGGAGAATCGGTAACCAGAGACACTGGCTGGGATGACCGACACCACATCTATACAGAGGACAAAGTGACTGGAGGTGCTGGGACCAGATGCCCCTTCCTGCCCCAGGGAGACACAGCGCTCCTCTGCCCTGCCTGTCGTGGCTGCTGCTCCCCACAGTGCACAGGTGTCATCCCACATCTGCACTGTGGCTGAGGCCAGCAGAGCCAATGCCACCCCTGCCTTTCCTGACAGGGACGTCATGTGGGCCAAGTCTGGGCTGGGACTGACCTCAGTCAGTGCTCAGGACGGTGTGGACACCTTCACATAGGCCCTGAAGCCACCTTACAAACGAGACGGGTCCACCCACACCTTCTCGGCAGCAGACTCACTGGCCCTCCTCCTCTGGCTGCATTAGGGAGCCAGTCCCAGGAGGACCGGGGAGCTGAGGGCAGGCGGGAGGCGGCCACACCTCAGCGGGACCCTGTGTGGTTTTAGCTTGTTACGGCTCCATCCTTCGGGCTGAGAGTCATCTCCTTTCACAGAAGATCAGGTGGGCGTGCCTAACCTTGGCTCTTGGCCAACTTTCCACACCAAAGCCAAAGCCAATGCCGAACAGCGGGGAGGTGAGCCTGGCTCAACCTGGGCACAGCCCTGACCAGCAGCCAGGCGAGCCTGTGTCCTGGAGAGTTCCTCCTGGGGAGGCAAAGCAGGGTCAGAGTACAGTCCATAGCTCAGGGCAGCAGCCCCCAGCTAAGATAAGGAGCAGAGGCAGAGGGTGCAGCCCTGGGCACCACGAGGCCTGGGCGGCAAGAGTGTGCCCGTTGGCAGGCCAGCCTGCAGAGTGCACAGCCTCTGAGGACCCCGCGGCCACAGGAGGGACTGCCAACTCCCTTGTCCTGTCTGCTTTCAAAGTCCTGTGAGAGCTGCTGGCCCCTCTCTGTTTGCCAGCAGTGGCTCCTCTTGGGTCCTGCCTAACCCAAAGCCTCCCTGCCGTCTATCCCAGCACCATGTCCATGCTGAGCAGGGGGCTCTGGAAGGCAAGCAGTCCATGTCTTCCTCCTAGTCCCCTGGCACATCGCTCCGTGCCAGTGATCAGCTTGACTTCCCAGGACTAGGAGTTAAACACTGGCCACAAAGGCAGAATTCAGCAACTTCCCTAACTGCATGAGTTTTATTAGCACGTAACTTCAGTTAGTATTCTCTCTTTTTCCAATCCTGTCAGAAATCTTTCCAAGCCATGAGTTTTTAGGGCAAGGGTAGAGCAGCTCCCGGCAGGAAGGGAAATGTCCCTGCCCGTCCTCTGCCCGGTTCCTACACTGAGGTCCAGCTGAGGTCAGGAGAAACACACATCCTCCCATGCTGGGAGCCAAGCCCTCCTCCCGGGCTCCATTCAACAGCCCTGGTTTCATTTAACCTTTTGTCCAAAGGTCTAAAGAAGTTGCTTAAGGCCGCACTGTGGATAAAATATTCACTAATACATCATCTTCAAACTTAGAAAAATGGAACATAGCTAGCAAACTCCATGTGACCCTGGGTGGAGCCGCCACCCTCCGAGCCTCCTGCTCCTGCCAAATAAGCCCCCAGGGCAGCCGCTATGCTGGCTGTGCAGGGCCCAGGGCTCATGGCCTGAGACCTTCAGCACACGGGGCAGCTGGCTGCCGCTCTAGCTGGAACCAGGGCCCAGGTGAGGCACTGGCTTTAGGGGCCGCGGCACTGAAGCTGCAGCTTTGGCCTGCAGATGCTTTTCTGCCACACTGGCTCTTTCTACCACAGATTCCATCCCACATCCAGGGCTTCAGATACCAAGTCTGTCCTCAGATATGGCAGCACACGTGTCCCTGGATTTTCCTGTCCTGGTCATGCCTCTGCACCCTCCCTGAGGCCTGGGGCAGCCCCTCCCTCCTGGCATCCACCGGGGCCGCGCTCACGGCTCCTGCTATGGGTCTCGACCCATTTCTATGAGGCACATGGGGACTAAGGGCCTTTCCCCAAGTTTCACTACCTACAAAGAACCCACCTGGCCAGGGTCTCTGTTGGGCGGCAATGACACACTCTAGAAGGGCTGCAGCAGAGCCAGGCCGCCACCCTCCGGCTTGCACAGCATGGAGGTAGCCCTCCAGTGCTTCCCAGTCTTGTGAACCCAGATGTTCCCAAACCATACCGGGGAGCATGCCTGCAGGTCGGAGGCTCTCCTCTCAGCTCCACAGAGCCAGGTCTTGCCACAACAGTCCCTCTTCTGCCTCCTGAATGCTTTAGCACCTTAAAAAGGTACTGAGGTGTGGACATCCTCCCTGCCAGTGAGGCCTCCTGTGCACACCACCCCAGGCGGCTGCTCCCTCTGTGCTCCACAGAGGGCGTCTGCAGGTGACCCCAGGCAGGGATGCTACTCCTGGCTCTGGTCCAGGTTCCGGCATACACTGGACCTCCCAGAGGGCCTGGTGAACAATCCAGAGACAAATGAGAGAAAAGGCACAGCCAAAAGCCGATTTAAAACCGTGGGGCCTGCCAGGGTGCTCATACTTACAGGAACTCCTTCTTCTCAGTGGCAGTGCTGGGGGTTGAGCCAGGGGTGCCTGACCACAAAGCCACACACCAGCCCTCTCTATTTTTCATTTTGAGACGGAGTCCCACTAAGTTGCCCAAGCTGGGCTTGGACTTGTGGTCCTCCTGCCTCAACCTCTCAAGCTGGTAGGATCATAATAGGATCACTGCAACCAGCTAAAAAAGAATTCTTATCCCACCTTAGAAATTGCCATCACCATGAAACAATTCCAGAATTGGCTGAGAATTGTCTCCTTTGAGCAAGCACCAATTGACTCAAGGCAACCACCAATCGACTACAAGGTGCCACTCAGCACCTTTGAATGCCGCTACCAGGAAGAACTAGGCCTCTGGGAAGTCAGGGAGGCGCCTGCCTTTGGCCAGACTGACTCCCCCCAGGGAAGCCCAAGGTAGCCAGCCCTTCCAGACGACTAGGAACCTAGAGGAGGCTGCCACTCACCCATCACACTTCCCACACAAGGCACTGCCTTGCCTGGCCTGCTACAAGGAAGCTGCACTTTATAATCACTCATCAAATAACTTCTAGAAATAAAAGTTTTATCTGTTACAAATTTAAAAATCAGCACACTACAGTCTGGATCTGGAACGGCCCTACAGGTCACAGGTGAAGGTCTGGTCCCCAGCATGGCACTGCTGGGGCCATTAGGGCTTGGTGGGAAGTTTCGGGTGTGCAGGGGCGCCACCCTCAAGGGGACACTGGGACTCCAGCCCCATTCTCTTCTCTCCTTCACTTCCTGGTGTGGAGCTTGGCTCCCTCATATCCTCCCATGTGACATGCTGGCTCCCCACAGGACTCACAGCAACGGGGCCACTGGCTGTGGGCTGAGACCTCCAAAACAAGCCAAAATAAACCCTTGCTCTTTATAAGCCAAGAACCTCAGCAACCTGTCACAGCAATGCAAACCTGACCAACACAGAGACCAAAGTGGCATGCAAGTTGCTACACTTGTTTCAGACAGCTCCCAGTTTCCTCTGCAGAGAGCTCCAGAGGCGGCCCCACATCAGGGCTGTGGAAGTTGCAGGGCCCCGCCTCCACCTGCACAGTCTTTCTTCAATGGGACACACATGGACCAGACCTCGGGGCCCTCACACACTTGCCCAAAAGTGCTGGGGTGAACCAGAGCTGCAGAGCGAAGAAAATGCCTCCTCTGTGGTTCCCAAGCACGGAATGAGCTCTCATAAAACCAACGTGACCAAAGGAGGACAGGGGGGCTCGGGGTCAGCACACATAGTCCAGACGCTCCTCACACGCCATCTCTAGACCCCAGGCACCGACGCACTTCCACTCCCAGTGTGGGTGCACCCTCTCCCAGCTCCTCCCTGCAAACTCACCAGCAGCAGGTCAAGTCCTGCGGCACATTCTCATTGCTACATCTCAGCCGCTGACAGTGATGTATGCCTGCTTCCCGGAGGAGGGCAGGCATGAAGAGCTTACGCCCTCAGATCCTAATGGGCTTATGAAAAGTATGTTGTAAGGAGACCTGCTTCTCTGGGCTTATTAGATTAACCCAATCCATCAGTTTCCATAGAATCAGCACCGCTGCCCTGGAAGGCCCAGAGGAGCCCGATGGCTGTCACGTAGGCTCAGTGGGCAGAGGATCCAGCACATACTGGGCTCAAAGCCCATCTCCTGCTCTGACACCCAAAGGACCCAACACAGCCACACCCAGGCCTGCCTCACAGGGACCAGACTGAGCTCATCCGCCTCCAGGCACCCAGGAATGCACTCCTCACTGCTGCAAACCACCCCACGGCCACTTCCTAGACGGGCCCTATGCCCAGCACATGCTGGGCACAAGGTGCCTGACCTCTGGAGCATGGCCTTGCCCCACCCTCCCACTACACCTCCTCCTGCTCAGCTTCAACTCAGCCACAAGAGCCAGCTACCATGCTTCCCCAGCACCCCGGGCAGGGAAGGGTGTTCCTAAGCCCCAGTGCCACTTGTCAGCAGCAGCACACAGGGCTACAACTGTGGGTCCCCATCCATTCTGTTTTAGTCAGCTTTTTCATCATTGTGACTAAAAGACCTGACAGGAACAATTTTAGAGGAGGGAAATTTTATTTTATTTGGTGCTCATGGTTCCAGAGGTCTAAGTCCAGACAGCCGACCCCACAGATCCGGGCTCAAGGTGAGGCAGCACATCATGGTGGAAGGGCAGGGAGGAGGAAAACTGCTCAGGACACGGCAAAAAGGAAGCAGGAAGTGCTCCACTCACCAGTGACAAAATATGGACCCCAAAGCCATGCCCCCGTGACCCACCTCCTCCAGCCACACCCTCCTGCCTAGTTCCCTCCCAGTGGATCCCTGTCTGTGGATTAGCCCATCAACTAGGCGACACCTCTCAGATGTGACCATCTCACCCTGGAACTTCACGGCACCATCTCACGTATGAGTTCTGGGGGACATCTCACATCCAGACCGCAACATCCTCTCAGGCCGGGCTGTACATTCCTAGGGTAGGACACTTCTTGAAACACAGCCAGGGCCCGGGGCCACAGTGTCCCCAGAACAGGAGGCTTGCTGCTAGTGACAGCAGAGGACGGACACCATCAGCAGCGTGCCTTTTCTAGTTCCACAGAGGATTGTCAGAACTGGCCTGCCCTTTGTGCCTGACACTGACAGCTTGGACCCCATGCTCAAAATGACTTCTGAGAAGGCGCCCACTCCCCACCTCGACCTCCACCAGAAGAGGTTCTCTTTTAAAAGCATGTGTGGAGCCCACACTGTGCTGTCAGAGTGCTGAGGACTGGGAACAGTGCCCAGCTCAGGGACCGGGCCAGCCCAACCTCTCAGTCCAGCTCTCCCAACAGCACCACCCTTCCACCCTCTGCCTTGACTGTGCCCAGAACAGGCCTCACCTGGGCCCGACTGCCCTTGGGATGCCCCACAGGCGAGAAGCCAGACAACGTTCTCCATTCCTCCCTTCCGCCCTGCCCGACTCTAAGCGCTACTTGAACCACTGGTGACAACACAACCTAGCATGTGACCAGCGACTGCTGCAGGAACTAGGTAACTCAGCGGCGTTAGCAATGGGGACCAGGGTGTATCTAGGAGTCAGCAGCTGGAGCACAGCTGTGGGCTCAGGGGCCAGGTCTCTCCGACTATAACCAGGGTGTCTGTGGGGGCCCTGGGCACCTCAAGGATAGAGCTGGGGAAGCTCCCTCTCACAGCTCGCTCATGTCTACGGTGGCCTCACGTCCTCAGTGGCTGGTGGATGGGGAGAACACTCCTCACCCTGTGGCAGCTCACAAGAGAGTCGGGGCAAGAGTGAGCAGGGAGGAATCACCCATCAGGGCCAGCCCACACCAAGGAGAGAGGCTGGCTGCTCCAGAGGCTTCCCAACACATCTGGAATTCACCTCCGATGCGCCACGCATCCTCCGACCCCATCTCAAGACACAGGGAGCTCATGAAGTCTGACACACAGCAGGGCACCAGATGGACAAGGCTGCTCACTGCTTCATTGAGTCCTGTTTGGGGAGAGGTCTCGGTGGGCAGTGTCCTCCTCCTCAACCTATCAAGGGCACAAGTCAACAGGGCTCAGAGTTGCCCACCTCTGTCCCCGGCTGTGCACCTGTCAGGCATCTCCACTGCCATGTTCCTCTTTCGTCCTCTCTACACTGAGCTCTTTGGGACAGATCACTCTACACAGCACAAATTAAGAGGGGGAGTATCTGCCTAAGTACTGTGGAATTCTGGACATGCAAGTCGTCTCTTGTCCCCACTTATCAGTTTATGCAACCACAGGTCCTTCCCTGTGGATTCGTGGATACTTAGTTCATACTTTGGGTCATAGTGCAATTCTACTGTATTTATTTTGTTGCTAATTCTTCTGCTCTGGCCACTGGGTCCCTTAGATGTCCCATTACTGTGGATGCCTGAGCACTTCCATGCTCCCTGGCCCTACAAGGTGTTCCAGGCTGCTTCCCAGGGACTGGCCACTTCTCCAGGGAGCCTGGGTTCCTTTTGCTAGTGAAGAGTATCAAAAACCTAGATCTGGGTGTTATAATTCAGATGTGAGTTATCCAGCAAAAGCTCATGTGTGAGACAGTGCAAGGAAGTTTATAGGTGAAGTGATTGAGTTATGGGAGCCTTAACCTACTCAGTGCATTAATCCCCTGATAAGGATTAACTGTTAGGTAACTATAAGCAGGTAGGGTGTGGCTGGGGAAAGGAGGTTCATGGGGGTGTGTCTTTGGGGCTTATATTTTGTCCTTATTGATCGGAGCTCTCTCTCTCTGCTTCTTAGTGGCACTGTCCTTGCCTTTCCTCCTCCGCACCCTTTTGCCATGATGTTCTGCCTCACTGCAGGCAAACAGCAATGGGGCCAGCTATCTATGGACTGAGACCTCTGAAATGTGAGCCCCAAGCAAATGTTTCCTCCTCTGAGTGTTCTTGTCGGGTCTTTTGGTCACAACAGTTAAACAGTTGACTAAAACACTGGGCATGGGGTGTGTTCACTGCTACTGGGGTTTGGTGGCTTCTCACCCTTGGCTGGCAGAGTCAGGAACACGGGGGAACATGGAGCCCCACATGCCTGCTGGCATCCACAGCCACTTCCTCATGTGACCTCTGTACTTGTGGCGAGGGGACGTGAGCACTCATGGTGGCAAACTGATCACACCACGCACATGGCTGTGACTTGACACCTGCTGCTCCCTCTGCCCAGGCTTTTGCACCCTAGGTGTCCACCTGGATCCCTTCCTCCCACTGGAGCATGCACAAGGATTCCCAGCTCCCCATCACAATGGCAGTCCCCACACCCTCTGCCCCAGATACAGCCCACGTTCACACGTCCCACCACGGCAGCCTTGGTCCCCATCGCAGGACGTTGTGAGAGCAGGTTAACCACGCTCCCGCCTCCAGGCGCTGCCGCTCCCAGTTGCTCTCAGACCAACTTCACAGCACGGCTTTCCCCTGGCTCTGCACTCACAGATGGCACTGGCCCCTGCCTCATTCTCCATGCACCATTCCCTGCTCCCTGCCCTTGGCCAGCAGTGGCCACAGGGTCATTCCACTGCACATTTGCTCGCCCTCCCACAAGGAGCATGTGTGAGGGTAGACTTCTCTGTTTTGCCCCTGTGCCCCAGGCCCAGCTCAGTGCTGGCACACAGGACACACACTCAATGTCTATTTCTGGGACAGGTTTGTGTAGAGTGGGGAACGAGGCTGGGGGCCACTGCCCAAGACAGGCATAGCACCAGGTGTGTGTTTCTCGCTGGAGCTAATCAGGGCCCTCCCTCCTGGCCTGGCCTTACTGGCCCACCTCACAGCAGCTCAAGGGGCTCCTCTGGCTTTGCTCCCCTAGTCCTGAATTTTAAAATAAGTTTATTTTGAATTAACTAGAGAACAAAAGAACACATGCCTATCAATACGTAGCTCCTCTGCAGAAAGCAGTGCGGACCAGCTGCTGCCCTGTCGGAGTCACTCCAGCAGGGACAGTGATGGACATCTACTCACACATTCCCCCGGCAGGGCACTTGCGTTCACGGCTGCTCTCTGGGACAAAACAGTGAAGGCCACGTGTGGCCTTGGGACATCAGAGGAGAAGCCATGCTGGGGAGTCCCATGGGGAAGTTCTCAGCCCTGAGGCTGAGGGGTCACTGGAACATTCCTGCCTGGGAAACAGCAGCTCTCAAAGAAGGCAATTCTGCACCACTAGCGCCCAGAAGGCCACCGTGTCAGCCAGCTCAAGGCCGTCCTTCCTCGATCCTGGCCATCCCCCACACAGTGGACACAAGCAAGCACCCCAAGCCAGCACCTAGGAGCTGGAACCAAGTTAAGGGCGGAAGAGAACTGAGCTGAGTGTGGCTGGTGGAACCTGGCCACGGCCTCCTGAAAGGCCGGCCGGCTGCTAGGGCTGCAGCAGGGCCTGCTCTCAGGCCCCGAGGAACAAACAGCTCGCTCCACAAGCTCCCAAGCACAGCACACCCAGCGCCGCTCAGTGCGAAGCACCCACTCCACCGCACTCTGCACCCCTGCACCCCATCAAAACAAGCCTCCCCGCCTGCTCAAGGTCATGTGGCCACTGCCTTAGAAAACACTGTCTGGGGCAGGGAGCCGGCACCATGCAAATCAGAAAAACAAGGCGCCTGGCTGAACTGGTGAGGGAATGAAGTGGTTCACCCCACAGCGGCAGTCTGGCCAGAGGGAAGGAGCTAAAGGAACTACCCAAGGCCCCTTTCCCTGTGGAAGGTGTGGCTGGAGGGGCCTCAGGCAAAGCTGCATCTGGGCTTCAAACGGCACCCCAAGGGGCTCTCAGGGGCTGGGGTTCTTCAGTCTACCCGCAGCCACCACACCCATACAGGCTTCTGAGATGGACCATGCAGAGACCCAGGGGAGCAGGGGTCATCTCCCCTCAAGTTCCCCTGGTGTCTTTTCCATGCTTGTGATGACGCTCCTCATTCATTTTCAGAGCACTGTCTAGTCCAAGTCCTGGGACAGGGTGGACTCAACAACAACCTTTCTTTGATGTGTGTCGCAAGAGAACTTTAAGCCACCTGGCAGGGGTTGAAGAGTCACCGAAAGCTGTAATGGCAGCCAATACACACCCAGCTAGGGCAGAGGTCTCACTCAGCTGCTCTCCCGTGATCACGATGTACCTTAGTGCCAAAAGATGCTATACAATTTCATGGTTACTTGGTCCTGTAAAATAGAAATACTCCCAGTTTTTAAGAGATGAAAAGGTTTACGACCAGGAACTATCAGTTCATGGGTCCAGGGGACAAATGAGTCAATTCACGACAAAATTTAATTTCAGGAAAATCAACTCAATGCAGAGGCCATAATTGTGCTCGAAGTTTTAGTACCTACTAGGAGTTTCAGGGAAGCTGCAGAGGATGTGGGCAGGCAGATCCACCTCCTGGCTCCTCAAGGTACGTCTGAGTCACTATCATTTGTTGGTGATGAGGATGGCATTACAAGGAACTCTGCTTAATGAGGGGCCTGGGCTTGAACCACTCAACCAATCACAGAAATGGAGAGTCTTTGCAATTCACGGGAGGTAAAGTTGTGTTTCCTGGAATCCTAAACGGCTGTCAACAGCCCTAAACTAAAGGCTGTTTTGACCTAATAGTCCCAGGCACCCGTTAGGATTACTAGTCAGAACTTCTGGCACTGCAAGTGCCTAGAAAGGCAAAGCTTCCATGCAGGAATACACTCTGCCACGCACAGCATCAGGAAGGACTCCAGAGCCACAGAACATCCACTCGCGCCACAGGGCACACACCACAACCAGCATCAGGAACGAGGCTTTGGGCTATTGCTCGAGATGATTCACAGGAAAACAAGCTCAGAATGAGAGGGTGGACGAGGAGCCCAGCAGCACCCTGTCCTGCAGGGGGAAAGCAGCGTGCAGAGTGCTGCCTGGGGCAGGCCAAGGGTGGGAGGGCTGCCCAGGAGGCCCGGGCCCGGTGGCCTCTCCAGCAGCACAAGGCCCCCGTCCCACCACCACCTTTGTGGACGTCCATGTGCCAGGTTCCATTGCTGGATTCCAACCCACTTCTGCTGCCTCACAAACACCTGCTCTCTGAAGCCCCACTCACACACCCCAGCACCCATCCCAAGAGCACCCTGTGCAGGGCCCAGCACACACCCACGAAGGGTAAGTTGGCAGCACAAACACCTGCCTCTTCAAGCTGAGTGACACACCGGCACAGGCTCCTTCCCCCAGCTCTGCAGAGACCCTGCTACTAGCCCCACGTGATGGCACCTATGGTCTGCACCAATGGTGAGCAGTGGCACCCAATCCCACAGCGGGTGCGACCTCAGCAGACAAGGCAAACAAAATAGAAAGGTACAAAAACAAGTGACACACACGAGGGAGAGGCGACCTGTCCCAGGGAGCACAGTCGCCTGGAAAAACAAATTTCACCCAAACAGGTAAAGAGCAGAAAATGTCATATTGCACCCATCTGCCTATGACTTACTGAGAACACAGACTGTGCGTTCTGGGTAAGAGCAGGACCCCCATGCTCCCAGGACGCAGCTCGAGGTGATGTGCTGGCGAGCACTGAGGACACCGTCACCATGTGGTCAGAGCAAAACCAAGGGAAAAGTGGCACAATGTAAAGTCCTGTGCCCTGTCTACATCTGGTCAGACAGCAGGAACACCGACAGCGACCTCCTTCAAGACGGCTTCAGGTCAGAGGACCCTTGAAGGCAAAATCAAATGCAGGGCTCGTGCAGGAGGGGCTCACCTGGTACGTGTCCCACAGGCGCACGGTGCAGCGGAGGGGCACCTCCCGCATCAGCAGGTTGTTCATCCAGCGGAAGGCGAACTGCAGGTAGCGCACCTCGTGCTGCTCCAGGTGCCGGTGCACTTGCTCTGCACAAAACAGACACAGGCCCCAGGGCTGTCAGGGGAGCCCTCCTCAGGTCGCAACAGCTGCTGTCTGAGCCCCAAGGCCCCATCCCCTGCAGCCCCACTCCATCACCCAGTGCATCCCCAGCGACGGTCCGCACCAAGTGGGCTGCGACCTAAGGCTTTCCAGTCCACCCTTCTTCAAGGAGATGGACGGTGGTGGCAGTGAGGCAGCAACAGCGATGGTGAAGACACCTGTGACCCGGCAGACCCAGGCCAGCACACTGGGCAAGCCTGCACATCTGGCTGGCCCACAGGCCGATGCTCCTTCCCCACCCTGACAGCCTTGCCAGACCCAGGCTGGAGTCCAGGCCGACAGGGCTTCAAGGGCATAGGACATGAGCTGGCCAGCCTTCACCCTCTTCAGGTAAAATGTCCTCTACACGTAGGCCCACTAACATGTCCCTGGGCCAGGCCAGGTGGCCTCTGGATTCTAGTCTGGGGTACTCCTGAAGGATAGCAGGACTCTTGAAAGTCAGGCACCACCAACCAGCATCCCCAGAGCCCAGCCAATTCAGCCACATGATCCTCCCTCTCACCAGGCCCTGTGGACAGCAATTCAACAGGCCAAGCCTAAGACCCCCACGCCCTGCGCCAGCACCTTTGCAGAGCCACTGCCCCTGCAGGGAACAGCAGTGGCACACTGACATGCTCCCAGGTCCACATACTGTCACCTTCCTCCCCAACAATGCCATCCTCAGATGACCAGAGCCAGTGCAGCCAGACACCTATGAAGCTGCCCTACACTTAAGATGCCCTGTGGGGATGTGCTACAGCCCTGGTTGGTACCAGCAGGGCTCCTGTGCTGGAGGTCAGGTCCTGGGCGTGGCACCACAGAGGTGGGGAACTTTAAGAGGTAGGACCAAGTGGGAGGGTGCAGGTCATCCAGGACTGCCCTTGGAAGGGACTCGGCTGGTTCTTAAGAAAGGACTCACGGAAGAAGCCTGGCCTTCTCTGGCGATGTAATCGCTCCCTCTCACACATGCTCCCGTGCTGGGATCACAGGCACATGCCTGGCTTGTCTTTATGAAGAGATCTGGGCACACCCACACACATATGAGAGACAGACTTCCAGATTTCTACATGAGCAGATGACTTCTCACTGGAGCCGAGCTGATGCCGATGCCATGTCCTTGAACTTTAGAAACGTGAACTAAATAAAATTCCTTCCCTTAAAAATATATGGCCTCCAATATTTTACTGTAGCAACAGAAAACAGATTGACACAGGCAGGTATGGAGAAGAGAGGTGGTGGTGGGCCCTAGCTACCGCAGAAAAGACTCAGCATGAAGATCAATGCAAACAAGACAGTGAAAGATCACAGAATCGGCCAACAAGAAGAGCTCCTGCAGCAGCCTGGAGCAAGGTGCCAGGAGGCCACGCCAGCCATGAAGCCCCAGAGGAGAGCCCTCAAGGAAGCTCCCTCGACCAGGGGGCCCCAGAAGTACCCATATGCCCACCACCATGTGCTGCCTCTACAAGAACAAAGTTAGGGACTTAAGGGTCCAGGCCCAGCAGAGGGCCAATCATGGACACTGTGCCAGGCCAGGCCGCAAGGCAGCTTACAGGGTATCTGCTTACCTGGGATATGCATTTCCTACTCAGCTCCTATAGACAGGGTGAGATTCTTTGTCTGTTGGTTTGTTTTGGGTTTTGTTTGGAGATTGAACCCAGTGGTGCTCTACCACTGAGCTACGTTCTCAGTCCTTTTTTATTTTATTCTGAGATGGGATTTCACCAAGTTGCTGAGGTTGGCCTTGAACTTGTGATCCTTATGAGTCTCAGCCTCCTGAGTAGCTGGGATCACAGGAATGCCCTGGTTTGGCTTTATTAAGAAATCTGGTTCACATGCATGCAAATATGACAGATGAACCTGTATGTTTCTATGTAAGCAAATTTTTTTAAAAAAATATAAAGGGGCAGGGAATGCAGCTCAGAGGTATAGCATTTGCCAAGCACAGGTGAGGCCCTGAATCCCAGCACTGCAAAAAAAAAAAAAAAAGAATATAAAAATTGTTTCTAGAGGGCTGGGATATAGCTCAGCTGGTAGAGTGCTTGCCTTGCACCATGCACAAGGCCTTGGGTTCAATCCCTTGCACCCCTGCACCATAAAAAACAAACAAACAAAGTTTCTAATTGAAATTATCTACAGCTAAAAAATGAAACTGAGACCCCCTGGGTGGCTCCCCATGTAACCCTGACCTTCCACTCCCCAAGGATACAGCCTCACCACAGCCCGGCGCACTGACGAGGGCACAACAGTCGGTGTGAAGTTCAACTCTGACAATACCTGGGAAGCCGCAGTTGGAGACCAGAGAAGCCGCTGAACGAGGCTCTTCTAGTCAGAAGACAGGAGTGAGCTTCAACAGAACAGGCAACTGGCTACTCAGGGAGGACAGGCTACAGTGACAGGGACATCTTCCCGGAGGAAACCAGGGCCTGGAACCGGCAGGGCTCCCAGGGCAGGCGTGCCCCGCAGAGGCCACTCCCATCACGCAGCTCTGCTTTCCTGAGCCCCGTCTCCACTCGGTGCTATCACGTGCACACCTTGGGCAGGCTGCCTTGCAGGTGAGGGCCGAGGCCCCCGGTACAGGATGTGAGGCGTGTGGCCCTGCAGGGGGCTGTGTGGGGGGAGCCTGTGCAGGACAGAAGGGCACCACGCCCTGGCTGGCGTGCACCCCCTGTCAATCCAGCTTCGGCAGGGGAGGGCTGGGAGGGCCCTTTCTAGTCCTGCTCCTCTGAGGCTGCATATGGAGCATGGAGGCCGACTTTGACCGTCTCATTAGGTCACTTCAATGACAGATGTTCCAGAAACACGTTTAATGTTTCAGGGTTGTTTCTGGGTAGTTTGTCTTAGAACGGTGCTGCCTGCCTACGGGCGGGCCTCCGAGCTGTTTATTCTCTGGTTCTCGAGATGCCAACCTCTCCGTGATGGGCCTGGTGTGCAGCAGAGGGCCTGCCAGGCTGGCGGCACTGTGCTCCTGCCCGAGTCCTGCAGCTCCTTCTCCCATGTTCCTGTGACTCCAGAGAAGCTGGAATCTCCAAGGAGACAGGTCTCAACCTCCAAGAAGTCTCTATTTATTGGGTAAGACCTGGCAACATCATGCACTGCCCTGTGAGTGTGGGCAGAGATAGGTCTTGACTTCCCCTACCAAGCCATGGTAGAGGGGGAATGCATGAGAACCGGTGTCCCCATGTAGGACGTCGTGGGTGCGGGTGCGTGACCCTGTTGGAAACGGCCTGGAACCTGCATCAGCTAAATGCGCAGTCATTGTAAGGTCCACGTATCACACGTGCCTGTCCCAACACTCTGTGACAGCCAGGTCCTGCCATGACAGTGATGGCACGGTCAGTGGGGAGTGAGTGCACAGGGGCAGCACAGTGGCTGTCATCCTCGGGAGGGCTAAAGAGCTGCCCGCCCACTCCCAGCCCTCCCCTGGTGATGCTGAATTGGCAGGGGCACACGCCAGCCAGGGCACGGTGACCTGCTTCCTGCACTAAGCTCCCCAACACAGCCCCCTGCAGAGCCACACGCCTCACACCCTAACCAGGGGACCCTTGGCCCTCACCTGCAAGGCAACCTGTCCAAAGGTGTGCATGTGGCAGCAGCAGAGTGGAGATAGAACTCAGGACCATCCCCTCCAACTGTGAAATGGCCCCACCCTTGGTTCTCTGGGCACCAGCACCTGGACATGACCATCACCCTCCACGGAGCAAAGCCCAGTCAGCACCTGCGGGAGTGCTGGCAACAGAAGGGAAAACCCAACCCAGCAATAACCCAGGAGGACACAGCCAAGCCCTCGGGAACAAAAGGCTCCCCACTCTTCAGCTCCCAGCAGGCCTCCACCTGGGACCCCACACTCAGGCTGCCTCTCAGGGCAGACAGGGAAGGCAAGGTCTGCTTCCTGCCCTGGAGTTAGAGAGGCAGGGAGGAAGGAGAGCTCAGCCTCTGAGCTGTCGCCTTCACC
This sequence comes from Xerus rutilus, assembly GCA_028644305.1. NCBI lineage: Eukaryota > Metazoa > Chordata > Mammalia > Rodentia > Sciuridae > Xerus > Xerus rutilus. Next base: position 2,538,251 of record CM053403.1, read on the forward strand.
AGACTCCCCCAAGTCGCAACACCCAGCCTCCCCTGTGTCCTGAAAGGAACTGAACACCAACGCCACACCCACGGGGGGTGCCGGAGTGAGGTGTCCTGGTGCGTGCCCTCCAGGGCAGTGCACCACAAGGCCAGGCTATAATGTCCAACAGAATGAACTGTCCATTCTAGAATGAACTGCAGAGCAGGCAGGTGGCCATTTTTACTGGTTCTAAGCTTCTCTGGAAGCAGCAGAGGAAGCGACAGAGTGTACCAGCCCCATCTCCAGCCTCCTTCTAATGTGCATAATGAATTTCTGGCAGGGCTCCTCCTGATTTGAACGGGGTGAGAAATGGCCTGCTAAACTCCAGGCCTAACTTTCAACGTACATCTACCACTGCTGCAGGGGATATGCTGAAGGATGCACTTTCCATCCTATAGTAAGTGTGAGCAGATGCTCTTTCACTGATAAAGGTAATTTGGTTAGCAATCCTTCTCAAACTGAAATTTCCATTTCACTGGAAATAAGGGTGTCATATACTGAATGAGCAGGCAGGTGTAATTACTGTCATCTTTCAGGATGAAAAGACTTCCCCACAATGCCCTACGTGCCAGGGCAAGTGCTGGGAAGCCACCAGGCCAGTCCCATCGGGGCAGAAGAGGGGACCCTGGTGTCTGTTGAGCACTTTTCCGTCGTGATGTCGACAGCAGACCTGCAGATGAATCCATCTCTTCCTGACTGAAAGTACACTCTGTCCTAGGGCATAGGCTAAAAAGAAAAAGCCACGATCCCATCGCCCTGGCATTAAAAACACTGCTGACGCAGAATCAGACACCACTGAGATTTATCTGCCCAAAGACCAGGCATAATCACACACATAAGATGCCTGAAAAAAACACTTCCAGCTTCTGCGGGAGCAAAGAGCAGCCCTTGGGTACACTACTGACACAGGGCCAGGTGGAGGCCCAGAATTGCTTTGAATTGGGGGCACAACTTCTCCAGTCAGTTTAAAAAGGCAAAAAAAAAAAAGAGCAGGAGCCAGCTGGCAGTGAATACAGGGCCTCCTCACGATCAAGGAGGCCGCTGGCTGAGGCCACCCCAGCCTTCACGGCAGGACACGGCACAGGTCAGCCTTAAACAGCAGAGAGAAGTAAGGCCCCAGTGGAGCTGCCACATCTGCCAGCTGGAGGACGGGGGACCCCATTGTGGCAAGGGTGGGCAGATGAGGATTCGAGTCTGAGGCCACTTCACAGGGCACCTGTCCCCACCCTGTATCAGGCTGAACCAGGAAACCACGGCGGCAACACTGGAGCCAGTCTAGGAATTCATACCAGAGGTGCTGAGTTCAGCAGCCACCTCCTGCCACGCCACCTGGGGAGCCTCTGTCAGCCAGCCCTCTTAGGACACCAACCACAGGCAGCCTGAGGCCCAGCAGTGCCTCTGTAGCTCCCTGCAGGACTCTGCTTCACAGCCATCAACCAATGAAACAATGGTGGGGCTGAGGCAAGGAACGCTCCACACACAGTGGTCTACAAGAGCAAAATGGGGTGGGCCAGACCCGGCTGTGCCAAGACCAGGAGGCAGGGGCAGCAGCTGCTGGCTCTCCAACCTCCCGCCCGAAGGGGAGCGCCTGCAATTTCAGGCCAATGGCCAGTAGCCACAGCAACCAAGGAAAGGGTAACCTGTGCCCCGTGGACCAGAGGCTGATGGGTAGAGTCCAGCAAGTCCAAGGCAACATTTGGGCCAGTCCTGGAGCATGGACACACTTGGGGATGCTCCTGGAGTGTGACTTGGCTCAGGAAACCACAGCTCCAGGGCAGCTCCGCCACTAATGCCAGCTGACCCACAATGCCCAAAGGAGGCCTTCCTCCTCATGAACGCGCACGTCTGCACTTCACAACGTCATACGACCTCTTAAGAAAATAACCTTTTTCTCAGAAATTACAATGGAAATCAATAGGAAGTGAGATTTATTTAGAAAATTTAACACCATCTCAGGAATGTGCTGGTGATGCAAAGAGAGCAATCCCAACCCCTTGCCCTCACTCCTGCAGCAAGAACCCAGGATGCCAGCTAAGACAGTCCAGAGACACTGCCCTCCACGCCACAGAAGCAAGTGCTGCGGATGCAAGCAGCCCACTGCAGCCCAAGAGGTATGCCGAGGACCAGGGAGCTGCTGTTGGAGGTGCATCCATGACCCCACACACTGCAGATGCGCATCTGCTTGATGCCAGGGGCCAGGTACCCCAGATCACAGCAGCTCCTAGGTGCACAACTAAGACCTTGACTGGCCTCAGTCCCAGGGTCCTGGAAGGGAGAGTAAAAGCTAACGAAGCAACTCAGGTGAGCTCCAGATAACTTCAGGAGGGGATCTGCTCACCAGAGGGACCAAGCATGGCTAGACCCCTGGAAAGTGGAGAGGAGCTGGACTGGAGCTCCACCACACACCCAGTGAACTGTGGTGCCCATGCAGCAGAACCCCACAGGAACTCGGCATGGAGCTCTGTGGAGCCTCCTAGCTGGCCAACACTGTGACAGGGTAGGAGGGAGCTTGGCATCCCCAGGATCCTTCTAGATTGTCCCACGGACCTGCTCATTTGTCTGATGCTCCTGACCCACCCCTTAAAAATAAAGCAGCACCCATAAGTGCAATGCCTTCCTGAGCTCTGTGGGCCATTCCAACCAACAATGCAACCCCAGGGCTCTTGGACACACTAGACGTACAGCCAGTCATTCAGAAGTGTGGGCGACCTGGGGGTCCCAGACTGGTACCTGAGGTGAGGGCAATCTGGTGGCGGCCAGAGTCCTTGACTTGGGGAGCTGATGCTCAATCCAAGCAAGTGACATAAGGATCACACTGTGGTCACCAAGTGGGCACACAGAGAATGTTCCTGCCATCAAACAGCCCCGAGGTCTGAGGTCCTGACAGATGACCAGGCAGAAGCCATACTGCAAACACATTCTTCCAGGACAATTTCTCCACGGCTCATCTTAGCACAGGGTCACGCCATGTGGCTGCTGTCCTCGTACATGCTCAACACAAGCATAGACACCGGGGGGTCAGACGCAGAAGGCACGGTCAACCGCTCCCAGCTGGCGAGGCTGAAGCAGCCAAGTGACCACAGGGCATTCTTCCTGGCCCTGCAGGACAGGGACATCACCACTCACTCTCAAAGCCTCAGTAAACATGAGCTCAGCATAGAATCAAACCTCCTGGCAAGTTGTAGAACAGTGTCTGTCTGCCACCACAGCACACAATCTTTCCATCTCTAGAGAAGAATTAAGGTCTGTTTTTGACAGTACCATAATCTAAAATACGAGTTCTTCTGGAGCTACACGGAACTGACGCAACGAGGTACCAGTCATCCTCATTTCACAGATGTGCCCGTGACTTCCTGACAAACCCTTCCCATGAGGAAGCAGGAACAAATCTAATTTAGAAAAGAATGCAGATGCCAGGGCCACTCATGGGTGCCCAAAGCTCAAGGATGACTGGCTATGCTCCATGTGCCATGGCAAGGATGCCCCCACCGTGGACAGCTGCAGTCCACGCTGCGTGGACAGTGAAAGGCAGACCATGGGAGAGCAGGAGGACAGCCTGCCAGAGGCTGGGCCTACGCACCACCCCAGCTCTTTAAATGATGGTCCTGGGAAGGACAACCGCATCTGAAGAGAAACTACTTGGATGATGAAGTCCAATTTGTCGAAATCGTCTTCATTATTCATGATTTTAGTGCCATTGTAAGAAATCTCAAGTGCAAGTCAGGCTCACAAAGACTTTCTATGTTTTCCTGTACAACTTTTATGGCTTCAGGCTTACACTACAGATCCCTGACTCATTTTGAGGTAACTTTTCATATGGTACAATATGCGAATCCAAATTCCTCTGACATACCAACACCGAATGATAATGCACGACTTGTTTCATGTGCGTGTGACATGCACACATGCCTTGCGACTGCACTTCTCCTGCACCTGCTGGACGCCACTGTCACTCTATTTCTGAACGCTCCTCCATCCCGCCAACCTGTCAATGCCAAAGGCACACAGTCTCCTTTACGAAGCTCCGTGACTCTTGATGGGGGGAGGGGCTCGTCTTCCAACGCTGTTCAGCCTCTTCACTGCTGTTTAGCTGCTCTAGGGACCTGGTGCTTGTGTATGAATTTTAAAATCAGCTTTTCAATTTCTGTACAAAAACATGCTGGAATATTAACTGGGATTGAGCCGAATATGTGATGAGCTTAGGAGAAACGGATTTAATGATCTTGGGTTTTCCAATCCATAGACATCATCAGGTCACCTCTGATTTCTCAGCAATGCTTTATAACTTTCAGTGTATAGGCCTATTACATCTTTGGTCATATTTTCTACAAATTCTTCACATTTTATGCTATTATAGATGCATTGCTCATTTAACCTCAGTTTCTAATGTCTCAGTGGCAATACACAGAAACATTATTCATTTTTGCATATTGATCCTGTATCCTGAAACCCTGCTAAACTCTCCATTCTGGTAGGTTTTTGTAGACACCATCAGATTTTCAAAAAAGATACTCACCCACCTGCAAACAAGCTCAGTCTTCCTCCTTGCCCTTCAGTCTGGACGCCACTTTCTGCTTGTCTGTTTTCATTTCTTTAGTCTCGCTGCACGGCAGTGGCTGGGATTCCCAGCACACCTGCTGAACAGCAGTGGGGAGAAGCATGGAACCACATTCCCGATCTCGGGGGGTGTCACATCACTTTGTATGACTTGGGCTGCAGGTTTGACAGATGCCCCCTATCAAGCTTAGGAAGTTCTGTTCTATTCCTGGTTTACTGAGAGCTTTTTATTAGGAATGAGTATTGAATTTTGTCAAATGCTTCTTTCTGTATATACTGAGATGATTTTTATGGGTTTGTTCTTTTTAATATGTTAATGTAATGAACTCCACTGATTGCTTTTTCAACAGTTAAATCAACCTTGCAGTCTGGGATAAAACGCATGTCACAATGATATATTATTCACTTTACATACTGTTGGATTTGATTTGCTAAAAAATTTCTGATCGGGATTTTTATATGTATGTTCATGAAGGATACTAGTCAGTAGTTCTCTTTCTTGAAATGCCTTTGGTTTGCATAACTAACAAATTCTGGCCCTATAGAATGTACTGGAAACTATGCCCTCCTGTTTATTTTTTAAATACTTTATGTATAGTTAGTATTGTTAAACGTGAAGTAACCTGTGCCAAGAGCTTTCTTTGTAGGAAGGTTTTAAAGTATTAATTCAATTTCTTTTAAAAAGATGGGAATATTCAGATTCTTTCTTGTTGGCCTAGCTGTGTTTATGTATTTTGAGAAATATCTATTTCATAAAATTATCAAATTAATGGGCATAATACTATGAACAGTCCCCTATCCTCTTAATATCTCTATAATCTGTAATGACGTTATTTCTCTCAGTCCTAATCTTGGTCATTTGGGTCTTCCCCCATTTTTTCCTAATCAGTCTGACTACAGATTTATTGATTTTATTGATTTTCTTTTAAAAAAAAAATGATTTCATCCTCTTTCCCCTCTTAGGGAAGACGCCAAGCTCACTGACTTGACACTTTTGGTTTCTCAGTAACTCAGTGCCATTAACTTCCATCTAAGTATCACTTTACTTGCATTTCACAAATTCTGAAATGTATTTTTCTTGTCATTTAAAATACTAATTCCTTTCTGATTTTTTTTTTCTGTGATCAATGGGCTTCTTAAAAGTATGTTAGCTTAGGAATACTTGGGTATCTACATAGCTTGTTGATTCCTGATTTACTTCTACTGTGCTCAGAGAACATACCTTGTAATTCTTAAATCCTTTAGATTCAAAGTGTGGTTGGAAATTTGATCTATCTTGGAAAATGTTCTGTGTCCAAAATAATTTTCAAAGAATGTACATTCTTTGACTTTTCCACAAAATCAACTAAATCAAGCTTGTTGGAAGTGTTCTTCAGGTTTCCTGTATCCTTGCTGATTCTCTATTTGTTCTGTTGCTTATTGAAAAGAAACTGAAACCTCAAACTAGAATTGTGCATCCATTTCTTGAGGCAGCTTTACTAGATTTTCCTCTGTGTACTCTGAAACCCCTTTAATAGAAGCATTAACACTCAGGGTTGCTACTGCCGACTGGTTAACTGACGCTTTATCACATGAAACAACCCTTTTTCTGTAATAATCTTTGTTCTGAAATCTACTCTGACATTACTCTAGCTTTACTCAGACAGGTGTTCACATGGAATAACTCTGCTCACCATTTTACTATCAAACTATTTGTGCCTTTACATTTAAAATGCATGAAGAACATAGTTGGGCCTTGCTTTGTAATCCAATCTGACAAGACCTGCCTTTTGACTGGAGCACTCAGCTCATTCACCTATAACGTGCTTAGCCACGAGGCAGAAGGAAAGTCTGTGGTGTTTGTATCTGGGCTCCACATGTCACATCTGCTCCCTGCTCCTGTTTCTGCCCTCCTTACAGCAGGCACGTCCTGCAAGACTCCACTCCACCCAGCTGGCTCTTCACCTGCTGCTTGTGGCTCTGGCTGGCAGCATCCTCCCCTCACCAAGCCAGCCATCCAAAGTGCGCATGCCCCTCCGTGCACACAGGGCACCAGCAGCGCACTTCCCTCCCGCCTGCACCTGCGCTGTCTGCTTCACCTGATCGTCCTCACAAAGCCCGCAACAGGGATGTTACTCTATTATGTTTGCTTTGACCTTCTGACTATTTTTAAAGGAGATTCAAGCAATAAGAAATATTTGAAAGTACAGGTTCTGGCGCTCTTGGTCTTTGTGCAGAGATCCGAGTTTCACCTGGGTCAGCCTCTGGCTAACTCTAAGTTTCCCACCGGATTTCCTGTAGGGCGGATACCCCGGCCTCCTGGTGGCTGCTTCTAGCTTTCCTATGTCTACAGACATGTTTCTTTCACCTGCATCTCTAAAGCTAAACTTGCTTGCTAACACGCTTGGGTTTTCTCCTCTAGCAGTTCACGGAGCTGCTCCACCGTTGCCAGCCTGAACCGCCTGTGACGTGGAACCTGTTGCTGCCCTTCTCTCCTCTGGCTCCTTCTGACCTTCCCTGACTCGTGCCTTGAAGCACCCTGATTATGACAGGACAAGGCTCAAGTTTCTTCACACTTCACGCCTGGCATTCATTCATGTTCTTATTCTATGAATTTGCAGCTTCACCAATTTTCTCTAAAAAGTAAATGTTTCTCCCAATGTTTTCTGTTTTTCCCTACAGGGGACACCAATCGCACACATGTGAGCTGCTTGAACTGTCCCACAGTCTACAGACTATGATCTTGTTGTTTCATCTTTTTTCTCTTTTATTTTTGAATGGCTTTTATCGCTGTGCCTGCAGGTTCACGCATCCTTTCTTCTACAGTCTGATCTGCTGTAATCCCACACAGTGTTTCTCATCTCATTTCACTGTTGTTTTATCGCTGTAAGTTCAATTTGGATCATTCTGACATCTTCCATGTCTACTTCACATGTTCACCGCTTCTCTAGATTTTGAACATATGGGATACAATTATAATAACTGATCTCATGTCACTGTCTAACAAGTCTCACACCACGCCATTCTCAGGTCAGTTGTGACTGATGTTTTTTGTTATAATTTTCTGCATCTTGGCATGCCTGACAATGACTCTGGATTTTTCCTTGCTGGGTACTCAGTATTTTTGTATCTCTATAAATATTTTTGAACTTTTCACTAAAATACAGTTAAGTCAGTTGTGAACAGTTTAATTGAGTGAGGTCCTACTTTAAAGCTTTGGGGCAGAGAGATATTTAGTTTAGGTTTACATATCCCTGTTTCTGCGTTCTCTAACCAATGCTCATGACTTGTAAAGTATCCTCTGGCCTTCAAGAAAGATGCACTCCCCACCCATGAGGGTCCCAGGGCTTGGCTCTGGTCAGTTCACGTGGTTCTTCCCCACCTTGAGTAGTCGCTCACATACACATGTGGATCGGTGCTCAGCTTGATCCTTGCAAAGTCCTGCAGAGCAGCATCTGCTCTCTGTGCTGTCCTCCTTCAGCCTCTACCACAAACCCCAGTGCCCTTGGCTTCCCCAGACGCCCAGCTCTGTCTAAATGCAGGGCTCCTGCTCCTCCTGCCTGCAGACATCCTCCAGGCCTTGAATCTGGCCACCAGAGAGCTCATGTGAACTGTTCCTCCCACAAGGGTGGCTCTGCATCAGGTCTCAGATCTAAAAGATTAGGGTTCCACTGTTTTATCCAGTGTTTTCACTGATTCAAGTAACAGAGTGAATCTGGCCCCTGAAAACACCACCAACACTTTGGCAGTGCGAACTCTAGGCAAACCTGTAACTTACTTGCTCAGGGATGCTTACGATCAACACCAACAGGATACAGGCGCGATTCCCAGCACTTGCGGCTCATCTCCCTGGTCAGGTCTGAATGAACTGCAGGCCCTGATTAGTGGTAGTGGTAGTGTTCTTTTTTAAATCATGATGGAAACTGCCCTCTGAGAACAGCACGGTGCAGGGGAACGGTGAGCTGAGGAGGCTCCTTCAGGCTCACATGTGCACGGCAAGCACCCCTTGCCAGCAGCGACAGGAGCAAAGGGGACAGGAGGATGCTGAGGCTCTGGGTGGGGAGCAGACCACTGCACTGCTGGGTAAGACCCAGACCAGACGGAAGAGAAACGGGCTCCGTGCTACTATCGGTTCTTTGCGTACTGTGCTGGTCCTCTGATGCTCTGTTTTCACTTACCACAAACCTGGCAGCTTGAAACAACATGAATGCATTTCCTCAGTCTCTGCGAGCCCAGATCAGGTGGGGCCACCTGAGCCATCTGGGCTCTCTCTGGGCCCAGATCAGTGGGTTCTTCCACTCCACTCAGGGCTGCACAAAGCTGCAGGAGAGGCTGGGTTCTCATCTGGAGGCCCGACCAGGGAACACCTGCTTCCACATCCATTCCAGCTGTGGGCAGAATCCAGCTCCCTGCAGCTGCATGATGGAGGGCCCAATCCTCACTGGCTGGAGGCTGAAGGTCACCTATCGGTCCTGGCCATGCAGGCTTCTCCAACTGGTTTTTTCAGGAGTGAGAGGAGCCTATCTCACCGTAGCTTGCTAAGCTGGGCGGCACAAAGTAATCATGGGACTGACACCACATCCCATACTCTGTTGATCAGGTCAAGGCACAGGTTCTAGCTGAACTTCAGGAAAGGCAAGTCCACAGAGATGTAGACCCCAGCAGGCGGGACCAGGGCTCTGCCCACCATGTTCCTTCACTGCGCTGGTGTGGCAGCAGGAAAGCCTTGTCCCTTGCCTCATTCTCCCCTTTACGGTGTGACAAGGAGGCGAGAGGGCCGATGAACCCAAGCCTCCAGCATGGAAATCAGGCACAGCTGCAATCAGCAGACAACGAGGGGCACTGCCTGCCTGACCGTGCCTCACCACCAGGTGTCCCTTTAGCAAACAGGAAAGGACATGGGAAAGAACTCGCTAAAGGAGCGCACACAACTGACAAGCCCTGGACCACCTCGCTGTGGCAAGAAAGCCCTGACAGCCCAAGCCCAGAGCTGAGCTGGAGGAGGGGCTCGCCACAATCAGCCATAAAACTTAATTCATAAGTTTTAGGTTGCTGTTCTGAGTAGCATGATGAAATCTCATGCCACCTTGCTCTCTCTGTCCAGTGTATCCATTTATACATATAAATCATGCTAATTTATAAATCAATTTTCTCATAAGACTATATGTATAGGTAAAAGTGTATAAGATTCAGTAATATCCAGTTTCAGGAATTAAGTGAGGGGATCTCCTGCAGAAAAGAAGGGACTTCTCATAACACGTTATTCCACACATTCCTGACACATCCCTGATGACATCCTATACCACTTAAAATCCTTCCACAACTCTCCACAAGGGGAAGGCTCCTGAGGAAGGCAGTCTCAGTCCTTACCTGCCCGTCCTCTGCAGCATCAGCTGTGAGCTGGCCAGTGTTTAACAACCAGCAAAAACAGAGGTGGTGACTTGTGGCATCTGCATACTTCTGTGGGATAAACGACCTTCCAATGCCACACGGATTTAATGTCACCACAGATCATGGCTCTGAACACAAAGCTGGGAAGAAAGACACACCACTGGCTCCACACACACTGCCTGTGCTGTCCCCGCTGCACTAGGCAGTGAGCAGCAGGGACGCAGGGTCCAGCAGGGCGCCCCGCCACAGTCCCTTCTGTGCTCCTTCACTGACAGCCTGAAGCCCCACAGGGCTGGACATCATCTCCTGAGCAGCCGCTCCACGAGACAGGGCAAGTCCCTGTTGACGGCACACTCGTGCTGAGACAGGAGGAGGAGCAGAGAGAAGGGAGGACGGGTTCTGAGTATGCCACCTACTTGACGCTTCCAGATGAGACGCGAGACAGAGCAGTGCCGAGGATCACGTGTCCACGCACACGCTGCCTGTGGATCACTCGCCTTTGATTTCCTCTCACTCAGCACCAGGAGCCACTGCCAATGATGAGCAGCAACACCGGAGGCAGTATAGTTCAAGTTCAAGCATCTCGAGAGCCCACGCCTAACGTCCCTGGTGCCCACACAGCACTCAGCAGCCTGTGCAGTGGCTGCTCACTCACTTTTCACTGCCAGTGACTAATGCACACAAATGTGTGCAGCAGGTCCACAGGACAGGGGAAGCTGAACAGGCAGATGGGCTGTTCCAGGAGGTAGGAGACAAGGGCAAAGGGCAGAGTCCTTGCAGCGGAAGCTACAAGCGGTCTAGTGACATCTGTTTTCTCTGATTCAGAAAACGAGCAGCACTGGACTCTGCATGCACCCACAGGGGCCACTGTAAAAAACAATCTGAAACATTAGATGGAGGAGTTACAAGGCCATGTGTGAGCCAGCACAGCCCCAAGGCACCGACCGACACGGCCAGCGAGCACAGGAGACACCCTGTACCAACGCAGCCCGGGGTCACTCGCCTGCCCTCTCGGTACCTCCTCCGTGACCAGAACCTAACCATCAACACCCGTTGCCTGCAACGGGACTGGGAGCTGCAAGAGCTGGGCCTTTGTGTGAGACCAGTCCCAATGACCATGCCCGTCGGACACCTGTCCCATCCCTGGGGAATGACAAGCAAATGACAGGGACCCTGAGATGCAAATGCCCCTCCCCCCACCCCAGAGCTCCCTAGAAGGCAACTTCACCACAAGGACTTTCTGTTTCAGGGTTAACAAAAGGCCCCAAAGTTGCCGAGGGGTCCAGAGGTGGCCCACAGCAAACTTGCAAAGCCAGCGGCCACCACAGAGCCAGTGCCAGGCCACAGAGCCCCCGCCTTCAAACTTCCTGTTAACAACTAGAAGGTGCCTTGAATTTAGAGTCGATCAAAGAACATAACTTCAAGTAACGTCTCACACATCATCACAGTCATGGGCCTGAGAGGGCCTTGCCTTGCTCAGACAGGAAAGAAGATTCCTTGCTACTTCAGCACTAAAACCCATCTCAGGGATGGGAAGCTCTCCCCACAGTGCCAGTCACTGGGTGAGAACAGCAGTGGACTTGGGCTCCCTGTCCATTGCAGGAAGCTCATACATCCTGACACCCCAGGAGACACCCTGGAAACTGAGCACATTTGCCAAGTGGCAGTGCCAGGCAGCTCTGTGCCCCTCAGGAGATGAGGGCCTGCCCAGAGTCCAGCGCCAGGGCTCCTTAGCCACAGACGTGGCCAAGTGCTGCTCCTCACCCCTCCACCCAGCAGGCCTGGAGGGACCTCGCCTGCCTTCACCCACCAACACACGTCCCCAGGTGTCCCCACACCCCTTCCCTCACTGAACCTCACAGGAGCTGCTCTGCCATCCCCCTTAGTAGAAAGTAGCCTTGGAAGGTGACCTGCCTGTGCCGAGGCGGAGGCCTCAAGCCTTGGATGGCAGTGAAGTGTGAGATCAGTTCTGAAGAATAGGAACTCCATGTTCAGACCGAGTGGGCCCGGAGAGGGAAGGGAGAGCACCTCCTCACAGCAGAAGGGCAGCTGGGGACACCTCTGCACCGTGCTGTCGTGGCCAGCCCCGGGAGAAGCTAGCCCTGGACGAGGTCTACTGCACACGGGGCTGGGGGATGGCAGGCTTTGCCTCAGAGTTCCCCACAGGACAATGGCTGACCCAAACACAAGGAAGCTGGGAAGGCCACCTACTAGTGACCCCAGGAGCCTCCACAGGGGCTGGCAGGTGGGACACATCCTCCTGCTGGCCAGCCAGCCCCCCACACTGTGCCACCTACACCCCATCATCAGGAGACAGCAGACAGACCCAAGTTAAGTGAGGCTCTGAGAAAGAACTCTAGGTGGACACTTCCAATTCATCTGCGTCACGAGGCACAGGAGGCCGAGGCACTGCTGCTGGCCAAGGCAGCGCACCCTGATGCAGGCCCACTCTAGCTGCAGGGCGACCCTGGACCATGGGGAAATCGGGCCAAGTGCACAGACCATCAGTGCCGTGCCTGTGGACTGACAAGGCCTGGTTATGGCAACAGAGCACTGGGGGCACAGAGCACAGCTCACAATCCCCATCCCTCAGGATCCAGGCCCTACACAGCTCTGCCACACTAGCAAGGCCCCCACACCCCACGCTCTCTCTGCAGGCCAGGAGGCCAGCGCCAGGCCATCCCTTCTAGTCCTCAGCACCCTGCACCCCGTGTATGGAAATGAAATAAAGCCCCAGGATGGGATGTGAAGCAGAAGCTGTGGTGCATTCAGAGTTCTAGCTGAGAGCACATGACATCAACTTGACTTGAGGTGCCATGACACCCCTGCACAGGCAGCGCTCACCTGGGGTGCCAAGGCCTCAGGCTGCAGGCAGCCCTTTGAGCCAGGCTTACCATTTACAGGACCCCAGTGGCAGTCATCAGTCACCGCAGGGAACAGCCACATCCAGTGGGGAAGGCTACAGGGGGACATGCCTGGGGACAAGGCTGCGGCAGCAGGAGCCCAGGGGGTGGGCATTCAGCCCTAATTGGCACAAGGGCCCTCCCAGAACATCGGATGGGCTTCTACCCAACAGGTCCTCAATTACACGTGTGCTTTTGCCAATCATCATGCCTAAGTGTCAAGTGAAACGCCACTATGACTTCCAGTGCTAGACCAGCCATTCCAGGGCTCACTGAGGCTGCGCGCTGTGGGGAGGTGGCCGCGCTGAGCACTCTACTGGCCCAAGCTGCCAATGGATGCTCTGCTCTCCAACTCCTTACCTTGTAGAAGTAATAAAAAATATCTTCACTTGGGTGGTAATAAAGCTGAATCTAGTTTACTACCTGTAACTGAATTCTATTTTGAAAGAATATGTCAATTTTAACCTCACAATGTAGTCATGACAGCTTTCAGAAAAATTTCATTAAAATCACATTTAACCTGAATTAAAAGCCCAAGAAAGGGAAACTGTACAAGTAGATAAAGCCATTTTAGACATGGAGGTAAGAGTATTCTCCAGTAACAAATTCTAGCGTTTTCTTCCTTAAGGGAGAAAGAATAAAATGTTAGTAATAATGGCCACTGCAGCCCCTGGTCCCCGGGTTTGGCCAGGACCATCCGCTCCACCAGGCACCCCTGTGGCTGAGAGAGGAGCCAGCCCCAGAAGCCTGGCCAGACCAGGGACCCCTGCAGCTCAACAAGGTCCCGCCAGGCCACAAGGAGCCAGAGTGAACCCCACCCCCCACAGCTGGCTGCCTCACAGTCAGGCAGCAACAACGATGGCAGGCGCCAACCCTGCACAAGGCCTGGAGCACGCCAGCAGCCCTGCCTGCCCTGCACGCAGTGACTTCCCATCACGCACTGCACTAGCACACAACACAGACAAGGTGCAGCCAGGAGGCACTGCCCAGAGCCCAGGCTGCGATTGTCCCCTGCCAGCAGGGGACGAAGCAGGCCAGCAGTGCTCAAGAACTGCTCCAGTGAGGCACCCGGGCTCTGCCCTCACCCTTCCTCGCACTTACACTAAGATAAACGAAACACCACTACTTCTCTGACATTCAAGATCACCTGAGCACTATGTGCTTAGATTGCTCAGGCTGGTGCCCTTAGCCCTTGGAGGCCCTGAGGTCGCAGGACAAGGGAGGAAGGGACGTGATCTCTATTCATCACAGAAGGCTTCAAGCATGCGCACAGTCTGAATAAGAAAACCGAGAGCGTGCGTTTCCGCCGATGCACTCTGCCTTCCCAGGGGCCCAGGCGTCAGCTACAACGCTGCGTCAGAAGCACCTGTGGAGTCACACTTGCTGAGGACCTAAGTTCAGACAAGTCATCTGGACAGTTTCTCCAGCCGCCCCCCCCACCCCCAGGGCCTCTCAGCCTGAGTTCCCTCGGAACAGCTCGAGGCAAAGCCAGGAGGACAGGGCTCCAGGAGACAAGAGGACACTCCAGAGCACCAGTCTCAGCCCACCCCTCCCTGAAGCCATGCCCACAGTCCCTGTGACAGCCCACCCAATCCATTTGTGGAGCCAGCGTCACCCCCAACAGGCCCAGTCTCCTGTGTGACGCAGTTCTTTAACTGATTTTAAGTCTTCTGAACAAAACACAAGAATGGACGTGACTGGACACATCTGCTCAAGCCAAATGCTTTCAAATTATTTTTTTAAATGCTGAATTAAGTTCTCCTTGGTTTCACTCATCAAAACATCTGGCAAATACTTATCTACGTAGACCTCATCAGTGCCACAAAAAAATGCGAGGCCCTGAGTGCAAGGTGGGGCTGCCCAAGGTGGGCAGTGGCCCGGGCTTCCGCACAGGGGCTCCAGCTGCAGCCTTCAGCAAAGCCAGGGCTGGAAACTGGCTCTTCTCTGGAAGTTCTACCTTAAGGACAACTGGGATCACATGACCCAGGAGGTTCACATTAGACATAACAGATAAGATGACCACAAAATGTATAGGGCCATCATGAGGATTTACTGCCAAAATGTAAAATTTCACATTCAAATATACATAACAATCCAGATGTCACAAGGAGTGAAAATCTAATCATGTGCTTTGCATGCTGAATTTCTCCCACTCAGTTGGAATGCTGGTTAGAAAGTTAATGGGTATTTATCACTGCAGCAATGAATTACCAGGTAATTAGTGTAAAGTGTTGACTTTATGGAAAAAAAATCCTTTAATAACCAGGGAACAGATCGACAGCTGATATAGACACTGTAGGCAGATCACCTTAGGATGAGCACCCTGTCTTCTGGGAGCCCACAAATGCTCTCACAATTTAAATAACAGGCAGGGTGGGACAGAGCAGA
The DNA here is from genome assembly GCA_028644305.1 of Xerus rutilus. Lineage (NCBI taxonomy): Eukaryota > Metazoa > Chordata > Mammalia > Rodentia > Sciuridae > Xerus > Xerus rutilus. The sequence continues at coordinate 2,553,490 of CM053403.1, forward strand.
GGATATTCTAATTGTTTTCCATGGCGCTGTTTGACATATGCCCTGCAGTAACACACAACAAAATAAACTTTAAAACATTTAATTTTTAGTCATTAAATTCCATTAGCCAAGAGCCTTATTTTAAGAATTTTTTAGAAAAATTATTCTCCCTAAACAAACATCAGGCCCTTAGAATTTCCCTACTTACATATTTGATAAGACTGTAAAAATGAATCAAATTTTATATAAACTCCATGCTGCTGTCTCTGAAGTCTTTTCTATGATGGTGACCACAATGCTCACCAGTAGCACTCACCCACACTGGCCTCCTAGGCCCAGGCAGGCACTGCCCTGTCCTCCACTTCACTGTAGTGACGGGACTCAGGCTGGCCAATGAAACCCAAATGGGCATCACGTGCCAGTCTCTGTGGGAAATGCCTCCCTCCAGCACAGGCACTGGACGAGAATGTTCTTGATGCTGGCTGCTCCCTCAGCCTGTATGCCAGAGCGAGGGCAGGACGGAACACAGGTCCAGCCAGGCTTCAACAGCCATGCTGAGTGGGGAGCACACACTGCTTCAAGTTGCTGAAACAGAGAAGCTGTCCACTCACAAAGCATAACTGGGCCTGTGCTGACTGGTAACAATGCTGCGGATCCCTTACGAGCCATTCCAAGCCTGCCCAGTGCACACATCTGATGCAGTCCCAGTGCCTGGTCATGTGCTCCTGCTAGGTATGAGGCTCAGGTCCAGCCTGCCACAGAGAAGCAGATGCAGCACACACAGGGTCAGGCGAGAATATAAGGTGTCACCAGAGCAGAGGAAGCCACTGCTGGCAAGAAAGACAGGAGGCCAGGAGGAGAGGGAGCCCCATCAGGCATGGGCACCAGAGGGCAGAGGGACTTGAGAAACACCCTCAGGATGAAACGGCATGGCATCCCACACCAACACCCATACATCTGCCTGCTGCTAGTAGCCCCTGCCAGCTGTGGCCCACCCCTCTGCACACCCCTTTGCACACAGGTCCTTAGAGTTCCGCAGGCCCAGGGGCAGTCCAGGAGCAGCACAACAGCACCAGCAGCACTCGACACCACGCAGCGCCATCAGGAGCTATCTAACTTACCACAAATGCCTTGGCATGTGCCCGGTTGGCTCTGACAGCATTGAAGGGTGCTGGTATGCATTTCCCTAAACAACTGGGTCTGGGCACAGCCTTGACCCAAAACATCTGACCCACCATGACCACCATGGAGGGACTGGGAAGTTCAAATGCCAGGGAGGGAGGAAGGCTAACCACTCCCAATTACAAGGGTTGTTTCTACTCAGGTGTTACAGTGCAGAGGTAAGGTGCCCCCCAAGAGCTCCTGTGTGAGACAATGCGAGTTCAGAGGTGAAGTGGTGGGGCACGACAGCTCGCCTCCTCAGTGGGTCAACCTGCTGATAGAGCCTGACTGGCAGTAAGGGTGAAGACGGGCAGGTGCAGCTGGCAGAGGTGGGTCATGAAGGTGTGCCTTTGGGAGTTGGATGTTGTGAGCTGCGTTTTGTCTCTCTCTGCTTCCTGGTGTGATGTTCTGAGCTGCCTTTCTCTGCCACGCCCTCCACCATGGTGTTCTGCTTCACCTATGGCCTACAGCTTTGAAGGCAGCTGTCTATGGACTAAGACTTCTGAAACTGCAAATGCCAAATAAACTTCTCCTTCTCTACAATTGGTCTCATCAGGTTTCTTGGTCATAGCAGTAAAAGAGTGGACCAAACACCTAATGGTCCATTTCTTCTAAAAGAAGAAAAGAAAAACTGGTAACAGGTGAAGAAGTCAAATAAACAGGGAATATGTGTAAGGTGAGGTTTGACAGCACCATAAATGCCACAAACCCAGCCCCATGCCAACTCCATGGACATGTACTTTGCCTGTGAGTGCTGCCTGGCTGGGATGGCAGTCCCGGCCCTCCAGTCCCACCTCCATCCCAGCTCCATCCCGCCCTCTCACCAGCAGCCAGAGCAGCCCCAGGAGAACCAGATTCCGCAGCTGGGGCAGGAGGAGATGGGAGCAAGGCCTGGCCACACAATGTTCCTGTGCACCAGAAACCGCTCCTTCCACACTCACCAAGAAGAAAGCTACTCAGCAGAAATGAGCCCCTGAAAACTGATCTAACAATCAGCTCCTACAAGGCAAGTGGTGGTCAGACACAGCTGCTATGGACGCAGCTGCCAATCATGCAGGAACTCTCAAATCCTTTCAATAACCCACTAGCCAGCATCCTGACCTATGCAATCTCAGACCTCATCTCAGTCTTTCCAGATGCTGGAAGGGGACTTGTCTTTCCTATGGTAGTTTATCTGGTTCTGCCCTTCCTTCTGCAAACTTTTGGTATTAGACCAAGTGCCTCTCCCCACGGGCTGGACCTGGGTGGTGGTTTGCCCACTTACAGGGAATCTGAAGTTCACAGGGACCATTCTCTAGTTATGCTGCAAGGGCAGTTCACATGTGGCTTTATTGTTTTTCCTTCTTGATTTATACAGTTTCTTGGAGTCAGTGTGAAACAATTTAGATTTAGATGTAATCCTGGAATACTAAATTCACTTCTGAAAGATATCTTTACTGGATACAGACTCCAGGGAAACAGTCATATTCTTTCTGGATACTGAAGATACCCTCAAGTACTTCTACTGAGAAATCAAGTCTCAATAAGCAGCCATTCTTAGAAAAGCATTTTTCTTCTCTGATTTGAGAATTTCTGTGTTTAATTAAATTCACTATGATGAACTTCTATTAATTCTCCTCAGGATTCACTGACCTCTAGAATCTGTAAACTTCTACAGTTTTGGAAAGATGTTATTCATTATTTCATCACTCTTTCCTCTCCTTAGTTCTAAAACCCCAAATAAATATACATCAGATTTTCTAATTATATCCCTACATCTCTTACTTTCTGCATTTTCATGTTCTTAACTCTCCAAGTTTCACTAGGTTATTTTCTTCTAACCCATTTTCCAGTTCACCAATTTTCTCATTAGCTGTGTCTAATGTGTTAAGCCTGTCTAAGGGAATTTTATTTTTGTTACCATGTCTTTTAATCCCAGAAATCCTACTGGGTGATTTTTCAAACTCTTATGCAAAATTATACAGTCCCTTATTCCCTGCAGATACCTTCAAACTTCTTTTTCATACCTAAGAAGCACAGTAGTTTTATAGTATGTGCCTAAGGATTACAGAAGCCCAGGTGGACCTGGCTTTGCTATCTGCTTACTCTAACTTAAGGAGTCTTGAATGTACAACCAAGGTCATTTCATTTGAAAAGAAAATATTTGTAGGAACAATTTAAGTTCTGGTGCCTCCCTCCTGAAAAAAGGGAGACAAGCCTTCTGAGGAACTCCAGTACAGAAACTCTACAATCGAGGTTCAGATAACCCTGGTCCTGCACTGCCTATACTTAGGCTATGGGAGGTCGTAAGGGCTGAGTGGTTCCCCCCACTCCTAATGTCTCACCTTTCCAGCTGTCAGGAAGTAGAGGGGCATTTCTTGATTCTCTATTCTAAGTAAGTCAGGTTTTGACCAACTTGCCCCATAAGACTGGCCAAACTGTAACACTCTTTAAGATTATTTCTTCTGGATCAAGAAATGCCCAGAGAACAGCAACAGCTTTGGTGCTATGCTTCTCTCCTGAGGTTCAGATACTATGTGGTCCAGGAAGTGCTTGTTTCCTTGATAGTGGTTCAATGACTTTTAAGAAATTTCTTTTTTTTTCGCCCCTTTTTGTTTGTTGGTTTGACCTCTTTTGGTTATATTCAATGGGAAATTTGGTTGGAATTATCTAGTCTGCATCTCTTGAAGCAGAAATTCCTCCTTTCAATTTCAAACTACATGGCTCCAGTCACCATCTCTCAGTATGGGGGAAACTCCACAATTTCTGCCCCAAGATCACAGGGGAAACCCTGGACTTCTCATCAGCCAGCTGCCCCTCCTGCAATGCTCGCTACTCCCCACCCAGTGTCAACCAGGCTCCTGTGCATTCCTACCATACAGCTTCCATGAGGGACACAACTCTCTTCCTTTAAGCACCACACCTTCGTGTGCACATAACCCTCGAGGTTAGGGGTGCAAAGAGGTGCTGCTCAAAATGGGAAACTCTTTAAAGTGCCTTTGGTTAATCTTTTGGTCACTCCTTTCCCTACTCCTGTGCCCCTTCCCTCTCCAGACACTTCCCACCTGCCCTCATTTTCACAATGCCACCGCTGGAACTCCAAAATTCTTCACTTTGACCCTGCAGGGCAACTTAGCTCCTTTTCTGAATGATCCACAGCTGAACCTACCCACAAATCCTCACCTTTCTTCACCAGCAAGTCCATGAAGATTTTTCTCTCACCAAAGTGTCAAAAGTTTTTCAAATAAATACTGACTTTGCATGAAAATGCAGAAATGAGGCAGTAGGTTTTTTTAAAAGCAATTTTTTTTCCTACTATAATCTGCCCTTAATAAAATTTGCGGTGCCCCCAAAAATTCCAAGTCACTGGGTGTGGTGGTGCACACCTGTAATCCCAGCACTTTGGGAGGCTGAGACAGGAGAATCGCAAGTTCAAAGCCAGCAACAACACTCAGCAACAAGTTCAACAGCAAGTTCAACACTCAGCAACAGTGAGGCGCTAAGCAGCTCAGTGAGACCCTGTCTCTACATAAAACATAAAATAGGGCTGGGGATGTGGCTCAGTGGTCAAGTGCCCCTGAGTTCAATCCCCAGCACCAAAAAAAAAAGTTCCAAGCCCACAGATTCTTTCTCCCAGTATGATGATGTGCAGAGGAGCAGTCTCCCAGAGCCACGGCCCTGGCACTTCTCTAGGTGCCTGCTGGAGACAGAGGTTCCTCACCAGAGCCTACTGCTGCAGGTTCCAGGCCTTTTCATCTGGAAGAGCTTGGGTGGCCTCATGTTGAGGCCAACACAGATGTTCTTTAAGGTTCCACCAGAAGAATGAGAAGTAATAGGCTGGACAGCTCAGCGTGTGGCAGAAAGAACCTCCTCACTGTGAAGACTGATCCTTTAAAAGCACAGGGTAAAGGTGGCACTCAGAAGCCACACAGCGCTGGAGGGACGCTCTGCTGAGGACAGGTCCGGCTGGGCTCCTACAGCAGCTGCTGCCACTCTTTCAAAAAACCACCCAACAAATCTGCAACCTACTTCTTCCTAAACCACAGAACAAGAGAAAATCAACTCAAGTATTTCTCCAAATAGAGCACTGGATGAGCACTGGCCACAGCTCTGTAACCTCCAGGAAAATATAAAACAAGCCTTCTGAGGGGCACAGGAGGAAAAGAAGAGCCTCCTAAGAACAAGTAATTCACATCTACTGCAAACAGTATCTCAAAGAACTAAATGGAATGGCAACACTCATAAAACTGCCAGTCAAGGGGAAAAAACCCAAGCACAGTCAAGCGTGATCGCACTGTGGGTACAACGTATGTACATAATGTACTGACAGAGGCAAAAAGCAGTATTTTGAATAGACAGGTTGAAAATTACCTAAATATAACACTGAATCAAATAAAGCATCATTGGAAGAACTGTATAAGACTTCATAATATGGAAATGAGGCAATAACCATCAGACACAGAGCTGAAAATCAGATTCCATCAGGAAACAGAATGGAGTTTATAATTTGCATGGCTCCACTTTATAATGTCATTTAGTGGCTTCCCTCGGAAGCCTGCGAAGACAGGTTTCTCTGCTGCAGGTCCAGCGAGGGCACCTGTATGTGCTCACAAGTCAAACTGCCATGTCCAAGTTTCAAACAAAGTACAACTTCTCTACATCCAGTGAGATGATCTGCAGGCTCGCCTGGGACCGCTCTGTGAAAGCACAAGCCTCCTGTGCCTCTCACATGGCCGGCTGGTGTCGCATGTATGCCTAGTTCTGCCTGGCACCACTTTGTCAATGCTCTGTTCATTAATTTAACAAACTATCAGGAGAATATGCCTGGAACGGGCAGCATTATCTTTCAACTTTCATTTAATTAAACTCTGCTAGTGCAATACGACAGTCAGCACATCACAGGGGGAATTATTTTAAGGATGAAGGTAAAAAGTATTCGAAGCCCTCACTTAAACAAGGAAGCATAATTTAAAATTGCCAGAGAATACACTATAATTTTTCTATAATATTAAAGATGTTAGTTCCAGACTTGGTAATTAATTAGATTCCATGGAGAAATTATTCTAACTTCCTTGATAGCAAAATGATGCACGTACCCAGGAAAGAGTGTGCCAGAGGACAGTCATAAACAGCCATCCCCAGCTGAATGAGGAGCAAGGGCTGCGTGCACGGCAGCACTCACGGCCTTCCCACCACACTGCCTGAATCCTGATCATCACACTGCGTGAGGGGGAGGGGCAGATGCTTGGAAGGATTCACAGGGAGGAGCCCCAGCAGGCCTGGGTGCCAGTGCATCCTGTCCCACCAACCGCCAGGGCCACCTCCCCAGCCTTCCACCAGGCCTCCCCACCCCTGAAGGTGCTGCTCAGGAAGCCAGCTCACCATCGATCCGGCTCACGAGTTCTTCCAACATCTTCACTTTCATTTGAATCCCAGGTTGGGCAAAAGTGTAGTTATCCTAAGGAAAAAAAAAATGTCTATCATCTGCATGTAAAATAAAACTGAGTTTCTAAACAGGAAATAAGCAGTTGAAATAACTTTATAGTAGTGAAAGTTTCACAACCTCACCAAGTCATAAATTGCTAGATATCAACCCAAAAAACAAATAAGGGTGTGCCACCACAGCACGCCAGCCTCGCCCCTGAGGGAAAGCCCACGCACTGATGTCAGAGGGCACCACAGCTCAGGAGTGTGGAGTGGTGGTGCTGCTGTGTGTAAATGTAAGATATTTACATTTAAGTGGAACAAGCAATTTAAATGCGCAGCTCATCCAGCAGAACCCTCTGCTGAGCTGACCACCTCCCTGGCACCAGAACAGCACACATTCAGCCTGCCAGGGTAATGATAAGGGGCAAAACTACCTGGCGCTGAAGTGCCCGCATCCCTGCCAGTCGGAGCGTGATGACACAGTTGCTGCCTGAGCCGGGGCACAGTGGGTGTGCTCAGATGAAGAGCACAGCTAAGCAGGGAGAGCCACAAGGAGGGAGGGTCATTGCAAACGGAAACTGGTGGGGGTGCCGACTCTGACTTAGGAGCTGCTGGCGCTGTGGTGGCTTACCCTCTGAGCCCCTGCCTTGCTATCTATTCTAAGACTGCTCCAAGGCTTAGGGTGGCACGTGGAAGAGGGTTCAAGACATAGGGGGCCCTCTAGGCTGCAGTAGTCAAACAGCCTGGGGGTGGGCAGAAGGAACACTGGCCCTGTGTGGGACAACACATGGACACACCACAGAGGCTCCCCTGTGTGGGACAACACATGGACACACCACAGAGGCTCCCTGAGGCACCTCAGCCAGTGCACGGGGCTCAACGGCACTCACACAGTAGCAGACCCAGTGCAGACCTGCCCGTATGCATGTGGGAGGCAGAATGACCATGTCACAGACCCACGTGACCTGTGGGCATGGCACCACACGTGGTAGAGGAACTAAGGCTCCCAGTGACCAAACAGAGGGAGCTCACCCTGACCCCCCAGGGTCCTGGACCACAAGGTCTCAACAGGTGGGAGGGAAGACAGGAGACAGAGTCAGCGAGGACTGTGGAAGGACCACCGCTACCATGCTCTGAGGATGAGAAGGGGCTGTGAGGCGGGGATGGGGCCTCTAGGCGACGCATTCTGCCCGGTCCCAGAGATGGGACACGGCCCCACAGACACTGACTGGCCTCAATGAGACTTCTGACTCCAGATCTGAGGTAACAAATCTGTTCTTTTAAACCACAATTTCTACAGTCATTTGCTACAGCAGCAATAAAAAACCAATATAAGAGATTTAAAGGATGTACTTTACAGGGGCCACTAAGACCCACTAAGAAATAAAAAGAAGATTGGGAGCCACCTCAGTGGAACTAGGCTTCTGAAGTACTCTAAGCCCAGGCTCTGACAAAAGTCTACAGCAGCTGTGCCCACACACAGTGACACTGAAGAAAGCCACATGAGCCTCAACAATGGGAAGCCAGGCCCCAGCTCAGTAAGGCTGGAGATCACGTGGCCTTGGTCTAAATAGACAGGCTCAGGTGTGCTCAGGCAGGTGCTTGATCACAACAAGCAGAGTCCCTATGGCCCTGCCACCTGCACACTCAAAGGTACCAGGCATCCACAGGCACCTGGGCAGGAAGGAGTTGCTGGCTTCACAGGCCAGGGTGTATGGGCAGCACAGGAGCAGCCGCCACCTTCCATCAGCACTCAGGAGCAAGCACAAGGGCTGGTCTGCAGCGGGCGCCCCTCGCTGGCAGGGCTAGGACTGGAGAACACTTGGGAGAACAGCATCACCAGAGCGGGTGCTGGAGCTGGCCCACCCGCAGACATCCTGTGTTGTCAGGGACAAGGCCACAGGGTTTACAATGTCCAAACAGAGAGGAAGCACAGCTGAGCCCGGGCAAAGGGATCAGGCCTGAGGAGCCCCCGCAGGACTGGGTAACAGCACTCACAGTACCCCGCTCCTGAGTCTGGTAGTAGGGCCTTTCCAGGCAGGCCCACATGGGCTGAGGACCACTTCAGGCCAGCAGCAGTCTCCAAGGCCAAAAGCCCAAGGTGAAAAGCACACACTGCGTCTGACAGCACCTCTTTGTGTCTGACTTCCTGTCACACACATGCATTTGCTAGCAGGAACAGGAGCAGCAAGCAACTGGCACAAAACTACAAAGAGCCACAAGATACTACAAGCCCCAGGAGTGGGAAGAACAGTCAGCCCTGACCCTTGGATGGGAGATCTCTTCAGTGGATTTTGAGTGACAGGCCCTGGATTCCAAACTGACACCTCTGCAAGGACAAAACCAAGAACTGCATTGTCCTCCTTGCTCAGAGTGACAGCAGACCGCCCAGCAGGAAGCATGGGCTCGGGACCATGGTCGCACCGGGATGGCCAACCCAGGGGCCCGGCGATGACTGCTTTCTAAGTCTGGTGAGCCAGTTCTCTGATGAGCTTATGGATCCTCCTAAAAGTTGAACTCTCAGAAGCGAGGGTGTCAGAGGCTCATGTCCAATGTACAGGACTTCTAGGCCCTAAAGGGGCCTCAGTACCCCACCAACTGAGACAGAGTGGCCACAAAAGGCAAGGAAAATTATAACCTTGAGTGCATGTGAACTTCAACAGGTGTAAGAAATTCTGGTCCTGGACTTCAATTCCTTTGAACATCATCATTTTTTGCCCTGAACTCAGAAAGGTTAGCCTATTCTCCCAGGCAGCTAGATAACAGACCAAGGTCTATTTTTAAATCTGGGATGTGTTTACATGCTGCCATTTAACTACATGGAGGGATCGCTAATGAGCCAGGCTCAACAGCACGGCTGGTAGGATCAAGGATGAGATGAACTGGAGAGTGCTTTGCAGCCTCAGGTGCAGAGAGGCCATGCAGACCATTCAATACCCTGTGATGGCAGATTGCAGAGCCATCAGGAGCACACCCCAGCAGTCCACAACCACCAGGGTTGTCCCAAGAGAACACCCGAAGGAACAGGCATCTCACAGGGGACTGGACGGAGCTAAAGGACTGTGTGTGTCCCTGACCGCCCACCTAGTTGATCAGGGAGGGACCTCATGGCTCTGCAAACAGCAAGGTGAAGAAGCTGAGAGGTGACACTTGTCGCAGACAAGTGGGGTCTGCTTCCAATCAAAGGAAGCTTAGCTAGTAACTCCTGTCCTTTATGTCTAGAAGCACCACCCCCAAGGAGATGATCCACTAACACCCCAAAAACACATGGCCTGGGGTGCAGCCCCCTAGCGTGTCTCAGAGTCAGCTGCCCCCTGGAGGCTCTGCTGTACAGGAGAGCGGCCCCACTGGCTGGGAGCCGAGACTGGACAACCCTGGGACTCAGTCAGCTGGTTCACATTAAAATAGGATCCAATCCTCTCATTTATCAGGAATAAAAGGTTTTCTTTGGTCTCTATATACCATTTATCTTCTTCAATTTGTTCAAACTCAGAGATGGAAGATAGATTATCAGAAATCCAAACAATAGGTAAAGAACAACACCCACGAGTCTATGAAAAGAAAAAAGATCCAGCTCCAAAAGCCAATGGAGCATACTGGGGAGGGCTTTACCTGACATGGTAAAGCACAGGAGTCTGGCTGGACACTCACTGCCTGGGCCTGCACTGGTGAATGAGTCCAAGATGCAGGTTGCCCTGCCCAATGGCCAGGAAGCCTTTAAGGGGCACTTCAAAGAGACAGACACTAACACTCCAGATTCCAGAGCCAGACAGCTGTGAGAGAAGGTGTGAGGAGAAGGAGGGCCTCTCAGGGGGAAGCACTGGCCGCTCTGGCCTCCACCAAGGCCTCCAGGCAGACCAGGGGCTCGCTGGGGCACTCTCTCCCAGCAGTCCCCACACCAGCACACCTGGCCAGAAAACATCTGCCACGCGAGGACATGCACGGCAGCAAACAGAAGCAAGGCCTGCACACCTGCAGAAACGCAGGAACAACACTGACATTGCTCCTTCCCAGAAAGGAGCGTGCATGTTCTTTCAAAGTGAGACTTTTATTTTGGGTCTTTATTTTAAAGGAGGCAAACTACAAAGCGTATGGACTAGAGGGAAGGCGGCAGGTTTGCGGACAGGGCAGCCTCCTACAAGCTGCGGTACAGAAGCAACAGCAGCGTCAGCAGGCAGAGCCCCAGGGGACCCCACTCACCTGCACCTGCCGCCTTCACCACAGCAAACAGCACTTCCGACTCTTCAGAAGAACAAACCTTCCAAGAAAGCATTTGGAGGAGAGTGGATATGAGCTTCTAGTCAGCTCAGCTGGAAGGGCTCAGAGCACCCACCTGCTAGACCTGCCGTGCAGAGACAGCATCTCTGACAGAGCATCTCCCAACTGCACCAGGGAGCCACCTCCCTGCAGCCTCCAGTGCCCCTTCCTGGCCAACCTCACCCTGACAGTACTATGTTCAATAAACACTTACTAATGTCTCCTATGGGCCAGAAAATTAAGCCCCAAGGATCAGTGCTGTGCAAAGTGTGGGCAACAGCAGGCCTGGGTCCTGCAGTGTGCAGCCAGTCCCTGTCTGGCATCTGGAAACCTGCATAGAGCAGATCCCACCATTCCCTAACCGGGAGTGGCTCACTGCGCCTAACCACACAGTGTGGCTCCAAACAGCACCTGCTTCACTTCTGGAGTCTGGAATTTGAGTTCATGTCAGGCAGAGGCACTTGTATGACCAGTCCCCAACAACACCCTGAGCCCTAAGTCAGTGCCAAGCTTCCTTTGTGTTATCATAGCCCCCAGCTGGAGAAATTAGGCATGTCCTGTGTGGCTCCACTGGGAGAGGACTCCAGAGGTCCTGGTTTCCACTGGCCTCTACCTCATTCACTCTTTATCAGCTGTCAGTGCAGCTCGGCTGATCCTGTGAGCCTCCACACCAGGCTAGGTCTGGGGTCCTGACATGGTGGGGAGAAATACAGGCCGAGTCCCTCCATTCCCAGAGCTAGCAGTCTGTAGCTAAACAAACACTCATCACACAACTCACGTAGCACATGTGTGGAACCAACTGTGCCTTGCTGTATGGCACAGAACAGGGCTGAGCTAGAAGACCACTCTGAAGATCTGGGACCTGGGCTGAGCCGAGAACAGTGGTTCTGCGTAAGCAGGCAAAGAAGGGAGAGCTCCATGTGGCAGCACCACAAGGGCCCTCGGGAGCATGGCACATCCAGAAAGGAGGAAGGCCCGGGGACCCCCGGGGAGCACGGCACATCCAGAAAGGGAGGAAGGCCCGGGGGTTCTAGAGAACATGGCACATTCTAGGAAGGGATTCCCAGGGGCCCTAGAGCATGGCATGTTCCAGGAAGAGAACAAGGCCAGGGGCCCTTGGGAGCATGGCACATCCAGGAGGGGAGGAAGGCCCAGCAACCAGGAGTGAGGGACAATACAGAAGCCAGGAAAGACAAGAAAAAGCTACTCTGAGATGGAAGGATGTTATAGTTAGCCGGTGAGAAAGATGCAAAGCTGTCCAATGAGGTTAAGGAGGTGGAAATGGGGGGCAGGCACCATGGTTACAGGATTTGCATTTGAAAAGATGCTTCTGGCTACACAGTATAGAAAGAAGGGAAAAGGACCAAAGAAGATGGGGGATATCGGTCATAAAACAACTGCTGTGACCTAGGCAAAAATATGATAAGAACACTGCGCTGGCTAAAGGTGCACCCAAACTGTCCAAGCCACTTCCTTCTGACCTGGGCTAGAGGGGATTTGGAACTTGAATGTAGGGCTTCACATTTATTCCTATTAGGTTATTCAGTTGATTGGTTCTCAGCTGGCATTCTGGGTAGCTGAACTCAATCTGAATACTGATCCTATCATCTATCACATTAGCTGTCCCTCCAAGTGCACTGGCTACATTGATACCCTTGATATCTTCATTACAGTCTCTGAGAAGAGGGAAGGACAAGGACAAGAACATGGCCCTGCACCACGCCTCTCAGATGCCACAAGCAGAGCAGAGAGGGACTGTATCTAAGCAGCGTGGGTAACTCCTGGCTTTTCCTGCTAGCTTAATTTCTCACATTTCCTGTTTCTCATCAGTTCAACAGAGAGAGAGATGCCTCGTCCCGAGGGCACTAGGGTATAAGTGTCTGTATCTAAAAGGACCTCCAACAGCTTACACCCCAAGTGTGAACCCAACCTCCTGTCCTAACTCCCACACTGCTGCTGGCCCCGGCACAGCAGTTAGGGCTGAAGGATCCAGGGCCACGGCACAGCAGCCGGCACTCCTGCTGCAGACGACCTCAGAGGCAGGAAGGCGAGCCACACACCTGTGTGCAGACCCAGGATGACCACGGGCACAGAGTGGGACAACAGTGCCTCTGGGCTGTCTGTGATGGAATGCAGACACCTGGGTGAGCAATGAAGCCACCACCAAAAGGGCAGCCAGCCAGTGGGCTGACATGGAAGTGGACTCAGAAGCCAGGCTGGAAAGGCTAAGTGCTGGAGGACTGCATGAGGGGACATTCTGAAAAACCGAAACTGTGGAGACTGGGGGTTCACAGGGGTTCAAAAAGGAGGAGGGAGGGATGTACGGGCGTGCACAGGGCAGCTCCAGAGCCATGAAACAACTCTAGGTGACACCGCCATGGTGGACTCACGTCAACAGACATTTGTCAAAACCCACAGAATGTTCAGAAATTAAGAGATTAAGATTAACCTTAATTAAGAGAGTCACGATGGCAGAGTGGAGAAAGGCTGTGTTGCAGCCACTCAGGACTCAGCAAGAGCTCGGCCTCAGCGGATTCCCTGACGTTCAGTGTTGGACATTCAGAGACTCTTAGGGACTCAGAAATCCGGTGCACTGAACACAGGACAAAGAGGAGCACAGTGGGGCCATGCTGGGGGCAGCAGCGCCCGTTCACCAGAGTGCAAGGACAACACAGAGAGAAATGCAGCCAGCAGGTCTGTGCAGAACCACCTGCGGGTCAGAAAAGCAGCCTCAACTGAGCTGCAGGGCCAGCTGGTGTTGGAAAAGTGCCCTGTGTCCCTCCGCTGGCCATGGAGACAGGCAGGGCCATCTTGAGGAGGCCACGCTGCAGCTGCTGCTCCTGCAGAGCCAGGAGGTCACAGCAAGCATTGCCACACTGTCCTGGTGGCCCGCAGCCTGGCCCAGGGGTGCCCAGCAGAACACAGCTGAGCCCGGCACAGAGAAGACTGTGCCCAGGGCGCGCGAGGCCGAGCAGGAGGGAGCACAGCTCATGCAGGCTGGTGGCTCCAGGACCAGCTGAGGCAGGCGGGGATCTGAACAGGAGGTCAGAGCTGCAGAGTGTGAGACCTGTGAAGGGTGCCCTCCCTCCCCGCCTTCCTGGCAGGTCCCCCCGGCAGAGATCAGCATCAGCACAGCCCGGGTTGTGTGAGCTAAACCCCAGAGCACACGTCACCCCACACAGTCCCAAAGGCCTGGTTCCAGCCTCCAAAATGCCGCATCTGGAGCTCAGCAGTGGCCACACCCCGAGGGCACAGACCTGGTCTGTCTGGACCAAACCCCGTGGACACTTGTCACTCCATCCCACCTCGCACTGCGGGAAGGGAAGGGGGGGCCACTTCAGCCATCGGCGGCACCAGGCCGCTCCAGCTGGCAGCTGGCTAAGCACCAGGGGAGGAGGCTGACAGCCCCGCCCCTGCTCACCGCGAGGGGTGCGCACCCAAGAGCAGAGGGAGCAGGGCGTGTGGCAGGCAGTGGCCTCCACCCAAACTTCTTATTTTGGTTTTTGTTTCTCTCTCCTCTCTTCTCCAATAAACCAGCTCTCTTGTTCTTTCTCTTTACTTCTTTTGATTTTTAATTTATTTTTTTCCTCTTTTAAAGCCATCACTTCCAATATCTCTTCTGCATTCTCTGTTCAGACTTTGAATATTCTCAACTTTCTTTTACCTTTCTATCACATGTCCTTTTCTCTACATGAACTGTATTCTCTCTCTCTCTCTCTCTCTCTCTCTCTCTCTCTCTCTCTCTCTTTCTTTTGGTGCTGGGGATTGGCCTCAGGGGCATTCGACCATGGAGCCACATCCCCAGCCCTATTTTGTGTTTTATGTAGAGACAGGGTCTCACTGAGTTGCTTAAGGCCTCGCTGTTGCTGAGGCTGGCTTTGAACTCGCGATCCTCCTGTCTCAGCCTCCCAAAGTCCTGGGATTACAGGTGTGCACTACCGCATCCAGCTTATTCTTACCATCTTTTAGAACTAACTATTTGGTTTACATAATTCCTGACCCCACCATTAGCTATTAGTACTGTATATGGCAAATGTCCCTGGCTGTTTGCCTAAACGCCAGGCCTACCTCATGGCTATTTACCATTGTTACCATGGCAACTGCTCGCCACACCACTCCTGCTTCTATGGTAGTGAGCATCACAGACGTCCTAGTAGACTCAGGTATTTATTTCCATCTCGTCTTCCGCCCTTGCTGTTGTTTCCCTCCTGTCATGTGAGCACTGGAGATCTACTGCACATGATGAGCTCACAAAACAAGACCCTGCTGCCGAGCCACATCTGAAGCCCAGCCGAGAGACAGTGCGACCGGCTCCACAAACAAACTGACCACACTCCAACTACAATGAGAACAGTGGAGGCAAAAAGCCCAGACCAATGACAGGCTTGAAGTAGAAAGAGCGGGAAGGGGAGGACCTGAGGGTCTACCATGGATATCCCTCCTACAGTGGAAGAGACTGCAGCCACACCTACGAAGGGGCTCCACCTGACCGCACCCACACCCACAGAAGAGCTGCTGCGGAAGGAGAACAACCACAGAGGCTGCCACACAACACCACCACTGCCTCCCCAGGAAGGACTCCACCCTCACATGACCTAAAGGGAGAGTGGGATTCTCAAGCTGTGATGCCATACAGCTTGCATCAAAACAGACTGATCATCACGGGAGAACTAGCAGGGAACTCTACTGCAAGCCCACTTGGAAACATACCGAAAACCTCACAACACCCTGATACATTAGAACCTATCAGAACCTCCTGGACACTGAGAAGGCAGTTCTGAAAGGAAAGAATATAACTAAGAAAGTCGAAAAGATCCCAAATAAGCATTTCATGATGCATCTCAAGGCCCAGAAACACCAGAATAAACCAATCCCAAAGTCAGCAAAAGGATGGAAATATTAAAATCAGGGCCAAAATAATGAAATGGAGGAAAGAAATAATACTATAAAGAATCACTGAAACAAAGAGCTGACTTCTTGAAAAGATAAAAATGATACGTAGCACGGTGACACACGCTAGTAATTCCAGTGGCTCAGGAGGCTGAGGCAGGAAGATCGAAAGTTCAAAGCCAGCCTCAGCAAAAAGCAAGGCACTAAGAAAATCAGTGAGACCCTGTCTCTACATAAAACACAAAATAGGGCTGGGGGTGTGGCTCAGTGGTCAAGTGCCCCTGAGTTCAATCCCCAGTATTCCCCCATGCCACCCCACAAAAGGATAGGTAAACACTTGGCCAAATTGACTAAAAGAAAAAGAAAGAAGACCCAAGTGAATAAAATTAGAAATGAAAAGGAAAAATCACCAGAGACATCAAAGAGATCCAGTGAATCATTGCGGACTATTTTAAAAACTTCCACTCTCATAAGCTAGAAAACCTTCAAGAAAAGGATACCTTTCTAGACACACTTGACCTGCCAAAATTAAATCAAGTAGGTACAGAAAACATAAGCAGACTGGTAACAAGCAACAAGATCAAAGCAGTAATCAAAAGCCTTCCAACAAAGAAAGCCAGGGCCAGATGAGTTCTCAGCTGAATTCTCCAGACCTTTAAAAAGAACTAATGCCAATGCTCTCAAATTATCCCACGATTTCTCACGAAATAGAAAGGGATGGAACATTTTGAAATTCATTTTATGAAACCAGTATCATTCGATACAAAAACCAGATAATGGACTCATCAAGGAAAGAAAACTACAGACCAATAACCTGATAAATTCAGATGCAAAAAAACACCCCTTAATACTAACAAATCATATGCAATAACACATTAAGAAAACTGTACATTCCAAGAACGCAAGGATGGTTTAACATAGGCAAATCAATAAATTAAACACATCACGTAAATAGAATTGTAGCAAAAAATCACAGCCCATGTCAAGAGATGCAGAGAAGACCTCCAACAAAATGCAGCACTCACTCATGATAAAAAGTGGGGGCTACGTATAAACAAGCTAAAACCAATCTCATATTAAATGGGGAAAAATTGAAAGTATATCCTTTAAAATTAAGAGCAAAAATTATGACATTTGCAGGTAAATGGATGGAGTTAGAGAATATCATGCTAAGCAAAGTAAGCCAATTCCAAAACACCAAAGGCCAAATGTTTTTTCTGATATGTGGATGCTGATACATAAGGGAAGGGATGGGGCAGTGCCAAGGGAAGAATGGACAAACATTGGGTTGACCAGAGGGAAGGGGAGGGGGCAGGAAGGTGGGAAAGATGGTGGAATGAGACAGACATCATCACTCTAGGTACATGTACGACTGCACAAATGGTGTGACTCTACATCACGTACAACCAGAGAAATAAACAGTTGTGCTCCATTTGTGTACAATGAGTCAAAATGCATTCTGCTGTCATGAATAAATAACTAGAATAATAAAAATTAAAAATTAAAACTAAATAAAATCAAGAGCAAAGTGAGACAAGGATGTCCACTACTCTTGTTGAATAAAGAACAAGAAATTCTAGCTAGAGCAATTAGGTAAGAGAAGGAAATAAGATAGATAAAAATTAAAAAATCGAGAAGTCAAAACATCACTGTTTGCACGTGATATGATCCTATACTTAGAAGATCCAAAAAACTCTATCAGAAGACTGTGAAAGTTAAGAAACAAATTCAATAAAGTAGCAGTTACAAAATCAACATACAAACATCAATAGCTTTCCTATAAACCAATAATGAAGCTGTTGACAAAGAAATTGGGAAAACAATCCCATTCATAGTAGCTTCAAAATATTAAAATACCTAAGAATAAACCTCATCAAGGAGATGAAAGATTTGTCATGAAACCTATAAAATACTGAGGAAAGAAATTGAAGAAGATATAAGATACACCTCCCATGTTCATGGATAGGCAGAATTGATACTGATAAAATGACCACATCACCAAATAATATACTGCTTCAAAGCAACCCCATCAAAACACCAATGACATTCTTCACAGAACTTACAAAAAAAAAAAGATCTAAAATTATTCAGAAGAAGTAAAGACCTAGAAATACTAAAAAGCAAATTCTAAAATTAAAAAAGCTATGCTGGAGGCATCATTATACCAGACTTCAAATTATACTACAGAGCTACAGTAACAAAAACTGCACATTATTGACATAATAAAAGACAAATAGACCAATGAAACATAATAGAAGACAAAGAAACAAATTCACACACCTATAGTGAGCTGATCCTTGACAAAGGCATCAAAAACATACACTGAAAAAAAAATAGAGTTTATTTAACACATGGTGCTAGGAAATCTGGTTATCCATACGTAGAAGAATGAAATTAGGCCCTTACCTCTGACCCTGCATGAAAGTCAACTCAAAATGTGCCAGACACATAGGAATTAGAACAGAAACCATGCAGCTCCCAGAAGAAAATGTAGGGTCAACACTGCAACATACAGATACAGGCAACAACTTTCTCAATAGGACCCCAATATTGCTTTAAGGGGGGCTGTGTGGGTCCGCTTGACGAGTTGGGGGTCCTGAGAGACGGGAAAAGAAGGGGTTCCCGGGGAAGACAAAATAGAGTCTCCCAGGATGGTGATGGTTCGCGGGGCCACTCTCCCCAGACCCGAGGGTGTAGGTAAAGAACTGCTCTGCCGGAGTGAGACGCAGAAACACCCAGAGCGCGAAGCAGGAACCCCGTCTATTCCAGAAAGTGCAGAAGCTTATATACACTCCTGGACCAATCAGGTCCAAAGGTTACAACAAAGGGGTGCTCTCTGTCAAGAGCACCGTCTATTAGCATAGAATGGGGAAAGATGGAGGGGAGGGGTTGAAGGTATGGAGAGTGCTCCTGCGCTTCAAGGCTAAAGAAATAATGCCCAGAGTTAATAAACAGGATGTCATCAAGTTAAAATGCTTCTGCATAGCAAAGGAAACAATAAAGAATGTGAAATGAGACTCTAAAGAATGGGAGAAATTCTTTGCTAGCTACTCTTCTGACAAGGGGGATTAATGTTCAGAATATATAAAGAACTCAAAACACACAAAAAAACCCCAATTGATAACTGGGCAAATGAACCAAATAGACATTTCTCGAAAGAAGAAATACAAATGGCTAACAAATATATTTTAAAATATTCAGCATCTTTAGCAAGTAGGCAAATGGAAATCAAAACTATACTGAGATTTCCATCTCACTCTAGTCAGAATGGCAGCCATGAAGAATACAAACAATAATAAATGCTGGTGAGGATGTGGGGAAAAAGGAACACTTTTATACTGTTGGTGGGATTATAAATTAGTACAACCACTATGGAAATCAGTATGAAGGTTCCACAAAAGACTAGGAATGGAACCACCATATGACCCAGCTGTACCATTCCTTGGTGTTTGCCCTAAAGAATTAAAGTTATCATACTATCACAATACATGCATAACCATGTTCAGAGCTGCAAAATTAATAATAGCCAAATTACAGATCTGTCCATCAGTGGATGGACAGATAAAGAAACTGTGCTATATATACACAATGTGTAGGAGCACTCCTCATACCTTCAACCCCTCCCCTCCTTCTTTCCCCATTCTATGCTGATGGACCCCATTGTTTGTAACTTCGGGGGACCATGATTGGTCCAAGGATCATTCTTAAGCTGTTGTACTTTCTGGAATAAACGGGTTCTGTATCTCGCTCTGGCAGAACAGTATTACCAGCTCCTGGAGTCTGAATGAAATGATTCTGCAACCATCCACTCCATACCCCGTCCTGCGGGACCCCATTTCGTCCTTCCTGAGGAACCCTTCTCATCCCCCTGGACCCCAACTCGTTGGCAAACCCACGCAAGGAACAACATAAAACAACATTTGGCGACCTCATGCTCTAGGGCTTGCTCGACTCCGTGGTAAGTGAACTTGTGGTGGTCCCCCGTATTTCTTGTCTTGCTGGTGAAGGTAACACCAGCCTTTTTGTAATTGTACTCTGTGTCTGTCTGTCTTTGTGTGATAACATTAGGTCATGGAACATATTTCCACTTCCTGGTTCGTCTGGCAGTCGCCCATATGGGTCTGATCAATCCAGTGACTGGAACCACCACAACCCTGATTCTAAACATTTCTGTGTTTTTGTCTCTCCTAAACCCAAACTCTCAATCTCCTTCCTCTTCCCAAAATCCTCATAGTTTTTTGTTTCTGTCCCCTTTGCTGTCGGTTTCTTTTTGCTAGCGTTTCCTCTTACTTTTGGGAAACTGCCCCTGGTGGCTGCCCCACCCCA
>CM053403.1:2574008-2589754 GCA_028644305.1 Xerus rutilus
TCTACTGAAAAGGAACCTTCTTTGAGATTGTTGGATGCATTATTTACCCTTAACTCTCTCACTTTTGACAAACAAGGCCTCAAGCAATCCGACACTGGGGTCCATTTACCTTCCCTACCCGCCTTCCCTCGGTGCAATGAAAGGACCCCTTGACCTTTCAATGGAAGGGCCCAGACCCTCTGCTCACACAAGAGTGAGGCTATGCTTGCGTCTTCCCCCTCGCAGAATCTAAGCCCCTTTGAATCCCAGCCAGGAATATTCCTCCAAGCCTCTCGAGAGGGCAACATAACTCCCCACCTGAAGAAAGAAGCCCCTTCCATGAGTACCTAGACCAAAGCTAATGTTGTCTTTAACCCCTCTATTCTTCAAAAGGTGTGATCAGCTCTGTTGGATCCATCCAATTGGGTTATCACTGGGCTTGGGGTTCTAAGCCTTCTCTTGGTCCTTCTCTTTGTCAAATATATAAAAAGATAATTAACCAAACTAGAAACTAAACAAGCTCTCTTAGTTCGTATTGTTAAAGAATCACAGGAACACAAGAAAATTCCCACCATATAGATCACAGCCCTCAAGAACATGTAAGAAGCTCGCCCACCCCATCTTAGCTGGAAATACAAGGCTTCACAGCTTCAGCCGATCCTAACCCCAAATCCCCTTCCTTCCCAACCCCACCCAACCCCATTACCCCTCTTTTAGGAGAGGACTCATCTCAGGGCATGTTCACATGGGCTGGTTAGCCAATGGCAGGTAAGATGCTCTGATGAGCATGACCTAAGACAAGCACAGTCTCATTTGCCCCCTCTCATTCACACAGGCTGGTTAGCCAATGACGAGTAAGATGCTCAGATAGATGGGTACAACCTAAGACAGGCACAGTCTCATCTGCCCCCCGCCCTATGCAACACGTAGGAGTTTGGAAATCCAGCAGAATGATTCTCTCCCATGAGGAGATTATCACAGATCCCTCCAAAACGCTTCCTTATGGGCCACACCAGGCCTCGCTGACCTTTCAAATAAAAGTAAAAAGGGGGATATGTAGGAACACTCCCCATACTTTCAACCCCTCCCCTCCTTTTTTCCCCATTCTATGCTGATGGACCCCATTGTTTGTAACTTCAGGACCATGACTGGTCTGAGGATCATTCTTAAGCTATTGTACTTTCTGGAATAAACAGGTTCTGCATCTCGCTCCAGCAGAGCAGTATTACCAGGCCCTGGAGTCTGGGTGAAGTGACTTTGTGACCATCCACTCCACACCCCATCCCACGGGACCCCATTCCATCCTTCCTGAGGACCCCTTTTCATCATCCAGGACCCCAACTCATCAGCAGACCCACGCAAGGCACGGCATAAAACAACAGTGGAGTTTAGTTTGGTCATAAAGAAGAATGAAATTAAGTCATTTCTACAGAAATGGATAGAAAGCATTATGTTAAGCAAAATAGGTCAAACTCAGAAAGTCAAGGGTCATATGTTTTCTCTCATTTGTGGAAGCTACAGAAGGTAAAGGAAAAAAAGGTGGGATGGAGAATCTCATGAAAACTAAAGGGAGATCAGTATAGTAGAGGAAAGGGACCAGGGGAGGGAGAAAGAGAGAATGGGGAAATATTGGGGAACGATACTGACCAAATTATATTGTTATATCATGTGCATGTATGAATGTATAACAATGAATCCCACTATTATGTATACTTATAATGCACCAATAAAAACTATGAAAGAATGTCTCTGATTATAAACTATGGGCTTAAACTGATAGGAATATACCATACTGGCTTATAAATCATAACAAATGTGCTACACTAATGAGTGATATCCATAAGGGGAAAAAAAATTGTTGAGGAAGGGAGGTGAAGGGGTATTGAGAACTTGGTGTTCATTTTTTATGCAAACCTAAAAACCTGCTCTAAGAAATAGTCCATTAACTTTCCAAATATACTTAATTCATGAAAAAGGAAGTGGAAATCAAAAAAGATGAAGCCAACAGAAAATAGCAAAATGGCAACCTAAATCCCATCTATGCAATTACATTGTACACATTACATGAATGTGTATGAACTAACTACACACTAAAAGGATAAGGAAACAGGCTTTCTATAAGAAATTCACTTATTAAGTAAGACAGAAGCAGATTAAGAGCAAAGAGAACACCTCTAAAACACCAACATTAAGAACTTGGAAAGGCTTGTTTACCATCAAATGAGCGAGACCTCAAGACAGAATCATAGCCAGAAGTAAAGAGAAATATGTCATTATTAGTAAATAACAAACATACAAATTCATCAAGATAATACAATAATCCTATATGCGTACATAATCAATGACCAAGATTCAACAAATGTGACACAAACCTGACAAAATTAAAGGAAACTGCCATCAACAGTTATAGTTAGTAAGTTCAAAAGTCCTCACTCAGTAACTGACAAAAAAAAAGTAGACACAAAACCAAGAAGGGTAGAGAAGACAGGAATGACACTACCAACCAGAATAACTTAACAGAGACTGAAATGTCCCCCAACAAACAGAAGACAGGTCCTTTTGAAGAACTCATGAAAACCGAGACAGTCCATATGTCTAAAACAAGACTCAATTTAGTTACAAATATAAGGAATCAAAGACATCATTGTAAAATGTTTCTATTGGTTTTAAAAGAATAATTTGATATACAGTAAATACCAAGACATCAATAAATTAGACAACCTGTTTAGAATGGCAAAATTCTTTTTAAAAAATTAACAAATTAACAAGAGAAGAAATAGAAAATCTAGATAGCCCTAACCAGGGCAGAAATTGAGTTTATATTTTCTCACAAAAAAAATTCCAGGCCAAGATGCCTCCACTGTTGAATTTGATCTAATATTTTAAAAATAATTAGTACTGACTTTAGCCCAGTGTGGTGGCACACAGCTGTATCCTAGAAACTCAGGAACCTGAGGCAGAGGAGCATAAGTACAAGACTAGTCAGCAACTGTGAGACCCTGTCTCAAAATTTAAAAAGGCTGGAAATGCAGATATAGCTCAGAGGTAGAATGGCCCTGGTTCAATCGATATCTTGTACCCAAAAAAAGAAAAGGAAAAAGGAAAAAAACTGATCTTACATGAAGTTATTCAGAAATTACAGAAGCATTTTATGAAGCCGCCATTTCTCTAATGCCAAATAGAACATGACATTGGGAAAAAAGAAAACTATAGACAATCCTTCCTCCTGAACAGGAGGAAATCATGGAAAAAAATATATTGTCAGAGAGAATCCAGAAATATATAAGAAGGTTGTATTTTTATGACAAAAATGACAAAATGGGATTTACCTCAGGACAAGGCAGGTTTATATCAAGAATGCAGGTTGGCTTAGCATTCAAAAATTAATCAATGCCCTTCATTACATTAACAGAATAAGGAAAATTATATCATTTCAATGGGTGCAGAAATAACATTTCACAAAATAACAATTCTTGGTTTTCAAAAAATCTCTGCAAACAATGATCTGTCTTCCTGTTCTTCATCTCCCATGTACCAATAATTCTAATATCATCCTACACTTCCATTATATACCTACCAAGCATTCTTCAAATATATACCACACGCACACACCCCAAAACCAGGGATCCTATAAAACATTCAGACCCTTTTTCTACAAAAAGACAACAGTTAACATTGAACTTAAAAGTAATAGTCTGGATACTTTACCCTCTCCCACAATATCTACAATAAAGCAAAAATGTCTTTTCCCATCACTTCTATCAACATTGCACTTGAGGTCCTTGACAATGCAATATTTCAAGACAAGAAATAAAAGTCAAACTTATTTGCAAGAAAGAAGTAACACCCTCTTTATTTGTTGATGACATCCTTGTGCACACAGAAAATCTGAAAAGCTCCTAGAATAAGTGGGTTTATTAAGAAAAATTACCTGAAAAAATGATGTGGTATATTTCCCAAAAGTAGTCACAGCAATATTTACTATTCCATGTGCTATTTTAGGATGTGACCATGCCACTCCTATATCAAGAGAGAGAGTCTAATTGCCCTCTCCTTGAATCTTGGTAGGCTTGAGTAGAGGAGACACCACTTCAGAGTCACAACATGAGTATAATATGTGACTTCTGAGGCTCATTCATGAAAAATGAAACTCATACGTTACTGGAAGATCTTAGAATCATGTAAGACCAGGCACCAAACCTTTAAATGAATGACCACAAGAATCATCTTGTGGTCAGCCTTCAAGTCTTCCACCCGAGCCTGCAGACATTGTGGTGTATGGACAAGCAGACCGCATCCTCCCTGACTGAAGCCCAGACCCACAGAAAATACGGGGAGGGAAGGCAGAAGGAAGAGGAGAGAAAAAGAAAGAGACAGACATGGTAGTTTAAACTCAGCAAGTTTGGGAAGAATTTGATATGCAGTAATAGTAACTAGATAGCTATTCTAGTTTTTTAAAATCAGTTGTTTTTTATATACCTGTAGTAAAGAAAACACCAAAGTTATCCCATGTGAAGTAGTATAAAAACAACCAAAATGTTTAGAAATAAATTCAACAAAATACGAGCCAAACCTACATGTGAAAACTACAAAATATCTGTGAGCACAAATTAAAGATTATCCAAGTAAAAAAAAATATTTTGTTATTTCAAGAGCTGGTAATGAATTTTTAGTTAGGATGCAGAAAACTACTAACCACAAAGAAAAAAAAAAGAGTTAGCTTTTATTAAAACTAAACATTTCTGCTCCTCAGAAGACACTGTCAAGAAAATAAACTAACAAGCCATGATTGCAAGAAAATATTCTCAAAATAAATATCTCAAAGGATTGCTATGCAGCCTAAATGAAGAATATGAGGGAAATGTAAAGTTGGTAAAACTGTATTCTGATGTGGAAAATCTTGAATTTATAGGCACAGTTGATGGGTGTGTAACATGGTACAATCATTTTGGTGAAAACATTTGGCTCTATTTGGGAGACAGGAGGGTACTGGGGATAGAAGTCAGGGGCACTCTATACTGACCTACATCCCCAGCCCTTTTTATTTTTATTATTTTTTAAGACAGGGTCTCATGAGTTGCTTAGGGCCTTGCTAAATTGCTGAGGTTGGCTTTGAATTTGCAATCCTCCTGCCTCAGCCTCCTGAGTCCCTGGGATTAGAGTGGAGTGCCACTGCACCACCCCCATGTGGCTCTGGCTCTTTCTTATAAACACTAAACTCCTTCTACACTATGACCACCAACTGGACTCCTTGATATTGACCCAAGAGAAATAAAAGATGTCAAAAAGATGACCCATACATGAATGTCCACAGAAACTTCATTCATAACACCCTGACTCCCACCAGCAGGAGCATGGATAAACTGTAATATATTCAGACAAAGGAGAACTTGGTAATTAAAGAGAATAAACTATTCACTCAAGCATAAACATGGATTTTTATGTTTTTCAATGCTATTTTAAATTAAATTTTTTTAATTTTCATTTTTAAATTGCTTGCTGCTCAATGAGTCATTCTTAATGAATCTTCCTTTGCAGCCCAGTAACTAACACATTCTTTTCTGTTTAATAAAACTTTCTAAATGTTGCCAGGAACCCTCAGTTTTATCAACCCAACTGTAAAATCACCCTCAGACTCTTCCACACCCAGAGCACGCCTTGTCTGGAACTGGGTGTCTTCACCATGTGTAAGTGGACAAGGTGCCTCCTCCATCCTCTGCAGTCCACAGGCTCTGGTTTCAGGGCTACCTGCTACCTGCTCCCTGCTCCTCGGGGCGAGGACTGCTCTCCTTGACATGCACAGGCACCACCTAGAGCTGAGGGGCGAGCTGCTCACCACCTCTTCCCGGAGCAACCACTAGCCCCATTTTGTTCTTCTGCCATTGAACTAGGTGGCAGAAGAGAGGAGAAGCATCCCAGGACAAAGGCTGATCTAGTCTCAGCTGTTGGAGCTCACTCCTGAGGCTCCCAAACCATGCCTCTGGATTTCTTTTGGCTTCTCTCTGTGGAGCAACGGCTTTAAGAACAGGAAATTCTCCAAGGTTTCCACAAAAGCTCTCACCTCATCTGGCCCTGTGCACCTCCCTGGCACCTTCTTCAATGAACTCACCAGAGCCCTGCTTGAGAGCAGCCCCCAGACCAAGGTAAAGCCATGCTAGCCCCAATCCCAGGCCTGGTGGTTCCAGCCTTCTCACTGGCAAATTCCAAAATAACAGAGCCACTTCCCCCATTCTTACTGCAGGCCACCAACCAGTTCTGAGATTGAATAATTCTTCCCCAGGGAAAAGAAATGTAAATGGCTAATTATAAAAGGCGATGGTTCTTTTCTACTGAAAGAAGCTGTCCTGCTAAGTAATGAATCCAAGAGTAATAGAATGACTTCAGGGTAGGCAAAGACGGAAGCTGTAATTCAGGAAGCAATGGCGTGAGCGTGTGTAGAGAGATGAAAAGACTGGCAAGCACACAGGAATAGTCCCCTGGGAGGACATGACTAGCTGGGAACTTCTAACTGTACCCTGACTTTAGACCCTGGGGAGGAAAGGGCCAGGACCCCATGGAGGCCTCAGCTTCCACCCCAGAAGGCTCACAGCCTGTCTCAAAGCCAGTCTCAGCAGGCCCGAAACCAGCATCCTATTTCAATGCAACCATTTTAAAAGAGATATTCAAGAAACAGAACTGGATAAGATGTATTTCTGTGATCTACACCAAAAATCACCCCCAAAATGTAGATCCTAATCCCATTAGCATTAAAAAGGCACCATCCATGACACCAAGGAGAAAAGGAAAGGCCTGCCAAGTGATCCCAAATGCAAACCTGTTGCTGGCACCCTCACAGCACACCTGTGAGGCCTAGGGATGAATCTGCCCTGCCAGAGGGTGGGGAGCCCCAGACGTGCTGCATCTCACAGGGAGAGGGAGCCCCAGAAACCCACACCCAGCCCACCTGCACACACTGAGCTCACAAGGAGCAGAGAACAAGACACACAGGGACGCTCAGGGACGTGGTCAGGAAGACCAACAGTGAGGGGAAAGGAGGAAGGAAACAAGATGGAGTCTCTCCAAATTAAACTCACCTGAGCTTCCAAAGATGCTCACAATCAAAGCTACCCACAACTGAGGAAGGAAACCTAGACATTCTGTCACCAGCCCTGACTGCTGGCCACTGCAGCTTCTACAAGGGTACCCAGGAAGCCCAAGATTGTGGCTCTTGCCACCTCTCACCACCTCAACACCACAGCCCTGCTGGCAACCACCCAGCTTGGGGCCACCCTCCTGCACTGCACACCAGTTCCCACAGACCTGTCTTACCCCAAGTAAAGTACCCTCCTCAGCAGCTCCTACTCTCATCAGGACAAAGCACTCAGCTGCACCTCAGCTGGGCCCGCGGGCTGAAGCCAGGCTCAGACCTGCTGGCCACCAGCACAGCACTCTTTCCACATCGTGTTCCTTACCGGAGTCTTTTTTTTTTTTTAAATATTTATTTTTTAGTTGTAGGTAGACAGAATGTCTTTATTTTATTTTATTGTGGTGCTGAGGATCGAACCCAGTGCCTCCCGCGTGCTAGGCGAGCGCTCTACCGCTGAGCCACACCCCAGCCCCGTTACTGGAGTCTTATCAGATGCTTCCCGAGGCTGGACAGCCAATGCACTGCTGTGCACACAGTACCCTGACCACGTCAACGAAAAGCCAGAGTTATTTCCCGATTACAGCAACCACCGAAAAGCACCCCAAACAATTATAAGCAACCCGAGAAGGCAGCAAGCAAAGCGCTCTCCACTTCCGCCATCGAAATGTTGCAGGAATCAGGCAAGAAGCAGCAAATGGCATTCAAAGAGTGGAAGAAACCAAACTTCATTTCACGCCAACAGGCCCAGAGGAGATCAGCACTGCAAATTCTGAGCACCCCCTTACTAGTTTTTCACAACATTTATAGGGTATCTAGTGCCATACATTTTCTAGTCTAAAACAATACATGGATGTGCACAAGGTTTTTAAAAAAAAAAGGTCTATGATCATAAGTTTTCAGGCGGGAAAGGTGTTTACAAAAGCAGAGCGCCATAGGGCTGCGGGCTCCTCTAACAAGGCCTCCAGCCTGGGCCCTGAGCCTTCACAGAGCCATTTACACTTAAAAGGAAAGTAGTTAGATCCGAGGGAAAGTTCTTTCCAATCCCAAAGGTAAGAGTGTATGGTGCTAATTAGGTTCCCTCCCTCTCCCAGGCACTAATTTTCACAGAGGTGTCCTTAGTTTTCTTCTGTAATCAGGCCTGGCTAGCTACCCACTACAGTGATGGCCATGTGCTCTGCCATGCCAACAAGGCCTATAGAGCCTGGGTGGTGCTGTCCCTTGCACCTGGCCCACCATGGCTGTCCCATGGCCACCTAGATGAAGCTTGTGGAGGCCCTGGAGGACTCCCTTCCAGGCCAAAACAGAGCCCACATCCTTCTGCCAGGCTGGAGGGCCCTACAGGAGATGTCAATGACCATATGTCCTTATTCACATGAGCCAGCAGTGGTTTCCAGTATCATTTTGTGAGTGAAATCTCTCCCGCAAGACCAAGACGTGGAAAGGTAGCTTCTTCTCCTTTTCTACCAACAAGAAATGAGCACAAAAAATGTTTCTGGGCTGGAGTTGTAGTTCAGTGGTACAGCGCTTGCCTAGCACATGTGAGGCCCTGGGTTTGATTCTCAGCACCACATTTAAAAAAAGATAAATAAATAAAATAAAGGTACTGTGTCCATCTACAACTAAAAAATATTTTAAAAAAAATGTTTCTGAACCAAACGCCTGTGGGGAGGGCACCAATACATCACAAAGGACACACCAAGCTGAGTATCTGCAGAGCACCGTGATCACAGCCATTGCTCCGGGCGGCCAACGTCAGCCCAGCTTCCCAGCCACACGGAGCCCACACACCTCCTCTGTGCTCTGGGTGGGCTGCACCAGCATGGTTCAGCACAGGGCAGACTGCTCCCCTACACCACTCATCCCTGCCCACATGGGTCTGCAGGGCACCTTGGCCGCAGCCATTGCAGCCATTCTCACGAGGCCCCGTGCATGTGCCGAAGGGAACGGCGCTCCTCTGCTGCACCCAGGGCTGTGGATGTCCAGTCCAACGAGGAACTGCAGTACACAGGCTCCTAAGCTTACCAATTCTAATTCGCTTGACCTACTAATGACTGACAGGCAGGAAGGCAGCACTCAGACTGTATGGGTTCAATTCCCAACATACACCAGGCTAACCACAAAAACCGGTGCCTGTGGAGCCCAGGGTTGGGAAGGAAAGCCGCAGTGCGACCAGCACACGTGAGGAGAGCCTGCCCCGGCTGCCTCCTGCACCCCTGCCGCCCCGCCCTCCTTGCTTCCCTCCCTACACTGTGTACTGGACGCAAACGTGCTGCCGAGATCACCTTCTGAGTGGTATCTTCCCCCGTAGGTCCATCCACTCGCCACTGGGCAGTGCCTATCCCTAACCAAGCTTCCGCCTTACAGCCACCTCCTCAGGAGCGCACACCGCCCAGGCTCCATGGCAGCTGCCAGCAACCTGTGGCAACCGAGCTGAGGCGGGCGGAGCGTTCCTCCTGACCTCCCGCTGCCCGTCCAGGTCTGTGTCAGCTGGGTGTCCTGTAGGCAGTGCACAGGTGGCTCGCACTTTCAGCGACTGGCCTGACAGCTGCTTGTCTTCAGAACCCCAACCACACCACTCCACTTCTTCCAGTTGGGGACATCTCTGTGGCAGTCTGTCTGCACCTATTTTCATCTTTAGTCACGGGTCACTGGCCTGCCCTTCCTTTGAGACTCTCTTGTCTTTCCTATTCGTGGCTTCGCTCTCATGTCTGTGTGTTGTGTTTTGTTTTGATTCATCTTTCCTTGATTTGTTTTGTGGTATCGAGGATTAAACCCGGGTCACTTAACCACTGAGCCTCATCCCCAGCCCTCTCTCTCTGTTTTTTTTTTTTTTTTTGAGACAAAGTCCAATTTGCTTAGCGCCTCACCGAATTGCTGAGGCTGGCCTCAAACTTGCAATCCTCCTGCTTTAGCCTCCCAAATCACTGGGATTAGAGGGGTGTACCACCACACCTGGCTCAATTCATCTTTCTTGGGACTTGTTTTGTTTACTGCACACAAGCAACAATATCTTAAAATTCTCAGCCATAATCTTATAAATACTAGCTTTTCTCCAGTACATTTTCTCTTTCTAGATGTATTTGTTCATTCTCTGTTTCAGGTCTTAATCTCTGTCTTATTTTCAGCATCTCACTGTGCTGCCTACTCAGTAATTTTCTCAGAACTACATTTGAGGTCAATTAATTCTCTCTGTGTCTAATGGATTGTAAATTTCAATGACTATAATTTCAATTGCCAGAAGTTCTTTCTAGCTCTTTTGAAAATCTTCAATATTATTCTTCATTTTAAACTGCTCCTATACACTTGACGCTGTAAACCTACCTATCCCACCGCCCCTTTAAATCGCTGGTTGAGCACTCCGTGCCCCTGACAAGAGTGGTGGTCCGTGTCTTCTCCTGGGCACCCCTCGCCTGCTTGCTTGGTACTCTCTCACGAGCTTCCTCTGTGCTGGGAGAATGTGCTTTCTCGGGGAGAAGTCCCAAGGCAGGCCAGTCACCTCCTGGGGCTCCAGGGCCTTTTCAAGTGGTCTGTGAGATTAAAACTATCACATGACAGAACTGGGGTGCCGACACTGCAGGCACCTGCACGGGGACACAGCCACGTGAGGAAGCTGGCAGGAATCCACACAGCACCAACTCGGGCCAGGGCCACGAATCGCTCCCAATGCCACATGCATCGTGTAAGACCAAAGGCAGCTTCATTCAAGAACATCGCTGATGGAGCAGGAACCTGTGCACTGCAGGGAACGCAAGCCTGACTGCTACAGGATGCGCTCAGCCCCAGCTCTTGAGGAGACGCCTTCCTAACCCTCCGTGAGGCAGAATGGGGAGGCTGTGAGGCAGCTGAGGTGCCTGCCGAGGCAGACCTCAGCACTGCGGTTTAGCTGTGAGCCAGACTGACACCTTCCTCCAGAAACACCAGTTTTACTTAAAGGACAAGTACTAGAGATAAATTGGTTATTAAAACTTGGGTCTCCAGCAGACATTTCCTCAAAAACGAACAAGCCTGTTATTTTAAGAAAACAATGGATAGTGACTGTTGTCAACTATGACATTTGAGCTTTTAAGACAGAACCCAGATTCTGGAAGACTGTGACTGGCCACCCTGGGCCTGCTGGCTTCAGCCTTCATGAGAAGGCTAGTGACGCAGTAATGCCAGTGGATGTGAAGCTTTGATATTGTAAGAACAACACAACCAAGTTTTGATATCAAAGCAGGACAACATTGAGAAGTTCTGTATAGGTGCACCATCCAGCTTTTTCCATATGCCCATGTGTGATGTTTCAGAGCCACATGTGGGTAAAGATGCAAAGGGCAAGAGCAGCCAGCAGAGGTCCACGGAACTGAGCGTGAGCTGTTTGCCAACATGCTTCCAGATGTCACTCTGCTTTTGGACTTAAGAAACCTCAGCTATTGAGTTATGATAGAGCATTAAAGAAAAAGTCCACAATAACCTGAAAAAGACATTAAACATTCCCTTTTCCAACCATACACCTGTGTGCAGCTGAATTTTGTTCATGTACTTCAACTCAAAAAACAATTACAATATATTGACTGCATCAGCATATATAAGATTTTTTTGTGCTCTATTAAGTTAGACATTAAGGAGATTTGCAAAAATGTAAAAAAAAAAAAAAAAAAAGCCTTTCTCGCCACTAACTATTTTTGTTATGGAAAATGTTAATTCACCATAATAGTCATATCATAAAATCATAACATATACTGGGTTTGCCATTATTTTTAAACAAGTTACAAAATATTTTTAAAATTGTTTGTATGCTTAACATAAGTATGAAGAGAACTGGTGGTGGCTCCTTTGGTTCTTCGGTGATTTCTAGAATGCCAAGAGGTCCCAGGACAATGACACGATCTGCCTGCCCCCATGACGGCCACTCTGGCTCTTGACGGCACCTCCACTGCCCTGGGCAGAGCCAGCTTGTCCCTGATCTCATATACTGCCAGAGCAGGAGGTCCGACTCTCGGCCACAACTGCACCCGATGACCTCCACACGCACCAGCCATCCCGTGGCGCTCACTCTTCCTTCCTGGGGGGCTGCCCTGGTTGCTGAGGAGTCGAGCGGTGCAGTTTACATCTCCTGTTCGCTGTGGCCCAGTGTCACAGGACATTTGCTGGGAGAGTGGTGTGTGCCTCCCAGCTTGCACTTGAGTGTCCTTCTGGCAGCCATCCTCTCTCCCCAGCCCAGCCCACTGGGTGCTGGGCTCCCCAGGACAGCAGGGCAGTGCTGTCACACACACCAGATGAGCCCAGCTCCTCTACAGGAAGATACTCACCACACTCTGGCCAAGTCAACAGAGTTAAATGGTCAATTACTATCACCTCATGGAATACAGAATCTCAGACTGAGACTCTTGGGTGAACCACAAGCATAGCAACCACCGTCCAGTGTGTCTAAAGATAAAACAGACGGTGGTTTGTGCCTCTGGAACCTGCCCTCCAAAATGGAACCTACTTCAGTTGGGAAAGGCCACAGGCAGAGCAGACCACAGGCCCCTGGTGAAGTGTCGAGAACATGGGCTCCCACGTAAGCCCGATCGTCCTGGACAGGGGTTCCCTCAGCACCTGGTGTGCAGGTGTCACCTCAGACCTAACAGCAGGTGCAGCGCCAACTTCAGGAAGCACCACCCCACAAGAGCACAGTCGCCCATTTCCACGCCCACTGTTACTGCCCACCACTCCCAACGCCTGCAACCCCAGATGTGCATCCGCCATTCCCACTCCTCGAGAGGAAGAGCCCAGCACGCAGTCTCAGTGCAGCAACTCCACCTCAGTCTCTCTGCGACGGTGCAGGCGGTTAGCACACCTTGCCTGATGAGCCCAACCTTGGCAAGTAGCTGGAAACACTGGTGAGAGGTTGGCTGAGAGTCAGCACCAAACAGAACCAAGACAGGGTTTCCCCCGAGGGCTTTGGCTCGGAGCCTTGATGAGCAGACACTGCTTAAGCAGCAGTAAGCAGCAGCAGGGGAGGTCAGGGAGGCCGGGAGCAGAAAACAGCCTGAAATCAAGGACAGAGGCGCCGGGCTCTGGGGGCTGACACTCTGGTCCACACAAGCTGGAACTGTTAACTAGCTCTTATCTTCACACATATCTAAGCCTAAAACAATACCTTACCTGCAACACCAACAGTGCCTGGGCAGGGCTCGCTCTGGTCACCCAGGCAGCCTCAGCCGTAAGAATCAAAGCAGCACTCCCCATTCTCGAACAGTGTCGCTGACATCCCTCAACTGCAGCTCACGGGAGGTTCATGGGGAATCAAGTGTGACCAAGAGAGAGTCAACAGCTCCCACTGGGCCCCCACACTTGGTGAGCGCGCACCGAGGAGCGATTGCCTCCGCCGCCAGCCCTGTCAATAGCCCTGTCCTCAGACACAGGCTCAGGGGAGTGAAAGCCGGCATCGACTGTGTTGTACGGCTGATCTTATTTACAAACACAAACCAGATAATCCTGTTTTTAAATGGCACAAGTTCCATCACTTACAAGCAGAGAAGCGACAGTGGGAATTGATAGTCTTACATCATGATTTAATCCCTCTTCTAAGGGGGAGAGCCTTATGTTCTGGAAAGAAAAATAAAAAATAAGAAAACTCTAACAAAGGAGAGACATGAAAAATTGACACTCAGGCCGAAATACGTCTCTAGTGGGCACATTTTTCTTTACAAGAAATACAATAAGTCACGGTCACATCTGGATCAGCAGACCCGATTTTCCTCAATACAACCAATGTGGGTTGTTTTCTCAAATTAATCTTTAGACTGTACTTCATACGATCTTCTTCTGACCCTTTCAGACCCAGCCGCCAGCCAAGACCTCTTCTTCAACAAGGGCTCCAGACACAGCTGTGGCGACAACAGTCGGGGAGAGCAGGACCAGTACGGCATGGTTCCGCCTCCCGCCTGCTGGAGGCAGGTGCTCGCTCAGCTGGGAAGAACCAGGGCCTCCTGCCAGGCACCCCTGCAGGGGCCCAGGCATGAGGGCTCACAGGTCCTCCCAAAGCTTCCACCCACCACCCCCTGCTCCAGGCTTCCCTCCTGTCTGACACGTCCTCCGGAGTCCCCTTTATCCCACACACTGTCCTCAGGGGCTGTGCTTGCCAATTCCTTGTGCTGCAGCCCACAGTGAGCCCCTGCAGGAAAGGGGTGCAGGCAACACCTCCACACGGCATGCTGGACCATAGGCAGCCACTGTCCCCAACACGTGGAGCCTGGCACCCGGGCTGGCAGGGCTAAGAGGTGCTCGTGGGCCCAGGTACTACAGACAAGAGCTGCCCTGCCCTTGATGCCCTTTAAGGGGCAGTATCCTCCAAATGCACTTGGCCACACGTAGGCAACGACTCCTGGACCAATCCACAGTGGAGCTGAAGGCTGGCATCTATGGGCCACAGGGGGGAAACCAGAAGCTACAGGAAGCAGCCAGAAGCCACAGGAAGCAGACACCTTCTCGCTGGAACCCTGAGCAGGACATCATGACCACCCAAGGGGCACAAAGACACAGCTCACACACTGTCACCTTGAGGAGGGCAGGTTGTGCTCCAGACGCAGAAACCCAGGCTTCTGAAGTGAGTGAGGGCAGCTGAGATTCAGGAGCAGGCCCGTGGTGCTGAGCCCAGCACCCTCCCAGGAAGTGCCTTTCAGAGGCCGGGGGCCTGCGGCCAGGCTCACCTGAATGCCATCCAGCAGCCTGCTCATGCACCAGTAGGTGTCGGCCTCGATGTTGCGCAGCACTTCCGCAGGCACACTGGAGACGTCCACCGCACCCACGTCCTCCTCTTCTGGGCAGCGCCAACATGGAAAGAAGAGGTGTGATTAGCCACAGGAAGCGCACAGCACAGGGAGGCGGCAGGGAGAGACCCCAGGTGCTGTGGGCCCACCCCACTCTCCACCACCAACCGGCTAGAGCGGTCTCATAGCTCATCACCTAAGGCCTCCATTTTAACACCTAATTAGGGGCAGAAAATTAATATTCTGAATCCTCTCCAATTAATTAACATAATTAATATGCTGTAAATTATTACTTCTCAGGCACTTCACATTCTAATCAAACAAACCTAGAATATATTACTTATTCCTAACAGATCCATGAGTTTCCTCCATCAAACTTTTTGAACTCTGTAATACATTTACGTATTCCTTGAGTAGTAAATCCTCTCAAAACCTGTCTCCAAGGTCAGAGTTTCCAACCTACACTGTGTAAATACTCCTGTGAGATCAAACACCCCAGAAAGCAGTAATGCAGATGTGCTTCAAAGAAATAATTGACAGCGTGCACTCAGAAATCTCCTGAAAGTATAGCACACCTAATGAGGAAACATAAAAGTTTTTAAAATGCAAAACAGATGCCTAATTGAAATGGCTTATCAGATATTTGAACAAACTAATTTTAGACTCTTACATAAACTGCTATCATGCAGCATAACACTCACAAATGTTTAAAATTTGTGGATCCTATTATTTAATTTTCTTTCTTCTGTTTTATTTGCAAATGTGCATGCATCTTTGCAAGGAAACTGTCCTTTAGAAAGGAGGCACATTAGCCCAGATATATTCAGAAAGTCCTGGGCAGAGGCGGGTCACAGTGCTGACAACAGAGCAGCTGCTGTGTTGACCGAGTGCTTGTCATGGCCAGG
>CM053403.1:2590254-2614375 GCA_028644305.1 Xerus rutilus
AATGAACAGCATGGGAATTGCACATGTGTCTTGGGGTGGCTGCCTTGGTTTTCACATGTGAGCTTCTAGAAGGTGTGGGGCTCCATGCGTGTGTCTCGGGGTGGCTGTCCCCTGGTTTTTGCATGCACGAGTTTCTAAAAGGTGCAGGGCTCCATCAGGGCCTGGTGCTCTCCCAGCACTTGCACACATCCACCACAGCTGTGTCCACGGGTGAGCATCACTCTTCTCGTGGGTCCTTGGGACTCCTTAGAGATGAGATGTCACTGCACCCATACCAGAAAGGAGGAACAGAATGATCAGACAGTGACAGCTGGCTCTGGCCATGGCAGGAAGGGAAGGCAGGGGGCCACAAGCCCCAGTGTCTGCCCTGGAGAGGGTCCTGCACTCCACAGCGGTCACCCAGACCTGAAAGGGTGGGGATCAACAGCCGCTGCACTGCCTTCAACACAGGAGCAGCACCTATCCAAGACTGAGCTCCCCAAGGCCTTCCCAAACTGGAATCCCATCCTCCCCGTCAGAGAAGGTAACACGGGGTCAGCCCTGACTTGGCTCTCACCTTTTCCAGTCCATCGGCTCTACCTTCAGACCTAGCCAGATGGACCACACATCACCACCTCCAGAGTGACCACCTCCAGGGTGACGTCTTTGCCCAAGGCGCCATCGGTCACTCCCACCAGATTAGCACAGGAAGGGAACCAGCTTCTCCTCCTAACACACTCTTGGTGCATTCCCAAAGTCATCTTTTACCTATGAGGCCCCTGACCAAAGTCCTTGTGCTGGCTTCCATGGCCTGCCCAACAAGCCACTACCACCACACAGCCACCAGGCCAGCCTCCACTGCGGGTCGCTCCCATCACACTCAGCCTCATCTGCAGGCCCAGGCCACTTCAAAGCTGCGCTGGCTTCTCCACAGCTGCACCCTGGGCTGGCCCACCTATTGCCTTCCCAGCCCTGCTCACAGAGGCCCAGCCAGGCCAGCACCCCTGGGGACCACAGCACCGCCTTTCCTTTGACTGCTCTCTCTTCCTTCTAGGCACTTCTCACCATCTACCCTGCTGCCTACTTTCACGGCTTCTTTAGTTTGTCTCCCCCACATCAAAAGAATGAAAGTTGCTTGGTAGGTAGATGGAGGGCACAGGAGGAACTGCTACCCAGAGACCAATCCAGACGCTGAAGAACTTTGAGCTCTCATCACAGTAACTGCCCAGCTTCCCAGATCCCTGAGAACATCAGATCCGCCTGCCCCTTGACACCAGGCTGAGGCTGCTGAGGAAGGGTGGGCAGTGCCTGAGCCATCCTTGCCTGCCGCCTCCTCACAGCGCGGCCTTGGCAAATCAGCTTCTTCCTCTGCGTGGGTCCCCTCATCCAGAAATGAGAGGGTAGCTCAGCCAGTCACAAGGCTCCTTCGAGGGCTCACAGCCTGGTCACCCTGAGTGGAAGAGGGGACCTGCCATGTAGGTCCCTCTCCCCTAAGTACCAGAAGGCACCCCACAGTTGCATCTTCTTTGAGGGTCAGTTCTAAAGCCAGCACTTAAAAGCAAAAGACCATCAAAACCAGTTCTTACAGAGTCCAACAGCCAAGCCGCCCTCCTTCCTCACAACACGCTGCCGTTCCATCAGGACAGCAGTGAAAGGTGGATGCTCGGAGGACACGCTTGCCCTCTGAAGCTCTCCTTGGGATTTAAGGACAGGCACAGAGTCCAGTCCAGTGCCCACTCCCTCCAGGACACTGGTGCCCTCAGAGAAGGCGGGAGAGAATGCCGACACATCTTACACCAGCTGAACTGCTCTGCGTCCCTCCCGCCATTCAGCAGCCCTGCAGGCGGAGCTGAGTCCCTGTGGGGCAGGTGTGACACTCCTTGTCTATGGACTCCGGGTGCAGAAACAGGAGCCTGTGTGTTGTATTCGGTGGTGCCTGCAAGAGGAAGCTGACTCCCTGGAGAAGCGCATGGCCTGTACTTTCTCACTGGGCTCTTGACCACAAGAGGCTGGCTTTGAACTATTACTATTTTCTCTTCCCAAGTTGCAACTTCTGCCCCTCAGGGCCAAAGACCCCTATGCCTGCCAGCATGGAAGGTTTTTCAAGGTGAGAGATGAGCAGAAAACACCGTTACAGAGCACAAGGAGACCAGCTCCAAAGATGCCCAGAAGCACAGTGGGTATGGCCCGGCAAGATTCAGAAACGCCCAGAAGAAGAAAAGCAAAGCCCCTGCCCAGCACCAGGGCTCTGGTTAGAGGAGGCCCAGCCCACAGAAGCCCAGCCCACAGTAAATCTTGAGAAGCACTGCCAAGAATGTGATTCCTGCATACAAGCCATGAGCACACACAGGCACGAAGCTTCACTGTTAAGTCCTCGAGAGCTCACGAGAAACACCTGCTGCTATTTCCTGACAAAGACTCACCCTGGAACAGAGAAAGAGTACAGTTGCCATCTTACCAGCTGATTTAAGAGCCTGAATGAGCCTGAACTGTTTAAGCAGCTTTGATCTCTCCCCTAAGCTGACGTGGCTGAAGGTATGCAGGTTGTGCTTTATTTGCTTTGTCAATCCCTGCTGTTCATCGCTCATGTTCTAGCCCTTCATCCGTGCGGCCCTCCAAAGGCATGTTTCCTAGACAACGCACTGTGGTCAGAACATCGCATTTATGCAGTGTACAAAGAGCATCCTTCTCTCATTCACAGCGGCATTAAAAGGCAAGTTTATTAGGTGATAGGAGGATTCTAAAAGCCCTGGCAATTTTTCTATATCCCTCTTGAGAAGAAAGAACTCAACAAACAGGTCCCTAAAGTTAGCAACACAATGGAGGAGCAGCGGATTCTCCAGGAAGAATGACCAGGCTTTGAGTAGGTGGACACAAGGAGCCAAGTGGCTCTCCCCATCTCCAACCAGTCTCCCTAGGCTGACCCTCAGTCCACTACCCATGCCTGGCCTGGGGTAGGGGTACTCACAAGAGTCAAAGTCAACACTGGAAGAAAATCAGGGGATGCAACACAGATAGACAGGCAGGCAGGCAGGCAGGCAGTGAATGGCAGACATGGCTTCTGGAAGACCCTGAAATATGCTCAGACTTAAATCTCTGCCACAAGGATGACCACAGCTGGCCAAGGCTCCCACAAACCTGGGCCTGTCTCCACCCTGAATGCAGGGACCAAGGTACATCAGTCAGGTCTCCTGTCCTTGCTTCCCCACTATAAGATGAGAGCAGAGGACTGAATGACCTCAGATGCCTAACCATCTACTTTTTTTTTTTTTCCCCAGCACAGGCCCCAGGAGTACTCTACCACTGAGCTATATCCACAGCCCTTTTTTAAATTGCATTTTTGAAACAAGATCTAAGTTGCCCAGGTTGGCCTTGAACTTGTCATCCTCCTGCCTCAGTCTCCCCAGCAGCTGGGCTTACAGATGTGCACCCCCATACCCAGCCTGATCATCCACCCTGAATGCACAAGGATAGCTGGTGAGGGTTGCAGGGCCTGGGTCTTTTCAACTGGGACCAAGAGGGCAACACTGAGGACCACTGGTTTCAACCAGCCTGCACCATTCAAGCTGACCTGTGTAGGCCTGGACAGAGTGATTAGGAAGGACTCAAGAATCATTTCCAAATAATAATGCCACCCTAAGCACATGGGCAATGTGGTGACCATCAATTCTGTGGCAAAAAGACTCCTGCAACCTCAGGCGTTTCCCTGCAGAAGATCACATCCCTCTGCAGGTGGCCACAAAAAGCACACAGCAGTGACGTCCTGGCTGGGAGGCCAGTGGAGCCACTAAAACCCCATGTCAGCTCCTCCAC
Source organism: Xerus rutilus (assembly GCA_028644305.1). Taxonomy (NCBI): domain Eukaryota; kingdom Metazoa; phylum Chordata; class Mammalia; order Rodentia; family Sciuridae; genus Xerus; species Xerus rutilus. The sequence continues at coordinate 2,594,047 of CM053403.1, forward strand.
CTCAGGGTCTCCACTGCCTTATCTGTACAGTAGGGAATGGGCCAGAGAGGCTGCCCCTCACAGGCTCTGAAGACCCTCTGGCCTTAAATTCCATGACAAAGACTTGCTCCACCTGGGGGAGGCCAGTGTTCAAGTGCAGGCCAAGGACAGTGACCACAGGACTGCAGTGGACCCAAGACAACCCAGTGAGAAGGCACCACTGGATCCTAGAGGCCTACTGTGACATAATCTGCTGCACGGAAGCAGGAGGTGGGCCACACTGCAGAGTCCCCTGGGGATGCTCTTGGTCCACTCCTGGCAGTGGGACTTGCTGGTCTCAACGGTGGCCCAAAACAAGGGGTGCGTTGTTCATTCACCTGCTCCAGACACAGCTCAGGAAGCCAACACGAAGCATAAGACTGACCCGCCCCAAAGGAAAACTGCCTGGGAAATTCCTAAGCACCGGGAGAGCCACGCGCTCCTAGGGCTGCAGGCCTCATGCAAAGGTCTCCACGGCCTGGCTGCTCCTGCTGAGCGCTCTCCTGGACAGAGCCCCGCTGTGCACAGTGCCCCTGGCTACCTGGCTGTGCCATTTTCTCAGCAAGCAGGAAGCTGTCTGGTCTGGGCTCTGACTCCAGCAGCTTCAAGGCTGAACAGTAACATGCACTCTCTCTGCACCCCACTGCTGATCTGTAAGGTGGGATGGTACAGCATCTCCCTCAGGAGTGATGGAACTCTGGGAAGGAAAGTCCTTCAAAAGCTGCAGCAGGAAGCCCAAGCTGACTAAGAGTCAGCAGCTGTCTCTGCCACTCAAAGGCGGCCTGTCCCTCCAGTTCCCAGCAGTAACTGAGAACCTGAGAGGTGCCGTTCGAGTTTAGACAGCCCAGGCGTCGCACTCACGCCCTACACAGCCTGGGGTTCCAGAACCCCTCCACCACACAGGCTCCTCAGGTATGTGGGGATGGACCGCAACTGCAGAGACCAGAGACAGCCATTCCATCTGGACCCCAGAACCAAGGCTAGGACAGACCACGGACCGGGAAGCGGCCAAGCCAGGAGAGGGAATTTCTCGTTCCAAACTGCCCTTCAGCCACTCGGCCACAAGGAGGAAGAAAGTGAATCATCTACTCTATACCAACTTGATGCACTCTATTCAGAATGGCAGTCACCAAGAACACAAGCAAATATGACTGCGGGTGAGGACACAGGGAAGCTGCACTCCAACACCGCTGGAGAGGTGCAGCCACTCCGGAACGCAGTCTGGAGAATCCTCCAGAGACCCGGAATGGAATCACACATGACCAGCTCCCCCACTCCCAGGTATGCATTCAAAAGGACTTAAACCAGCATACTAGAGCAATACACACACATCCATGTTTATGGCAGTACAAGTCACAAGACCCAAGTTACAGAACCAGCCCAGATGCCAGTCAACAGATGAATGGATAAAGAAAACGTGATACATGTACACAATGGAGTTGTACGCAGCCACAAAGAGGAATGAAATTGTGGCATTTCCTGGCAAATGGATGGAAATGGAAAACCTGCTAAGTGAAATCAGCCAGACTCAGAAGTCAAGGGTCGAATATTTTCTTTCATATGCAGAAGCTAGACAGAAATAGAAATTTTTTTTAAAGGGAGGAGGGTCCTATGAAAATTGAAGGGAGATCAGTGGAGTAGAAGACAGAGATTGAGGGGGAAGGAGGGACAGAAAAGGGAAGGAACTGAGGAATTCCTCAACCAGGCAAACACAACTTGCCCTGGCCCAGCATGCCGCGGAGAAATCCCCTAGAGCACAGGAAGCATGCACACACAAAAGCAGCACTGTTCCCAGCAGCCTCGGCGCTGAGAAAGCCCAATGCCCTCCCACCTGCCCGTGAGCAGACAGGTGGCGCACAGGCAGCACCACACACCACACAGCCCCAAACAGGGGCCACGTGCTGGTGCACACACAGCACCCAGGTCACGGGGACGTCAGGATGGACCAAAGCCGCCCACAGGAAGGACTGCAGCTGTGTGCATCCACCTCGAGATGTGTCCAGAGGCGGCAAGTCTGCACAGAAAAACCAAGGAGGAGGAGTGGCTGCCAGGGGCTGGGAGCAGGGCGGTGGGGAGGGCCGCTAGAGGGGGGGTCTCGTGAGAGGAGATGGAAGCGTTCTGGAATAAGACAGTGGTGAGGGTGCGTGCCTCTGTGCCACCCTGAAAGCCACAGGAGGACACATACTGAAGGGCCACCCGGTGGGGGATGACCTGCTGCCCTGTGCAATCGCCACCCCTGACCCTCAGCCTGACAACCAGCAGCTACGTCAAGGTCCCCTACGTACGCCACCTCCCATGGGGAGACTGAAAGACCCTTTCTTCTCCTGCCTCATCACAGAATTGCAGTCCCACCAAAGTCCATGCGCTGCCAAGTTGCCCCATGTGGAGAAGGAACTTGGGGCTGCTTTCTGTCCAGCTGAGGACCGTGGTGCCAGGTTCCAGGGCAGCCCACCAGCCCCAGACTTCTGAGGGGAAACGGCTCGGTGATGACATTGAGATGGGGACCAGGAAGGCTAGAGGGAGAGCACCAGGCAAGAGAGAAGCAGGCCGTGGCCCCCAGAGCCCACCCGCTCCTTGTGGTCACATCAGCTGCAACCTGCTCGCCCCTCCTTCACCATCCTGCTCCGACACCTGTGAAGGCCTCAGGCTTCTGCTCAGTGCCACTGGTCCTGGAGCATGCCCCCCGGTGGCCCAGCAGCAGAGCTTCCCTGCCCCGCGTTCTAGGTGAACACACCTTCCTGGGCTCTCACCAAACACCTGACGCCTGGTCTTCAGAGTGAGTTAATGTCTCTCGGCATAGGTCCTAAAATGAAGTTCATAGGTCCTAAAATGAAATGATGACAGATGGATACTTCATTTTTTCTCATAATTCATACCCCCTTAAGTAAAAGTTTCGTAAGTAATTAAATTTATTTTCCTTTCTATTTGGAACACAGATCCACTTAGAACAGAAAGTAACAGAAAGCCTAATTTCTCAGCAAGGATCCCCTTGGGAGGCTGGCTATGGCGTGTTCCAGCAAGAGGCACTTCCTGGGACGCATCAGAGGAAGGCTCTGTGGACAGGGGACCAAGCGCTCATCACCCTCTTCCTAATTGACATGTGTTGCATACATTATGTTCAGAAGGCTTCCACAGGCACTTTCTGGATCCAAAAAGGCTCTTAAATATTAATGTAGTCTGAATCCTTCCTGAATACTGTTCAGTCCTTATTACTGAAGCACAAACCTAGACATCTGACGTTAACGGCATAGCTAAGGAGCTCAGGGAGTGTGACGAGAGCAGCCTCTTCTAATCACCCACGAAGGAGTCACTGAGACTTCCCCCCAAAGAAACAAATGGCCATGCTGAGGGCTGGGGCCTTTGGGAGTCAGTAAGATGTCTTCATAAAGCTGAGCTTTTCACCCAAGTATAGAACATACTTTTCCTATCTGTCGTTCAGAATGAATAAGTACCTAAAACTAAGATAAGACAAAAACCAAAAGATAGCTCCATTACTGGCATCCGTGAGCAGCATAGGGGCAGCCTGCTGAGCCTTGCAGAGGAAGATCTCTAAATGAACAAGGAAAGAATCAAAGAACCATGGTGCCACCATCTTCTCCCAGGCCTGAGGCCAAGCTGGTGAAAGGCCCATGGCTGTGACCATGATCCTCCCCTTCATGAGCCTTGATTCCTGCTGTGGTGCGCAGCTGCCTCTGAAGATTACCTAGAATATGCGTAACTGACACCAGAGAGGGTGTCCCTCTGAAGGTCAGTAACACTGAGGTCCAGATTTTCTTCCCAAGACTGGGCAGAAGAGGGAGAAAGCACCTACCACTCAGATCCAGGCCTCACAAGTTCACTTACCACACACTAATCTTTGAATGTGAAAAACCAGCTGGCAACCTGCCCAGCCCAAACATGCCCCAGGTCTGCAGTGCAGTGGCCCATCAGGGAGGCCAGCCTCCATTCGAGCCCGGAGCCTACTGATCTAGGGGATCCACCTCCACCAGGCTCTCTAGCTCTGCCTGGAATTTGGGAAGGCAAACCCAGCCTGTGGCACTCACTGTCCTGGAAAGCAGAAACCCCAGGCTCGTTGATGGGCTCCAGGGCCTCACCACAACCTGAGGCAGTGCCCAAACGCCCACACTGCATCCACCATGGGGACCTAAACCCACTTCTCTAGATGCTCAGATACACAGGCACCAAGTGACCACCAAGGCACCCTCACCAGCAGCCCCAGGAACCCACAGCATACCAGGAAAAGAACTACCATTAATCATTTGGGTCCAATAGGCCCCTTTATTTTTACATACTTTAAGTCATTTTACAAATAATTCATACAACTGCAAACAAAGCAAGGGGAAAAAACAACTTTGTTAGAAAGTTTAACATGAAGGTAAATGTGGTCACTCAAGTTCCTCGTATGTACATCCGGAATGGGCAACATCATTTGAATGCACATACGATTGGCCCTCCATAGCCAAGGGCTCCTCATCCACACGGTCTAAAAACCAGAGATCAAAAATGTGTGCCTGTACTCAACAAGCCCAGACTTTCTTCTTGTCACTGTTCCCAAGACAACGCAGTACATCAACCATGTACACAGCACTAACACTGCATTAGGTAGGCTGTATTGCCTAGAGAAGGAGCGTGCAGAACTTGCAGATGTCGTATGTAAATACCATGCCATTTTATATGAGGGTCCTGAGCACACCATTCCCCAGGTACACTGAGATGGTGACTGTCCTCAACCATCATGCTGTGCCTGTAGCACATCACACTGTGAATGCCGATGCCAGATTCCACTCCACCTCTGACCGTCCCTGCCTGTCACCCCTCTGGGCTCTTCTTATACTTGTGCAGTTGAAATACAATCAGGACTCTAAATTTCAAGTGCATCCTTAATAGGTTTCAGTTTTTCATTACTTTTAGCTCTTTTTCGTGTATTTACAATGCCAAAACACATTATCTTTGAAATTTCTGGTGGCTTTCAATTGTGTTGGAGACAACCACCTCCTTCCTCCACACTTGCAAAGGATTTTCACTTTGGATTTCTGAACACAAATCAGAAAGACTAAGCCCATTGGTGCTTTCAATTCTACAACCACTTCCTCCCAGTCACCTCTCAAATACATACCTGCTGTATCCATCTATGAACTACATCAAGCTTGACCCACAACATCCCACAAGATACAAGAACACCACGCCTTTTAAACAAGAGGGGATGGTCCACACTCCTGTCCTAAAACACTGTGGTGACGTCTGCTGAAGTGAATGTCCCCGAGGGCCACAAGCTGAAGGCTTGACCCACCCGCCCCCGCCCCACCAGGGCAGGGCAGCAAGGTGGGAGGTGGTAGAAACCTCCAGAGGTGGGGTCGAGGGAGAGGTCCTTCGGTCACTGGCTCTGTGAGACCCCAGCCCCTCCTCCTCTGCTCTGCTCCCTGGCTCGTGATGTGAAGGGCTTCCCTCTGCACATGCTCCCCACAACAAAGTGCTGCCCGCCAGGAAGCCCAAACAACAGGGCCAGTCACTCGCAGACCGGAACCTCCCAACCTGTGAGTCAACCTTCTCTCTAAGTTAAACCCCCAGGTACTTCTCCACAGTGACAGAAAGCTCTTCCTCTGCATGACGACTGGATGAGCAAGCGCCTCAACTCAACACGCCTTACAGTACCACTGCGGCTTCAGCTTGGGAGAATCCACGCAGCACACCTCAACTCAAGCTGAAGAGCCTGAGAAACTGAGTCTGGAGAGCTGCTCTGTCTGGGCGTCCTCTGGCTCAGTGTACAATGGGGAAACGTTCCTCTGCCAGTTTTCCTCTTGCTGCCATTACGGGCGGAAGATAAAAAAACTCTGAATTCTTTACTGTGGTTCAATGAAAGCTTTAAAAAACAAAAACAAAGCTGAAAAAATGGAATCTCCAGCATTCTCCTCCACCTTCTTGGGAGACAACGCGACTGTCTGGCAGCACGACGAGAGAGCCCAGGCTTTCACACAGGGCTGCTCCACTCCAGCACCCTGAGTGCCGGGCCCCGCGATCGGTCTCCGTGACCAGAGCTGGGAATGACAGACAAGCAATGGTGGAACAACACCTCAGCGGACAGAACAGCAGAATGTCTCCAGAGGTAGAAAAATTAATAGCATTAAGATCTGATGATATTTCCTTTAAAAAGTCCAATGCATCTACAGAGTAATTATAAGTGAGTAGATTTTATTCTACTTCTGAAAAACAAATGTTCTTTACCTTTGTTCTTCGAAAAACAGAATAAAAACGATAAAGCAGCTGAGCAGGTGGCACACACTTGTAGCCAGAAATTCAAAACCAGCCTGGGCAACACGGAGAGATTTTAGAACAAGAGTCACGCAATAGCAGCCTGTGGACAGCATGGAGCAACCAAGCAGAAACCCAAGAGCAAGCCTGAGCGAAACAGGCCCCAAGGCACCCAGGGAGTGGGTGCCCGCCTCAAAACAAAGCAACCACACAGGCCTGCACCTCCTGTGGGCCCAGCTGAAACTCGGGCGCCCACGCCTTCAAAGCGGCCAGCACCAGCTGCGGGCTGCCACGCACGGCTCAAGACCAAGCCGACATTAACAGAACTCGGACAGACTCGGCACTCCCCAGGACCAGTCTAGTTCCTGAAGGATGTGTATCATTCTGCACTGGTGACTTTGTGCTTCGTTCTGAGTTTCAGGGTGACTGTGAGCGGCAGGGTGAGTCGCCATTCTCCTGTTGGGTCATAAACACTCAGACCAGCTTCCTGCTCTGCTGGGTCAGGAGTCTAAGCTTGCTACCACTTCGGGAGCCAGACTCCCTGCCACAATTTATTCTTTTGTTCAGGGATCCATTGCAAAGCCCAAGCAGCTAACTGACAGCCCTTGTCAGGAACCCGACAGAAAGATCCATAATTACCACCAGCCTGTCTCACGCTCCGCTGGTCTAGCTGTCCGCAGCGCCTGGTAATGGAGGTCATCCACAGAGGATCTGAACACCTGCCCAGGCCCCAGGGCTAAGCAGTCATTAAAAAGATACACTCCGCACTATTTGAAGTGGGGCTTGTTTATTCAGTTGCTTCTGGAAAACTCCTGGTTTGGGAGAACAGCCACCCCCAGCGAAGTTATGCAGGACACAGAGAGGGACGTGTAGACCTGGGCAGAGTCCCACCCACTGTGACCTACCTGCTGCGATCTTGGGCACACCAACCCAACAAGCTGAGCCTCCTTGGCCTGACTTGACCACACTGCAGAAGCAAAAAGCCACCACAGGGGGAGGGACATCTTGGAAAGAGCAATAAACGCAAAGGTGACTAGCCCATGCCCAGCACCTCTGGCACTGGACACATGCAGCAACCACAGGGCTGGCTCTCTACCAAGGCAGGACAGTGCCCGTGTGTAGCCGCTCGGTGGGCATTTGCAAAGATGAAATTTTGAAAACCCAAATCTATACTGAGATCCCGAGAACAGGAAGTCTGCTCATCAGGGCCACGCTCCCCAGCAGCCACGAGCACCACTCTCAGCCCCACACGCACAACCACCCGCTCGTGCTCACTCGCATCACTATGTCAAAACACCTGAGAAAACACAGAAAGCAGGAAAGGTTTACTTCAGCTCACCATTTCAGGGGTTTCAGTCCATGGTTACTTGGCTCCATTAGTTCTGCGCCTCTGGTGAGGTCAAACATGACGTTACAGAGCAAGTGGTGGCACACAGCTGCTCTCCTCGGGGTGGTCAGGAGAAAGAGAAAGGAAGGGGCTGGGGCTCCGTGCACCCTTCAGGGACACGCCATCAGACCTATTCCTCCTGAAGTCCTACCACCTCACAAGAGCCCACAAGGTTCCAAATCCATCAGCAGATTGGCCCACTCATGAGTGGGAGCCCTCGTGACCCAGTTACCTCCCGATGCCCCACCCTGAGCACTGCCACACTGAGGACCTTTCAAGCCCCCAATCGTGTCTGAACCATAACAGATGGCAAGAAAAACACATAGAAAAAAAGAAAGAAAAGAATGTGTGAAGAAACGCTTGGCCATTCTGCCTCAGCTCAGCCTAGTCTGTGCCCAGCCTGCCTCTACCACAAGCCATGGGGTTTCGGCTGTTCGTCCTGCCACTCAGCAGCCAGCACAGCTCTCAAAGACTGTGCTCCCCACGGTGGGAGCCACACCACCTGGGGTGACTTAATTTGAAATGAATTAAAAGGAAACGACTGAAAATTCAGTTACTTGGTCACATGGTTGTATCTCCACATACAGGAGTCACGTGGCTGACAGTCAACTCACGTGCCAGGCAGAGAACCCCTGCACCAGAATTGAGCACTGGTCCCAGACATAACCCTGCACCCACAGCCAACTGACCCTTTACGAAGCACCCACTGGAGAAAGAGCCTCACCCGTGAATGGTGATGGGGAAATGGAAAGGCCATGTGCAGGAGATGAAAAGGGCCCCACCTCTCACCTGCACAAACGTCAATTCAAAGTGGATCAAAAGTGTAAGCCCAAGTCCTAAAACTATGAACCTACTAGACAAAGACAGAAGGGAAGCAATTCAAGACTCCAGCATAAGTAATGCTTTCTTGGATAAGACCCCAAAACACAGGCAACAAAACAAAAACAGACAAAGGGGATTACACCAAGCTAAGAAAGCTGCACAGCCACAGAAAATGCAGAGTGAAGAGGAAGTCTCACAACGAGAGATGCTGCCTGCAGACCATTCACCAACAAAGGGTGACCCTCCAGAACACAAAGGAACCGGAAACCTCGACACCACCAAAAATTCTAAAAATGGGCAAATGATCTGAGTAAATATTTCTCAAAAGAAGAAACACGAATAGCCATTAAATACAAGAAAAGTACGCAATGTCATTAGCCATCAGGGAAATATAAATCAAAAAACCACAATGAGATGCCATCTCACTCCAGTTAGAACAGCCATTACCCAATAAACAAAACGCACAGATACCAAGAAGGACAGAGAGGAAGGGAGCTCTCATAACTTTGGTGGGTGCAGATCAGTACCACCACCACAGAGAGCACTATGGTGGGAACTGCCACATGATCCCCTGATTCTAGTCCTAGGTGTGTCCAAAGGAAATGAAATCAGCACAACAGAGACACTCGCTCACTGTGTCCACTGAGCACTGTTCCCAACAGCCAAGACACGGAGGCAGCCTGCATGCCCATCAAGCAATGAATAAAGAAAGTGTGGCACATATACACAATGAAATATTATTCAGCCATAAACATGAATGGAATCCTGCCAGACTCAGTGCACACATCTGTAACACCAGCTACTCATGTACTAAGGCAGGAAGAACACAAATACAAAGCCAGCCTGGAAAACTTAGTAAGATCCTATCTCAAAGTAAAAGGGCTGGGGACATTGCTTGGTGGTAAAGCACCACTTGGTTCAATCCCCAGGACCAGGGGAAAAAATGAATGAAATCCCATCATGTGCAGCAATATCAATGAAACTGGAGGCCATCAAGTTAGTGAAAAACACCAAACACAGAAAGACAAATGCCACATGTTCTCTATCATGTGTGGAAGCTAGAAATAAAGTCTACTTAAATGTAGAATAGAAACCACTGTAAGTGGGGTGGAGGAGCAGGCTCAGTCTCCGCAGCACAGGGCCAGCACGCTGCACAGGACCTGCCGTGCACTTCCTGCCGGGCTGGATGACAGGCTCAAAGCTCCAAACCTGAGAAGCAAGGAGCTGGGAGGCAGGTTAGCCCGACTGGACCAGCACACAGCACACGCACCGAAACACCACGCTGCATCCCATAATACGTGCAGCTATCATGTGTCAATCAGAAAAGAGCTCCGAGTGCTACTGGACAGCGCCTCTCTGCGGTGCACATCGAGCACGCCTCTCCCCACAGAGCTCTCAGCAGTCCCTTCGCCTCTGTCACGGGAACTAAAGGGCATCCCCAAACAGAAGTCAACAGAGGGCATGCAAGAGAGGGAGATGAGCTTCCTCCATACCCTTGGGGACCAAGTTTGGCCAAAGAAAGCCCTATGCAGAACAGAACCCTCACACAATGGATCAGTCACCACGGTTTCCACTACTTCCGAGTCACCCTGAACTTCCTGATGTGAAAAGTGCCACTTGCCCCCTAGCAGGCCTATCTGGTGCCCAAGAACAGCCCTTTGACCAGCTCACATACACACTGTGACTGTGATTGCAGGTGACTGGTTTCACTGGAGAAGGTGGTCCTGGAAAGAAGACCATGTGCTGCACCCAGTGATGGATGTCAACAGCTTCGAAGCAGGAGGGCAGCTGACAGCACTTAGGCAGAAAACACACCATGTGCAGAGGGAGCACAGGCAGGAGACTGAAGGCAGCCTCAAACCATCTGCCAGCGGTACTGCCTCCGAACCAACACAGCACTAACGTCCTGCCCTCAACAGAGCACAGAACACAGCCTCAGGGGGCTGCCGGGAAGAGGGATCATCCCTGCAGGTATCACTCAGCCTCTCTGTGAGCCCTGCCCCAGGCCTCAGCCCTCAGTGTGGAGGAAGGGAAGAGGGCTGGCCTCTGAGCAAGAGACTCCAGGCCCCTTACAAGGTCAGTGCAGCGTGGGTGGCTGGGCCTGAGGAAGGCAGCACCACACAAATCCTGCAGAAGCGCGAGGAGCAGAAGCAGCGCCAGGCCAGTGCCCCACAGCCTCTCCTTGCTCTCCTCCTGGAGGTGGCCCTCGTGGTGGACAAAACTCAGGCTCTGGACCAGCAGTCCATGGACTTGGTGGTGAGTCTCGGGAAGACACCCATGGGCTCAACCATAAAGGGGGGACGTGGCCTGCAGGCTTTAAGGATCACGTGGGGCGGGCAATTAAGCACCGCACACAGCCTCTGACACAGTGCGTGCGTCAGTACCCGCAGCTAAGCTTCACTGTGGCTAGCAGGGCACTTGCACCTTCCAGAAACTCACAAGCAACTGCACATGAGCCAGAAAGAAGTCTCAAACGTCAGCCAGGGAAGGCGATCTTCAACAGACTTTCTCAGGCCGCAACAGAGTTGGAAATACAGAGACAGTGACCGCTGACAGGGTATGTCAGAAGGATTTCACAACTAAATGCCACCAATTTTATAATCTAATAATATTTCTGTGGACAAAATAAAAATAGTTCCTGGCAAGAGCCCGGAATAGATAAGACTACACCTCAAAATTATGCCTTCCCCTCACCCCCAGTGCTGGGGCTCAAACCCAGGGCCTCACGCACACTAGGCAAGTGTTTCACTACTGAGTTACACTCCGGGCCCAACTCAAAATTAAATTTTGTGAGATCACTCCTGACCACAGTCCTCTGTAGCTTTAACTAGCACCAGGGGCTCTTCATCTAGGCCCAGGAAATGGGATTTGTGAAATTCCTGAAACCCCAAAGTCAAGTCTGGAGCCAGGCATCTTTCTGGAGGAGGATCGGCAGCCTTAGTGACATGGTCAGTTGTAACGCGGAACAGAAACCCCTGCACACAAAGTTCACCTCCATGCTGGGATCCAGACCACCCGATAAACTGACTCCTGAAAGTCTGTAGAGGCCCTGGATGGCACTAGTGATGTTTCTGGATGTTAGATTACATGGCACTCTATTAGGAGGGTGAAGTGGGGGCACTGCTAATGTGTCTGCTTGCTTGTTTCCTCACTAAAGCCAGAACCACCTCAGCCATGGCTGCAATTCAGAACAGCCAAGAGAGACTCATTTAAAAGACAAAGATGGAGGGCGGTGGCTGAGTGGCAGCATTGTTGCCTGGGTGAGGCCCTGAGCCAGTCCCTAGCACTGGGAGGGAAGGGAGGAACCAGGGAGAGTGGGAAACTCTGCGATGGAACAGGACACTTTTGTCCAACGAAAGGACTTTTTTTTTTTTTTTTGTACTGGGGATTGAACTCAGGGGCGCTCGACCACTGAGCCACACCCCCAGCCCTATTTTGTGTTTTATGTAGAGACAGGGTCTCACTGAGTTGCTTAGCGCCTCGCCGTTGCTGAGGCTGGCTTTGAACTCGCGATTCTCCTGTCTCAGCCTCCCAAAGTGCTAGGATTACAAGCGTGAGCCACCGCACCCAGCTCAAAGAAAGGACTTTTAAAGGCTGCCTGAGGGGCCCCGGTGAACAAGGACCAAACGCCACACCTCAGCCTGGAAGCTCACACTCAGAGAGCAAAGACCACTGACCTGGAGAAGTCACCCTCCCAGCCAACCACCGACCACCAGCTCCAAGCGTGAATACCACACAGCCAGGCTACTCCATCACAGCTTCAAGGGAGAAGCTGATGAGGTCCGTGTGGGATCCAGGGGTGACCAAGGAACAACTGGCCCTCCACGTGTGTCCACAGGCCCACACTCCCCTCCTCCTCAGGGTGGCACCTTCCTCGCAGCAGCAGGACTCAGAGACATGCAGTGGAGCCCAGTTGGCCCAGGGGAACACGTGGAGGAGGAAGGCACACTAGCCCCTCCACCCTGAGTCCTGGGCAGCTTGGACTTGATACTGGTTTTTACTCCAAAGAAAGAGAAGCCATGATCTGAAGTACCAGCGGCCGCATGTCTCCGTGACCTGAGACTTTGAGGACTGTTCTGACTGCACACAATTTCACTTCAAATACAAACCCAACCTGCCCACCCCCGTGTGAGTATGCAAGAAATGCTGAGAACACTACTACACAGACTGCACGTGTGTCCCCATCTGGGGAGACAGGAGAAGGAACCTAGTGGCCAAATGACGCACGGTCCCAGGAACAGGCTCAAAGACAGAGGAAGGGCAGATGTTCTGTGGGGGACCCAGAATAACACAGGCCTCTCTTCACTGTCTGTCAGGCACGTCTAGCAGGCCCGTGTGACATGAATCACAGGCTGCATCGCCGCAAAACCAACCAAACAGACCACTTGTCCAGCACCTCCCGACCCGTGGTCTAGGGAGCAGTCCCAGTCCTGTGTACCAAGCACCTTGTGTTAGGTCGATCCAGGGTCCAGGATGTCCAATTAGGGGGACCGGTCAGGGCAGCTGCAGAACAGAGCAGCCAGCCAGACACTGACGTCACCAGTAGACGCGCCTCCTATCAACCAGCGAGTTTTTCCTGACCTATCCAGGAAGGACTCTGGCCTTCTCTTCCTGCCCCCAAGCCCTCCCCTTCCTGACCGGGCCTTTTGAAATTCTCTGTACGCCCGAACTGCAGCGCCACTCTCCCAGACACACTCTGATGGACGGGAGAGCTCAGCCCGAGAGCGTGTATTTCCAATAAAGCCTTGCACAGCAGCTTTAATTCGTCTCCTTTTGGGTCATTAGTCTTTACACCGTGGACTGCCTAGAGGGACTGGGCTGGACGCTCACTGCTGCCACACCAGCATGCCCAGAGAGGGGCTCCACTCTGTGGTTCTGCTGCACACTTGGGCCACCTGCCTGTCTCTGCTGAGCTCCTCATTAGGAGGAGCTTAGGCTGCAAGCCCAAATGCCCATACTGGAGAGTCATCAACTGCTCCTCACGGAGCCCTGGGCCCCGCTGGACAGACTCACACACACACAACCAGCACCCACCAATGAATGTGCCCTGCCACGAGCACACACAGATGCGTGTTCTGTCTTGAGCTGACGGAGCACCTGCTAACAACTCATGCTGGAACATTCCAGGCCGAGGGAGACAGCGATCACTCACACAGCTGGTGAGAAAATACATCCAACTACTTCATGGAAAACGACCTACAAATGTTATCAACACTTACACATACACAGAGCTGTTGATCCAGCAATGTCTCCCCCGAGAAGGCACCAAAAGAAAATCCAAAGTGCAATCAAGGACGTTACTTACTGAGATACTGTGTTTTGTATTAGTAATAGGGAAAAAGCAAAAGCTACAAAACTGTATCAATAGGAAACTGGGACTCTCCTCACATAAGAATGGTGGGCCTTGACTTTGCTGGAACAACCCTGAGATACAATTCACATACCACACAATTGAGTCATTTAAAGTGATTTTTACTATATTCACCAAGTTGGGCAACCACCACCACAATCTAATTTTGGAACACTCTCTTTCCTCCAAAGGAAGGAGATCCTTCCTCTCTTATGTTGAGAAAAGTCTGTTAAAGAGCAGAGTTAATTCCTTGCTCGACATCTGGCAGAACCCATCAGCAAAGTAACTGCCTAGCAGGCCCTGGGGGACTTTCAGACGACTGGCTCGATCTCCTCTCTCTCTCTCCTCTCCCCACCCCCCTCTCACACACACACACACACACACACACACACACACACACACACACACACACGGGATGGGCGAATGCAAGCCTGCTTCTTCAAAAGGCCAGTCTTCTTCAGCCACGGCCTTCAGGTGGTCAGAGAGGAGGCCTGTCCTACCTGCCTGTCATGGTTTGGGTCTGTAGTGTCTCGTCTGTTGAAAGCTTGGTCCCAGTGAGGCCAGCTCTGGGAAGGACCTGGACCATGAGGACTCTGGCTTCAGCGATGGATTGATAATCTGATGGCTTCTTTGGAAGGTAGTGGAACGGCAGGAGCGGGACCTTGGGGACAGGATCTTGTCCCTGGCCCCTCGCACCACCTCCCCTCGCACCATCTGCTTCCCAGTGGCCATGAGGTGGGCAACTCTGCTCCTCCACACCCTCCCCTGCCAGGAGGCCCACGGCCATGGTGCCAGCCCATCGGGGACGAAAACCTCCAAAGCCATGAGCCAAAATAACCCTTTCCTCTCGGTTGCCTTTTCAGATACTCTGTCGTGGAGTCGCAGGCAGACCAGCCCTGACTTTCCTCACAGTCTGCAATCTAACTGCTCAGCACACAGGACCTCCCTGCACTGGGGCGGGACCTCTCCTTCCAGGCCTCCCAACTCCTTTCCCTCCCTGAGGCATCAGTCCAAAGTGCCCGGAGAAACAGCTTCTCAAGTAAATAACAGAGGCATCAGAGAGAAACAGTACTGATTCTTTGTTTTTCACTAAGCTGAAAATATTTATTTAAACTAAAATACCATTCTCAGTTAAATTGTGTAATTAAAGGTGACAGAATAATGTTCCTTGATTTTAAACCAAATTTAATACTCTCAAAAGGAATATGCCAGTCATTGTTTAAAAAGTACAGGCTTTTACTCAAAAATCATACCCTGCACACGGGGGGCGGGGGGGACACAAAACACCCGACAACAGTGGAATTCAGGAATGGATTCATGAATGATGTGATATTATTTCAATAAAATATCATGTGCAGGAGGTGGAATGGTCTTCACAGAGTCTTTACAATACAGGAGAGGGCTGGTGTCACAAGGGTAGAGGCAAGAGCAGCCTAGAATAAAATGTCACACCTCACCTGCCCATGACTACAGAGCAGGCTCAGGGACACCACAACAGTGTCAGCCACAGGTGCTGTGGGCTGTGCGTATCCCCCCAGAGCCTGCCGTGGGCGCACACAGCCCAGGAACCCGAGTGACCGCTCAAGGAATGTGCCTTAGACCCCGTGCAAGGGACAGGCCAGAAAGCGGAGCTCAGCTCACGGTACATGGTCCTCCTTCCCCCCAGCCCAAATCTAAAGGCCGCCCCCTCCCCAGCCCAGAGAGGAAGAAGCCGCAGACAGCTCTGCTCCCACACAGGCCTCGCCAGGGCCAAATCTCAGCATGAGCACAGTGAGGATGCGTGTGGGTCTTCCCAGCCTAGAGACGGGGCAGGCCCGGCAGAGCAAGGCTGCAGGAAACGCCCCTCCTAGAGCAGGGCTCTGGTAGCTCGAGGCCTGCTCTGGGCAGGGGCGTTCGGCACCGCGGTGCTCAGCGCCAGGCGGCTAGCTACCTCTCTGTACAACTAATGTGATTTCCACAGCTAGCCAAAGGAGAGGCAAACACATCTGCACAGAAACTTACACGGAGATATTCAGGGCAGCATTATCCCCCTTAGAGGAAAAGAAGAACAACCCACATGTCCACCAGCAGGAAAGGAAAAATAATGTGGTACACCCACGCAAGGGAATGCCACGCAACCATGAAAAGGAACGAAGTAGTGACTCACCACGCCTCGGCTGAACCTTGAAACAGGCTTCGAAGTCACAGAGCAAGACATGAAAGGCCACATGGACAGGCAACGTCCAGCAGAGGCAAACGCACAGAGACACAGTAGTTTGCCAAGCAGAGGTGCCGGGGCTGGTGGCAGGAACAGGTAGAATGGCGGCTACACCTCCTCTGGGGAGTGTTTATTTCAAGGATAACAAGACTACGCTAAAGTACACGTGCTGGTTGTGAGCCACCTCTCACTACTGCAGAAGCACTCACCCTGACACTCTGGGTAGCTGATGAAGCTGTTCTGAAAGCAGCGGCATCTGCACTGGGTGGACTGCGTGATGCTGGCCAGAACGCAGGCAGATGGGAGGCAGGCAGTGCCTCTGCTCCTGCTGCTGACTGCACGTGTCTGGAACCTTCCGTAACCAAAAGCTCTTTAAAGCTGTATGAGGCCTCTGGTCCACATTGCCCAAGCCTGCCCAGTATAGAAACCCCATGGCACCACTTGTGGGGAGGGCGCCCAGCAAGCACACAGCGACTGCCGCCATGCTTCAGCCCATCTCTGGAAGGTCACAGTGTGTCCACGCCATCAAGCCTTTGGTCAGTTTCCAGTCTGCATGGCACTGGGTCCTACTGAGCAACTCCTTGACACTGTCCCTCCTTAATCACCATGACACTTCTTGGCGGGCCTCTGCCAGCCTGGGGACTACTTCTTCCTGTTCTCTTCCCACGCCCTGCGCAATCCTCCCTGGGACACACCCCATGCTGGCTACCTGAGCACACACCCCCTTCTTCCTCTCTGCCTTCCCTAGGACCCCAGGTGGTGGCAGGATGAGGAGGGAAAGGGCCAGGAAATGAAGTCACTGGGTGGGCTCTGGGCACTCCTAGCCGTCTGCCCCTGTGACCAATGGCCCTGCGCCCCTCACCACCTCTCTATATTTGGAACTTGAACACAAAGATACAAGTCCTGTTTTAGGAGGAAAGCCAGAGGCCAGGACAACCACAGGAAGACTGGCATCAGGATAGCAAACACTCACTGAGCATGCTCCGTGCTTCACACGGGGCTCCAGGCCCTGCTTCTGTCAGATCACCATGTCCAGCCCTCCCAGCAGCCCAGGACGTGGGCGCCATGACGACCCCACTTCCCAGACCCATGAAAGGAGCACTGGTGTGCCCAAAGCTGCCTGCAGCTGGCAAGGTACAGAGTGGTATTTGAATCCAGACAGTCACCTCAGAGCTGCAGCCTAGGCTTGGTATCCTTGGTGAGGACAGTAACACCAGCCAGGACTGTCCACACCCAGGCCCCTGAACGGGAAAGCCCACACAACTCACGCAGCGCGCCACCCTTCCAGTTTCCTCCAGCCAAATGCAACTATCCTGGAGACACTAACACCGGCAATGCCCAGGACTCTGCACTCACCACCCCACGCTCTCCCTGGATCAGTACATCAGAGCCATCACTCCAGAAACCCCTTCCATTTCCCATCCAACCTTTGAGCAAAGCTCTCTTTCAGGCTCTGAATATCAGGCCATACTCCCACTTAATTCACCATCGATAAAGCAAGCTCAGGGCTGTGCTCCAGCTCAGGGGTACAGTGCTTGCCTCACGTGCTCCAGACACTGGGTTCCATCCACAGCATGAAGACAGAAAAGAGAGGGGGCCAGGAAAGAAAGTGGGGTGGGGAGGAAGGGCAGGAGGGGGAAAGAGAAAGCAGACCTGCCCTCCCCTTCCTGCACCTGCCCGAGGGTGGTGCCACAGCACCCCAGGGCCAGGCCCTGGGAAGCACACTGGGCATCACCTGCAATGCAGCCTCTGCTCCAGTGCGCCTGCACACCCTCCAGGCCTGCTCCAGAGGCGTCCCCTGCAGTCTCTTCCTCTGGGTCTGGGCCTGCTCTCCTGGCCCAAGATCCCTCTGGTGAAGATGGCACAGTTCTTGCCACATACCTCCCAGTGTCCTGCTTCACCCGAAGCAGTGGTCATCGTGGTGCTCCCCTCGCTTCCACAGACAAAGTGCGAAGCCCCTCCTCACGCCTTTCCAGCAGCAGGTGGCGCCAGCTGCCAGGGCCTCCCATGCACTGACCAGCCTGTGGCTCCAGATGGTTCTGCAAGGACCAGCACCCGTACTGAGCTCTGATCTGGAAAGTGTGTTTAAGCATCTACAAACTCATCACTTATGTCCCTGGAGTCTTACCCACGTCCTAAGGCTTCAACCCTTGAAACTCAAGAATTCCTGAACCGCCCTGGCATACGGAACTGTTCCTGAAGGATTCCTCCAAGTACATGATGCCCCCACCAGGACATTGCACTCAGGGACCTTCTCCCCAAGCTTCAGCCTGGCCTCAGTGACGATGTTTACCACTGTGCCATCTCTATATGCCTCACACACTGCCTCTGAGGTCACCAGAAGTCTCCTGACTGGTGGGCACCATTACACAAAGGTTAGTTACTGACCTGTTAGAGAGGCTGTGGCTAACACCAATGAGGGGCACATGTGTACAGGTGTCTCTGTGTGGGCACACACGTGTGTACTAACTTTCATTTGTAGACTGAGTGCAGGACCAAACCCCCTTTTCCCAGTGGTGTAGGCCCACAGGAGCCAGGGCTCCCTGGCTCACACTCCTGGCTCAGACCCACCATGCTCCCAAGCACAAGCCTTGACACACCTCTAGCACACTCCCGCATGGCCCAGCTCCAGTTCCAGAACGCCCCACGTCTTCCCTCGCTTCCAGTTCCTGCCTTCGCTGAGCACTGCCCCTGCTCCCTCCTGATTTCTGCCCTGACTCTGATCATCCTGGCCAGCCTCCGGCCAAAGATGAGCACCTCCTCCTTGTGGGGAAGCAGTTAACCCACTGTGAGAAGTCAAGGTCCTCCACGAATGACTAGGTCCCTTCTCAAGTCAGAGAAGATGGCAATGAGGATCTTCAAGTGCCAGCACATGCACCCACAGAGGGACAGGCAGAGCTGCTTCCCACCTAGTGCATCTCCGCCAGGGCACTGCGCTCCAGGCAGCGTCCTGCCATGGGGACCAACAGGACTAACAGGCCAGGGGCTGCAGAGGTGTTGGTGCTTGGGCCACAGCAAGTGCCACCCCACGAGAAGCCAGCTTCTGGTGAGGCTGCATGTGTGCCTGAGGTCCACCACCTGAAGACCCCTGGCAGAATTCCACACCCAGAGGCCAACAACCACACAGGCTCATCTCCGTTTTGGAGGCTGCACACACTGGGTACAGTCCAGCCACCTCGCTCCAAGTGTCAGGGCAGTTGAGTAATAGTCTGGGTGCTAATGCCAAGGCACACAGGCAGCAGAACCTTGGAACTTCTCACCAGGTTTCTCTCTGAGGAAAAGTCACATCCAAAGCCTCTGAGGATGCCTTCCTGAAGACAGCAACCCAGTCAGCCTTTCAGGAGCACTGTGCCTCTGCCCAGGGATGACAGCTTGTCTCCCACGCTGAGGTGGGTGTGTGAAGACCAGGATCGGAGCCCACACTCCCCAGCCTTGCATCCACCACTGAAGACTCCTCTCCATTCTCGCCATGACCCACCAGCCCTGGGCGCAGCTGCCCCCGCCTCCAGCCCACTCATCACTGCCTTCAAGGGTGCCTCTGGCTCCAGGCCAGCTCTCTGCTGCCCCTCCACCACTCTGGCTCCTTCTCACCCCAGAAAGCTTCCTCTGACCCACTGGGCTGGGACAGCTTCTCACATTACCCTATGCTTCCTCTTGATCACACAAATGTTAATTGTTTAATTAAACTTTCAATTATGCAGCTAAGGTCTGGCTTTCCTGCTACAACCACAAGCTTCAAAGGGGCTGGAGCCAAGCAACACTTGCAGAGTTGGACAGAAAGCATCCCACACCCAGGGCTCTATGGGACAGCCAGCCCCACAGTGCCCCAGGAAGGTCTGCAGACCAGTGAACTACACCCCAGAGCAAGCTAGGTGGGGCACCAAGCCATTTAACAGTGTCAGGTGAACAGCATGACTGCAGCATGGTGCACCCAGGCCACAAAATGAACGTTTCTCAAGCCCAGGAAACAAGCTCTTAGAGGACTGCCAAGCCACCCGTCGCATTTGAAATCCAGGACCAAAAAGTTAAAATGTCTACTTAAAGAAGATGAACCGCCCGAAGTATAAATGGTATGTTTTACACACATTCCCAAAGCCACAGAGCATGTCCACTCAACACACGGTGTCCTCTATGTGTGAGTGTGTGTGTGTTTGTGTGAGCATGTGTGAAAGCATGCACGTGTGGTGTCTGCACATATGCCCGTGTGAGCGTGTGTGGGCATGCACGTGTGGTGTCTGCACATGTGCCCGTGTGAGCGTGTGTGGGCGTGCATGTGTGGTGTCTGCACATGTGCACGTGTGAGCGT
>CM053403.1:2614475-2736037 GCA_028644305.1 Xerus rutilus
TGTGTGGGCGTGCACGTGTGGTGTCTGCACATGTGCCCGTGTGAGCGTGTGTGGGCGTGTACGTGTGAGCGTGTGTGGGCGTGCACGTGTGGTGTCTGCACATGTGCACGTGTGAGCGTGTGTGGGCGTGCACGTGTGGTGTCTGCACGTTTGCATGTGTGTTGCCAGCACTACAGAAAGGAGTCTGAGCCCCTCTGAAGATTCCACCTGTAGAGCACAAATTCCACTTCCTCCAGTGATTCCTTCTCCTGGACAATTAACACCACGGTCATGTCCTTTGTCCTGTCTCACTAATAATCAGGCAAGGCATTAAGAACCACTTGGGTCTACAACATAAGTTGGTGGTAAAGTAGTTAAGACAAACTTATTTACCACGCTAATTAAATGGTCTATTTAACATGGAATATCAATTCTCTAATCACATCTCAGTTGAACTTCTCCTTTCAATTAACAACTCTGAGGGCATTGACAGAGGTCCTGCTGTTCCAGGATCATTAGGAACATTTTCATTATCTGTCAAGTGAGGGAGTGGAGACAGAGAGTGAGCACTCTCAGGAGTGGCCTCTCCCCACTTAAGAGATGATCAGGGGCGAGCAGCAGCGCTCATTAGTTGCTTAGTGATGAACAGACCGCCTGTGAAATCACGAGCAGAAGCGAAGTGCGAGGGGTTGTAAGCACACCCGCTACATGCGCACATCCCCCTCTTGGAGAAGAGTGGTGCTCAGGGAAACCCAATCTCCCCAGAGCTCCACGAGGGGGTCTGGAGCAGACTAGAGGCCAAGCTGGCTGAAGACTCAGCCTCCGCCTCCAAAACCCCACCGAGACATGCCAGGAGGGCTCAGTGAGGACACACTGAAGACAGTTTAAATTTAAATGCTCCTATGTATTTAGGTTTTATTCATAAATGAATCCAAAAGAACATACCCAGCACTTATCAGATTTTCTAAAAAAACAAAAAAAAAACTTTAAACATGTTCAAAACAGGTAAAGTAATTTACAGTTTGCTATTCTAACTCTCAAGAGAAGTACTCAAGAGAAAAGGCACAGGCCAAACTAAGTATCTGTGAAACCTTATTTTGCATGTAATTAATATTCCAGTAAAAGGAAATGTTACCAGTATATCAAAGGCAGAAAATTGACGAAATGCTGCAGAAATGCAACTGAAGATCTGGTCTTCAGCTTGTGAGCAGACCTTCAACTAATCTTCTATCACTTTGACCTCAAACCACTAAGCCAGAGTTCCCAGGGCCATTAGAAGTAAACCCCCTGGCAAAGACATCTGCTTCTCCTCCACTACCGCAGAGGGCAGCAGCCACTGTGGCAGCCCCTGGACATCTCAGCAGCCGAGCACACAGATGTGAGGCCCTTCTGAGAACTGGCATCCACAGCAGAGCTGCCGTCCTCCACCACTGCCCAGCACTGACAACATGAAACTCGGTGCCCATTTTCGGCACTGGCATGAGTGTGCATAGGAACATGTCCAGTCACAGACACCATCAAGTGATCTTACCTATGTATTCGCAAATGAAGACCACAAAGAAAGGAGTGACAAGGTCGTTTATCCCCTGGACATATCCACTGGCAGGGTGACGGATCGCCCATATAAACAAGATCCTTTCAAAAATCTGAAAGAAAACGGAGCAGGTGGTGAAGCAAAAGTAAACACAGTGGAGACGGAAAGTGACCTCGCCACCCTTACATAAAACACAGTGCTGACATTTTTCCCACCGTCTCCAATATTAAAATGTAAATATAAACAAATAGCAATCACAGTTTAAGTCCAACTTCTTACTGACTCACCAACACTGTGAAGTATTTTGCCAACCCCTGGGCTTGCCCTGAGGCCCTTATTGGCTCTCACAAGAGGTCTCTCTGCATTCCCATGCGCCATGACTGCACAGGGGCACCCAGGGTTCCATGGGGCGACACCACAGCGCCTGGCCTATTGATGCATACCTTCCCAGCAGTGGACAGGTGGACAGTGGCTGGGCCAGTGAGTAGATGGATAAATGGACAGACGGGTGGACAGTGTTCTGAATTTCCCTCAAGAGGTACACAGATCCTTTGAACCCCTGGAAGTCACCAACATCCAAGGACACACTGAGGCACTTGCCATGTGGTGAGGGACTCAGCCCAGCCTGCTCAGTTTGCCTGTGTGTGTGTACGCGCACGTGCGCGTACCCCCATGGCTTAACGACCTTCACCTGCCCACCATCCCCCACCACCAGCCCAGGGGCCAAAGTGCTGCACCTAGGCCTCAGTCCAACCCTGGTGTGGGTAAACCCTGGCTCCCCAGTCACACACCCTGGCCACGCCGGGCTGTGGTACCCTTCTGGGAGCCTGCTACTCTATGGCCTCAGTGCCCACTGCCTGGAGGCCCCTCCTCCTTTGCATCAAGCAGAAAGCCCTGGAGGCTCACTGCAAGCACTACTTCTTGTGGCCATCTGCTCCCTCCCCAGGCTCCTTCTGGAAGAGCCAATCGCTTTCTGCTTTGGGACACTAGCTGCTAGCAAGGCCAGGTCTGGCTGCTTAGTCCACCCTCACATGGTACAGCCTCATGTGAGGCGCACAGCAAAGCTTCCATGAGGCTCCAACCCATGGATGAGCAACAGCACTGCTGAGCACGCCAGACCCTAGGAAGCAGCCCATCTGTTCTGCAGTCAGTCCATTCCATGCTGCATGCATCCTACATCTCACTGGACTTGGGGTCCAGATTCCCCAAGTCACCACTGACCCTGCCTGAGATTTATGGAGGAGGACCTGGAGCCCAGACAGGTGAGGTCTCCGCCCAGGGCAAGTAGCCTACCAGCCTCAGGACCCAGCTTCCTCCTCACCCACTCTGGCCCACCATGGCCACTCGGCAGCTAATAAGGAAACCTCCACCTGTGACACAGTGCACCTGACAAATGTTTGCTGAGTGAATGACACATCTGTGCATCGAAAGCAATAGTGCTTTCCGTTTATGTCAACCACTGCAGCGAAAACTGAGTATTACACATGCTCAAAGACCAAGATCACCTAATAGCAGGGTACCCTTTAAGGGTTCCTCCCATGTGAAAATGTGGCAGCTGTGCAGAGGCTCCGGTGTTACAGAGATGGACAAGCAACCGGACAAGCCGTTCCCAGCAGCAGCACCTCAGGTGACCCCAGAGAAAGGTAGGGGCCCCAGATCACAGCACCTCAGCCATGGTTTGCAAACACAGCAACTATGCCTCATCTGGCCACTATGCCTCATCTGGCCACCAGGCCACTAAGCAAGCCACATGACAACGTGCAGCTTCATTAGACACGGGTAACAGGATACAGGGCAGGCTCTTGCACCCACACGCCCATGTGGGCCTCGACAGGCCCTGGACCGCCCACCAGCAAGCTTCCCAGGGTCTAAGTCCAGAGAGGGTCAGAAGCAGGGACTGCTCAGCAGCAAACAGGCACAGTGACAGGGAGGGAAAAGTGACATCCAGTGGCTCCACGGAAGCGTACCTCAGAGGGAAGAGACAGACTACTCGGCCCTGTTCTCCACCCCAAGAAGCCCCTGAAAGAGAGAGCGAGCCCAGGAGGCCTCCACCCACACTGAGGAGCTGCCCACAGACACCAGCTGCACAGAAAGCTCACGTGCACCAGCCCCTTGGTCATGGTCACGGCAGGGTCCAGGACAGTGGGCCACGCTCCCTGAGTGTCCTGCAAGTCACTACTGCCACTGTGTGCCCTCTGCACATGGGCGTTTAAGCCACAGCTGCTAGGCAGTCCCCAGGAGGGGCTCAGCTGTGCTCAGAGGCCTGAAGGCAGGCAGAAGAGAATGCCACCTGGACACCCCGCACCCTCTGGGGTGGGACAGGATGAGTAGCCGGTCCTAAGGGAAGATGGATGCTGAGGCACACCAGCCGTGCAGCCAAGATGGGCAGGCTTCCAGCGGGCGATATGCATGGAGACGCAGCAGGAAGCAGCAAGGGCTACTCCGGGGCAATGAGTGAGGGCTGGGGCAGGGGCATCGAGGGCACAAGGGAAGCAAGCCAGATGGCGTTGCCAGGGACAGGCTTCAGTGCACTATGAAGAGCACGGGCTTCCCACCTGCCAGCATGCTGCCAAGACAGTGACAGCGGCGTCCAGCTGTGACAACGGCCTCATTGTGCACTCCCAAGTGCGAAGCACCTGCACAGCACACCCTATCTTCTCACACCAAGGAGTGGTGCCATAACACAAGGTCACACCAGGTGCAGACTCAGGCTGGAGATGCCTTCCGGGAGCCACAGCCTGCTGCATCCCCCATGCAGGGCGTGGACCAGTCCTGCGACTTGCTTCCAACCAACTGAGACAGAAAGGCAATGGGACAACACAATGATGTCACGTGAGCTCGCCACCCACCCTGCCAGGAGGCACCCTCCCTTGCTGGCATACTGTCCACGGCCATCCACTATCCACGTGGCAAGGAGCTGAGGGCAGCCAACAGCCAGCCAGAACCCAGGAGGCTGCCGCCTCAGGGAACCCAATCTGCCAATGACCACAGGGGTCTGGCAGCAGATCCTTCCCCAGTGGAGCCTCGATGAGGCTGTGGCCCTCACCAACCTGACTGCACAGACCTTGAGGCAGAGGACTCAGTAGAGCCATGCCAACCCCTAATCACACTGGACCACAGAAACTGAGGAAACCAATAGGAATAAATATGTGTTGCTTGAAGCCGCTGGGTTTGTGGAAATGCTGCTGCACAGTCATAAACAGCTAACCACAGAGAGGAAATGAGATCCAGAGGAGGCAGGCCAAAGTCACAGAGCCTGCAGCAGCACAGCCCAGTTATAGCCCAATGGCTGGACTCAATGAGGGCCTTAAAGGACTCATCACTATTGCCCTGTGTCAGGACAAAAGAGCGGTTCCCAAAAGGAGACATAAAGCAGAGTAGGCAAGAGGCAAAAGGATTAAGATCCCTCAGGGAGCAAAATCTACACCTGATTTGCATCTGCCACAGCCCAGGAGAAAACGGTCACCCAGCAGGAACTGGGGTGTGTGTATGGAGCACAGGCCACTAAGATAGACTATGTGCTGTGCCCCCAGGCCTCCTACCACCCAGGAGAGGGCTGAGAAGGTCAGGGGCAGAGACCTGAGCAAGCCTGGACTCCAGACTCAGTTCCCAAGCAAAAGCTCCCATCAGCCCCAGTCCTCGAGTACATGACCTCAGGCAAGCAAGTGCCACCTGCACAGCACCTGGGGAGAAGCAGCAGCACTGAGTGGGTGGTACTGGGGGTCTGGGCCCACTCAGCAAGTGGAACAGCGCTGGAGCACACCAGCAGCCACCTGCCCACGATGCCTTGCCCTCCTGGGGCCCATGAAAGGTTCAGCTCACCCAGCCTCTGGAAGCACAGTGCCCCACGAGCCAGCACCACACCCAGGAAGAGTGTGTCTGCATTCTTTGAGGAAGAATTTAGAATTCAGATTTCTTATTAACTAAGGAAAGCTATCAGTCAGTTCAAATTATTTAGATTTAACTCTACTGGATCTCTCAAGACAACCTGAAAAGCACTGTTAAGACTTCAATCCCAGTAACACGAACAAGGAGACAAGTAGCTCAAGCCTAAGACAGAACGGCACGTAAAGGGGCAGGTAGTCAGACACAGCAGGAAGAGGGCATTCCAGGAGGGTGGCACTGGTGTAGACGCTGGCTCTGCCACTAAAGAGGCATATGCTCTGGTCACACTCAGCCCCTGCAGAGCTATGAGGGACCCAAGGCCCCACATGCTGTCACCACTGGCACAACCTCCAAAAGACGCCTGAGGACCCTGACATGGTTCCCAGACTGCCAGAAACCAGCAAGGCAACAAGCAGCAGCCACCCAGGCTCCAAGGTTCGGGTAAAGCCCTGGCCACACACCAAAAGGTGCAGCCTTTGGGAGACACCGTGCGACCCTCCGCACTCACGTGTTGCCTGGAGCACCTCTTAGCTCAGGCTCCACAGCACCCTGTGCTCTCTGACCCCTCCCCCACAGCAGAGCACCTGCCCCTTCAGCTCCAGCCTGGACCCTGGGCTGCCCATGGGAGCCACAAGCATGGGCTGGGTCCCAGGGAAAAGGGCTGCTCCAGGACCCCTGGCACAGACCCAAACCCACCCACTGCCGCATTAAGGCTCAGTGGGAAAGGCTCTGTAAAGAAAGGCCAGAGTCAGGCTGGGGGAGCGCTTGGTGCTGCTGAAGCTGAGGCGGGCACAAGAGCAACGCCTGTGCTCGGGAGCCACAGGTGGGCACCAGCACCCTCTTCCTTCTTGGAGCCCATGACTAGGATTCGTTCCTTCATTTTGTCTTAGATCACTTCAGATAACTTATGCCTTTCGTTTGTCTGGAAACTGCGAAACTAGTTCTGATCTCGAAGTTGTTTAGTATTATTTCAAAACTCCCCACCCTCATCTGACACTGTCCCAAGTGGCCCAGGGTCCCACTCCTCCTCAGAAAGGCGGCTGTCACCTGGCTCACTGCAGAACAGGCCTTTGAAGACCTCGGGGTTTTTTCTCATCTCACCCCCACCATGCAAAGCAGGAAGGTGTGCCTCAGTGCCCGGAGGTCATCCTGTGGTCACCTGACCGCATGTCTTTCATTGAGACAGGTTCTCCCTAATCTTCAGCACTGAACATCACCATGAGAAAAAGGTCCCTCCCGCAACAAAGGGATGCATGCCAGAGACTTCTAAGCTTTGCCTACACAGAGTTATTTTTCAAGGAATGCAATGAGTCATTTCTAAGCTTTTGCTCTCAGATTGGCTTTAAAAAATTATAAATGACCAATTTCCTACCACTTTTTTCCAATGAGCTTCTTCAAAGTATACAAAGTGACACTTGAAAGGGGCACAAATGAAGCCCATCAATCTCCAGAGGGCACGTCCACTCATGCGCAGGATGGACCTTTGCACACATCCTGAGTAGCCGCTCCCCCATCACACCCTGCACACAGGCCCACAGCGCAATCCGATGGCAGCCAACGCCACCATTGCCACTTAGACAGCACCACCTGCAACACCACCAGGAGGAAGGTTGTACAGCAAAGAGCCCTCACTTCCCCTAAGGCCCCTCAAAGTGCCGGGCCAACCAGGAGGAACCACACTCTTCCTCTTGCCTGCGTAGGAAGGCTCAGGAGACACATGCAGCTTCAGTTGCTGGCAGACACCTCAAGGTATCCCCAGGCCCCCAAGATGGGATCCCAAAAAGGGATGTTCAGAGCCAGCACATGGCACAGGCCCTGCTCACCTCGGCTGGCCCAGGAGCACACAGGCCCACCAACTAGCTCAATGGCCAGGAAAATGCCTGGTCCAGAGTTTCCACTAGCTACCAATACCTTGCCCTCCAAGCTGGAAACCCACCCTGCTCCTACCTGCAGATTCTCTACCAAGACAACTCCCTCTACTAGGCTGGGTCACGCCACAGTGCTTCCCCAGGCAGTCACTCCCGGGTACCCACCAGACTAAGGCCTGAACAACCTGTGGGGCATGATCACAAGAAAGGTTCAAGATGCCAGAACACCAGGGAGACAAAGACCACTCTTCTTATAGGCTGTGGACACGCAGCCCCTCAGACACCAAGCAAGGAAACACAAGAGTCCACAGAGCTGTGAAAGCAGGCACCCGCATCTTGGCATGCACTTCCAAGTTCAAGGCCCCGAGCCCCTCCCCCGCCTGTCCCCATGTGGTAGGCAGGAGGACTTCACGGACACCTACATGATCTCCCAGCTTTGTGCACACTTCTCGCCACACACCTCAGCTGTGCCCTGTTGAAGGCAGAGACCACATCTGGGTCTTGGTGTCACCCATGTGCCTACTGGTGTCCACTGGCATCCTTCAAGGGGTCACATCCCTGCAACTTCATATGTCAAAAATGCAGCCTGTGCAGGCTCCCTGCGTGCAGCTACCAGAGAGCGGAGAGGCGAGGGAGATCTGTCGCGGCACATCAGTCCACACTGAAGTGAACGAGCCGTTGGGGAGGCAGTGCCTCCTACCAAAGGACCACACAAGAAGGATGCCCTAAGTCTGGCATGTGTTCAGCGGAAGCAGCCTGGTCTGCAGCAGCCCTACGATGAATACTCTCTGGGTAGCATTAGCTTTTAAAGTTCTGTTCACATTCTTGATACTCAAGTCTTTGCTGGAGTGGGAATTCATTAAAAGTAGTACAAACTTTAAACTTTTCCTAAAGTATCTCTTCTGAAAATCAATCTACTCAACGGCAATAATCAAAACAGCTGCTGCTTCTTGGTACCGCCAGGACCCAGGAAGTGAGGAGCTGGTCCCCACTTGCCTACTCACTGCATGTCCGCTGAGTCAAAGAGCAAAGGACTCTCCTCATCGTCCCAACAGCACTTTCCATGGAGGCCCTGGGAGGCTCGGGAGGCGCCCACATCAGGGCATTTCTGCCTTCACTTCATCCACTTATGCACCCCCTCCACAGGCCTCCGCGGCTGAGCTGAACTCCAGCCGTTCAGTGCCCATGAGGGAGCTAAGGCGTGCTGCACACTAAAAAGTAAAACAGACTGAAACCAAAAATGCCATTGTGCTCATGATTACTTACCAAAAATATCTGATTTCAGAAATTTGAAAACATCCTAATTCTACCATTTCAATCAGTAATACCACTTCACAGCATATAAAGCACCATGGAGATAATTCTGTGAGACAAACAACAAAATAGTCACACTGAAAAGACCTGTGGGATTTACTTCTTAAACACCAACCGCACTGCAGGCTCAGAAAGATGATGTTGTTTATAACTCAAGATTTTGCAACATGATTCATGAATTATAACACTTAATGAATGAAACCAAAGCAAAAATCGGCAACGAGTCTAAAACATGATTCAAAGACATCCACCTTCAGAATAAACACACAGAGAGAGCCCAAGACCTCCACCCTCCACAAGTCACATCACTGCGCAGAGAACTCTTCCAACAGGCAAGGACTCCGCAATGGGGTGAGGATGACTGACATCCACCTCTTTCAAATATGCTCATCTGCATCCACACCCGTGGCCATCATGAGAACAAATATTCAACAAAGCTGACTACATGGCAGAGTATAACCAAAGCATCCATAAATGGCCAGAAAGCACGTTTCAAATTAAAGAGAAATCTGACTTCCCTTTCTGGCAGTTATAGCTCAGAAGACGTTTTCAAACTTGATCCTATAATGCACAGAACAATATATCCTTCACGAGTGATTTCAATTTACTTCAGGAATGCACACTTGGTCAACGTGAGCCACTCACTGCCCTGGGAGGAACAGGCAGCCGGGACTTCCTGACAGAGGCCAGCATCCTACCTGAGAATGCTGGACAACGGCCCTCGACCACCCTCTCTGGTCACTTCTCACTCCAAGAGCCTCCTGTCAGCAGTTACACACTCAAGTCCTGCAGCTTCTGTCTGGCTGCACTTCTTTTATGGGGCACTCACCCACTGAGCCCCATCCCCAGCCCTAATTTGTGTTTTATGTGGAGACAGGGTCTCACTGAGTTGCTTAGCATCTCGCTGTTGCTAAAGCTGGCTTTGAACTCACGATCCTCCTGTCTCAGCCTCCCAAGCTGCTGGGACTGGCTACACTTCTTAAACCAGAGATTTCCAGGCTCTGCCCAGGAATCTGATACAGAAGGTCTGAGCTGAGGCCTGGAACTAGCATGTCTAAGTTTTTTAAAGTAATTAAGTGCACAAAAACGGAAAGGCCAGTTCACCACAAAAGATGTAAGAATGGTAATGAAGAACATGGCCACACCCTCAACACCTTAGTCAACAGGGAAGTGCAGGCAACCCTGTGAGACGCCAAGTGCGCCCGCTGACAATCCAAGAGGCTGACAATACAAGCGCTGGCAGGATGCGGAGCAGCGAGAACTGCCCACGCTGCTGGTGGGATCACAAATGGGCACAGCCAACCACGCAGCAGGGCAGCGGCTCCTCACAGAGGTGGACACGCCCTGCCGCGAGACCCAGCAAGCCCACTCCCAGGTAAGAGGCACAGTGAGAGGTGGTGCGACACAGACTTCCTCACTGACATTTGTACATGAAAGGTTAAGGCAGACTTATTTTGCAATGAACAAAAACTGGAACAAACCCAAGTGCCACCAACTCATGAGTGGATGCACACACTGGAAGGGACACACACACTACTCGGCAATAAAGGAAGTGAACTCCCGACGTGCACCACACCAACCTCAAAACTGTCACGCTATGTCAGAGAAAGTCTACAGCGTGTGATCCATTTACATGAAATCCCATACCTCAAGCCGGACACCGGTGGAATATGCCTGTCATCCCAGCAACTTGGGAGGCTGAGGCAGGAGAATCACAAGTTCAAAGCCAGCCTCAGCAACTTAGTGAGGCCTGAAGCAGTTCAGTGAGACACTGTCTCTAAAAACTAAAAAAGGCCTGGGGACGTGGTTCAGTGAAATGAACCAAAGCTCAGCAAAACTCTAGGGACAGAAAGCAGATTAGCAGCCACCAGGGCAGTGGGTAGAGAGATAGAGCAGAGGGACAGGAAGAAACCAGCAGGGCAGTGAAAACACCCTACATGTGAGCTGGGCAGCTGTCACACTCCTGCACGCAGGTGGTAACGCACCTCACCGTACACCAACAGGCAGGCTCTGCTATGTGTGTGTCAAACTTCATTAAACTGACAGGAGGAAGAAAACGAGAGGGAAGGGGGACAGGAGGGGAGAAAGGAGGAAGGAGAGGTGCAAGAAAAGAGGAGGAAGAGAAAACGAAGGCCGCCTCCTACAGAGCAAATGACCAAACGGATGGGCAGACTGGGACGGATGCCCGGGCCAGAAACCCTCCTCGACCAGGTGAAGCCCAAACCCAAGTGTGCCTGTGACAACTAGAGCCAAAGTTCCCTTTTCCTGATTCCCACACAACTAAGGACCACTATGTCACAAAGAGACGCCAGTAAGGATATTGAGTAGAAGCCCCAGGAGCAATATGTGCGATGGCAAAGGGAGGCAGATGCCCTTCTCCATCTGCATCTTCCTCTAATTCTCTGCCAATGGAGTGAAATGCGATGAAGAACACTAGGCAGCCAACTTGGACCCTGAGGTTAAAGCCAAGCAGAAAGGTGCAACCAAGCCACTGAAAACAGCCAGTACCGGAGACAGCAATAAGCCTCTGTCTTGTGAAGCCACTACTATTATGGATTTGCTGTCATGTGCAGACACATCTAAACCTGACGACTACCGTGCTAGAAATCATGATTCAACTTTGCCTACTGCCAGCACAAGACTGGCATTTCAATACTTCTCCCAAAGCCTCTTGCTCATCGTCCAATCTCCCCACACAAGGCTGTGCTCAAGTTACCTGACCAGGACATCAGCTGGCACACTTGACCTGGGCCTACGTCCTCCCCAGAGCCCACCTGCCCTCAGCTTACGTGGCCCTGCTCAGTCCTGCAGCCCAGCTGGCACAAACCTAAGGCGCATCCACACCCCCCAGGGAGGGCACAGGAGCTGAGCGAGACCCACTGCCAGGGGGAAGGCCTTCCAAACCTACAAAGTCGCATCCCCAGGAGTCACAGACAAGAGGCCCAACTGACACCAAGGGGCAGTGAGGCTGGATCCACACTGAGAGCAAGAGGCCCGCAAGGGACGCGGCAGTGGAAGGAAAAGATACAGACAAACCACGCTGCCTACTTCCATTTAAAAAAATTAAGCAGCAAAGTGGTCACAATCCGTTCTCAGATCCCAGGAGCACACCGAGGCCAAGGACGATGGTGCTGCTGGGGAAACTCATCTGCTCTGGCGCATCCTGCACTCGCGCCCTGACAGCAGAATCTCCTGTGACAGACGCACTGCAGACAGGCCGCCAACATCAAAAATGTGTTTACCAGAAAAGTCAAGATACAAAACAAAGTGCTTCAAACAATAAAAAAATTCTAATTTTATTAAAGAGATAACACTTACTTTAGCAGCAAAAAATATGATAACTTGAAATAAATCTAATAAAGCTTATATAAGACTGTTGAGAAAATTCTTAAACTGCATTGAAAGGGCATTAAAAGGGCCTAAAAGGAAACTAACATGCTCATAAAAGGGAAAAGTAAATTTCATAAAGATGCCCACTCTTCCAAACGAATCCAGAGAATCCATGCAATTCCAACCAAAAGCCAAACGGACCTCAAAGAAAGACGCACCTGGCAATCTGACTCTGAGACTTAGGTGGAAGAGCAAGGACTGCACTGCCCCGTCAACGCCAAAGAGGAGGAAGAAGTGTGTGCACCCCACCCAATGGCAAGACGTCACAAAACCAAGTCAGCTAACGGGGTGAGGCATGCAGAGAAAAAGCAAGCTGGGCACTGGGACCAAACAGAGATCAGAGACTAGATCCACGTGACTGTAGCAGCGACCCAGAGCAGAAGCTGTACATAGAGAGCCCACATCTGGTGCTGGGACTGATGGGTCTCATACACACAGCTGTCAACTACAGGTCACTTAAACACAGAGGTGTGAAAGGCGAAACTCCCAGATGGGGAAAAAAAATGGATGACACCTTTATGACGTATGCACAGGAAAGGTTTCTTCAGTAAAGGAAATCAGAGACAAATTCGACCCCAGTGAAAATAAGAAAGTGCCATCATCTACTGCCCTCAAGAATAATGTGAGACATGGCCAAGCATGGAGGAAGGTACCTGCAGCCGAAACCCGGCAGCGAGGGCTGCACGCAGAGATCAACTGCCAGGGACAAGTCAGGCCAACAACCCAAAGGAAAAGGGGCAAAGCACTTCCCAGGACAACAAGACACCTGGAAACACGCAGGAGATGCCTAGCACCATGCTTCACCAGAGACACGGAAACCAGGAGCACAGTAAGATTATCCAACAGAGAAACACCAACTGTGAGACCTGGCCACATCAAGAGTCATCAAGGGAGCCGGGAGCCAGGTACCGTGGCACATGCCTCTCATCCCAGCAGCTCAGGAGGTTGAGGCAGGAGGATCGCAAGTTCAAAACCAGCCTCAGCAACGTAATGAAAATCTGTCTCAAAATAAAAAATAAAAAACAGGCTAGGGATGTGGCTCAGTAGTTAAGCACCCCTAGGCTCAATCTCTGGTATCCAACAAATGAAAAGTCATCAAGGGCCTAGAATTCCAGGAACCCCAATACTCTGCAGGTGAGTCTGGCTGGGAGAGGCCCCCCACCCCACCAGGAACCATGCTGAACACTATGGTCAAGTGTGACCGACATATACCCAACCTCACAACAACTGTGCACCCCTCAAACTCCTGAGAGAAAGTCTTGCCTGTGCACACCTGCACGACGGACAGGACGGCGCCAGCGGCATCTATTCCAAAAGCAAACAATCACAAACAGCCACCACGTCTACCAACAGGAAAAAGGCTGAAGAGAGCGTGAGATGTTCAAATAGCAACTCTAACCCAACCAGGTACGACAGGCGCGTTGCTCCTACAAAGCCACGTGGAGAGGGGAGCAAGCTGCAGGGCCAGGGCTGCACAAAGAAGCCAAGCTAAGGGACGGCATGCTCAGCGACACACTGCTCTCTCGGTGTTGCACCTACGAAGGAGTCTGAACATCAGGCCAGGAGAGGAGTGAGCGCAGAGAAGCAGTCCAGCCCCCACAGTCAGGGTCAAGGTCACAAACGCAGTGGTCAGCACCGGCAGGCTCTAGTTCCTAAACTCAGGAGTGGTTCAAGAGTCTGTACTCCATATATGCACGCGTGTTACACACGTCCTTTTGTACATATCACTATTATACAAGAAAAATATTTTAGCAACAATTAGCCATTCCTATCAACAATTGTGCCCACCAGGCCAAATCCCCAGAAACTAGCTGCCCACATGAGCTGCTAGGCTAAAGCCCCTCACGTGTGCCCACTGAACTGCCAGCACAGTAAGTATCAGTCACGGGCAGCACAGAGATGCATCGCAGCAGGGCTCTTGTCTTACCTCTGTCACCTTGGGCTGCAGGATCAGTGCTTCGGGGCTCATCCGAGGGATGTCTATGTGGATCTGGAGGTGCAGGAGAAAGACAGGCTTACTTTGGAGGACCACAGACACCACCACCAGCATTACATCATGACTAAAGGTGCAGTGCCCAGCGACCCAGCCACCTGGCCTCTTCCTCTGCCTCTGCAAAGATGCTAGCTCGGCGTTGCTGAGTCATCCCTCCAAGGGTGCTAGCTCAGAGTGCCAAGTCCCTCTGACCAGGGTGCACCCAGTCCTGGATGATGGACTTGCCTGACACCTGCCCAACCTGCAGCAGCTGCAGCATGAGCAGGAACAGAGCAGGCCTCGGCTCTTTAGTAACGTAATCCATAGCAATTAGTAAATATTGATTTTCAGCCTCTGACAAGGACAGCAATTCAAGTACATCAATAGTGTGTAGGACTTTGGCTGTGACAGCGCCTTCCTGGAACACAGGCCACATTTTCCTCTTCTTCACAAGGTCCTTGGGGGAATCTAGGACATTTTCAAGGGAAGCATTTGGAAGTCTCTGCGGGTGTCAGCAAAGTCCTGCCTGGTCACCACCTGACCAGAGTCGCATCTGACCCTTCCCAACACTGAAGAGGAAGACAGTGTGGGTTTGAGAAACCACCCGACAGGAACACTCAGCACAACTGGTGTCCCTGGCTGGCTCCCACATCCCACAGCAGCCACCAGGCGCCACCCTTGCCTTGCCAAGGTAAAGAGGGAAGGCACGCACGTCCTGGGCAGAGGGGTACCACTGCTGAGTTCCACTCCCACCATCCCTGCCCAGGTCCACGGAGGACGCCAACATGCTGGGCCTGGGCCTGCTGACTGGCCTGTGTCCTGCGCACACCACTCAGGCTCTGGGTTCGACCTCCTCGTCCAGGGTGCTACACACCCTTCAGAGGGCGCCTGGGGAAGACGAAGTTGGAGCTGAGAGGCCATGCATCGGTGACACACAGCAAGAGGCATGTAGGCAGCAGCACCAGGAGGGGACATTCACACAGAGTCAGGTGCCACACAGGGCCCAGGCAAGGGCGGGGACAGGGCCACTGGGTCTATCGCCAGGACAGCTCGAGAGCCATCCTCAGTGCACTGCTCCTGGCATGGCACTCCTGTGGTCCTCCCTGGAATGAGTTCCATAGGCTCCTACAGGACAGGAACCAGGTCTGACCTGCCTCTACATGCCCAGGGCCAGCAAGGCCCACTTCATGGACAGCCACCAGCAACGGTGCACACATCAGACCCCATGCCCCGCCCATGCCATTCCCCACCCACATGCACAGGCTGGGCAAGCGGTGGGGCTGTGGAGCTGATCAGGGAAGGAGAGGCACACGGGTGGACTCTCCACTCTGACCAGCGCCAGGTGGCCTTGGAACACACTGGTAGACCTGGGGCACAGGCCAGGCCACCACTTCCTGCTGCCCCACTGGAGCGGGAGGACAGGCCATGGTGCCCCCAGAAACAGTGAGAAGGCACAGGCTGCAGCTCCAAGAGTCACCCAGCATCCAGGCATTGGGGCATACAGGAGAACCCACCACACCCATACCACCCTTTGTGCTGCTCTCCTTTATATTAATGGGGAAATGTTTTTGGAAATTTGAAATAAGAAGAGGTCTTTTACTATGGAAAACAATAAATAAGCACAGACATGTGCAACCTCTCTGTAATGAACATTCCCTCCCACAGTGCGTAACAGAGACCAGCCCAGCAAATCCTGCAGGGACAAGCCACTGGCATCCTTTATAATTCTTTTTCTTGAATAAAAACACAATGAAAACATGATCAAAATAATACCAGATTTATCCATTTCCTAAAACCAGGGAAGCTGAAAAATAAACCAGAACTCCCTACCCAAACCCAACACAATCTGTATTCAGTCAGCAACTCAAGAGTAAATGGGGGGCTGGGGCTGGGGCTCAGTGGTGGAGCGCTTGCCTCGCGTGCGTGAGGCACTGGGTTCGATCCTCAGCACCACATACAAATAAATAAAATACAGATATCGTGTCCATCTACAAGTAAAAAAAATTTAAAAAAAAAAAAAAAAAGAGTAAATGAGTGGCAGCCCAGAGTGGCCGAGAGTCCCCAGTAGGAGCAGGCAGCACCCATGAACAGGAGGGGCTGGTAGTGGCTCCCTGCTCGGCCTCCTGGGCCTCAGTCTTCAGCCACTGCCCCTCCCTGGCCTCTACCATCCTGTTCATGTGGGGATGCTCCCCAAGAATCCGCTTAGCCTAAGAGCCCTTGACTATGATGGGGCCAGGCCCATCCTCAGACCTCTGATGATCCACACCCAAGGGACGAGAGCCATGGGAGTTACACCAGTGGCAGAGGAGTCACAGCCCAGCTCCACCCGCCAGGAGTAGCCTCCCGCAGGACATGCCTCAGGGAGACCAGGGCTTGACTACAGTCCAGATAACGGAACCAACCGAGGACTGCCATTCTGAACTTCCACATTTTACAAACAGAGTGAGAATTATAAAGTCCTCAAAGAGCTATTCTAACAGCAATTTCTAGATGTGCTGTGAGCTGTAGATCAGTGTTGAGTGTTTTCCCATGATGCACATCATCCATGAGCTGACGGCACAAGAAAATGTAATTATACCCATTTTTTATCAAACTAAATAGCAAAATAATAAACTGGCTACACTTTTGGCTGTGGACTGACTGCACCCCAGCCCCCACAATTAAGCTAATTAATATACCTCTCATCTGCCCAGATCTCACCCTACCATACCACAGGCACAGCACCATCCCTTCCACTGGGGTCCCTGTCATGATGCTGCCTGGCTCAGGGCCCAGTGTGGCCCTTCAGAAGCAGTCTTGATGTCCCAGGCAGCAGCCCAGAGAAACACAAAACATCCACCATTACCCTAGGGCAGAGCATGGGGCACCACTACCCAGATCAAAGACTCTGTTTTATGACTCCAATTAAAAAGACCCTTTTCAAAAGAGCTGGGCTGTGGCTCAGGAGTAGTCCACTTGCCCAGCATGCAAAGGCCCCCATGGGTTCAATCCCCAGCACAGCATTAAAAAAGAAAAAGGAAAAAAAAACAGCCTCTTTACCTTTGTAGCCAGAGCTGGAGCAAGCAACCCTGCCATCAGAGGAAACTGACCACTACTGTCTTCAAGAGGCATTTGCTTACTGGAAAATAAACTAAACATTTCCTCCGACAGAACGTCACCAAATCCAACTGCTTTAAGGCATATGTGGAGAAGGAAGGGGCCTCCCACCTGTCTGTACGTGTCTTGGTGAGCTTCATCATTCCTAGAATCGTAATAGTGCTCGATGAAAGCAAAATATTCTTTCTGTTTTCTCTGGAGAGTAGCTGGTCTTCGGTCCACATTGGCAGGAAGATAACCCTGGGTGAGGAAAAGACAAACATATATATAAGGTTATTATCATTCAGGGTCTCAATAAAGTGTAAGTAAAACAACTCACACCCTCAAATGCCCTTGTGCTCTGAACCTGATGCAGAGGGGAGGGAGTATGTGAAGAGGCACAGGCACAGAGGAAGGCAACACTCTCCCGGGTCTCAGCCAGGCCGCTACCCAGGGCCTTGGCACCTGACTCACCACCATGAGCCCTTCTTCAAATGCCTCAGAGACCTTACGGAGCAGGAGCCTGTGTAGTCTCGTGCTTACGCCACACCATACCACACCCATGCACACACACCAAGCGTGTGTGGAGCAGGCGCTGGGCAAATCACTCCTACTTTCCAGACTCCTGGGCTCTCAGCAGCTACAGTAGTGATACATAAAGTGGGCGGAACTCGAAATCAGCAACTGCCGTGCAGTCCTGGTGGTCACGAGAGCCCGGACTCCAGGGCCAGACTGCCTGGTGTTTGATGTTCTCTGTGGCCTTTTTTCTATATTTTGAATTAACATTACTGACATACAATTTATGAATTAAAATGTGCACATTTTAAATACAGTTCTGTGACTCCGCCTTGGGGCCCAGGCCTTGGGAAGCAGCACCTTCGCAGACAGCGGCTGGGCCCATGTGCGGGCTCCCTGGGATCTGGGCCCTCGCTCCCACTTCCTTCTCAGACTGCCCCGGGCTGCCTGATGTAGCAGCCTCTCCCTCTTCCGTGCTGAGTGGCTGTGCCCATGTGCCAGGACAGCTGCCTGCTGAGAAGCCTCCAGCCGTTCTCAGCAAGAGCTCCTGGGAAGAAGATCAGTACAGACATCCTGGACAAGATGTCTCGGACCACATGCATTGATTTCTCACGGCTGAACACCGAGGAGTGCAGGGACTAAGTTATAACGCAGATGCCTGTTTAGTATTCTGAGAAGCTACCAGACCTCCTTCCAAAGGAGCCACAGCACTGCAGCTTCTGGCCAGCGATGCACGAGAACCCCAAGGGTGCCTGTCCCTACCACGCTTGGTGGCGAGTCTCAAGCATCACCAGGCTGCTCGGTGCAGCTCTAACTTCACCTCCTTGGTGACCACGCATGGTGAATGACCTTGACGAAGCCCACCTACTGGCCCTGAGTTTGATTCCTGCTGACTCTCACGAGTTCTGTACACGTTCTATACACCAGTCATTCTTCACGTACACGTATTGTGAGAACATTCCCCCAGTCTGTGGCTCATCCCGTCACATCTCAAACAGCAGAAGCCTTAAATTGTCATGAAGTCCAGTTGACGATGCTTCTCTTGTGCAGTCAGTGTTGTTGTGCTCTGTACGAGGGAGACTTTCCTCTTAATTTTAAACTGTGGCCACATCCTCTTCTAAACACACTATGACTGGGCTCCCGCCATGGGGCTGCTCCTTCAGAGCTCAGCAGCATGAGTACCAAGCATCCTCGGAGCCGGTGCCAGGAGGCACCAGCCCCAAGGCAGACACATTAGCTTTCCCCGAGTGACTTCACAGAGAAACTTCCACAGAGTGCATCCGATTATGCACAAAAAGCTTACCGTTACCTGCTAAATGTCACTTCATGCCTTATTCACACAGCCTGAAGATGCTCTAGGAACCACATTTCCCTGTTCACCACCTGCGTGTTTGGGTGGGAATCTGGCTCCATCAAGACAGGTCCGGCGGGGATGACCTACACAGCTTCACCATCCACTGGCTACAGTGACTCAGAGGCTCAAGGGTAAAGAGGTGACCTAAAGCCAGTACAACAGCCAACCCGAGCTATTTACTGCTACCATGAGTCAAAGTGAATGGGCACAGTCTGGAGCTGTGGCAGTTTCCCTGTGACCATGAGGAAGAACTATGAGCTATGGGCCCACCAAGTAAAGCTGACCTGAAGGACAACAGGACACAAAACTGCCAGGCTTTAATCCTCTATCTTAGCCCCTCAAGTGACTAAGAATACATGCACATGCCCTCCACACCTAGGGATACTCAAATTATAACCTACAACTATTAGGCTAAGGGAGAATACAAATCTTCAAGACTTGAAAAAGAAAGAGAGGAAAAGAGAGATTTGGCTAGTACAGAACAAAAGAAGGAGAGTGTGCCTAACTTCATGTACCCCATAACTGGCAAGAGAAAGATTGAGTTGACAAAACTAGAAGCTGTCTTGGTACCTTATGAGTATGTGGAAGGTGCATGCTGCCCACCCAGTGTGGATGCTCAGGCCCCTGCACTCTGCAGGGCAGAATCTGTATGACATCAAAGATGCAGCTGGAAAGAGCAACAGAGAGAAAAAGGCGAGTGGCTCTGGACCTGAGACTTCATTCTTTCCATAGAAGAGCTTTGCATGTCTGAGTGACAGGGACTATGTTTTTGCTGGTGTTGAGCTGGCAGTCTTTGAGTTTGGATGCCCCGTTCCACCAAGGACCTTACTTGAGACCTCCTTTATTTTGATTGCTTCATAAGGCCCTTTTCATCATTTCCCTTTTCTTTCCTTTCTTATTCTTTCACCTAATGCCTATCTCCATTTTTTATACTTTTTTCAGGCTTTTCTTCCTCAAGAAGTTCAAAGGAGGAACTTGAGATTATCATCACTGATCGCTTGGCATTTAATTTGGCTCTTGCTAGTATCTGTAGATTGAGGCCACATCCTTCACTTAGAATTTCAGGCTGGGATGAAGGTGTATATAATTCTACCCCAAGCTCCAAACTAAAATGCAATCATTAGGACAGCTCACCCATCACCATTATGCTCATGTCCAGCTCCCAAGTCATCAGGCAGGTTTCTCAAGTGTTACAGAACTTGAATCACCAGGATGAGTCTTAGGTGAGCATTAACCTTCATAACTGAGTCTGTTTTTCAGAAACTGTGGTAAGAACACGTAACATGAGATTTACCCTCTTAAATTTTTAAGTGTACAGTGCACTTTTGTTAATGATAGGTACTATGCTGTCCAGCAAATCTGTTAGCTTATTCATCTTTATACCCATTGTGTAAAATCCTAACACAAAATGGAGTCACTCTGGCTCAGGCCTGCATGTATCTGCTAACCTGCTCTTTGTGCTTCTGTGATTAATGCTTTGCTGTGCTTGCTTCTCACGGATGGGGGTGCATAACCACAGGCTGCCAGACCCCCTGGCCAGTTACCTAAAGTTCCAGGAACTGAAAGGGGACTTAAGAGGCACTGTCACGGTTGAACTGTAAATAACTATAGGTTGAATACCTGCCAAATCCTGTTTTCCTGAGTCATGTAGCTAGCCCACCCTATAATAACCTCTGAAACCCTCACTTCGGGGTCACTCTCTGAAGGAAAGGAGAGCTGACCCCAATCGATTGGCCTGTGTGCCTATTTCCTCAATAAACTTTGCTGCTTCTGCAAAAAAAAAAAAAAACTGCCAGGCTTTGATGGTAAGGCCAGAGCTGGACTCCGGCCACTTCCCTTGGGTCACGTGAACTCACCTTCCATTCAGTTTCCTGAGGCTCTCCCCTGGCATCTCTTCTGTATCATGGATTACATGCTCACACGTACTTCTTCCTATTGAAGTACAGTCGCGTGCCACTTAACAGAGATACTCTATACAAAAGGTGTTTTTCAAGTACACCTCTCATGGAAAAGGACATCGTTAGGTGATTTGTCCCTGTGCAAACGTCATGCCACGTCCTGCACAAACTGACATGCTACCATGGCACCAGGCAACACGGGTTCACGGGACCACTGTCCGCTACACAGTCCACCATTGACCAGGACACTGCTCCCTGCCACAGGACACACACACAGTTACCAAAGCATACCCCAAACACGTGCAAACTACCACCACTGCACGCAACTGCCAGACACCCCCAGATAAAAGCCAGGCCACCGCCCCGCCATTCCCTCAGAGCCTCCCACTTGCTGCCCCTCATCTCCTCCTCACCTGGGTGGCCACCTGTTTCTGCCTGGCTTCTTCTACTCAGTTAGGTTTGAAATAGGCAGGGCATGACAGGAATCAGAAGGACATTTCCACACTACTGTGGCCACCACCTCTGTGTACTAAACCCACAGTGACGTTAGCAAACACCGGAGGGGTTTCCAGTTCTTGCTGGCACAGGCCATGCACTTCTGTTAAGCACACAGCCGGGAGCACAGCTCTGAGGCCGCCTACCTCTGAAGGACTGCACTCCCCTCAGAAGCGCGGGAAGTCCCACCGTCCCACAGCCGCGCCAGGGCCTCACATTAGCCACCATAGTGGTCTGCCCCTGTCTCCGTCAGCGGGCAGAGTGAACCTGCACTTCCTCGAGGAATGGCATGGCTGGCCCGTGCAGTGCATGGACGGGGGCGGTCCCCTTCCAGCTGAGGCACCGTTTCTTCTGGTTCTCTAGGCCCTGGTCCCAGTCTGTGGGCAAGCCCTGCACAAAGTGTCCTGTCCCCTCCCTGTGGCGTGCCTTTTCACCCTATCAGGGATATCTTCTGATGAGGAAAGTTCCTCAGGCTAACGAAGCCCAATTTATTAATCTTTACCACTGGTCATTTTTATGTCCACTGCAGGAAAAATCTCCTTATCCAACACTGTCTGCTCGCAGGGTTCACTCTAAAGCCAGGGCAGCTCCTTACTTCCTGTCCGGCCACCGCAGGGCCGGCCACCGCGCCCACTACTTCTGCACATGAGACAGTCAGAACACTGTGCATGGCAGCTACTGTGCCGCAGTGACAGCGACGCGAGCTGCAGACGAGCCCTCTGACCCAGGCTGAAACAACTAGACCCTTAGAGAAAGCCACCACCCCGCTCGAGGGCACTAACCCTGCAGCCACACGGCCCTGGCCAGGCCAGGCCCGAAGCTCGCTCACTGTTTCCAGTCGTCCAGTGGCCCCATCAGCAATGCTGTCTTCTGAGAACACTCCTTCAGGCAAATCGGCACTCAAAGGGCTGCTGGTGCCTTCGAGAGGTTTTGTTTGTCGGTTGGTTGGTTCTGGAGATTGAACTTAGGGGCACTCGACCACTGAGCCA
Organism: Xerus rutilus; assembly: GCA_028644305.1. Lineage (NCBI taxonomy): Eukaryota > Metazoa > Chordata > Mammalia > Rodentia > Sciuridae > Xerus > Xerus rutilus. The sequence goes on from CM053403.1 coordinate 2,636,745, forward strand.
CATCCCCAGCCCTATTTTGTGTTTTACGTAGAGACAGGGTCTCACTGAGTTGCTTAGCGCCTCGCCATTGCTGAGGCTGGCTTTGAACTCGCAATTCTCCTGTCTCAGCCTCCCTAAGTGCAGGGAAGACAGGCATGCACCACTGCCTTCGAGGTTCTTGACACACCGTTCTCAAGGAGCCCTGCTGCAAGACATGGTGACTGGCACAGCAGGCCAGTGGCACGCACCACGGCGAGTCCCACAGTGCTGGGTGGAGCAGCATGTCAACAGGTGTTTTTCACACCCTCACCTCAAGAGGCGAGAGGCATGAGCCGTCCCACCTGGCCCCTCTATGCTGACAGAAAGAGGGTCAGCAGCACCACAAGGAGCAGGCCACATCACAGCAGCACCAGGACAGTGGCGCCAGGGTAAGCAGCGAGTGCACACCAGGTGCTGGGTGACCTGAGCATGCACAAGCTGCCCACCTGGGGTCCACAGTCCAGGACACACAGAGCCCCTGGGCGCTGCCATGGCCCACCCAACACAGCCCTGCCCCACGGGAGGGCCCAAAGTGATGAGGGTGGGGCATCAGCAGCCCCGGGACACCCATCCGGGCCTCAGCTTCACGCATGGCCACCCTCCCCTGTGCTGCTTCAGGTCCGCAGGCTCTCTTGGAGAGTAACGGTTACACAGGACACCTGTTCCCTGTCCTGCTCCACGTGGCCACAGCTAACTAAGGGGCTCCCAGCCACTCGGCATGCCTCAGTCCTCCACTCCTTCTCGGGTAGAAGGCTGTCCCTGCTCCTCTCAGCCCAGGAGGCCACATGAACAGGCCAGAGCCCAGCCCATGTGCCCGGCCAGGACTGCCTGTGTGGCAGGTCATGGGCCACCAGGTGGTCAGTGGGGAGCAAGGTGCAGCCAATCCACAGAGGATGGGAGCAGACACTGAGACCGCTGCCTATGCCCCACATTCTAACTTGACTTTGGAAACACAGATTCTGAAAGGCAAGTGTGTTATCATCAGAACATAGGCAACAAAGCCCACATCCACTGACAGCCCATTCCTGAAGGAACATACATGAGCAAATGGAGCCTCTCCATAATTAAGGCAGACTAGAAATTATGTAAATGAAATATATTCAAGTGTGCAATGAATTTTAAATGACAGAACACAGAAAACTTAATTGCTGTATTAGCATGCTATAAAAACACTAATCATAAATGTAAAACAATGCATGCACACACTTACATCCTAATTGTCCCAGTTACACAAAAATCCACTTGTCCCCTCCCACTGTGTTCGTGTGCAAACCTGCCTCGACACACAGAAAGGACATAAGATGATATGGAGTTGCACTTATCATTTATAACCATCACACTCACTAGCATAAATGCTAAATGTTTAATTAGTTTTCTGTTAGATGTTTCCGAAACATATTTAAAAAGAGAAAAAATACGATTCTCTACAGCACTAGTGTTTGAAAAGGAGCTGAGCTGCTTGCATGGGATTCAAACATTAAACAGCCTGACTGGCGATTCAGCAGCATGTTCCAGACAGAGCACACCTGCTACGTCCTCAAAAATGACAAGAGCCATGCGTTCTCTGCCAAAGCTGCCTTTCCACTTATTCAGTAAAAGTAACGCTTCTCCACGAACACCAGCATGGTGCTAATGACCAAGCCTGAATAAGCTGGGCAGAGGTCATTCATGTGTCAGGCCTGGAAGGAGGTCAGAATCCAATGGAGCTTTGGTCACCTGCCTTTCTGAAGTGGACACGTGTGACTTCTTCTTGATTCTACGTGCCCCTTCGGCTCTAGGTCCTGGCAGGACTGAGTGCCTGGGGTGGAACAATGCCACCCCACCTAGAGAACCTGGTACGACTCCCTGCCAGCCTCACTCACCAACCCCTGCACCGCCCAGCCTGGCCGTCAGTCCAGGCATCACAGACCTAGCATGCGCTGCCTTCAGTAGGGCCACGTGGCTGTCTGCACCCAGCTCCCCAGCCAGCCTGTGCTCTCTGGTCCCGTCCTCTGTGGAGTCTGAGTGTCCTGAAACAGTGGTCTCTAACCCTGGACACACGAGAAGCCTGGGAGCCTAGGTATCAGTGTTTCCTGTGCTCCCAGATAACACTCACCTGCAAACAGGATGGGAGAACCACAGGTCCCGAACCTGCCGGGTCCTCCCAGCCCTAACTCCTGCCCACTCTGGGGCAGGCACACCACAGACACACAGTTCACAGCACACAGGAGTTGGTGCACACTTGACACCTGGACCTAACCCAGATTCCACTTTGTTTCATGACCCAGATGCCAGGGTCTGTGACAGCTCCCAGTGCTGTCAAACACGAGGCCAGGCTGAATCCTTGGGATTCAGAGAACGACCAAGAGGCAGCATGCCTGGGAAGACCCGTTCTCTAGGCCTCTGCAGCCTTGATCTGTTTGCTAGGTTCTCCCTCCAGCATTCTCAAAAATATCCTTAAGACCCCAGATATGCAAGGGGCCTAGCAGGCTATAGGTGAGAGCCATTTGCTGAATCAGGAGTGGCTAATGCTGTGCACACGCCCCACAGGTGCTTAGTCTGACTCTGCACCTGTGGGAATTCCAGAGCAGGATCCTGGTTGACACCTCAACAGTTCTGACCACCTCCACCTGCCCACTGCCACAGCTGACCGCCACCCCTCAGCGACAAGGCGCACTCCCTTCCAGGGCACCGGAGCCCCGGGCAGCAGACTGCACCTGCGGCTCGTTCTTGACAGAGGCACAATCAACACACTGGGCCTCTTGCTCCATCTTCTAAGACCACCCTGAGGCCTTCTGCCACTTGACTCCCTTCCCAGTGGTCCCTCTCAAGATCCAGTGGGGAGCAGCCTCCCTTTACACACAGCACACCTCCCCCAGCGCCCCATGCCACACACTGGTCCAGACTATGTGATGAGGCCATCACCCGCTCAGGCCGCAGGGGAACACATCCCTCTTCTGTGGGAGCCCATGTGTGTCTGGTCTGGCATGCAGGGAGCACTCAATAAAGGACTAAAGCAGCAGATGCAGGGCAAGCTACAGGTGCAGGAGAAAATCCTGCAGGAGGGGAGCCCTTCTGTGTAGGAAGAGCGCAGGGCCAGCCCGAGGAACACGACGGCAGCACCCACTCTCCGCTCTGCAGGCTCCGGGCCAACCAGGACGTGATCTTTATCCCTCCTGCTGTTCCCCAGCACCAAACACAGTTCCTGAACACCGAGACCTCACAAAATTCCCCCAAATGCCTGGACACACCAACCACAGAGCACTCCAAGGCTTCGTCCTTCTAGAAACAGCCCCATCACTCCGGGCTCGAACCCTCCAGGATGAAGCCCAGGCAACCTGCAGGATTTGGGGACAACAGTGCACCTGGCCTCCTCCAGGTTCCACTATCCCAGATGCCATCACCTCGCCTCCTGCTGGTACCTGAACCGGGCAGCCTGCCTTGGCCTTCTCCTGCCTGTCCACGCAACCACTTCCCTGAGTCTCATGAGCTCCCCATCTAGCTCACCCACGCAAGAGCAGCACCCTTCGGAGATGCCACATGAGCAGCTCTCCACCATCCCAGAGCCTTGCCTGGCGTTCTTCAGAGTCTGTGCTTCCCAGAACCACTCCCCTTCTAGGTGCCCCCTTTCCAACCTGACACCTACACTGTTCTCAGCTGTCACCCTAGGCCCAAAGAGGCCTAAGAATTACAGTATCCATCTCTGTCCCTTGTGCCAACAAGTCTTCCCTCCCTGCCTACCCTTGCACATCTGCAATGGCCTCAAAGCTTGTGCTGCAAAGTCTCCTTGCCCAGGAAGCTGGCCCTAAGCACTCACATTGCCCCCACCACGGATCCCCCTCCTCTTGGCTCTCACTTGAGTAAGACCTTGAGTGTGTCCAAATTACTGATGGTTAAACAGCTGTGCCTGAGAAAACCCAGGCTTTCTTTGGTCTACACTGCCGGGATTTCCATGTACAGACCCCCACATCTGCTGCCCTCCCAAACCCACTGACAGGGTGGGACCACCGACATCTGCTGCTGCTGCTCTTCTGCCCACTGATGCCCAGTGCACAGTTCTGAGTATCAGGGAATCAAACCACCACCCACACAGAGCTAAAGGACAAAGCCAGCACCCAATAATTTCCATGAGACCCCCCAGTGCAGCATGTCCTTGATAAATACAAAGCTACAATAAAGATCTTCAAGGTAGTTTCATCAGAACTTGCCACAAACTGATCTGAAGAGCTGATAACCTCTCTTGGAAGGTATTTGGAAAACTGGATATACATGCTTAAACTAAAAACACAAAACAAAAATATAAGCAATCACAGCAGGTCTGATTTTAATTGCAAGAGAATATGTAATCCATAAATATTCACCATTCAGAGCTGCATCTGCATTTAGGGTTATGAGGTACTAAGTTGCAAATTTATTAAGACTCATTAGCAAGAAAGAGTCTTTTAAACACTGAAAGTCAGACCCAATTTAGAGTAGACACTTACAGTTCCCTATTGACTTATCTCCAAAAACAATAAAAAAGGAAAACAGAAGGAAGCTGTCTGGAAACTGCTCTGAAGCTCTGGGCAGGGCCACACGTACTTGCTGCGTTGAGCTGGAGGACGACACACAGTGTGTGCACAGCCTCAGCCTCAGCCTCAGCTCGGGCACTTTTGTGCCAGGCTCAGGGCAGGACACCAGTCTTCCTCCCAGAACAGAAGCTACTCCTAACATCTGCTTGGGCTTTTTTCATCACTAACAGCATTGTTGATACTTAAAAGAAAAGCCCTGGAGAAACCCTTTGTTTTGACTTCTGGGAGCTGAATAATTTGCACTGGACCAGCACAGCAGAGAAGATGAGGACAATGTTTTACATAATAAAGATCAGAGGAAGGACGAGTGGTCATCCATCACAAGCTACTGCCACTCCCTCCTGGCATCCTGCCAGCCTGGTCAACTCTACCTTCAGATCAAGCAAGGACTGGACAATGCCACCTTGCAAAGCAAAGCCCTGTGCTACATGCAGCCACAGCAGGCCAGTGGTGGGCATGTGCAGGCCACGCCTCAGCCATCCACGCGTGTGCCCACAGGAGGAGGTGAGGCAGCTGAGCGAGCGGGCAGCAGAGACTTACTGAGAGAAGCTTCCACGTAATTGGACGAACTGGCTTAGGGATTCCGGACCAGCTCAGCTTCCGTAATTCTTCTGTTGACAAAAAAAAAAAAAAAAAAAAAAAGGAACAAGGAAAACAGGGTTTACAAAGGGTTACACGCCTCCCCGTGCTTAACTATCCCACCAGTGTGCGCAGGGCAGGCAGCCGGAACTGCGGAAGGAGCAGCCCTGGCAGGCAGGAGCTCGGGCACAGCTGCTCTCGACATGCTAGAGCGGGGAGTCACCACCGCCCTTGCACAGCCACATGCCCCAAGTCAAACCCGAGTGTCCCTGGAGCTGCCTTGGACAGGGAGGCCTGTCCTCTCGCCCTTGGTGAAGGCCTGGCACCAGCCTCCTCCTGCCCTCTCCCGTCCCTGCCCACCACGCCCCGCCTGACCTGCTTAGAGGGCTCCCTGCTCCTCTCTCCGCCCGGTTGCCCTCGCCTCTCACTCTTTAGGTGCCTGCAACCCACAGCGGCTTCCTCAGTGTTGCTTTTGAAAGAAATTGTTTCTTGGAGATAAGCTTGTTTCATGCAGCATTACAAAAGGGCGTAGCCGTACTGTGTGTACACGGCCAGGACAGGCGAGCCGCACCCGGGTGCTTCTCCAACACCCGCGGGGCAAGAGTCAGGGGCAGGAGAGGCTGGCCAGAGACGGGGGCCTGCAGCCAAGTCCAGGGCCTCAGCCATGACAGGGCACACAGGGCCGCGGGTAAGGACAACAGACAGGCCCAAGCGCAGGTCAATGTGTGGGGGATTAACACCTATCCGACTCCATAGAGTCCAACGCAATTATTTCCTCCATTTAAGTTAGGAATATTCCATTAGGTTCTTCTCCCAATGGCTCAGAGCTAGTGATTAACACTAGGAATAAAAGAATTGATTAGAGAAGATTTTGACAATATAATCAATGAAATACAAAGTCCTGGCATCTCATCTTTTTCCAATAACTAAAGTGTAAGTAAAGTAAGTGCAGAACAACCAGGTGGCAGTGCCAGCAGCGGCCTGCTCTTCTTGGCAACCTCAGAAAATCTCAAATCTCCCGTTTCCTGAGGACATTATGAAAAGCAGGAGCCTGATACCCGAACACTAATAACAGAATGTTTACCAGTCCTCTTCCAGTGCCTCTCCCGCTCCACAGCCCTGGTTGTCTGATTGTGGGTTATGAAGAAAGCACAGAGAACTCATTTATTAATGTTCTCTGAACCTGTCGCCTCATTAGAAGCAACTCTCAAGAAGTAAAGATCTTGAATATACAGCATGAAACACAGTTCTAACTTGGCTGAAGCTTTAATGTTTAAAGAGAGATATAACATATGTTATCTTATTCAATCCTAGAGCAGCCTGAGTCACATAGGGCTGTGCACCACTGTGGTAGTCTCAGAGAGGTTAAGGGACTTGACCAAGGGCACACAGGAACTAAGTCACCTTCAATACCAGTGTCTTTCCACTGCTGTAACTCCCATTCTTAAAAAAGACTTTGTAACACAGACAAATCTCACTTGTGAACATAGACCAAAAGATCAAAATAAAAATTTTAGCAGATCAAAACACAGCAGGCTATCCAAAGAATAACATGCATGAGCAGGATTTACTCTAAGAACGAAGGATGGTTCAACGTAAGAAATCTTGCTACTTCACCTGGAAGCTGAAGTAGGCTGACAGGGAAAGTCACTATTTGCAACCAGATACCTGTGACTTCCAGCCAGGGGCCACTCACCACCTTCCTGGCAGAACATCAGCTGTGCAGTGACCACAACTCCCCTCAACAGCCCAGGAGAAGCTGAGCCCACCCCACTCTGCTCTGAAGGTGTCCCTGATTGGCACCCACTGTACCGCCAAGCCACCCTCAGCAAGGGCTGATTCCATGATGGCCTGATACCCTATCCAAGCTCTGGGCAGAGGGTACATTCACCAGGGGCTTCCCCTTGCCCTTGGCAAGTCTCTGGAAGCAACCTCTCTGCCCTGCTCTGAAAGCTGATGGGCTCAGACTAAGGCCCAGGACTGCTGCACCAGCTAGGACCTGGCCAGCCTGAGGACAAGGCCAATTAAGAGAGGGAGGCAGAACCAAGAGAAGCCAAGGCTCAGAGGTCTGAGTTCGGCAGGTGCTAGATACGGGAATTTTCCCAAGTGACAGCTTTCCTCTGAGGGCAACAGAAGAAATGGAAGTATCATGGGCATGGGCTGCACAGAACCATGCAAGATCTTGTGAAGAAACCACCTGTTAGACAGCTGGCATAAATATCCATGAGAGACACTGCTCTGGTCAAGCATAGGTTTACTGACAGAGACTATCTGCCAGGCTGCCCTTCTGCAGGGTGCAGCAGCCTAAGGACCTAACACTACCAGGCTTCATGGAGAGCCACACAAGGGGACATTGCCAGACTCAGGGAGATAGAGCATTTGCAGCTCACTGGACCTGGGCCAGAGGGCACCAGGCAACACCTGACTCAGCCTGCAGCCAGGGAGGCCTTGAGCAAGCAGGAACTCAGAACCACATGACTGCCAGAAGAAAGGGCAGGGCGGATGGTAGGTGGGGCATTTCACATGGTCAGGAAGGTCAGGAGGTCCTCTGCAGAAAGGGCAACTAGATGAGACCTGCAGTGCACAGTGGTCTCCTGGAGAAACTCAACATAAAGGGAGGGCAGCAGTACCTGGCTAGAAGTCACAGGTATCTGGTTGCAAATAGTGACTTTCCCTGTCAGCCTACTTCTGGGCAAAAAGCAAGAAGACTCACAGGAGGCTGGACAGGCAGACGGCACTAAGACTGGAAACCAGAGCGTACCAACCGTCTGTGCCCTGCAGTCCATGCTCCGATGAGACCTACTGCAAGTGTTCTGGCACTTGACAAATGTATCCCAAGCTCACCAGGAAGAACAGAGATATGAAAACAGCCACTAAAGTTCCCACAAAAAGGAATGAGAGCAGCCTTGCAGCAGCAGACAAGGGACTCCACGAAGGGCTACAGCAACTTGAGCTGCGGGAATCTGGGGGACACCTGTGAAGCCACGTCAGCGTTGGACACCACACCCACAGGAGCGCAAGCACCAGAAAGTCCTTCAAACACCACTTCGAGTCAGGGGCCACTGACCAATGGTCTTCCGTCAAGATGGATGTTTTCAGGAAAGATACTGGATCACGAATCTTACCACACAAAAACTGATTTCTAGATGATTATTCTATTTTGCTGCATAACTGCTGCAGATTTCATGCCAAATCTTTTTGCAAAAGAAGTGGGGTGCAACCATTATGTGAAGTTTTTTTTTTTTTTTTTAAAGCATCAGTATTACTTAAAAATCACTACACTATCTCTGGTGCAAGGCTAGGATGCATGGAGTACCTGTGAACACACGCTAATGAACGGCAATGACTGTGCGGGGCAACAGTGGAACTCCACACAGGGACGTGGTGCAGGTGCATGTCTGCATAAAGGAAGACTAAAAACACTAGAAGAAAACGTGAACTATCTCACTGCCACCAGACAGGAAGAGCATTCCTAAGCAAGACACAAATTTCACAAACTATAAAGAGATTAACAAACTAAGAATAGAAAAGATCAAAAGTGATTATACAGCAAAAGACACTACAGTGTTAAAAGAAAAAATGACACATTTTAAAAATTCATACAGCATATAAAAAGTCTAATATCACTAATATACGAAGAGCATATATTAAAGTAAGAGAGCAAGCAACCAACACAAAAAGGAGAGGAATACCAAAAAGAAAAATATTATCCTTAATGGTGACCTACAAATTAAAACAAGAAATCTATCAAAACTTAGTTGGATAAAATTGTAAATGATAATACCCATCACTGACAAGAGTCTGGGTAAATGGCCACTCTCTTACAGGTGGTGTCTATACTGGTAAGCCAGTTTTGCTGGTCACATCTTAAAGGTATATAATCTTTGAGCAGCACCTTCACTTCAAGACACCTACTCTACAGGGATATTTCTAAGAGTACACGAGGGCTGTGCCCAAGGATGTCACTTAAGCAATGTCATGTTGAGAACATTAGAAGCTGCACTAACAGGGACATGGTTGAAAGTCCTACTATATCAAAAGCCTGAAATACAGTATTGCCATAGAAAAGAAAGGATATTTTGAGCATAGATATAGAATAAATTTATTTAATTACAAAGTAAAAGGGGAATAATTGAGAAAAGTGTAGAGAAACACTGATAGTTTCTGTAGCACAACTAGCCCCAGGGAGGGTCAGGGAAGGGAGTCAAGACCAGGAAGACGCACTCCTGTGTCTCTACAAAACTATGAACTTCCTGCAGCATCTAACCCCCTTCTCCAGGTTCTCAAGCTCCAGTGTTCTGGGCCCAGCCTCAGTCCTAGCAGATCTAAGGCGCTGACAGTCCCTCCCCTCCACACTCTCCCATGGAGCTGACCCTCCCACCACCTGCAGGGCTGTGTCCTGAGCACTGGCTCATCTCCTGAAGCAGAGCAGGAGCTCCTGAAGATCAGGGTCCATGCTTCTGCTGCCCCCTGTCCTGATGTGCTGCCTTGCGACTGCTCGGTGATAAGAGCCAGGAGAGCAAGCCCATGTGCTTCCTCTGCCCCATGGGAGGCAAGTGACCTGTGGCTGGTGGCTGACTGGCTGGCTGGGGAAGGTATTGATATTTTAAATTGAAGTATAATCTATATACAATAGAAATACTAAAGTCGCCCTGCAAGCTGGAACATTCCTAACTCCCTTCCTAGTAACCTCTGCCCCTACCCTGAGCTAACCACCTTCTGGCACCCATCACCACTGGTCAGTTTTGCTCTTCTGACTCATACATGCACCAAGACTCTGGGGTGTCCTATTCACCACTCAAAAACGTGTCTACCAAAGCCACTCATGTTGCAGGTCCCAGTTCATTCTTTAAAGCAGACATGGTACTCTATTCTGTGCACATACCACAACATGTCTACACATTCGCCCACTCATTACATCTGAGTTAGCTACAGGTTTTCAGCTTGAAGAAGATGCTGTGAACATTCTGGCTGCTGGGACCACTTTCGGTTCTCTCAGGCAAACTTGAGGGGTACAGCTGCCGGGTCACAAGGCAGATGTATGCTCACCTTTGTACCTTTTAGAAAGAGGAAACGGGGCCATAGAAAGGTTCTTCGCAGTGGCTGTACCACTTCACACTACCCACCAGCAATGTCCCAAAGTTTCAACTGCTCCAGAACTTGGTCAAAACATAGCACCGTCCGTCTGTTTCATCACAGCCATTTTAGTAAGTGTTAAATGGTATCACACTGTGGTTTTAATGAGCGATTTTGTGACAGCTAACAAGCACTGAACAGATTCTCACACACGTTTTGGCAACCTGTTTAGCTCTGTGGAGTGTAGGTTGAGATCTTTTACCCGCCCCTTACTGCATTGTTCACACACAGTACCCAGCCCTGATTGATTATTCTCTTGACTGTGGTCATGTTTTCCTGTTCCATTGTTGAATGCTAGATGTGACAGGTATCACCTTTATTGCCCCTACCACAACAGGACAGGGCCTGTGAATGCCTCTCCTTCACCGGCCAATGCACTCTTGCCTTCCAGGAGAGTGCTGGAGGGCACTGGTGGGACAGTCATGGCTCCTACGCGTGTTCTCCAGCACTCAGTTTCTGCCACCTTGGAAACTGTCCACTGGGTACGTTCTGGTGGCTGCCTCAGCTCATGGAGTGCCATGCTGCTGAGCAGATCAGCATGCAGCCCAGGACTGACAGCCCGAGCTCTTCGTCTGTATGATTCCCTCCTGCACAGGAAGGACCCTGCTCCAGGCGTCTCAGCCTCCAAACTCCCCTTCCTAATTCCTCACCTCAGGAAGGTGCCAGGTTCACTTAGGTTCCACTTCCTGCACAGTAATCTAGGTAACCACAAAGTTCACGGAGTTTTACTGCCCTTCTCGCAGGTCAGTCTGCACTGCCTGTTGGCCAATGTGTGAGAATACTTATTTCAGGTGTTTGGTCCGGTTTTCCACTTATACCAGGAAAGCTATTCTTTGACCGGTGAATCACCCATGGATTGAAATGAAAACCAATCATCTGACATTTCTTTTTTTTTTTTTTAATTTTTTAGGTGTTGATGGATCTTTATTTTATTCGTTTATTATTTGTACGTGGTGCTGAAGATTGAACCCTGTGCCTCACACATGCTAGGCAAGCGCTCTACCACTGAGCTACAGCCCCAGCCCATCATCTGACATTTCTAAAGAACTCTCTGTCTATTCACAGTTGCTGGCCCCTGGCTCCCTTTCGTCATACGTCTCACAAGGTTTTGGCATCAGGATCATGTAACCTTAAAAAATAAGCGAAACAGCACCAATTCCTCCTCCCTTCTCCAAGAGCTCTTGCAGGACCAACACTGCCCCTTCTTTAAAGGAAATTTTGCTATGTGCACGTGTGAGTACTTACCCACAAAGCCCACTATTATGTACAACTATAATGCACCAATTTAAAATGTCTGCTAAAGCTCACCAGCACAGAAAGCCATCTGGCCCCGATGTTTTCCTTGTGTGACAGCTTTATTTACTGCAAGTTAATATTTTAAACCAACGGAGGGACACTATAGTTTTCTGTTTCCTTGAATTGGTTTTACTAGGTTCCATCTCTCGAGGGACCCTCTGGACAACACTGCACACAGGCCCCTTGCTATCTGTTTGCTGTCTGCAGGGTCTGCAGTGATAGCCTATCTCCCATGATGCTTTCCTCTGCCTTTGCAAAAAACTAGTGTTAAGCTTTCAAGATTCCTGTCTTGCCCAGTCACGCTCCAGTTTGTTTTCACCCTCATTAGATGGCCTCCCTCCCCTACTGGGTCCTCCTGTGTGTGTGACTGAGGACGGAACCCGGGGCTTGGACGTGAGGCCAGGCGCTACTCACAGTTGCATCCCCAGAACCTGGCTTTGGTTCTCCTGTTAGTTTCTCAAGGTGGAGCTTCCATCACTGCTTTGAAACCTTTTCACTTTTCTAATACAGGCATTTAAAGCTATAAATTTTCCCCTGAGTACTATTTTACCTGTATCACACAATTTTGATGTGAACGGTAACTATATCTGAACTCAAAGTATTTTCTAACTTTGCTTATGATTTCTCTGATCCCTAAGTCATTTAGAAGTACACAGATACATTTCTACATATTTGAGGATTTCTGGGCATCTTATATTACTACTTGTTTTCACCCTCCTGAGATGGCCTCTCCCCTACTGGGTCCTCCTGTGTGTGTGGCTGAGGACTGAACACAAGGAGGATCTCTACTGTAAAGCATTTCATCAGATGATCTTTGAGCTTTTCCAACCCTCTGGTCTCTACTATGATTTGTCTGGCCCAGCACATGGTCCACTTGATGGCTGTGTCATGCATCCTAAAAGGAAGGGACATTTTCAGTTGATGGATACAGCGATCTATAAATCAGCCAGATCCAGGTAGTTGATAGTGCTATTCAGATCTTCACGTCTTTAATTTATCTACTCTATCAATTGCTCCGGGAGGGGTGTTAAAATCTCTGTGATCCTGAACTTGTCTTTTTCTCTCCTTCTGTGAATGTTTACTCTGTGTGTAGTAAAGCTACATTAGATACACATTTGGGACTTCTCTATCCATTTAATGAATTGACCCTTTTATGAAGCATCCCTCTTGGTCTCCGTACAGCTCTGTCTTGGGGTCTGCACTTCTGACAAATTACAGGCACATTGGTTTCCTTGCATTAGCGTTCACATGGCTTTGTCTTCTTTTATTTCAACCCCTAAGTCTTAGTGTCTAAAGCTCTGTCGGCTTTCACTGTGGTTTGAGTGTTCCTGTGGCCTCCAGAAAGTCACCAGCACAGCAGGTGGGAGGCAGGCCTGGGGCTGTGTGCAGGCCACCAGGCTCCACCCTTAGAGAGGATTAAAGCCCCTAGAAAGGCCCTTTCCTGTCCTCTGCCACAAGAGGGCACAGCGCTCTCCTCTTGCCCTTCCACCTCCCATGTGCCCTGCAAGGACACAGTGGGAACCCTTGCCACATGCTGGCACCAACCCTGTGCTTCCCAGCCTGCCCAGCTGCCCTCTCTTCATGAATCACCCTGTCTGTGCTGCTCTGTGATAACAGCACCAAAGCAAGACAGCCCTCCCGTCAGCCCGCTTCCCCGCATCTGGAGTCAGCCAGTGAAATCACTATAGCTCTGAGAGCTAAAGTAGGCAAGCTAAGTATGCAGAAAATGAATGAGAAATATACTTTTTTTACTCTCTACAATAGATTTGCTCTCTCAAAAATAATACTCGTAAGTATTTTTTTATGAAATAAAACACCAAAACCATTCCATGCTGGCCTGTACCAACCGGGAGGGCTTTATTTCTCAGCAGGACCCTCATTTGGGTCATCGCCAGAGGGGATGCTCTGCCAGAAGCAGCAGAGTGGCAGCACAGTGCAGTTACAAGGCCCTGGTCACAGCCCCGCCTGGCCAAAGGCCCTCCACTCTGAGCTTCAGCCTCCTGCCTTACCAGAGGCATGGACTCATCACAAGAACAGCATTTGTGAACTAACTACACCATGCACTGCACAAACACGAGGGAGCGTTCCATCACACTAACAGAGGCAGTTCATCAGCAGTCTGAACCCAGGCAGTGACTGGGACTCGTTTGTTCTGATTGGATGTAAACGACCACATCTGAGACTGAACCAGAAATCTATCACAAAATGGTAGATGCAAAGAACTCGTAATTAGAAGCACCTTTTTCCTGGAAAGCCAAGAATAACGGAAAAATCAACCCATAGGTAAGCTGTTTCCTTCCTACCCCTTCCCCTTCCTGCCTGGTTTTGACTGACTTTCTGAACTCCTTCAGCCATGGCTGGGAGGCACAAGGAGCGGGCGGGCAGTGCAGGAGTGTGGGGCAGCGTGGCTGCCTCGGGCACACAGCTGAGCGCATGTCCCTCCCACAGCCACAGACGGCAGCCTGGAACACAGCTCCACCCACCAGCAGCTCCATCCACCTGTGGCCCTTCCAGCTGCACACACTGACCACTGCTCAGCCCCCGAGGGACCCACAGACTCATGCTCCCTGCATCAAGTAGGAAATCTAACAAGTGTGGCCAGTGGGCACTAGAGTCATGAAATAAAGGAGCATGGGGGTCCCAGGAGAGATCCGGGCTCTCTGAAGAAGGGACATCAGGAAAGGTTCCCACACGCTCCTATTGAGGGTCCACTCCCCACCCGAAACCCATCACCATGAAACGGGTTACCAATGAGGACATGGGCATAAGGCAGGAGATGCCCAGGAAAGTCTGGAAGAGGGGAAGCAGAGGCTGGAGCAGGAGATGGCATGGCAGAGCAGAGAAGAGGAGCCTGGCTGCCTGCCCAGGACTGGCAAAGAGCTCTGGGAAAGGGCTGTGCGGGCCCACGGCAGAAGCAGCACTCCCCGGCAGGGGCCATGCTCCCGCGTGCGGCATCCCACCTCACTGGCAGACTGCCCAGGTTGACTTAGAACAAGTTACACAAGACAAGTGCTGGTGCCTCAGTCCCCCACCAGAGTTACAGTCACAACAGCACAATGAATCCCCATTTCACCAAACACATGGCCTGGAAACACTGAGCAGGTGCAGGAGACGAGGAAAGCACATCCTTCTTCCAAGCAGAAAGTCAATAAACAGGTGAAACTATGACAATCTGCTCTGAGGACACCGCATTTACAAACACAAAGAGGGAGATACCTGCAGAGGAGCTGTGGAGAGGGCCGGCCATGGCCTACTCCTTTCCCAACCAGCCTCATGTTACCATCTCGTTCTGCAAACCAGGCGCAGGGACTACTCGGATAAAAATTTAAACGTGACCCCAAATACTCAAGCACGACACATGGCAAGGAGCCAAGGGCACTGCATGCAGGACGCAGCACACAGGAACATGAGTTCCTCTTGCTTCTGGGCCAGCTCTGCACGATGTGCATTTCAGTAAGAAAAAACAGGAGTATTTGGACAGAGGTCTGCCATATTTGCTGAGCAGTGACACATCTAGTTGTGAAGCTCAAAGCAACCACAAGTGACAGGGATACAATGGGACCCACATCGGGTAGTCCCCGCACCTGGGCTCAGCTCTGCTCGTCACCCACACTCAGTGCCCAAGGCAAGCCTTCTGTGGGCCTGGCCCTGTACTAGAACTGCAAAAGAATCCACGACAGTGCTCTGGAATACCATCAGCACCCCAAGGTCCCCAAAGCATGACAGGTGCACCTAAAAGAGATCACCACCACCCCATCACCCTTTAGGCTTTCAAAACAGAGTAACTTTCTAGAGAAGGTTGCTTTTCTTTCTCAGGTGAAAATAGGAGGAAATAGACACACTCGCTCCGTAGGTGCTTTCTATCATTTACATGGGGTCTCTGGTTCCTTACCAATCTGTTGACATGAAAGGCTGACTGTCAGAGGGAGCACAAGAGCCCAAGAAAAGCACCTGCTCTCACCTCTCCAGCCCTGGGAATCTCATTCAGCCTTCACCTCCACAGAGCGAGCAGAGGGGAGCTGTTTCTCCTCCACCACATGAGATGGTTGAATCACCCTTCTGGAAGGTATTTCCTTCTGCAGGATCCTGGAGGCCACACTGCAGCAAGGGAGAGCTGCGCAAAGCCTCCCAGTTCAGAAGAAGCTGGCCTCTGTTCTGCCGAAGACTGGACGAGAGGCCAGGGTGCTCCACCACCTGCCAGCTTCTCTCAGCAGTCAGAGGATTCCAGGCTTGATGAGTCTTAAAGGCTATGATTAACACAATAAAGTTTTTCAAAATAACTTCTCAATCTTGAACTCTTTCTTTTACCTAAGTGTTATTTCCTTCAAGCAGCTTCTGGGTAACAGATGGGAAGAAACTCCATGTGGAAGTGAGTTTAAGAAAGGGCTTACGAGCATCCTGGGCTGCGGTGCGCCGATGAACTAGAGGGAGGCAGGGCAGGAAGGCAGAGGGAGAGCTGCTGTCTCCCGCAGGAGGGCACGGCACCCGCGGACACGCGCAGGCTGGAGCCTGGGAGCACGCCCACCTGTGCGGGGGCTGCCAGTGCACAGCTGCGCCACGACACGCTCTTGCCGCTTGTTTTTCTGGTGCTTCATTTTGCTAGTTTTAATAGTTCCATGTACCACAAGAAGAGTTCTCTTACTTTTTTTAACTTGCTCAGTGAGCATACCCGATTCATTGACAGCAGGGAAACAAATCCTGTAAGAGAAGCTGCTCTGCGGCAGTGCGGGAATCGCCCCCGTGCTCTGTGGGGCCTGCCCCTGGCTCCTCGACCCCTCCACAGATGAAGGTCCAGGCCCCTCCCAAGAAGCCTGGAGACGTGCCCTTCCACCACAACTGCTCAGAACCTCCCTCCGCACAACAGCTCTTCTGCAGTAGCGACTACTCTGACGGTCAGAGGGCAAGCTCTGGAAAGTCTCCAGGCATGCCTACAAGAACACCGGTGCGGCTGCTGCCTCACCGCAGGTCTACGACACGATGCCCAGGCCCAGCTCAGCTCTACCTGAGATGCACACAAACGGCAGCTGAGGAAAAGAGGAGCAGGGGACACAGGAAATGAAACCTGCTGGCCCAAAGCCAAGTCTCTGCTGCCCCTTAATTCCAGCCTGGTCCCCACAGGAAACAACCAGAAAACCAGACAGTATTAAGCCTCAAGAGTCCTGGCTAAGGGCAGGAAGTGGCTCAGCAGGAGAGCACCTGCTTAGCATGCACAAGGCCCTGGTTTAACCCCAGCACCGCACCCCAACAAGAAGCCTTGGATACCAATAAGAAAGAACACCCAGGCTGGGGCTGGGGCTCAATGGTAGAGCACTTGCCTAGCATGTGTGAGGCACTGGGTTCGATTCTCAGTACCACATATAAATGAATAAAATAAAGGTCCATCAACAACCAAAAAAATATTTTAAAAAAAGAAAGAATACCCAATTAAAAGAGGCAGAGAATAGGAACAGGAAATACTTCACGGAGGATATTCAGAGAGCCAGCATGCATGTGGAAGACGCTCAGAACCCTCAGCCACGAAGGAAGTCGCACCCACCGGGAGACATCAATTTACACACACGGTGGCTAAGATGCAGGAGAACTGAAGCCTCAAACACAACTAGTGAGAATGAACAATGGCGCCATCACTGTGGAGGCCGGGCGGCTCCTGAAAAGGTTAAACAGAGCTGCCACGTGACCCAGCAATTCCCCTCGGGGCACGTGCCCACGAGAACACACACATCTACGAAGACCTCCTGCACAAACATTCACTGCTGCATCGTTCACTACAGCCAAGCAGCAGCAACGCCCAGACAGCCGTCAGCCCACGAAGGGAGAGATGCATGCCTACCACACAATGTATGTTCACTTTCTGAGACAGTCAGCTTCTAAAGAGAAAAGGTTCATGATTTCAGAGCTTTCAGTCCATGACTGGGTGGACCTGTTGTTTGGGGCCTGAGGGGAGATAGCACATCGTGGCAGAACCGTGGAGCAAAACCCCTCATCTCCCGGGAGGGAGCCAGGGTCCTGATATCCCCTGTGAGGACACACTCCCAGGGAGACCTCCCACGAGGCTCCACCTCTGAAAGCTTCCACCACCTCCCAGCAGTGCAGTCTTTGACACATGGCCTTTGGGGGACCCAAACCACACTGCAATGGAATATTATTTGAACAAGAAAAAGAGTGTGTGCTGCAACAAGGACGAGCCAGATGATGATGACATGATTCCACTCACAAGAAAAGTCCACAGGCAAATCCACGAGACAGAAAGCAGGCCGTGGCTGCCCAGGCCCCGGGGGGCAGGGAGGGTTACTGGGGTACATGGTTTCTCTCTGATAAAGACTGAGCTGTATGCCTTAATGGGGGATTGTACGGTAGGTAGATTATAGCTCCACAAAGATGTTTCCTGGGCCGGGGTTATAGTTCAGTGGCAGAGCATTTGCCTAGCATGTGTGAAGCTCTGACCCTTGGCACCACATAAAAATAAATAAATGTGGGTAGGTATGGTGTCCATCTACAATTAAAAAAATAGTTTTTAAAAGAAGGTGTTTCTAAGCTGGGCTCAGTGGTGCACGCCTGTAATTCCAGCACTTTGGGAGGCTTGAGACAGGAGGATCGCGAGTTCAAATCCAGCCTTAGCAATGGCAAGGCATTAAACAACTCAGTGAGACCCTGTCTCTAAATAAAACAAAACAGGGCTGGGGCTGGGGCTCAGTGGTCAAGTGCCCCTGAGTTCAATAACCGGTATCAAAAAAAAAAAAAAAAAGATATTTCTAGAAGTCCTTGCACATGCTAAGCACACACGTGACCACTAAGCTACGTCTCTGGCACAGAAAAGCAATGTTGAGCATAATATCTACATCCCACCCTCCTTCTCAGGAAGAGGCAGTGACAATAACAGGCCCTGGTGTGCAGCCTGGGATCAGCCCTGAGGTGGGCAGACGGCCCCACAGCAAGGACGGACAGGTATGCCTCCGGACAGGGCTGGCCCTAGATGAAACAGTGGAGCAGAGCACCGGTCCTCCCAGAGACCTCCCAGCCCTCACCACTCTAACCACAAGCCTCCAGAAGGACTTGGGTCAGTGGACGTGCACAGCTGGATGCTGGTTTGGGCTGCTAAGTGGTATGGGCTTGAGGCTGCCGTGGGCAAACCCAACCCACTCGTGAAAATGCCGCGACCCAGCAGTGCCAACACACCCTCACACAGGGACCTCAGGCACACGCAGGAGCTCAGGGAACGTGAACCTTTATCAAGCAGGAGACAAGGTGGGAGGCAGTCCTCCAGCTAGACCTCACCACAGCCTGGCCTCCTCTAAACTGCCCACAGTTCTTGAGCCAGTGACGTCACTCCTGGGCTCTATCCCTAGGGAGTCACCCACATGCAGTCAGACACTCATGCATACAGATGGTCACGGAAGCATCATTTACAGTTGACAAAGATGTGACCTAAATGTCTAGTGACAGGAACTGATTAAATGAGGCTCATGCTCACTTGTGGCTGTAGTGAATTCTCACAGCCTCATGTTGCACTGGTGTCCATTTTGAATGCAAGCTGGACTTCCTCAGGCCAGCAGGGCTGTCGCCAGGCAGTTTCCAGTTCTCTGCCTCCTCCCAGCTCCCCCATGTGTCCATCCAGATCTCGGCCTTATACAAACACCTCCAGGTGACCACCTTCCTGTAGGACAGCAGCCTGCAGCCTCCCTGAGCAGCCCCAGTGACCCCACACCCTGCATGGACTGTGCAGACCTGCCCCAGTGACCACCTCTCAGTCACAAAGTGACCCATGGAACTCATTCCCACTTACTCTAGACCCACCAACTAAGACTGGAGCCCAATGAAGGCACCGAGCCCAGATCACCCATGTCACTTTCTCCCCCTCTCCCTGTGTCACTATTTACCCACACACACACGTGCATAGGACCTTTAGGTGATAAAATTTTATGTCCACCTTGTGTCCCTCCTCAACAATGGAGGTGTGGCTCCCTCTCTTAAAGATCCTAAATTAAAACAGCTACCAACAGGAAATCTAAGTGTTTAAAGGAAAACAAATATTTTGGAGACCCAAAAAGTTTAAAGGAAATCTTTGGACTTTCAAGTCTACAGCTGAGAAAAACAAAGTGAAACCAGTGTGCACCTCCCGAAGGCAGTGCCACACCACCCGGCCCTGGTCGCTCGTTAGTCACTTCACGAGGCCTAATGACACCGGTCCTTCCTCGATGCATCGATCCCATAGCCAATGTTGCATGGCATTTAATTAAAGGAAAGACTAGTGCTACTTCATGTTAAAAATCTAAATCCCTTCCAACAAATTAGAAGCTGCAGGCTGACATTTTTGCCTTCCAATAGGAACCATTGCAGACAGGCCCCGAGCCCCGACAATTTCAACATTAAAACATGCTGTGTTTATATACTTGTCACTTGGGGGGCAGAGAGCCTGAGAGTGGGTGTGCACTCAGGATCCAGTGCACCCCAAGGTCAGCAATCCACTAACAGCACCGGGCAGCAGGGTGCTCCACTCCCTAACAGGCAGGGTACAGGAGAGAGTGGCTGCCAGGACTCTCCTAGGACAGGTCTCATCACAGGCATGAGGACCAGGGGCCGTCACCAGCCCTTCCAGTAGTTTTCCTGCATCTGCCCTGCTCCAGGTCCCCCACACCACCTCCCCAGGAGAGGCTGCTGAACCAGGGCCACCCCAACACTGCTGACGAGTTCGCTGGCTGTGCCTTCTGGGGGAACCCGATGTCCGCTGCCCTCTTCTGTGTGTACCAGCGTCGGCGGCACCTGTCTCAGGCCTACCTGGGCCTGACCACAAGCTCCACAAGGACACAGACTGTCTGGCCCACCCCCAAGGCCTAATTCCTGGCATTATCACCACGGCACAAGGTGCTGAGGACTGTGTGCTTCTCAGATACGAAAAGGAGAGCGAGACTCGAGGTGCTGTGCCCGCCCGTAAGGGCTGAGAACAGAGTCTGGAAGGGCCATCCCAACTGCAGCGCACACAGGCAGGGGCCACGCAGCACGCGGGGCACGGCAATGCTCAGGCAAGCACGATGGGCACACCACACTGCCACGACCAGCCTGTGCTTGGGCTGTGTTCCGGGCGCCACCCAGGCACTCAAGACAGCTGAGGATGACACAGCTTCCTGGGGGCACTGAGAGCACAGGAACTGATAGAGAGACGCAGAGCAGCAAGGACAGAGTGCTAACTCCAGCTGCCATCACTAACAGAGCTCGAGCAGCGCAGTGTCGGCTGCACTCTACTTCAGCACAGCTTGACAGTTATTATTCCTAGTCTCCAGCAGAGACGGACAACACACACGCAGGGATCAGCAGGTCCCTACACCCACACAGACAGAAGGATGAGCAGGTTCCCACATCCAGACGGACAGAAGGATGAGCAAGTCCTAGGAGACCAATTCTGATGGGCACTGAACACCAGGAGCCTGCACTCTGTCCCGAGGACACAGGAGCTTTTAAAGCAGAGGGGAAAGTGGTGTTTCAACATGACTTACCTTCTGCTGGGGCAGGGAAGGCATCACGGGGGACAGGGAAATAAGGAGACTGGCTGGAAAGCTACTTCCAGGTCTGGGCAGAGATGGTGCAGGTATGATCGAGGACAAGCCACAGGCAGAAAGAAAGATCGCAGAGGCCAACACAGAGGCACCAAGAAAAGACAAGAACAGACAGGCTTCCATAGTAAGTAGACATGGGGACAAAGAGAGACAAGATTTGACAATGACTCCAAAGTTTTATCCTGGGTAAGAGATTAGTGACATCTATGATTCAAACAGGAAGTCAGAAAGTGTAAGAGGAGAGAAACGAGAGGGGACGGACAGGAAGAAGGCCTGTAGGCACCTACCCACAGAGCAGCCTGGGCACAGGGCTGCCTTCCACAGAGCATCTGTCGCCCTGAAGGGCAGCTCCCATCTGCTTTATATGTGATGGAGAGAGACTGAGCAGCCTGACTCTCAACTGAAGTCCATGATCCTCCTACCACACTGGACGTGTCCAGATGGAGAGCTGGGAGACAAGGCGGAGGGCCCCTCCAGAAGACAGGCAGACTGGGGGATGAGTGCAGGAGTGTGGCACACAGTGGACTCCAAGGCAAAGGAAAGCATATTTTTAAAGAGAAGTTGAGAAATTCAGTTTGGCAAACATGGGTGTGAAGGTGAAAAAGAGTGGACCAGTCATAGGGTACCTGGGGAGGTCACTGAAGTCCAGGGAGGAACATCTTTCAAGATGTGCTGGTGTAGAGTGCCTCAAGGGCAAACAGAGCAACTGAGAAAAGACACCCATGGGCAGAAAAGGGACAATACATCTTCTAGAATGGCCTTCTTACCCATGCCGAGCCCAGATGCCCTGGGCACCTGTGCATTCCCTGCTAGGTCTCCCCAGTGTGGCCTGAGGCCCTGTCTCCAGGGAGTGCTCAGCAAGTCTGCTGAATCAGTGACCCTCTGGAGTAACAGTTTTCTCATCTATAAAACAAGAGGCCCGACTACCTGCTTGGCTTCCGCTCAGTTTGAGTACAGCTGGGCAAACACAATGCCTCTGGGGGCCTCCGAAAGACCTGTTTCCGCAAAGTGAGGAGTGAAGCCCAGATTTGTAGAAAACGGCACAGCATACTTTTGTGTCTCAATTCATCCTTCAAAGCAGCTGCAGGTGAAACCCTAAAACTGTCAGGGGGATCCTCAGTTCCAGGCTGGAAGAAAAGCCTGACAGGCTACGGCCAACCTCACGGGCATAGCTCAGGCAGGCCCAAGGCTGCACACAGCACTTGTACCCCACACACAGGACACTTTTCCCCACTTCTTAGGCCCACTCGCCCATGATAAGGGACAGCACAGTCTGGAAGAAGGCGTCTTCTTGACCCCTCAGCTGCTTTTGACATTCCTGGGATTGTTCTCTGACATTGGGGTACCTTTAAAAGGTCCCTGCCCGGGCTGGGGTTGTAGCTCAGTGGTAGAGCGCTTGCCTCGCATGCATGAGGCCCTGGGTTCGATCCTCAGCACCACATACAGAGCAATAAAATAAAGACATTGTGTCCATCTACAACTAAAAAATATTTTTAAAAAAATAAAAATAAAAGGTCCCTGCCCACCACCGGCAGGTTAGCAATGTGAACACGGCTGAAGCAAGTGCAGAGGGGCAGGAAAGGCTCGCGGGAGGGAGAGAGCAGAACAAGGGAGGGCAGGGGGCTCGGCCAGGGCAGGGCATCCCTTGTAACCCCCACCTGTCTTCAGATGTGCCTGTTAGAGGATCAGTCTTTAAGGGCCCTTCAAAGTGTTGCCACCAGGGTGGCAACAGACACCAGATGTCTACAGAGGAATCACAATCCCAAAAGGAGCAGCTCTGGGAGTGCCAGATAAATGAGCCATCTCCCAGTCCAGCAGGGGCCAGTCCACCAGCACCAGACAGATCTCAGTCAGCACAGACAGAAAGCACCAGTGACGCGGAGCTCCAGGGCAGGCAGGCAGAGGAGGAGGAGATGGCCAGAGCACAGCTCTCCTCAGGAGAGCTCACAGTACAGCCAGGAACAAAGAGCAAGGCAAAATGAGTGTGAACAAGGGTGCAAGCAGAGTGCAGAGAGAAAGGGTAAGGCATGAGATCTGGTGGCCGTCTGATGTCAGGAACACCTTCAAGGAAATCAAAGAAGCCAAGTGAACAGCCTGGGGACAGGCAGATCCGGGGCCAGAGAGCAAGTCCCCCACCTTTAACCCAGGAGGGTGTCTCCAGCGTCAGATTCGCCTGGCATGACTCCTTACATCAAATGTAAGGATCCCAACTACACAAGGAGAATTCCAGAAGTCTCATGACTTTTGCTGAGATTCAAAACAATGAGTAAGGGCTTAGCTCACTAAAAACGCGCCAAAGACATGGGTACAGGCTCCAGCGCCTCCCTGGGGTCTGTGGAAAAACCACTGAAGTTCTCAGGAGGGCACAAGAGAGGATGGAGAATCCACAGACCTTTGGGCACCCTTGTCTCTGCATGCCTCCTCTTGCTTTGAGGAGGACAAGCCAGCAGCAGACAGCAGCGCCCTCAACTCCCAGGGCAGCCCAAAAACAGCCAAGCACGTTCAGGGCACAAGGGAAGCACAGCTGCCTCCTGGACCGCCCTCAGGCTGCAGAGCGCAGTGCCACCTCTGAGAGTGAGGACAGGCTGAGGTGGCCTGTGCCACCCCTAGAGTCCCACCAAGTGCCACAGCTTCTAGACTGTTCATCCAAGCAAGAGATGCTTGTCTCCAGAGAATATGCAATGCACAAAGTGGGGGCTCTGAGAAGAGCCCCCAGCTCACTGCACTGCCTCTCATGCCACCCGTGTTTACGAGCTGTATGTTCCCACAAGAGGAGCTAAAGAATGCGCACCTGTGAGGCCTGAACCCAGCCACCACTTGAGCCAGCCCTGAACTCCTAGTCCCCACCTAGGCCCTCCCTCCCCACCACCACCAAGGAAGAGCTAGGCCTGGGAGGCCAGAGGCCACCAGCAGGTCAGAACCCATTTCTCATCCCCCCCTCTGAAGACAAGCTGTGGGCTTCTAACCACTGCACCAAATCCCTGGTCCAGCCGCTCACCAGCAGGCACAACCTCAGCCAGGCACAGCCTCTGGTACTGGAGTGGGTCTCTGCAGATGAATGGGACAGCGGGAGGTGTTCTGAGACCTGCCCAGTGGCTCAGGAGAGACACCCACCCTCATCCCAGTCACCAGGTGGGAAGGCCTGAAATCACTGCCTGCTTGACCCAGCAGACGAGAACCTCCCTGAGGGCAAGGCCTTCGCTGAATCCCTCCAGATGCCCACAGGAAGGGCTAGAAGGCATGTCTTAAACTCTTTCATCAAGACATGACTCACATGCCATGAAGTCTAAAGCGTGCGATTCCGTGGCATTACTAGGTTCGCAGAGCTGAGCAGCACCACGGTCTAATTCCAGAACATGCCACCACGCACAGCAGAAACCCAGTACCTCTTAGCAGCTCCTTCCCTGCCTCCCTGCCGTGGCAAGCCTTGTCTACTTTCGGTTCCCTGGAGAGTCACACAACACATGGTGTCATGAGACTACTCGACTCCTGGGTGGGTAGACCACTGATGTGGTTTGGATGTGAAGGGTCCCCTGAAAGCTCATGTGTGAGACATTGCAAGAAGGTCTGGAGGAGAAATAACTGGGTCACAGCCTTAACCTAGTCAGGCAATTAACCCCTCATGCGGTTACCTGGGTGGTGCCTGGAGGCAGGTGGGGTGTGGCTGGAGGAAGTGGGCCACTGGGGGCCTGGCTGTGGGATGTACATTTTGTGTCTGGACAGTGGGGTCTCTCTGCTCTCTGATCACCACATGAGCTGCTTCCCTCTGCCACACTCTCACACTACGATGTCCTTCCTCACCTCGAGCCCTGAGGAACGGAGCCAGCCTTCCATGGAGTGAGACCTCTGAAACAACCTTTTCCTCCCCTACAATTGTTCTGGCCAGGTCTTTTAGTCACAGCAGCAGAACAGCTGGCTCAGACACCACGTCCTGGTCCCCACCACCTGCAGATGCACTTCTGCACTATGACCATTTCCCAGCTGTCGTGAACAAAGGCTCTGCGGACACTCACCTGCAAGTTTCCGTGTGGACGCAGCCTCTCATTTCTCTCGGGTCTAGTCCCCAGAGCGCAACACCTGGGTCACATGACGGCCTCAGTCCCACTGGTCTGAGAATGTCACGGTTTCCCAGCGGTAGCACCTCTCCCTCTCCCGTGGTGGGGTGCGAGGGCACCCTCACCACCGCCTGTGGTGTATTCTCTGCCTTACTGCAGCCATCCTCTGGGGGCACCTGGTGCATGTGTTTAAATGGGATAACCATTATTTCCCAAGATTTTGGGTCCAGTTTTATCCCTTCTCAAAAGAGTTCCGCACATGTGCTGGCCCCTAAGAATATCACAAGCACACAAGCACAGGCACACCCTGTATGCCAGTCAGCACACCAGCTCAACTCAGACACGGAAGCCTTGGCAATGTCAATGGGCAAGAAGCTGCACAGTACACCCAAAGGTGCCCACCCCACAACCCCTGCTTGACCAGCACAAAGCTGGCCTCCTCAGGGGACAGAGGCACAGCAGGCAGGGGCCTTCCTAAGCCCTCCTCATCGATGGACTCACCCCACACACACACACTCCACTGCCTTGATTCATCTCTGGCCCACTGGTTAGAGAGAGGGAGGCCTGCCAAGGAGGTCAGGGACTGTGCCCGCCACGCATCATGCCCTCTACAGATAGCTCCGGGGGCCCAGCCTCCTCCAGATGTTCCCCAGACAGCACCAACAGCTACAGCACTTACCCAAGTTCATCCAAACCAACCAGCTGAACATGTGATTGACAGGAATAACTCTGATGAAGACAAAAGGCCACATTTACAATCCATGGATGCAGGGCACAGACAGAGTGCTCGTGACCACGTGGGACGCTATGCTCCAAGAGGCAACTGCAGAGCCTGGCAGAATCGGCACCTGTATACAGCATTTTTTTTTTTTTTTTTGTCTCTGCAAGTCTTTTATGAGGAAGTTGAAGCCCTAAAAAAGTTGCAAAGCCACTCCAAGACAGCTCCAGGTCATGTGGCATATACTGCTGGTTTTCTCTCTGCCCGCCCCGACTGCCCAGTCTCTCCCAACAATCGTCACAGGCTCAGATGAGGATAGGAAGGTAGCTGAATCTGAGTTAACTGTCTATCTGAGGACAGGTGACCTGACTAGGTCATATGCTAACAAAATTGACAGAGACTGTCAGGCTCATCAGGCTTGGTAATGAACGAAAGTACGCGAAGGCTGTTCTAAGAGCTGTTGCGACCTATGGCCATCAGCCCCAGCAGGAAAGGGTAGGCCCACTGCCTCCACGAGTCAGCCCTACAATTCCAGAGGACAGTGACCAACATCAGTATGCCCAGAGGAGAAAGACTGCAGGCAAAGGGCCCTGATGTAGGGCCCAGCCACCTGCAAAGTAGGGTGACAGAACATCAACAGCACAACCTGCCCTCTGGACACCCACCAGATACACTCCAGTGGCCAGAGCCAGGCCAGCAGGGACAACCTGAGGGCAAACAGCATCTCCAGGGAAAAAGGAATTTTCCTCTGTTGAATAATCAGAGCCACAACCAGGTCCTCTGCCCACAGTGCTCCACAAACCGCAGCAGTTGGTCCTCACAGACACCTGTGAGAGACCACCCAGCCCACCCGCAGGTGAGGGTAAGAAGTGTGTCCAGCGAACAAGATGCTGGACAGAGAAGGTTGAGAGCAAGAATGGGGGGGCAAGCCGGGCACAGTGGCGCACGCCTGTAATCCCAGCAGCTCGGCAGGCTGAGACAGCAGATGGCGAGTTCAAAGCCAGCCTCAGCAATGGTGAGGAACTAAGCAACTCATGAGACCCTGTCCCTAAGTAAAATACAAAATAGGGCTGGGGATGTGGCTCAGTGGTGAGGCACCCCTGAGTTCAATCCCTAGTACCAAAAAATAAAAATAAAAAATGGGGACAAGGCGAGGTTGTACTGTCAAGCGTCCCACAGGATCCCTCCTGACAATGCAGTGTTCCAGGAACTGGAGTCACCCAGTGAGGGTCTGGCAGTCTGGAAGGAGTGTCAGCCTTACTGCAGGCCGACACACACAGAAGACACACCAAAGGGAGAGTATGGAGTGCTCATCCCTGCAACCCTGTGTGAACGTGGGACTACTCGGAGCAGCATGTCACGATGCAGTCAGAACTGTAACCATATTTATGACTATTTGCAGCAGAAATAGTATGCATTAAAAAGTAATACAGAGTAACAGCACAAACATGCCAACAGCTTCAGCAACACCAACCAAAAGCCCCGTTCCTGAGAAAGGTGATAAATATTTGTAACAGAGAGACCAGCTGGGTTTGTCTGAGATGCTGACAGAGAGGCTGTGAGCTGGCAGGCAGAACCCTGCTGCCCTAAGTCTCCCCTCAGCTCAGAGAACCCTGCTGTCTACTCTGAAGTAGCTGCCTTGATGAGCCCTCACTAAGATTCACATGCAACCTGCTATAAAAACTCACTGCAGTTAGTCACAGACCAATTTATCGGTCTAGAACCCACTCCAGCTGACTCTGCACGCAGCCCTCCTCCACCAGCCCTCCCACCCCATTCTCCAGGCCCCTGACGGAAGCTTCTGGCATGAGGTTCACACCTGCAGGGCCAGAGGCAGACTCTAGGTTCCACGGGAGCACCTCAGATCTTCTGAACCTCCCCACTGTTCTGTGGGGCTGAACATAACAGCAGAACTGAAAGCAAATGTCTCCATGCCACTCTTAATGAGGAAAACATCCTAATACAATGCCATTCTCCAGGTAACAGAGTGAATTCACTCTCCCAAACAGCTGCTC
The DNA here is from genome assembly GCA_028644305.1 of Xerus rutilus. Lineage (NCBI taxonomy): Eukaryota > Metazoa > Chordata > Mammalia > Rodentia > Sciuridae > Xerus > Xerus rutilus. The sequence continues at coordinate 2,664,663 of CM053403.1, forward strand.
ATCCATTTGGGTGGGACTGTCACCCAGAAGGAATGTCCACTACTCATGAAGTGCTTGGGACCCTCCCCTTGGGTGTTGACTATAGGGATCCCACCATACACACACACACACACACACACTCTCTCTCTCTCTCTCTCTCTCTCTCTCTCTCTCTCTCTCTCTCCCCCCACTCCGCCAATACCCTCCCCTGCTCTGCCCCTTAGAGCATTTCACTATTTCGGTAGATGCCATCAGACTGGCCCTTTACCCACTTTTCAGGTGTTGTACAATATAAGCACCAATATAAGAACTGAAACTTTTTTACTTTCAAACCCCTTCTTCCCTCCTGCCTCCAAACAAAGAAGCACCAAGCCCGGCAGCAATAACAAAAGACTCAAAAACTCCAAATTGAGGAAAAGACAGATCTTGGACACTATCAGCAAACCTGCAAGCAAGACCTAAGATCAAGGAAAAAAAAACAAAGCACACACATCCCCCTGTAGCCATGTGCGCCTGGGGCAGGGCACATGGGCCAAGGACAAAGGAGCACAGAGAACGCGCAAGGGTGACAGTGGAAGGCGATGGACATGGGTGCCCTAGGTGCACGGACTGCACACGTGGTGTGACTATATTGTGTGCAACCAGACGAATGATGAGTTGTGCTCCATCTGTGTACAATGAATCAAAATGCACTCTGCTGTCATGTAAACCTAATTAGAATAAATAAATTTAGAAAATAAATAAATAAGCAAAAGAAAGCACAATGGGGACAGTGACAAGAAGAACCAGCCAGCCTCAGTGCCGTGAGGCCCACTGGACGTGTCCCCAAAGCCCATCAAGCAAGTGACACTGTCACCTCTTCTCCAGTGCCTCTCACACGTGCTAACTGAAGCAGCAAAGGAAAGCCACACAACATGCAAATGTCTCCAGCCAGGACACCCCACCCAGGGTCTTCATAACCGAGAAAGGGATCCCTGTAGAAATGGCTTTCTCGAGTGCCAAGTCCTCAGCACAGTCCCATTAGCCCAAGACTCGCAAGCCACTGGCTGCCAGGAAGGCCTGGCTGCCCGGAAGGTCCAGCTATGGTCCAGCTATGCTGCAGCTTCCACACAACTGCACTGCAGGCAGCGCCCACCAAAGGCCTCTTGCCAGCCCACGTTCTGGAGATGGTGGTGCTGGGCTGGGGAGGTTGGAACGCATCCTGAAGTACAGAAAAGCGGAAATGACATGACGTCTGGGATTTGCTTTGAAGTAACTCAACAAAGAAAAAGGAAAAGAAAAAAGGAGATGAGACAACCATGGTGCATGCTGATAACCGGGAACCCCAGGGACAGGTGTCCCGGCTTCACTGCGCTGCTCTCCCTTGTGGGTGTGCGTGTGAAATTCTTCTTAGCAGTTGTTTAAAGCACTAGAGAAGGTAAAGGTGGCGCAGACCCGATGATGACTAATGCACTCCCACTCCAAAAACTCTCCAAAAGCGTCCCCTTCTGGGTAAGGAGTTGCCCCCTACACCTGGAACCCCGGGGCCCTAGACTGCCCCTGGGACCCCCACATTTCCTGCAGGTGGCCCTGCACAGAACCAGCACTTGGGCAAGCACGCAGTGGCAACATGCCCAAGGCACCCACTGCAGAAGAGCCCTGCCCCACTCACCGCGCGCTGCAAAACAACCCCAGCAGCTACCGCCCATGGACCTTGTTGTTTAAAAACAGCAAGGACCACATAATGGCACACGTGTGCTGTTGAGAGATGAGCAACAGGCACGGAAGGGGAGCCCTGGGCGCACCGCTGCCTCCTGTGGCCGTCGCCAGGGTTGTACTTGCCAACTGCACTGAGGACAGGATATCCACCTCTCATCCCAGACGGACAGACGTCTAAAAGTACCTCAGCCTCTCAACACAGATGCTCCCCAAACCCCACACCCGGCCCTTGCACAGCCCCTGGCGGTGACAGCTCTGCCAGGCTCCTGCCTGCAGAGAGCTGCGGTGAGGGGCACGATCCTCCCCAAGGCGTCACGCCGCCACTTCCCTCCCGGGAGCAGGCAGCCAACGCAAACAAGAGCGCCGCCTCCGAGGTCCCCAGCCTGCAACTACTACATGATCATCATTCTATCACTTTCAAATAAAAGAGCCTAATATTTTGAGCATAATGATTTTAAGGAGCTCAACAATTTCTTTGCATGCATTATTCATTTTGTGACACAAAACTGTTATTTCACTGAGATTACTGTAAATCGCTACATGAAGAGCTGGCTTGCATGAACAATTAAATGATAGATATGATAAACTAGATTTATAAGCTTTATGTTCCTATAACATAAATTCCTTGAATGATTTAACTCAACAGAGCTAGAAAATTCTTTCCAGATGCCAGGTCCATGGATCTGCAGCTCCCCCATCAGTATTTCACAAAAACTTACTAAAGATAGAAAGAAAAAAATATTTAATAAAAGGTTTAATATCACTATGGCAACCAGTGCAACTTGTTTCAAAAATGAATAATAGCTCTGTTAGGTGCTTCATTAAAATTTTTCCAACCAAATACTGCCCTTAATCTTCTCAATGGAACAAAAGGCTTATTCAAAATACAAGTACAGACTGAAAATAACGTCAGATACAACCGTGTGCTTGCACACATGTCCTTAAGTCTGAAGCAGAGAAAGATGGAATCTAATCGGCTAAGATAAGAGAAAATTGAGTATTTACCCAGAAGCAATTAATTAAAACCCTCAATATCTCATTGTTAGGTTCTTTTCTCCACTAATCAACAAATTAAGGACACTTCTCATTTCAGCAAAATGACTCCTGACACAGGTAATCACCCACAGATGGTGGAGGAATTAAGGCTGGAACCCTAAAGACAGTGCCTGTCAGACAGCAGCTCTAGGCTTCAGGCCCAGAACCCCAGAGCTGAAGCACACCCAGAGCTGAGACCTGCATGCAGGCAGGGACTTTAACACCAGTTGGGCCAGGCTCACCGGGATAAGGGAGGATGCAGCACCTCCAACCCTGTGGGCTCCTAACACTCTCCCCTTGGAAGCCCCACAAGGGGCACAAGCCTGTGGAACTTCTCAGACTCGATGCAGCTGCATCGTGCTGGGGCCATCAAGTGCCACAATGCCCAGGAAAGGATGCTAGAGGCTCTGCTGTGAGCAAGCATGAGTGTCCCATGCACACAAACACCAGCCCGGCCCGGCCCTGTGCCGGCACAATGGAGCTGCTCGTGCAGGCCAGCAGGTGTGTGCAGGGGACAAGGGACTGCCCAGACACTTCAAGGAGAGACACTATTGCCACAACAAAGCTTATCAACTTCTCCAACTTAAGAAGTGAGAAAACAGGGAGGCCACAAGCCACTGGCTGCTTCGTGGTCTGCACTGCCTGCCGTTAAGCATTCAGGGAACATGCTGATGTGGACGCGGGGCAGTGAGACCTGTGCAGGAAGCTTCTCAGTCACACCCCTGTTCAGAAGACCAGTTTCCAGGGAGGAAACTGACAGGACCAGGGAATCCAGGCCCATGTCCACCATACCTTTCCCCCAAGTCCAGGCCAGCAAGGCTGGATGGCCAGCCAGCCCAGCCCATGTTATTTGCAAGTGACAACCAAAAAGGAGAGTGTGTGAGGCCACATCAGACTGAACAACCCCACAGACAGCTGGCCTGAGATTTGCTGACACCGGCCCAAATGTTTTCTGGCCCCAGCAACATGCAAAGGGCATGATAAACAGAAGGCAGCTGTCCTTACTGATTACATGAGAACACGGGACGCTGCTGGTGCCGCCCACCATGGTGCTTTTCTCACAGGTGCAGCGGGTGTGAACGGCAGGCACTTCACTTCCATTAATAAAGCAGCCTGCCCTCGGCAACCCAGAGGATGCCACGTATCTCTCTGCTGCCCGTTTACTCTTAGAAAGATGGCAAATGTCCCAGAAGTCCTAAAAGTCAAGCACAGAACAAGGGATCTGCCCCCTCTGCTTCCCCAGCCGACCTCACCCACAGTGCACTGGGTGCACATGCTCTTCTGTGCACAGACCACAACGGGGCACCTTCCTGGTTCCATGCCAACAGACACCAACATGGGAAGCAGCTGTGCAACAAAGCCTGGGATCTCTCCACCTCTCGGCACCCCAGCATGGAGAGCACCTGGGAAGGTCACGCTACGCTCCAGCTGTTCATTTCTACAGGGGCATCACTAGTCTTATGAAAACACACAATGGCAACCACAGCCACAAGGCAAGAGTGGACATGCACTGTGCCCAGCACGATGTGAGATTCCACATGCATTGGCACACTGAAGGCTCCAGTGTAAAAGGCGAGGGAACATCTTATCCCCACGTGACACAAGAGGACACCAAGGCACAAAAAATCAAGTCTTGCCACCACTGCCACTGCCCCCCCAGAAAGTAGCAGAATGGATTCAGCAGCTGCCCTTGGTCACCACCCTACAACAGATATTTCACCTACAAGGAAACCAAAGCTTAGAGAAGTTATGATCTGGCTCGAAACTGCAGAGCCAGGATCAAGGATTTTTAAACCCAAGGCACCTGACGGCACATGTGGAAGTAAGTGCACTTCCCACCACCTACCTCGTTAGACACGGCAGGACCCACCAATCACGGTCCCACTGCCCTGCGTTAGCACGCGTCCTAGACATGAGACGTCCACGCCCAAGCCACACACCAGTGTCAGCCTTCCCACACTCAAACCTAGAGGCGCCCCACCCCTTCCCACGCCCATCTACCAGGCCGCCCACTGGGTGTGGCTGTACAGTCTGTGCACTGCAAAGGGGCAGCTGAGGACTTCCTGCAGGGCAGCGGATCTCTACAGCGGAGGAGGCGTTTACGCAGTGCAGTCCACGGGTTTGTCGAAACCCATATGACTGAGTTGTGTGTTGGAGATCTGTGCATTTCATAGGGTAAGTTTTACCTCCCCCAAAAACAAATCTAGTTAATGACATGCACACTTAAGTGTTTAGTGATGAGCTGATGTCCACAACTCTGAAATGCAGTCAAAATTTAAAAAAAAAAAGAACAAACAGATGGACAGTTGGTTAGAGGCAGACAGATGAAGACAGACATAACTTCCTCTATACAGGGGCTTATGCGGCTGGGCACCAATGAGTCTCTCAACTTCTTTCTCAGTTTGAAGTATTTCAAAACTAGCATTCAATTAAATGCTGAAAGTAAATCCAAGTCTTGGATCACACAGAGGCCTAATGCCAGTAACCAGTCCCCCTACTTGGATTTTGGCCCAATTGCATCACACTGTAGTGGTCCCTGTCACCAAGTGGCCAAGCACAAGGAGCTTGGCGTTCATGTCTGTGTTGGTTCTTCATGCCTCTGCCTGGAAATGCAAAGTTGGTGGCACATGCTTTAAATCAGGGAAAGTTCAACAGTCACAGTGAAAACATCTGCGCTTGAACATCTGTACTCGTAACTTGCATACTTTTTTTTCCCTCAAAGTTGCAGATTATGGTAGTCCAAGATTTGAGATTGAGATCCCAGCTGGTTCAGTATCTAAAGATGGCCGGCCCTCTTGTCACATCTCACCTGACAGATGGCAGGGAAGGGCTCGTTGTCCTCGGTCACTTGGTAGAATCCAAGGCTTGTGATTTACTTTTAGCATTTTATTGTAAAATAATTCAAACAGGACGAACACCATCCCCTCACATGATGGATAACAGAAGGGAGAACACCTGCTCTCTTGAGCCCTCTTATAAGGCCCCAATCCCACTGTGAGGGCTCAACCTCATCAGCTACATCCTAGAAGCCCTGCCTCTGAACGCTACTGCATGGCATGAGTTCCAGGGTGTGGACGCTGGGGACATTCAGACTGCAGCGATCGCCAAGCATGTCCCTTTCCTCCACTCATGTGCCAAGAGACCCTCAGGTTATTCCATGTCCCAGCTGTGGTGCGCGATGCTGCAGTGAACAGGGGGTACAAGTATCTAGAGGGGTGCTCCTTTCACTTCCTTCAGATATACACTCAAAGGAGAGATTACCATATCAAATGGTAGTGCTATTTTCAATTTGGTTTTGTTTTTGTTGTTTCTTTGTACTGAGGATTAAACCCAGAGGCACTTTACCACTGAGCCACATCCCCAGTCCTTTTTTTATTCTTTTTTTTTTTTTTTTAAACAGGGTCTCACTAAGTTGCTGAGGGTCTTCTAAATGGCAGAGGCTGGCCTCGAACTTGGAATCCTCCTGCCTCGGCCTCCTGACTTACTGGGAACCTCCATACTGTTTCTCACAATGGCTGTGTCAACTGACATTCCTACCAATAGTACCAAAGTTCCTTTTTCTCTACAGCCTCACCAACACTACTATCTTTTATCTTCTTGATAAAAGCTATTCTGTATGAAACAATATCTCATTGTGGTTTTCTTTGTATTCCTCTGATGATTAGTATTTTAGTCAGCTTTTCCACTGCTGAGACCAAAAGACCTGGCAAGGACAATTAGAGGAGGAAAACCTCAGAGCTTATTCTGGGGCTCACGGTTTCAGAGGTCTCAGTCCATAGACAGCCAGCTCCACTCTTCAGGACCCAAGGTGAGGCAGAACATCACCGCCGAAGAGTGTGGCGGAGGAAGGCAGCTGGGAACATGGCACCAGGAAGCCAAGAGAGAGGTCCCCTCACCAAGGGCAAAATATAAACCCTAAAGGCTTGCCCCCAAAGACCCAGCTCCTCCAGCCACACCCCACCTGCCTACAGTCACCACCCAGTTAATCCCTACCAAGGGATTAATACACTGGTTGGGTTAAGGTTCTCATAACCAGTCTTTCTACCTATAAACTTCCTTGCATTGTCTCACATAAGCTTTTGGGAGACAATTCATCTAAACCCTAACAATTAGTGATCTGAACATCTTTCCAAATATGTATTGCCATTTGTATGAATGCTCTGCACAAATGTCCATCCAGGTCATTTGCCCATTTTTTAATTGGATTACTTGGATTATTGGGTTCTGGGTTTTTTACTTTTCTGCTACTGAGTTCTTCATTTATTTTCAATATATGGTTTGCAAATATTTTCTCTCATTCTGTAGGTTGTCTCTTCACTTTGTGGATAGACTCCTCAGTTTTTTAATTTGATGCAACTGGATCTTTTTTTGCTTTTCTTTGTACCTCTGAGTCATAACCAAAACACCACCCAATGTCAAGAAGTTTTTTTCATGTTTTCTTCTAGCAGTTTTACAGTTCTAAGCCTTATACGTAAGTCTATAATCCATTCTAACTTGAACTTTTATTTGGTGTGAAATATTCCCTATTGTGTGTTATTTGGTACCCTTGTTAAAGATTGGTTGGCAGCCGGGCGCAGTGGCTCAAGCCTGTAATCCCAGCACTTTGGGAGGCTGAGAAAGGAGGATCGCGAGTTCAAAGCCAACCTCAGCAACAGTGAGGAGCTAAGCAACTCAGTGAGACCCTGTCTCTACATAAAACACAAAAACAGGGCTGAGAATGTGGCTTAGGGGTCAAGTGACCCGAGTTCAATTTCCAGTACCAAAAAGAAAAAGAACTGTGATACCTCTAGCTTTATTCTTCTTGCCCACTACTTTGGTCATCCAGAGTCTTTTGTAGTTCCATGTGATTTTTAAGATTTTTATTCCCACAAAATATGTCATTGGAGCTTCCATTAGGAATCCCACTGAATCTCTGGATCACTTTAGGCAGTGATCATTTGGCCAGTATCAGTCTCCTCAGCCCTCTAGCAGGGGGTGCCTCTCCATTTGCGTGTGCTTCCACACCTTTCATCAATGTGTTCAGTGTCTGAATCTTTCACCTCCTTGCTTAAATTTACATGTGTTTCATTTTTTCTGTTGTTGTTGTTCTACTGTAAACAGGACTTTCTTAGTTTCTTTTTCAGATAGGACAGTTAGTGTACAGAACTATAAATGAGTTTTGCACGTTAGGCTTTTATCTTCACTTTGCAACTTCACTGAATTTGTTTAATAGCCCTAATGGATTTTTGGTAGAGTCTTGTTATGATATGGATCTTGAATGTCCCCCAAAGGCTTGTGCATTAAAGGCTTGGTCCCCGCTAGCTGGTGCTTTTGGGAAAAAGTAGAACCTTTAAGAGGTGGGCCTAATGGAAGGAAGTTAAGTCACTAGGGTGCACCTAGACCCCTAGTGATATTGGGGTCCCAGTTCCTCCTGTCTCCACTGCCTGGCTGCAGTGGGCTGATAGTTTCGTGAACTCCTGGACATGATGTCTTCCCTGTCACAGGCCCCAAAACAACAAGTAACCATGTTCAGCCAAGTAACCATGCACTGACATCTCTGAAACACCACCCAAAATAAATCTTCCCTCTTTTAAGTTGTTTTTCTAAGGTGTTCTATCACAGCACTGGAAAGCAAACCAACAGAAATCCTCAGTTATCTACAAACAAGAGCATGTCATATGCAAATAGAGACCATTTTACTTCCTCTTTTGATCTGGATGCTTTATGTTTCTCTTTCTTACCGAAATAGTTTGGTAGGGCTTCCAGTGCTATGCTGAGTAAAAATGGTGAAGACAGGCACCTTGTCTCGTTCCTGATCTTAGAGGAAAGGCTTTGGGGTTTTCACCACTAAGTATGATGCTAGCTGTTAGCTTGTCATATATCGTCACTGTTTGTGTTGGTATACTTCCTATACCTAACTTGTTGGCCTTTTTTTTCAACCTCATGCCAAGACATATTCTGCATCTATGGAGATAATCCTAGAGGTTTTCTCCTTGATTCTACTAATGAGGTGTACTGCATTTATTGATCTGTGCATGTTGAACCATCCTTGCTCTGAGGTCAGTCCCACTGATCACGGTGTGTGATCAGTCCTCTACTGTGCTACTGAGTCTGGTCTGCTAGCAGCCTGTTGAAGATTTGCACATCTATGTCCATCAGCAATGTTGGTCTGTAACTTCCTTTTCTTGCAGTGTCTTTGGCTTCTTTTTTTTTTTAAAGCAGGTGTGGTATTTCTTTGTATAATGAATCTGGAAATGTTCCCTCCACTTCAATTTTTGGAAGAATTTGAGGAATTAAATATTTGATAAAAATCACCAGTGAAGTCCTGGGCTCTTCTTTGTTGAGAGGTATTTGACAACTTATTCAATTTCCTTCTCAACATAAAGGAGAGAAGTTCCAAATTCATTCCAATTTTCCACTTCTTTATAATTCAGTTTTAGTACACTGTCTGTTTCTAAGAATTTATCTGCTTCTTCTACGTTATCCAATTTATTGGTATACAATTGTTCATAGTAGCCTTTTATCATCTTTGGTATTTGTATGGTTTGAGTTGTAATGTTTCCTCACTCATTTATAACTTGGTGGATGGTACCAGGATTTGCACCTAGGGATGCTCAACCACTGAGCCACATCTCCAGCTTTTTTTATTTCTCATTTTGAGACAGGATCTCACTAAGTTGCTTACAGGCCACACTAAATTTATTTATACTTTCTCTCAATTTTTCTTAGCTAATGCTTTAATTTTATCTTCATTCATTTAACTGACTGTTCCTGCTGTTTTTCAAGCCTCCATTTCATTTCTCCTGCTCTCTGAGCTACACTGTGCTGTGTTTGGGATCTGGAATGCCCCCGAGTCTCAAGTTGACAGCATGGTCTCAGGGTAGCAAGACCAAAGAGGGGGAGGTTCTTAGGGAATGACTGGATAATGAGCTCTCTAATCTCATCAGTGGACTGAATCTATTTGATGAATTAATCTACAAGAGCTGAATGGACCCCTAGGCAGGTGGGACCTGGCTGGAGGATGCGGGTCACAGGGGCGTACCCTGGAAGGGTTTATCTTCTCCCCCTCCATTCCCTGCCTCCTTCTCGCCTTCCTTCCCAGGGGCCATGAGCTGCACAGCTTTCCTCTGCCATGAACTTCCACAACCACGTTCTGCCTCACCTCATGCCCAAGCAGTGAAGCCAGTCAACCACTTCTCTTCAACAGTGAGCCAAAATGAAGCTTTCCTCATCTAAGATGTTCTTGTCAGGTATTTTGGCCACAAGGACAAAAAGCAGATGAACACAGTTTGTCTTTCTTTTTCTAGTTCCTTGAAGAATAAAATTAGGTTGTTTGAGATATTTCTTTTTTTTCAATATAGACATATACAACTATAAACTGCCTTTTAGAACTGCTTTGGCTGAATCATTTAAGTGTTAATAACTTGAATTTCCATTTTCATTTGTTAAGAAATATTTTAATTTCCATTTAAAGAAGAAATCATCTTCTTTAACTCAATGGTTGTTCAAGACAAGAGTGCTATTTGATTTTCACATATTTGTAAATTTTCCTCCTATTATTGATTCCAGTTTTATAACACTGTGGTCCAAAAAGATACTTGACTTCACTCCTCTTGACCAGTTTTGTGGCCCAACATGTATGATCTATCCTAGAGAACGTTCCATGTACACTTGAGAAGAATGTGTATTCCACAGAAGAATAAGATGGTCTATATGTGTCTGGTAGGTCCATTTGGTCTACAGTATTTTTCAAGTCCACAGTTTCCTTAATTTTTGTCCACATTACCTATTCATCATTGAAAGTGGAGTATTAATGTCCTTTAGTATTACTATATTTTAGTCTATTTCTCCCATAAATTCTGTTAACATTTGCTTTATACATTTAAGCGTTTAAGTACCATGATGCTAGATATAAATTTACAATTGTTATATCCTCTAGATTAACTGACCACTTTATCATTACATGATGACCTTGTTTGTCTCTTGTAATAGTTTTTGCTGAATGTCTATTTTCTCTGACATAAGAATGGCCATCCCTGCTCTCTTCTGTTACCATTTATGTGGAATACTTTTCCCCATCCCTTCACTTTCAAATTATGCATATCCTTAAAGCTAAATAAAGTGAGTCTCTACAAATAGCATATTGTGGGATTTTTTTTTCATCCAGTCACTGTCTTTTCATTGGCAAATTTAACTTTACCTTGAAAGTAACTACTGACAGGTAGAGCTTACTATTGATATTATTGTTTTCTAACTGCTTTGTATCTCCTCTGTCCCTTTCTTCCTCTCCTGCTGTCTTTTGTGGTGGTTTGGTTTTTTTGTAGTAGTTTATGCTTTGATTCCTTTCTTTTTATCTTTTTATCTTGTTAATTAGAGGTTTCTTCTTTGTGGTTACCATGAGGCTTACATAAAATCTAACAATAATAATCTTTTTTAAGATGATAAGAACTTGTGTTAGTAGGCCATCACAATAAACAACTACCTGGAAAAAAAAAACATAAAAAAACTATTGTGCCTCACAATTTTGGAGGTTCCAGTCCACAATCAATTGGCCCCTCTGCTCTGGGGCCTATAAAAAGGCAACATCATGGCAGCAGCGTGTGGGAGAGCAGTACGACATGTCTCATGGCCAGAGAGCAAAAGAGAGAATGAGGAAGGAGCGAGGATCACACAACCCTCTTCAGGGTATACCCTCAATGACCTAAATATCTCCCATTAGGCCCCACCTCTTAAAGATTCCACCACCTCCCAAAGGTGCCATGGACTCAGAACTAAGACTTTACCATATGACTTTCTGGGTGATATTCAAGATCTAAACTACAGCACAACTTGACTACAGCTGCATATAATCGCTTTAGACTTTTACTTCTCATATACACAAAAACATTGTAATTGATATAACACTTTACATCTATTTATGTGTATCCATTAACAATGCAGCCACAGTTATTTTTTTTTAAATATTTATTTTTTAGTTGTAGGTGCACAGAATATCTTTAGTTTTATGTGGTGCTGAGGATCGAACCCAATGCCTCATGCGTGCTAGGCGAGCACGCTACCACTGGGCCATAACCCCAGCCCTAGCCACAGTTATTTTAATTATTTTATCTTCTAACTTTTATTCTAGAGTTAAAAGTGATTTATACATTACCATATTCATTGAATTCAAGTTTTATGAATTTGACTACATGCTTACCTTTACCAATGAATTATACTTTCTTGGGTTTTCATGTTATCAATTAGCAACCTTTCATTTCAAGTTGAAGAACTTCCTTTAGCATTTCTTTTAAAGCAAGTCTAGTGGTGACAAACTCTTTGCTTTTGCCTTGGGAAGTCTTTATCATACTTTCATCTCTGAAGGGCCACTTTGATTCTTGATTAGTAGGGGTATTTTGTTTTGTTTTGTTTTTGCTTTCAGTATTTTGAATATATCATTCCACCCACTCCAGCCAAACAAGATTTCCACTGAGAAATCTGCTGGTAAGGCTTATAAAGTCCCCTTGTATCTAACAAGTCACTTTTATGTTGCTGCTTTCAAAATCTTTGACTTTTGGTGGTTTAATTGTAATGTATCTTAACTTAGACTTCTTTGGTTAACTTATTTGAGATCCAATGGGCTTCTTGAATGAGGGTGACTATTTCCACAGATTCTGAAAGTTTCCTGTGAATATTTCTTTAAATAAGCTTTCTGCTACTTTCTCTTCTCCTGAAACACACATAATGTGATGGCTCACTTAATGGGTCCCATAAGTCCAATATGCTTTCTTCAATCTTTATCATTCATTTTTCCCCTCTAAATGGATAATTTCAAATGACCTGTGTTAAGGTTGATTGATTCTTTCTCCTTATAAGTAGAGTCAGCTGTTGAAGCTCTCAATTGTGTTTTTTGTTTCAGTCACTGCATTTTTCAGCTCCAGAATTTCATTATTTTATTTCTATCTCTTTGTTAAAGTGTTCATTTTGTTCATATATTGTTTTCTGTGCTTGGTTGCCTGTGAACTCTTGTAATTCATTCATCTTCCATAAAACAATGACTTTGATTTCTTCATCAAGAAACTTGTAGATCTCCATTTCTCTGGGATTGACTACTGGAAAATTATGTTCCTTTAGTAATGTAATATTTCCATTTTGTTGTTGTTGTTTTGTTTGTTCATTTTCCTTAAGGTCTTACATTGCTATGTTTGCCTTTGAAACAAGAGTTACCAAACCACAGTCTTTTTCTTTTTCTGTTTTTTTTTTTTTGTTTTTTTTTTTTCCTTTTTTTAGGAGGGGCACGAGGTACTATGGATTGAATTCAGGAGCACTTAGCCACTGAACCACATCCCTCACCCTTTTTTGTATTCTATTTAGAGACAGGGTGTCACTGAGTTTCTTAGGGCCTCACTAAGTTGCTGAGGTTGGATTTGAACTTGCGATCCTCCTGCCTCAGCCTCTTGGATTACAAGCATACACCACCACACCTGGCCAAACCCCAGTCTTTACTGACTGGCTTCCTGAGAGAAAGATATTCACCAGTCAGCCTGGCTAGGGATTCTTGGGTTCTCTCCAACCTTTTCAATGGATGTACCCACTCAATTCCTCCTAGGGAGGAATTTCCTCTTGGGGATTAAGCCCAAGAACTGTATGCATTATCTCAATCCTGCAAAGCAAACTCAGATGCTGACAGGCTCCCATTTACTTTCTCTAGGCCAGAGCTCAGAGTGTTCAAGGTTAAGCTCGTTTTCCCAGCCCAGCAGAGTCAAGCTAGCTATCTGTATGCTCATTCAAACTTCAGAGGCTCAGGTGCTAAGAGTGGGGGGTTAAGGGTGAGCACACAGGGTACTGGCTTCAGGGGTTGGCCAAAGGTATGTGTGGGCTCGTTGAGGATGTCAATAAGTGGTGCATCCTATTAGGTTCATGAGCAGGCCTCTCAGCAAAGTTCATAAGGCAATTAGTAGAAAGTGCAGTCCTTTACTGAGTTCTATACCCCCAATTACTGTGGGCCCCTACTCCTCTTCCCTACTTCTAACTGCCACCAGGCTGATTTCCTCATTGTTCTGGATGGGTCAAAAAAGAAGCAAGCCTCTTGACAGCATCCTGCATGGCTGGAGAAGCTAGGTGTTCATTATGTTATCTCCTTCACCAATGTCAGAAATTGAAGACCAAGGGTCTCTCTTGGCGTTTAAGCTGTGCCACCTTGGAGAAACGGTATCATAAGCAAAGTGAAACTGTTCTTAACCTCTTTAATGTGCCCATTCTTGAATTTTTTGGTCCAAAGAGATGCTAAGACCTCTCTACTGGATTCCCACAAAGATATTCTTGTCTGATGGGGTTTGTCAAAATCAGTTAAGCTGGCATTTCCTTATACCTCTGGGCCTCTCCCCAATATTGTTCAGCCCAGCAGTTTGTATTTACTCTTCTGAATTGGAACTTCTAACTTACACCTGCTCCTTTTGGCTGGGGCTGAGCCTACTTCAAAGGTTAGGGCTATAGAGGGTCTAAATAGAATTTAATAAAATGTTACTAAAAAGAAAAACACTAAGGAACCTGGTAGAGAGACCAAATGGGATGAAAACCCAATTCCTCTCTGGTGAAAGGTCCTTGCACCCTGGCTCATCAATGCCATGAAACAAGCACCTTAATCTGGTTAGCACCCAGGCACCAATAAGCCAGCATGCAAATGCTCTTTCACCGTAAATCCACCCTCCAGAGTTCTATACCCCCAATTACTAGAGAAACTAGACTATTCACAATTCTGCAGCCACCTTCACACCTTTACCTCACTAGTTTTGAAATACTACTCCCTGGACCCTCTACCTACTCAAACCCAAACTCTCTGCCCAGATGCTACCTTCTCCTTGAAATATCCTACTGATCACTCTAGCTGGAAGTGTTCCTCCCTCCTTGGAACACTGGCCTTTCCCAATTACTGGTTTGAGTCCTATCACCCCCACAGTCACACAGTTCTTAGGGATAAGAACAGGTAGCACAAAGCACTTCAGGCAAGGCAGCAAGGACCAGTCTAGGAACGCCGTGGGACTCAGTGAGAGGACACTGCACCTGTACGTGAGGAGCTGCTGTTCATACTGATTTCCAGTTGCTAACCTTGGAAGGCCCTCAAGTGGTCAAAGGTAGCCCAGTGGCTGCCCTGACCCATCTTCAGGTCCTCCCAGGGTTGGTCTGTCTAACTGTGGGTCTATCACCTACAATTCAAGCACCTTTAAAATGAGGTCTAAGCTGTGCCTTCAGCCTCAGCAACTCAAGCTTCCCACAAGTATAGTCAACTGAGTTAAAAAGTCCCATGAGTGTTCTTGCACATAGCAGAGTACTCACTATTTATAGAACAGCAAGACATACAACAGAGGGAGATTAACTTCCTATTAACCTGACAGTTTCAAATCACAGTCTTAGTTGCGCTGGGCTTCCTGGTCAGGAAAAATCTAGCCTTCCCTCTTCCTTGACCTGTCCAAGCCCCTGAGACTCCTTCTCAGTTTGACTGGATCTCAAAATATCTGCATGTTTTGTTCTCCTCAAGCTTCCCTTACGCTTGGGCTCATCCTGTACAAGCTTAGCCAAGGATGGGCGTCACCTCAAGCTCTACAGAGTCCAATGGGAACCAAATGAAAAAAAAGCAGTATTCAAGTGCTTGCTTGTGACAGTCTGGCCAATGAGACAAGAGTTTTCCACTGACATTAGCAACCTGTTAGCACCAGGCACCTAGAAATCATCAGCAAAAGTTAGGATCTATTCAGCAGAATAAGAAGAATTTTAAAAGTCAATCTTTTATTAAAATTAACAATATATTTTTAAGGAGAACTTAACTTTTTCCAAAGATCCTAAGAATTAAGAGGAACACAACAAAATTCCTAAAACAGGGGCTAGGGTTATGGCGCAGTGGTAGCGTGCTCGCCTAGCACGCGTGAGGCACTGGGTTCGATCCTCAGCACCACATAAAAATAAAATAAAGATATTCTGTCTGCCTACAACTAAAAAATAAATATTTTAAAAAAAAATTCCTAAAACAAAGTAACTCCTCTATAAGAGGCCAAAGAGCCTTCTCTGGATCTGCCCTGGTGGCTAACTAGTCTCCAGTCCAGGCCATGGTGCACAGGCCACCCCTCAAACTGAATATCCTGCCAAGACCCAGCTTCTCTCTGGGCCTTTACCACCTTCCACAACACGAAGCCCAGGAGTTGACTTGAAAGGGGAATGACAAATATTGATTTGCCTCCCAAAACTCGTGCAGCTTCAACTGATAATCTTTATCTCACCATAATAAATGAAGAAAAAAGACCTTCCAAACAGCTACACCAAAGAGCATACTCGGTGAAATCAGCTAATTTTCATGTTTAAAATATTCCAGCATGGTAGCCTGTCCTTCACTTTACTGACTCTGCCACAATGATCTACTGCCCCTGCTCTTTCAAATGGATTGCCAAACAGCATTTTATTGGGGATTTCCTCTAAAAGGCAATTGGAGGTTCCTGAAACACAATTTATAGGTGCATTGTTTCCATTTATTTTAATTTTATTTATAGCCGCCTGCCCAGAGCCCGTTGGGCACAGGGAGCTTTAAATCAAAGATCACAGACAGTACTGCTTTGTTCCTTTGCTGATGCTGAAATACCAGGGAATTGTTTGGTAAGCTCTAATATGAATACTAATTACTTTTTCAATCAGACCATGGGTGTGAGCTCTCTTTAAAAACCGCATAAAACAAAACTTCATTATATAGTAGATATGATCTTGAGCCAAAGGACACAAGGAGTGGTCCTACTTGAGAAGGAACACCACGCATCAGGGGAAGCGCATGCTCTGCACTCCAGGTCCAGCAGTTTAATCACAGGCACAGCATCATTCGCCAGATGACCTTGGGCAAGTTCCCTGACCTGAAGGAGCCTTGGTTCTCTTAACTATTAAATAACATAGTGGCAAAAGAATTCATTCTGGAGAGCTGCCGTTAACCAAATGAGCCCCTGGAGCAATGTCAAACACACACAGATCCTCAACACCTGGTCCTGCCTCCCATCGACTGGGGGCGAGGGGCTCTGTCAGTCCTCACTGCTCCTACCACATACATGCCCACTGGACCATCTGCACCCATCACCCCTCGTGGCATCACAAACACGTGTGCTGAATGTGTCCTGAATGCCTAGGGCCTGCCCAATCTACTCTTCCCGCATGGCATCTTCTCAGAGGAGGTCACTGCCACCTGCCCTGATGCCAAACCCAACAGCACAGGTTCACTACTGACCCTGGAGCTCCCTCACACCACAGCTGCCAAGTCCTGCTGACTCCACCCCACAGAGACACCCTTCAAAGCCCTTCCACTCAGGCCACCCCACCACAGCCAGGCCCTTGGCACTTCCCACCCAGCTCCCCCTCCCACTCCGCCCTTCCCACTGCACCAGAATGGACTTTTTAACAATCACCACTTCCTGACTGCAGGCCTCCCTGGGTGGTAGGCCAATCACTGCTCCTGAGGATGCACTTCACCTGTCCACTGGTGCTGGTCTTGGCCAGGACCATCAGCTGGCCTGGGACAGTGAATGGATATGATACACAAAGTGTCCTGGCAAAGCTTGGAGGGGCACAGGGTGCCTCCACCAGTTCCTTGCTTCTGCCCTCTGCCATGAGAACAGTCCCAGACAGGCTGCACCTTCAAACAAGGGCTGGTAGAGGTAAAGCACAGAGCAATGCCCAAGGCCCACAGCGGAGCCACAGCCGCCCTGCAGCCTGCACATATCACAGAGCCCTGTTACTTTTAGCCCTTGAAGATGAGAGAGCTGTTGTTGAACCTGCAGTGACCACAGGGTCATTTATGGAGACAGGGCCCTGCCCCCACTGGATGTTTATGAACCAAATGGGAAGCAGCCAAGTGGAGAAAGAGAGTCACATGTGATGAGCAATACAGGCCGACCCTTGGGGCTGACAACCACAAACCCTCATAAGAAGGCCATCCACCATGCCGGCCTGCTCCCAGCCACACACCAGGACCCGCAAGTGTTCCTGACTGGCAGGCCACACCTGACACCTGAAATGCCCATGCAGCCCTCCTGCAGCATCAGCTCCCAAGGACCACCTACTTCAGATCCTCCTCACGGGACTGCCTTCACACTAGCAGATGAGCAGCCTGTCTGCGGTCAACTGGAATGGAGGCCTGCCTTATTTTCCTTGGTACTTCTTGCTCGGAGCATGGTGACACACACCTATAATCCCAGCTACTTGGGAGGCTGAGGTAGGAGGATCACAAGTGCAAGACCAGCCAGGGCTATTTTAGTGAGACCCTGTCTCAAAATAAAAAATAGAAAGGATGGGAGGTATAGCTCCGTGGTAGAGCTTCCCTGATAAGTTCCGTCACCAGTGCTGAAAAGCAGGGACAGAAGGATACTGACACTCAGTTTTCACAAAATCATTTCACGTAACACTAAACTTCCAAGCTGTAGTCCCCAAACAAGAAGAGAACCAACTTTGGAAAGAGAGGCTAGAGATAGCATTAACAATCTACTGAAGAGAGCAGGAGCCAGAGGCCCTCTGGCACGCAGGCACCACTGCCTGGAGGTGAATAACGGCTGCATTCCTGTCCCTACCCTGGGCCAGCAGGCCATCAGAAACGCTTATTTCATGACTCAGTCTTTCATAAATTATGCAGTAAGATTCTCTTAGCTGGGCTTTTCTCAAGCCTTCCAAATGCAGTATTAATTTGGCAGCGATATTAAGTAGACAAATCCTCTTCATGCTGGTAAGTCTGTTAGAAGAGGTTTGTCTCTCAGGAACAGCAAAACCAGAGATGGCTTCACAGAGCACAGTAAGAGAGAAGCTGTGACGAGACCTTCTGCAGAATTCGCTAGTCAGGCCACTGAGGGGAGCGAGCTTCAAGGCATGTTTTTTCAAGAAACTCCAAACGTCCCCAAGTTTGCTAAGTACCTACTCACCATGTGCCACTGACTGGGGAACATGAAGATAACAAGATGCACCCTGTCCTCTGGGGCTCAGACCACAAGTAACTCTGTGACAATTTGCTAGATGACATCAGAATTTTGCCAAGACAGAGAGAAAAGTGAAATTTAAATTAATGAATTAAATAAAGGCCAGGAAGAGGAGGCACCAAGGTGGCAATGCAGAGGACACAGGTGGCATGGGTAGAAACAAGGAGACTGGGGGCATGGAGACACCACACAAAGGCAGGAGCCCGCAGGCCAGGTTGGCTGGCCTCTAATCCTGGTCCTATGACCTTGGTGGGCACATGACCTTAGGGATCTGCTTAGCACATCAGTGCCTCCAGCTCCTCATCTGAAATGGAGACGGTAACACCCACCACACAGGCTGCTTCAAGTAGGAAATAAGACATGAAGAACAGCACCTGGCACGGAGATGTGCACTCGGCCCACATGCACACGCAGTTCATTCCAAGAGTGGAGAGGAGTCTCCCTTGGCACAGTGAAGCCAAGTGGCAGGGAGCAGCCAAAACGAACATGAGGGTATGTGAAGGCCAGAGAGCGAGAGGTGCTGCCTCCCGTCCCAGGCTCAGGAGTCTGAACTTTACTCCGCTCTCAGGAAGAGCCTACCAAGGTGCTCCAGCAGGAGGTAATACAAGCAGACTGGTGTTGTGACAAGACCCCTAGGGGAGATGGCAGGAAGAGAAAAACTGCCCACTCTGAAGACGGGGCCAGAGATGGCAGGAATGTGAGTGGAGGGGCAGCCATGGGGCAGAGTGGCGCACAGGTGAAGCACACGGTTGTCACAATAGCCCAGGTAGTTCTTAAAGCAGAGATGCTTAAAACCAGAACACAAACGGCCAGAGGACAATGGGCCAATTAGAGGCCTCTTGCCTTCTTAATCTTTCATTCCTGTGTCATTCTTCCTAGAAAAGTGCAAAGCTTCTATTTTTTTTTAACTTTATCACATTTACATATATTATTAGTCTGTGGGGAGAAACCTTGCTAACCAAATGCATCCCATCTCCAGGCGTTCTCTCCAACATAAAAGAAAAACGTAACCAGAGCGCTGCCATAAGCAAGGCCCTGCACCGCGAGAACAAGGGCACATGGAGCTCTGCAGGGCAGCTTCAGCTGCTGCATGATCTAGGCTGACCCTCCCTGCAGATGAGACACCCTATGTGAAGCCTTGGCCACTCCCTCGCAGAAAGTGGCCTGTTATCCTGGGCACCCAGAGCACTCCATCCAGGCTCTCTGAGACAGAAGCCACTCTGGTGGTGTTCAGAGACCACTCACACACCAAGTGGCACAGGCTGACACGCTGACCAGTGTCTTCAGCGAGGAAAGAGAGCAACACCCACTGTGCAAGCCACCACTGAACAAGTCAGGTGTTGGCAGCCAGGCCTTCTCTAATCCAAAAAAACTGTCACTTACAAAATACTACTGGTGGTGCTGGGATCATAGCTCAGCGGTAGAGCACTTCCCAAGCACGTGTGAGGCACTGGGTTCGATTCTCGGCGCCACATATAAATAAAATAAAATAAAGGTCCATTGACAACGAAAAAAAATTAAAAAAAAATACCATTGGTGTGTATGCACATTTAAAATATGGGTCCACAAGAAAAGAAATGGGACTTTGACAAGTCTTCAGGAAGGGCAGTTTGGAAAGGCAGTCACACTCACACACACAATCTACACCAATCATAAGAAGCCAACACCTCTGGGGCAGAACACTGTACTGCTCTGTCCCGAGCCACACACTGTGGCTCCTGAGGAATGGAGTGCCCAGCAAGTGAGGCAAGGAGGCAGGTCTTTCTACCTCCCTGCAGTGAGAAACCCAACCTGAACAGGGGAAGGCCACTGGGCCCAGGGTACACCCACAGCCACTGGAGTGACAAGGTCCATACATCAGAAACATCACAGGACACAGATCACAACCAAACAGTGCCGCTGAACTATGCTTAAAATAGATGGTAAAGAACATTTTAACATAATTTGCTCTCCAGGCACAAAGAAACATGTCAATCAACTCTACACTATGACAGAGGAAAGAGACTCTGGTGATAGCTTTCTGGCAAAGGAAGAAACAAAGATTTTTACAGTGGGCTCATCTGTCTTTCTAAAAACATGGGAGCCGAAACTGGATTTACGTCTTCACTCATTCATTCATTTAATAACTGAGTGCTAACCACCAGCTAAGAATGGTCCTGGACATGGTGGCCTTGAGTTTTACTCTGGAATTGGCAGGTGTCGGGTCTCACCCCAGCCCACCATCCACAGCTGTGCAGCTCCGTAATGGTTTATGCAGCCTCCTGCTGACCACAAAGGGCAGTTACCAGGATTAAAGACAACAGCACCTGTGACTGTGATGCACCTGCCACCAGTTCTTGGTAAGCAGCAACCATCAGGCAGCCTCCTCAGAAGCATCATGACAAGCTCATGCCAAGAGAAGCCCAGCATCACTGAGCTGGGGTCTGGAGATGTCGCTACCTCTCCAACATGGCCAGAGCACCAGGATGAGCCCACAGGGCAGGAGGTTCTTAACTTGGAAACTGTTCAACACTTAGGCAGGAAACCTAAGGAAGAGCATGTGATCTAAGGAAGCCCCTATGGAACAGAACCTCCAACTCCAGTGACTAGTTTCATTTGAGTGGTTTGGTATTTTAATAACTCCATGGAGCATCCAGCATGCTAGAGAAATCAGCCAAGCAGGCACTGAGCCATCCCTATGGATCCCATTACCATAGGCACTTTATTATCAAATGGCTTCCACTCCAAAATGACATTGCCATTTTAATTCTTCAAAAATCAAAATGGATACATCTTATAATCAATGAGTGCTACATGTTTCCAGCATTTTGAGAAAAAAGAAAATATAGCACTTGTCGGGCTGGGGTTGTAACTCAGTGGTGGAGCGCTTGCCTCACATGCGTGACACACTGGGTTCGATCCTCAGCACCACATAGAAAAATAAACAAACAAAGATTTTGTGTCCATCTACAACTTTAAAAAAAATTTTTTTTAATTAAAAAAATATATATATAGCACTTGTCTCACTGAAGCTTCCCAACAACTCTGTAAGGTATCTGTCATTAACCCCACTATAGAAAACAAAACCCACAAACGGCCAGAACATTAGGCTGGCAGAGCCAGGACCCGCACCAACCCTTCTGCCCCAGAAAGAACGAATGAGCGCCAGCAAGACTCAGGCCAAGCACTATGCACTGGTGTGATCCTCAGCCGCCTCTCTTTTAAATGGAGCATCACTAAGCCAGGAACAGGCCGGGCCATGGAGCGCTGCAGAGGCACAGACCCAACCAAGAAAGAGGGCCGCAGCCTTGGTTCAACAAGGCAGGAAGTGGAGAAGCAGCCACAGGAGACGCAGCAAGCACAGTGTAGGGTTTTCTGTAACAGAGGG
Organism: Xerus rutilus; assembly: GCA_028644305.1. NCBI lineage: Eukaryota > Metazoa > Chordata > Mammalia > Rodentia > Sciuridae > Xerus > Xerus rutilus. Next base: position 2,686,689 of record CM053403.1, read on the forward strand.
GCAACAAAGGAGTGACCCTCCCTTGAAATCACATGATGCCGAAGAGGTAGGGCCCTGCACCAGCCTGTGGGTTCACGTTCTGATTCTGTAACTCAGACACTCTGTGACCTCGGGCAACCAGCTGCTGAGCCTCACTCTCCCATCTGTACAGTGGTCACGATGACACCTACCTCCAGGGATTCTTGTAAGGATTGAAGGCCATGCACTTGGAACCACAGAGGCTCACATCAGGTGCAGGCAGGTCTACTCTTGGGCCTGCTCCCCCCACCCAGGTGGCCGCCTTGCAGAGCACCCGCCAGGTGTCCAGGTGCTCATCCTGCACCTTCCAACACTGCAAGGCTGGGCTCCTATTAGGAAGAACCCTCTTACAGACACATGTGGATGAGACAGACAACATCAGACACAAATGAGCCCAGGGAACAGACAGGAGAAATACAGAGGGGCCCATAATATGTAGGAGGAAAAATAAAATTTGATCAGGTCTTAAAAATCTTTTGAAGTGATAATTATATTCCTAGTAACCACTCCAAGAAAATAACCAGAGATGAGGGCAAAGGTGTGAACACAAGATGTGTGAGGTGGCATCTAGTGGGGAACCGGGAAAGCAGATTGCTGTGGTGTCCAAGTGATGGGCCCACAGTGAGCAGACAGCGCAGGCAGAAGAATGCTCGACCACAGAAAAGCCGCAGTTTACTGTTGAAAAGAAAAACACCCAGTGTCTCAGAGCCTAGGCAAACCTCTATTCAAAAGTGTTGTTTCATGTTACACAATGAACACGTGAGGCCATTTTGTTTGCAAGGACTCACTGTGATGCCTGCGGCGAGGGAGGGCTGGCCTGTCCACATCAACAGCAGGAACAAAGCTCTCCACACCTCCATCTGACTGCCAGCTTCCAAAGGGACGGAGATGGATACAGCAGTCCTCTGGGTCACTCCCAGCTTCACAGGCACATCCTGGCCTTGGGGCAGGACCAATCTGCTCTGAGTCAGGGAAGAGGAGCTAGGCTCCCGTGGACTCCCACCATGAGACAGGTGCAGTGAGACTCTAGAGAGAAGAGGCCTGTGGGAAATCCCGGGGGCTAAAGAGAATGTTTCTGATGTTAACATGAATGTTTAGCAGTCAATTATAAGCTATTTCATAATTGTTACATCACCACCCCCCGAAACCCCAAAATTACAATGAGGCCCATGCACACACAAATGCCAGGGCTAGCGGAAACAACACTCCCAGGGCCTCCCACACTCAGCTCACCCCTTTTTTTACTTTTATTTGGAGACAGAAACTCACTAAGTTGCCCCGTCTAGCCTCAAACCTGTGATTCTCTGGCCTCGGCCTGAGTAACTAGGATCACAAGCACACGCCACTGTGCCCAGCTACAAACACCTCATCTTAGGGAATAACATAGGCATCTTTTCTGTAGCACTAGAAATATGCTAACCCAAGGAGATGAGCACATGGAAGAGTCACCACGAGATGGCGGCATCCACTGAGCATCTCCCGTCACCACAGACCCACTGCCATGTCCTCCACCCCCACCCCCGGCTCCCTCAGACCTCAGAAGGCCCACTGGCACCTCGAGCTTTACACACCCCTTCCAGTTCTCTTCTCTCTCCAAATCTGCTTCTCAAGGACGCCATGTCAGTAGCTGTCCCCTACCCCATTCCCCTAGAAGCTCAGGGGCAACCTGACGGCCACCCTTGAGGGCCCTGCCACCCTCAAACCTCACTCCCAGCCATCAAAGTCCCCTCTCTGTAGCTTTAGAATACACCTCAATTAACCCCATGCTTCCAGGACCTGCATGACACAGCCCAGTCCTGGATCTCACTCTACCCAGCCGGCGGGTCTGCACCAATCCCATCAGGTCACCCTGCTTACCACCTGCCACCAGTTCTCCCTCCACACGAATGGCCTCCTTGCAAGGTACCATCAGCAGGCCAAGCTCTCCACAGCTCCCTGACCCAGAGCTCTGCCCAAGCTGCCCATGCTGACTCATCTTTCAGATCACAGCTTAAATGCCACTTTGTGAGAAGGACCCCCTCATCACCTCGGTGAGCAGCCCCTGGACCCACCCTACTCCATCCCTGACGGTCCGACAAGGGAGCCACAAGCCACAGTGCTACAGCCCCTGAAACCCAGCCCATGGACGTGCACTGCCTGTGACATCCAGTGTGCACTCCACGGACTTGGTACAAAGGTGAGTGTGAGCCACCTCAGGAATAGCACCCACGCAGATTATGTATTAAGTTCATGTGCTGTGGTCATGTTTTATAGATTGGACTAATAAAGTACATTAAAACTAATTCCACCTGCCTCTTGTACTGCACCCAGCCAGCCATTCATCCCGTGTGCTGACGGTTCAGGTGGCCAGTGTGCGAGCTGGAGCTCAGGCCTCTGGGGCTGGATCTCTCTGGGCGCCTGTAGGGCGTTCCTAGGGGCGATTTATACACCAGCTCCCGAGAAAAGGAAACCTATCTCATTGGTTACCTCCCGCTTCCGTGCTCGTGAACAAGGCATGACTGCTTATCTTTGGTGTAGTGTGTTCGCTTGCATGAACAGGCCATGGCAGATTGACCTTTAAGCTGATTGGTCGAAAGGGACTATATATTCCTCGCCATTTCCGCAATAAACGAGTTCCTGTGTTGACCGGTCTCCCGGACGCGTCTGATTGTCCTCCGGTGAGAGGGCTGGGTGCGGTGGTCAGTCAGCTCCTGCCTTTCCTGGTTCGACATCGCTAGGGTAAGGCCCTCTCCTTCTCCTGCAGGCTCGGGGGGAATACAGGGCTAAAAACCCCGGCATTCTGGCACCCAACGAGGGGCGAAAGCAAGAGCAAAACTAGTTCACGGGCGGACCGGGCCAAGCAAGTCCCGAGGTAAGAGCACACCCAAAACATGGGGCAGGCTAATACTAAGGAAGACCCCACTCTTAAGGCATTAAGGTACATGCTTAAGAGTCGAGGCCTGGAGGACTGATACCCAGGCCGAGAAGGTCTGGGAGACCTTCACGCGGGCAGCCCCTTGGCTCCCAGCCAGCAATCTTTTTGACCACTGCACATGGGAGAGGATAGAACAGCTTGTCAGGAAGAGGGAGGTCAACTTGGGTGAGGATCCACCCTTGGGGGTAATAGCGACCAAGGATGTGGGTACTCAGGCCCACCAATCCCAAGCCCTGGTGACGGCCTTACAGACTCAAACTGCCTCTCTTACAGAGGCTCTGACTTCAGCCCTCTCTCTTTCCCACTCAGGGGGGCAAAACTCACAGCCCAGGGAGAAGGGAGTTTGCTACGGCTGTGGACAACCCAGTCATTTTAAAAGGGAATGCCCTAATAGCCGCCCGTGGCCTGGCCGATACCCCAGCCCTCCCCCAGGGAGGATGGCGAACCAGCCTTCTCCCAGACCCCCTGTTGTAGATGTAAGAAGGGGCTCCATTGGCAAAAGGATTGTCGATCCAAATTCGATATCCTGGGCAATCCTTTAAACTAAGGGAGGGGCATCCTCCAGCCCTGTCAACCAAAGGAGGCCCAACTGCTGGGGGTCGGGATCCCCCCAGAGCCCACTGGACTGTCCCTATAATACCAGGGATAAGGCCAAAAATGGATATCTATATAGCTGGGAAAAGGTTCCATTGTCTGACATAGGGGAGGACCGCACCGTGTTATGAAAGGAAGAGGTCCCCCCTCAATGGAAGTTGATCCCAGGGCCCCATCTATTGGGGGTCGAGGGCAATACCACCTCTGAGGAGACCAAAGATTGGCTTAAATGGGAAGATGTAGACAGGAGTCATGGGGAGGTCCGACCCTTTATTGCCCCTGGCCTCACGGACAATTTGCTGGGATAGGATATTCTTGGGGAGGCCAAAGTGTGTATTACCACTGTTCATAAGGCTCTTGATGACATTCTAGAGGAGGAAGAATACCAGCAACAATTTAACTTGCCCGGGAAGGTTTCTAGCAACTATAGGGCTGACCCCTCCTCGAGACCAAACAGCAATGGGTTCCCGCACCTCGCGTAAGGCCTCACCCCCAATCCTATGGGCCACTGTTCCATCAATGCCCTCCATGACCTGGCTTCTGGGCGCTCATTTGGGTAGAACAGTGACCATTACCCCAAAACAAGCTCCAAAAGTTAAAAGATATTGTCCAGGAACAATTGGCACTAGGCCACATTCAACCATCCCTTAGTCCCTGGAATAGTCCTGTTTTTGTAATACAAAAGACATCTGGCAAATGGAGGATGTTACAAGACTTGAGAAAGATTAACGAGCAGATGGTTCCGGTGGGCACCCCTTTACGAGGACTGCCCTGGATTCCGTCCATCCCAAAAAACCTGTCCCTCATCGTGATTGACATTAAGGACTGTTTTTTTTTCCATCCCCCTTAACCCTGTTGATTGTGAGAAGTTCGCATTCTCCATCCCCTCCACTGATTTCCAGAGGCCTGATGAAAGGTACAAGTGGGTGGTTTTGCCACAGGGCATGGCTAATAGTCCTGCCTTCTCTCAACAATACATCTCACATGTATTACAGCCTCTCCAGCAACAACCAGGAATTACTCTCTCTGTCTATATGGATGACATTATTATTGGTGCAGTCGACGCCTCCCAGTTAGCCTCTGCCTATAGGCAGCTCCAGCACCTTCTAGAGCAAGGGGGATTACATATCTCCAATGATAAAGTCCAGACTTTCCCACCCTTTGAGATTTGGGGAGCAAAGCTCAAACTAGACTCTGTCTGCCCCCTCAAACCTCAGTTATCTGTAAAGCTCTCATACACCTTAGTGGAACTACAAAAGGTCTTGAGAGAACTTAATTGGCTGCAGCCCTGGATCCACATCACTATGGAGGACCCTCTCCCATTTTTTGAGTTACTAAAAGATAAAGATCCCTCAGATCTTATTCTGCTGACAAAGGAACACCAACAGATATTCCAAAAGATTCAATCGACCCTCAATGAGGCTCAGCTGGCCCGATACCAACCTGACTGCGACCTCTGCCTGTGGATCCTTCCTGGCTCTAAGCTGCTCCCAGCTGTCATTACCCAACGGGGGAGCCCTCTTCAACGGATAGGGGGCGCCCTGCGGGTATATGCACAACTGGATCAGTTAGTGGATCTCATAATTAAAGGTCGGGATGTTACTGTAAGACATTATGGGAAAGCCCCTGACATCCTGATGATCCCCTATCGTCTGACTTTGAGTGGATCCGTAGAAACCATAACAGAGTGTCTGACACCCTAACTGGCTTTTGGGGAAAAATTGATTGCCATTATGGGGCTACCAAATGGGTTACCTCATTCTCAAGGCTGGAATGGACCACTCCCAAACTTTTCTCTGGTAAGCCTCTCCCTGAGGCTGTAAATGTATTCACTGATGGAGGCAAGGAGGGATCTGCGGTGGTTGTTCTCCCTCCCCCCTGCCTCATAAATAAGACAAGACAAACCCAATATTTCCAGCAAGTCGATGGGTCAGCTCAATTTAAAGAATTGACTAATATTCTGGTCCTGACTAATATTCAAGAACCCATGAACCTTTTCTCTAACAGCCTTTATGTGGTCAACCTCCTTCCCACCCTATCCTCGTCATATATTAGATTAGACAAAAATCCAATCACGCCCTTGATGATCCAGGTGAGATCCCTCCTCAATGAGCGCTCCACGCCTATATTTTTACAACACCTAAGGGGACACCAAAATCTGCCAGGACCAATATCCCAAGGAAATCAGTTAGCTGACCGACTGGCCTCCTGTGGAGCACTGAACATAACCACTCACCCAGACCCTGGACTGCTGCAGGCCCAAGAACTTCATGATCTGACCCACCTTAATTGGCAGGGGCTACATCATAGATTCCTGCTAGTGCCAATCAAGGACTTAAAAAAAATGTTAGAACCTGTAAATCCTGCTTGTCCTTTCTGCAGATTCCACCCCTCCAATCCCCTGGGGTAAATCCCAGAGGATTAAAGCCAAATACTCATTATGCACCCTTTGGCAAACTTAAGTATGTTTTGGTGACCATAGACACCTGTTCTCATGCTTGTTGGGCCACTGCCCGTACAGGAGAAAGGGCTAAACATGCAGAGTCACTTTTTGCAGTGCTTTGCTATTTTGGGAATACCTCAACAGGTAAAAACAGACAATGAGCCTTGCTTTGTAAGCCAAGCCCTACAAGAATTTTTCACTCAGTGGCATATTAAACATTCTACTGGAATCCCATATAAACCTAGGGGACAGGCCATAGTAGAGCAACACAATAAAACCATAAAGGATCAATTATTAAAACAAAAAGAGGGAATTAACCCCCATGACCAGTTATGAATGGCCATGCTCACATTAAATATTTTAAATTTTTCAAAAGAACAGCCCCTAACAGCCTTTCAGAGGCATTGGTCCAACCAGACGTCCTATACCAAAATTGAGGTCCAATGGAAGGACCCCCTGACAGGATGTTGGCGTGGGCCAGACCCCCTTATAAGTGCAGGTTGTGGATTTGGATGTGTCTTCCCAATAGGTGAATCAAACCCCATCTGGGTGCCTGCCAGAAACCTTAAATATTGCCACCCTGAACAAACTGATAACCCAAGAGCATCTACTCTTGAGGGGTGATTCTCTCTCCCACTCCCTCCTCTCTAGGAATAAGCCCACGTAAAAGGCCGCGGTGGACGTTTTGCCTGATCACAACTCTTCATCGCCCTTCTTCTGCTGTTCATCGGAGGGAGTATTGCAGGAACCATACTGGATCTTCAGTCCCAACTTGACTCCTTAGCAGCGGTGGTGCTACAAAATCACCATGGCCTAGACCTTCTCATCGCCAGAGAGGCAGGACTTTGCCTCTACCTGCAGGAAGAATGCTATTTCTACACTAACCGATCAGGGATCATCCAGGATAAGATAAAAAACTTTAAGAAGACTTGAAGCGTCGCCGGAGTGAACTACATTCCAATTTTCTTTGGACTGGGCTGAATGCATGGATCCCCTACCTCCTCCCCTTCCTGGGTCTGCTTATTACTGTAATCCTTGTATTCACCTTTGGGCCATGTGTAATCAATAAGCTTTTGCAATTCATTAGGGACTGAGCATGGTCCGTATAGCTCATAGTGGTTAGACAGCAGTATGCCGCTCTACACAACATGGATTGGGAGCCTAATGAAGGCCCTAGTTCCTATCAAGACATAGGAGTATGAATCTCTTTTCTCTTAAATAGCTTGCTCTTCATCCGACCCTTGCCCAGCACCCCTCTAGTGGTCTAGCCGACCCAAGGGAGGCACCCCTCGGAAGAGCTAAGGTGGTAGTCAATGATGGGTAAGATCCCCTGATGGGGACAACCTAAGACAGGCACACCTTCGAGTACGTCGGGTGCCCCCTTTCTTTATTAAAACAAAAAGGGGGAAATGTAGGGCATTCCTAGGGGCGATTCATACACCAGCTCCCAAGAAAAGGAAACCTATCTCATCGGTTACTTCCCACTTCCATGCTTGTGGACAAGGCATGACTGCTTATATTTGGTATAGTGTGCTCGCTTGCATGAACAGGCCATGGCAGATTGACCTTTAAGCTGATTGGTTGAAAAGGGAATATATATTCCTCCCCATTTCTGCAATAAACAAGTTCCTGTGCTGACTGGTCTCCCTGAAGCATCTGATTGTCCTCCAGCGAGAGGGCTGGGTGCGGGTGGTCAGTTGGCTCCTGCCTTTCCTGGTTCGACCTCGCCAGGGTAAGGCCCTCTCCTTCCCCTGCAGGCTTGGAGGGAATATAGGGCTAAAAACCCCAGCAGGCACCCAGTTAGCCCCGGTCACTGGTGCTCTCCCAGTCCCTGGAGAAGCACCTGGGCCTCCAGAAGTGCAGGAAATTGATTAAACCAAGCCACGAGCTCAAAAGAGAGCAGGAAAGTGGGGCCAGAAGTGGCCACAGAGAATACTGGCAGCACCGCTGGAGCTCACAGCTTCCAAGCCCTGCTTGAATCCTCGCCACAAGCCTGTGCCCACCCAGTAGTGAGCTGTGGAGCCAGTGCTCTGGCACCCTGATGGGCAGTTTGCATCCTGGCCAGCAAGCAGCCAACTCAGCCCATACCAATCTGCATGATCCCACTTTTCCTGGTAACTTTCAACCCAGGATTTGGAGGTCACTGGGGTGAGGATCTCCCCTTAGAGAGGTGATCTCCCATGTGCCTGAGTTAACACAGCTCTAAGTCCCAGGGTCGCTGTTCAATGAAAGCAGGCCCCACCAGCCCTCCAGGGCTAGTTCAAACCCCAGTTCATCTGCCAAGCCCACTGGACCAGTTCACCCTACTCCTCAGCTCATCTGCAGCCAATGGTAGCCACTCCTGGGTTGCTCAGCAATTGTGACCTACCTGTCACCCACCACGGGGCAACACACCTGCATACTCGAGGCCAGGTACCAGCTGCTCCCTCTCACTGTGCTGCCCACAGTCAAGTGACCAGCACACCATAGGCCTGATTAACGCTGTTGGCCTGAGGCCCTTCATGGGTCACCAGTCCGGGGCTGCTTTTCCTTCAAGTCCTCCACAGAAGTTTCCTGATCACACTGGAAAGTAGTAGCTCACTCTGCACTACAGGAGTACTAGTGAAGCTCTTCAGCTGCACCTCTGACAGACGTAAAGCAAAAGCTACCTCTAGGCACTGTCAGTTCATCAACCAATCAGAGAGTAGGACCGGGAGAGGAGGAGGAAGAGGAGGAGGAAGAAGACGAGGAGGAGGAGGAAGAGGAGGAGGAGGAGGAGGAAGAGAGGAGGAGGAAGACAAGGAGGAGGAGATGAGAAGGAGGAGAAGGAGAACGAGGAAGACAAGGCAGAGGAGGAAGACGAGGCAGAGGAGGAAGACGAGGCAGAGGAGGAAGAGAGGAGGAGGAGGAAGACAAAGAGGAGGAGGAAGAAGAGAACGAGGAGGAGGAGGAGAGGAGGAGGAAGAGATGAGGAGGACGAGGAGGAGGAAGAGGAGAATGAGGAAGATGAGGCAGAGGAGGAAGAAGAGGGGGAGGAGGAGGAAGAGAGGAGGAGGAAGAAGAAGACAAGGAGGAGGAGGAGGGAAGGAAGAGGAGGAAGAGGAGGAGGAGGAGGAAGACAAGGAGGAGGAATACAAGGAGGAAGAGGAGAGGAGGAAGAGAAAGAGGAGGAGGAGGAAGACGAGGAGGTGGAGGAAGACAAGGAGGAGGAGGAGAAGAGAGGAGGAGGAAGAAAGGAGAAGAAGGAGGAGGAGGAAGAGAAGAGGAGGAGGAGGAGGGAGAGGAGGAAGAGGAGGAGGAGCAGCAGCCAGCCTGAGAGTCAGAACAGCAGCAAAGCAGAGCACAGGCACAGGAGTAGCAGACACAGGGAGCAGGGGTGGTCACTTGGTGCTGTGGGAGCACAGGCCCAGAAGAGGAGTCGCAAGAGAGGTGGGTGGGACCACCCAGACCTTGGCCTTCAGCCCAAGAGGGAGGGAAGCATTGTTGAAGAACTGTCAGCAGGTAAATGCCACCATCTGCAGGATGAAGTCCAAACTGCTCCCTGCCCACAGGCCTCCCCCAACTCCAGCCAACCCCATGTGCCACCTCCATCTCTCATAGGTGCATGCATGGGCACACAGCAGGCACTACAGCCATGGTGCAGCACAGGCACACAAGTGCCCCAAAGGCTGCAGCTGCTCCTCCTGCAGAGCCTCAGCCTATCAGCAGGGTTCCCATCCTCCACTCAAAAACCTCACCCACTGAGCTCCAGAGAATCCATGCCTTCCTTACCTCTCCTTCCATACAGCAGGAATCCTGCAGCTGCCCTCATTCCCCAGGGCGTTAAACTCCCCCAGGCCAGGAGTGTGACTAGTAAGTACAACTCTGTAGCTCGGCACCCAGCACCAGGGCAGATGTGTAAGAAACGTTTTCCAAATAAATGAACAGACAAGTCAATGAGCAAATGGCTGAAATAATTAGTGAAAGAGTGGATGTATCAGTCAGAATAAGAAATGGTTGCAATCTTGTTAAAACTGTCCACAGACCTTTTAGGAATCCAGAAAATTGTGTGCAGAGAAATGCTGGTAGACAACACACGGGGAAAGCAGGAGAGCATGCCCTGAGCGAGACAGCAGCAGAGGGTACAAATAAACCATTGTGTGCCCAGAGGCACTTCCGTCCCACGCACTGATATGGATGAAACGAGAAGGCGAGGACAACCACATCCACAGCTGCTATCAAACAACACAGGCCCGTGAGGGACCTTCAGGGCCGAGCAAGAGGACACAAGTTCACAAGGGGCCAGTGACGTGCCTCCGTGCCTCCGTTTAACACCAAAGCCTTGCTCAGGGCCTCATATGAGGAATGACAGACGGCCGCCCAAAGGCTGTCCCAGAGACATGCCGCACAGGGTAGTAATCACACCAAACAGAACAGCAAACAACCCGCATGCCCAGACTAACCGCAGACTAAGACACGTCTCTTCTATAAGAGAAGAAGAGCAACGGTGGCATTTTAGAGAACCCTGGAGATCGTGTTCCCAGAGAAAATCAGAGCCATGGGAAGAGTCATGATTTACACAAGCAACAAAGGACAGATGTCGTCAGACAGGCAGCTTGACCCCAAGTATACGCACAAAGGAAGATGCACTCACCCTCTAAAGGCCTCCAGTGCCAGTGCACAGGCTGTCCACTTTCCTCCAGACCACAGTCCAGGACACCAGGCAGCATGTGTGCCAGTGGCCTCGGACACACCAAAGTCTGAGCCATAGCTTTTCATCACCCACAGGGGGTAACCCTGGAGTGTTTTTAGCCCCTCTGAGCCTCAGCTTCCCATCTGTCAGGCAAAGATAATAACTGCCTGCCTCATAGGATGCGTGAGATGTAACAGAAAATGCACCAAGATGCAGCGCAGCAGTGAGCACCTGGTGTGCACCGAAAACATCAGGGGCTACAGTTTCCTTCTTGCTACTCTCAGTATTGCTACTAAATTTCAAACACTGACCATTAATCACTTCAAATTAAGTTTAAGAATAGTAAATATAAACCCAATACTTGGGAGGCTGAGGCAGAAGGACTTCTGGCACCCAGAAGTTCAAGGCCAGCCTAGGTAAACACAGTGAGACCTCATTCCACAAAAAAAATAAATAAATAGAAAAAGAACAGGGCTGAGGTTGTGGCTCAGTGACAGAGCGCTGACCTCGCACGTGTGAGGCACTGGGTTCGATCCTCAGCACCACATAAAAATAAACAAAACAAAATAAAGACACTGTGTCCATGTATAACTGAAAAATATTTTTAAAGAAAAAGAACAGAGCAAAAGCAGCCAAGATGAACCAAGATAAATATTCCACAAGTGAGGCTTGCACGCCAAACACACCAGACCTTGATGAGAGGGGACAAGCTGACCAAAGGAGAGCCACAGAGTCCAAACCGCTGGCGGGGACGTGGGCCCCGCCTCTTGCCTCCCACACAGCCTTCCCAACCACTCCCTGCGCTCCTGGGACTCACGTCACGTCTCTGAGGAACCCCACCTGGCAGTGCCACACACAGGAGTCCTGGGGGAGCTCAGCCCAGACCAAGATGGAGGCTCATCTGGGTCAGCAGAAGCTCACGCTGGCGTCACGGTTTGGATGTGAGGTGTGAGAAGACGCAAGAAGGGTTAGAGGAGACATGGTTAGATCATGAGAGCCTTGACCAATCAGTGGACTCATCCATCACCTGACAGAACTGACTGGTGACAAGAGGCAGGTGGCTGTGGCTGAAGGAGGAGGGCACTGGGGCATGGCTTTGGGGTGTATACTTATATCTGGCAAGTGGAGATCTCTCTCTGCCTCTGATCATGTGAGCTGCCTCCTTCTGCCACACTCTTCCATCAAGATATCCTGCCTCACCTTGACCCACAAGAAACGGAGCCTGCTGTCTATGGACTGAGACCTCTGAAACCATGAGTTCCTAAATAAACTTTCCCTCCTCTATGATTCTTTTGCTCAGGTCTTTTAGTCACAACAGCAAAAAAAACTGACTAGAACACTGGGTCAGGGTGTAGCTCGGCCCAGATCGAGGTGGAGGCTCCAGGTAGGTCAAGGTGAAACTGAACCTAGGTCAGGGGAAGCTCAGCTTGACCTGGACTGAGGTAGGTGCTCAACCTGGGTCCCGGCAGGCATGACACACCGTGAGAGCACAGGCACACTCCCTCTGCAGCATCCTGGCACAAAGGCCCTCCCCTGCCAAGGCCCGGGGAATCGTGCCTTGCTCCGGCTTCCCAGATCCTCACACATATACTTAAGTGCCCTCGTCTCTCCAGCTCTGAGGTACTAACCTTCAACAGGTCCGCCTTCCTGTTCCAGCAGAAGCTCTGCACCCCCTGTGCCTCGCCTCATCGCAGCTCACTGCTGTCGCTAACTGAAGTAATCAGAAATAATGTTCACTATTAATGAAAGTGTTTTTCTTCTACCCTAGAAATGGAGGAGTCAAGAAAAGTTAAAATGAAAATAAGATTTCTCTGTCCCAAAAAAGTCAGTCATACTGGCCAAAGCAAACTTAAAATCTCACTAAAAATAACTTTAAATCAAATGCTGCATACTAAAGACCAAAAATGACTCTGCTAAGTAGATGTTACTCTCTAGTATTTGGTTTAAGCAAAGACCACCCAAACCTAGACGTTCTAATGACTCCTGATAGAACTGGCACACACTAGGAAATCCATATCTAACTCATTCAATAGACACTTTACGGAGGAAATAACCATGAAAAAATGGAAAAGAAGAGTGTGCTTTGGTGCAGATTTAATGGTCCAATCCAGAAGGTCATTAAAGCAAAGGAACAAGCAAATGTTCTCATTCAGAAAGTCCTCTGGGGCCACCAGGGAGATGAATGGTGACCAACTGGCAGGGGCAGCCCCATGAATCACCATGCAGGCAGCCTGGGCACAAGAGAGTAAGATCGAGGTGGAGGGACAAAGTAAGATCAGTAAGAGGGACAAAGAGAAGCAGCAAACTGGTAAGGGCCAAAAGAAGTGTGGATGGCTGGGAAAGACTGAAGCTCAAGAAGGTGCTGAGATTAGCCGGGCGCGGTGGCTCAAGCCTGTAATCCCAGCACTTAGGGAGGCTGAGACAGGAGAATTGCGAGTTCAAAGCCAGCCTCAGCAACGGCGAGGCGCTAAGCAACTCAGTGAGACCCTGTCTCTACATAAAACACAAAATAGGGCTGGGGATGTGGCTCAGTGGTAGAGTACCCCTGAGTTCAATCCCCAGTACCAAAAAAAAAAAAAAAAAAGAAGGTGCTGAGATTAAGTCCAAACAGGCAAATGTGGGTTTACAAGAATTAGAAAACATTTTCACAGAAATTGAATGATAGTTCCTAAATCTGACAAATATTATAGTAACACAAAGTTCAACAAAGCCATCCCAAAGCTGAAGTTCCCAGGTCACACCTTTAACAACACGTTCTGCCACTTCTTCGCACTGACATCACTGGAAACCGTTTTCTCAGTGGCCCCAGAGAACCAGACAAAGCCATGCTGCCACCAGAACGTCAGCAAGCAGGCAGCTCCAAGCTGCAGGAGCTGGCCTGTGGGCCAGTGCGGGAGCCGAGCAGGTCCTCAGCAGCAAGCACCTGCATGCTGCAGGGCCCGCGTGCTCCGAATGCCAGCTTCCTGCTTGGCTGCTTGTGATCCTTGTGATTCACGCACAGCTCCTGTGCCCAGTCACCACCACAAGCCAGCGCTAAACAGCCTCATTATCCTGCAGCCTGCTGTGACCACAGGGTGTGCAGAGAGGAAAGGGCTGGTGCCAGGGAGGGAGCGGGCAGGAGGAGCAGCAGCAGGGGAGCCAGAGTTTCCACCAGACCCAGAAATGCACGAGGCAGTTCCAAACAACTGCGGTCCAGAGCACAGCTAATTCACCTCTGCTGAACTTCAAGGTGCCACCCACACTGTCACCTCGAGCCCTACAGCGGGATTATCACAAAGGAAGAGAAGCCTGATTAACCTCCCCAAAGCACTGTTCTGATCATTCCATGGCTCCCAACTACCCACTGAACAAAGTCCAAGTGCTGGGGACTCAGACCTCAGCCACCACCTGCACCAAGCCTTGGATTTTACTGACAAGGAAACCGAAGCCAGGCATGGTGAGAAGGCCTGAGGCCGGCAGAGGCAGGACTGGACCAGGGTCTCAGCACCTCCTCCCCACCTCCAGGAACCATTTCACAGCTCCACATCTGTCACATAACCTGACAGACATCTCCCACTGGCATTCTCTGCTTTGGCCCCTGCTTTCCGTGCAGAGCCACCATTCCTGAAGGGCAGCAGACCGAAGGCCAGCTCATGCTGACATCAAGCACTGGCCCTAGCAGCAGAGTGACCTGAAACCACCCCTGATCTGCCGTGCCTCTAAAGTGAACCCTGGCCCTGCGCACACTGTGCTGCACACACTCCAGGTGCCGCGGGGCCTCTGCCTCCTCCTGCTCTCTGCAATCTCTGCCCGCCCCCACCCTCCGCCGGGGCTGTCCCAGACCTGGGATGGCCCTGCCCCGTCTCCAGCTATGGGAATCACAACTGTGAAACAAGATGCGCCCACAAGGGCGAGCCCTCAATAGTCCATGCAGCAAAGCCCAGGGCACGTCACTGTGCAGCACGGGGCAGGGCGCTGGGCACACGCCTGTTCATGTTGAAGGATGATCAAAGGGAGGGGTGGAGCCTGCTGTCCTACCCCAGTCCGTCTCAGCAGACCGCACGCTCTGCTGCTGATGGCTCCTCCCCACTCCTCCCAACCAGCTTTCCTCACCAGCTCAGTAACAGGCAGTGCAGCCTGTCCACAGGGGCTGGTCACCACCCAGTGCCTGCAACTGGCCAAAACAAGCTCATGAACATCAGATGCCTACTCTCCACCCACCCATAGTCTGCCACCCTAAACCCAGAATGCTTGGCAGTGAGTCCTGTCCCAACACAGTCAAGTGATTGCATCCCGACACAGCAAGGTTGGCCGCAGGTCTCACCACAGCGTGGGGAACCACCATCCCTGCCCACCACTCAGACGGCAGATTCAAGATAAAAGACTTCCCTCCTCGAGGGCTGGCCCTTGACTGCCACAGGACCACCAAGGAGCTCCAGGGGACAGCCACGATGCACACACAGAAGAGGCAGTGGGCAAGCAAAGGGCCCAGGTGTGCCCAGTGTCTGAGACACACCTGAGGGCAAGTCGGCCTTCCCCAACACACACCTGCAGGCACATGCAGAGCCAGGTCCCCCGTGATGGGCATTAACCTGGACAACACAGAGAAAGCAAGAAGCCGGGGAGAAGACGGGCTGGCCGCACTGCATACCAGGAGCGCCCTACAGGTGTGCCGAGGGCAGGGCCAGGCCTCCAGGCGCCGACACAGAACACTTCCCCTCTCCACAGCACAAACTTCAACAACCAGTACACTACAGAAAGAACAGAAAAGCTGGATGTCACAGGGTCACATAAGAGACACCCTGCCCCCAAGAAATCATTTGACTCCTCAAAGCTTCCTTAACACTCTGGTATAGAAACAGACTCTAAGTGTGCAGCTGCCACATGAACCACACCGTCGTGGCCTGCATGGCTCGACTCATGCGGAGGCCTTGGCTCCTGACATGGGGTGCCATGGTCAGGAGAGGGCTCAAGAGGGACCCTGCTCTCACCATAGAGTGAGTGGCCTTGCGAGGAGGGGATGGCCTCACCTCTCCATCCCTCAGCACCATCTCAACAGCAGACCAAGCTGCTCTCAACTTCCGATTTGTTAATACTGGAAAGGACTTCCTGAGTGGTGTCACACCTCCACGACAATGGCCTTGGACAGTGTAAAAACAAGGGAACGGGCTGTTTTCAAACTCTCCCAGAACACTGGCATGCTCGACCCCCAAAGACCTGAGCCGGTATTAGAGGCGGCCTGCCAGAGCAGGCAGCCCCAGGACCCCACAGCAAGGAGCTGTGGTCCAGCTCCACTCCATGTCCCTACGCAGGGGTGGGTCCCCAAATGTGCAGTGCAGCACCTGCCTCAGACGGTTCCCGTGCTCACTGGATTCAGATGACACCAGACTCAGCGCAGGTGCTCCAGACACTTGAGCCTGATACAGAAGCTCGGTCTCCTGCGACCCCAGAGGGCTGAGCAGGCCCCGAGCTGGACCATGCCATTCCACTCCATACCACTGTGCTGCTCACAAGTTACGCAGCGCTCAGTCTCCTGAAAGCCAGTGGCACAAGTCCCAGGCATCTTGGCTGCCCCCAGTTCCCACATGAGAGTGAAAGGCAGACCTAAGGTCACTGGATCCTCAACTGGAGAGCATGCCTGAAGAGGGGCACCCCGGAGAGCTGCGGGAAGGGGTCACCCTCCATCTGACTATAAGAATAAAAAGCCCCAATTATGTAATTACTGTTATAAAAAACCTCTCCCAGGGGCTGCACTTCTGCCGCCTCTGAGGTGGCGCTGGCTGCTCAGCAGGGCAGAGGCACTAAGTGCACTCCAGTGTTCACTCCAAAACGGTTTACTGTGTGCTATTTGAATTTCACCTCCATTTGTTAAAAATAATATTTCACTGGAACATTTGATGGTGCATGCCATCTGGCACTCGTGGGTGGAATGAAGGACGGCTGTCCACACGTGCTGGCCAGATCCTGGCCTCGGGCTCTTCTGTGTTAGGGTTATAATTTTTAGGGAGAAAAAGGGCACATAATACTAATATGCTTCCATTTGCATTTTTTAAAGAATGAGGAAGGGTGAGAAACACATTTACACACACGCACATGTATCTATTTGAAAATGTGCAGAACACTTCTGAAGAGAGACAGCAGGGCTGCTGCTGGGCTGTGCAGGAAAGAAGGTTTGTCACGGTGCACGTTCTGAGGGACCATTTCAATTCTTCATCTCTGGACTAAAATACAGCTTTTCCAATTTTAAAATTAGTAAATAAAAAATAAGAATCAACAGTCCCAGACCCCCAGACTCCATGACAAGCCTTAAGAAGCCCCAGCCCCCCAGCCCTCTCCCGCCTCTGGCACCCCAGCGAACAGCGCGGCTGCTGGAGTGCTGTCACTCATTCTGAACACCGCGGAACACGCCTAGGTCTTGATGAAGCACATAGATTCAATGCTGACTTAGACAGAAACAATTTTAATAACAATTTTAAATAAAGATCATTTCAAAACATTACACAGTCATTAGATATGATGATCATGAAGACGTGGCAACATGGGAAAGGCTTATGACACCACATCAACTGGAAGAAAAGGATGACAAAGCGCATCCTTGTTCCCACCGCCCCTGTGGAAAGACAGGATGGGAGGATGGTGAGAAAAGTGTGATGTGCAGCTGCCGCAGGCCACCTTGAGCTGACTCCCAGCCGACCAGCCCTGCAAGGGCCTCTTCACACCTCCAAGCAAGGTGCAGGCAAGTGTGAGCAAGGCCCTAAGGCCTGACTACAGGCACCCGCCCAGGGTGCTCCATGGGAAAGTGGCCAGGCACGGCCAGGGCCCACTGCAGCCCCACCCCAAGCCATGCTCCTGTGCCCATACTACCCTGACCCTCAGGAAGTAAGAGGCAGGCTGCACTGCCTGGAAGGTAGGGCTTCTTACTTTTCTACAACATGGCTACGCCTCGTCCAGAACCTAAAACAAACACAGGGGTGACATCTCGGGTTTAAAAATGGGTTTAAAAGGATCCTAACTGCTCCTGACTGAATTGGGTCCCTCAAAATTCACATGTGCCCAGTATTAGTCATAGGGCCTATAGAAAAGGCAGAATTAGTGTCCTATGAGAAGAGACATCAGAGCCCCAGCATACCTGGACCCAAGCAGGCATGTGCGCTCCTGCCCACCCACCCCCATGTCCGGGTATGGGAAGGAGTGGCATCCACACAAGAGCAGACTTCTTCCCAGCGATAGCACCAGCTGGCACCTAGATCCCGGACTTCCAGCCTGCCAAGCTGTGAGGGAGAAGCCTGGAGTGTGCAGCACCTCAGCTGCAGTGGAGCTCTGGCCGCCCAGCGGACAAGCACGCAGACCTAGTGTTCAGACTCTTACGGAAAACCAGTGACATTCTGTTTTTAAGCATTTTAGGCAAACCTGAACTTTTCCCTCTCAGACTAATTTGAATACAGTCTAAGACGAGGGCAGAGAACCTCCAAGTTGTATTAATATCTCAATTTGTCTAAATACCAAAACCAAAGCCTCACCTGACCCTGTTGCATCCACATGGTAAATTCAGGGAAAAAGTGACACTGTCTACTTTCCTATGCAAAACCCAGACTCTTCACTGTAGGCACCTGGTTTGAAACTGAACTTCCTGGATTAGATCTAGGGGTCACAGCGCTGGCTCAGCCCTGTCTCCCACTCCTATGTTTCTATCAGTAGGAATTCCTCCTGCTTCTTCATTTTAATCATCTATGAGTATCAAACTTCTAAAATGTATCAAACTGTATCAAACTTCTAAAAATGAACTCTTCATGTTCTATTAAACAAAGTGCAGGGCAACACAAAGAACCTGGGTGAAACCAAAGGGTCCTTGCAACCTGCTGGTCTCTACAACAGCCAGCTCCTCGGCCACTGGGCCTGCTTCATCTGAAAAATGGGGACCAGAAGCTCCTGCCTCCTAATTATCACATAAAGTCACTGCCAAAAAAACCAAGTATTTTTGCAGGAAGGGTTTTATCAACACCAGCCATCATCCCTGCAGGGCGCAGAAGGCACAATTCAGCAACCAGGTGGAGCCAGTGTGTCACCAGGCCACAGGGCTTTATCATGCAAAAACAAGGATGCACTCTTCCTTTTAACATCCTGAAACATAAACACAGCACCTCAGAAACAGCTCCCCATAAGACAGCTCTGGGCCACTGATGACGGGATCCAGACATGACACCCACTGGCACACAGCAGAAGCCCTCAGCAAGGGCACAAGGAGTCCTGATCACGTTAACCCTTGTGTGAGAGAAGTCAGGGTCCAGCACAGACAGCAATGGGGTCAGCAGCCACACCACCACCCACGCGTTCATGGGCTCATCAGCACTCGCCCAGGCCGTCGCAGGCTGCTGCAGGGCAGGCACAGGACTCCGCACCTTCTCCACAGCCTTCCTTCCATCTTGGCAGCAGCCAGTCCACAACTGGGACCCACCCCTGGGCACACAAGCCCTGCTCTTGCTGGTTACTTAAATGCTGACTGACCTTCAGTAACCACAGGCCCTAGGCCCAAAGGACTAGGTCTGTTTTACCACCATGAAGCCCCTATCACCAGGACAGGTCAAGAGTGGGAGCCAAGCTGGGACAACACCAAGGTGCCCAGGGTTGGGCCTCACCTGCTCCACCACCGCCTGTGCACTTGATGGTGACTTGTCCTTCCTGGGATGACAAGTAACTCTTTCAGGCTCTCAAGGACCACAGAGGGCCCAGAGCAACAAAACCAGAACAAAAGCCCACCAGCCTCTCTTCCTTCACTTTCCTGCTTTATGTCTTTAACATACACCACCTCCCTTCCTACCTGTAAGTTCTCTGAGCCTCCTGGAGCCACTAGACAGCACGAGAAGGTAGCTGCAACAAGGGAAATCTGGTTGGCCCTGGTCCCCAGTGCCTCTCCTGGGAAAGCAGAGCAATCCACAAAGCTTCCAGAAAAAAGTCCCACAGCAGGCAGGACCTCCAGCCCCGGGTACAGAGAGTGGTCTCAGAGAAGGCCTACAGGGGCAACAGTGGAAGCAGACAGCCACGAGCTTCAGGTCCTCTCTGGGCTCCTCCTCGGGCCACTCTCTTCCCCAGCCACCCACCACCACTTTATTTCCCAAGACCTTTGGAGAAGTGTCAGCTCCTGCCCACAGTGGCAGAAGCACAGAGACCACTGTTCAAGGCTCTACAAGCAAGGGCGGCAGAACAAAGAAAGACAACACAGCAAGCAGATGGCTCAGGAGTCGGCAATGGAAGGCCAGAAGAGCCCTGCAGTGATCCAGGCTAGGGCTGGGGACAGGCAGAGCTGGGGACAGACAGGGCACTGCCACGAAAACAGGCTCATCAGCAAGGCAGAGGTGCCACTCTTGGCTCGCACTCAGACTGTTCCCAAGAGTATGCACAAAGTTTAAAAATGAGGGAGCCCAAGGCAGGAGCCTGGTTCAAATCCAGTCCCGACACTTACTGAACGTACACCCTTAGACAAAATATTTAACCTGGATATTCCATCAATAAAACAAACTGATAACAGTACCAATCTGGTGAAGGGTAAACAAAATGCAGGAAGCCCTAGAACAGCACCCAATAGAGTAAACACTAAATAACAGTATCACCATCAACACCACCACCATCTTCATCATCACCATCAACACCACCACCATCACCACCATCACCACCACATCATCACCACCACCACCACCACCATCACCACCACCACCACCATCACCACCACCATCACCTCCACCATCACCACCATCACCACCACCACCACCATCACCTCCACCATCACCACCATCACCACCACCACCATCACCTCCACCATCACCATCACCACCACCACCACCACCACCACCACCACCATCACCACCACCACCACCATCATCACCATCACCACCTCTACCATCAAAACAATCATTGTTATCATTATCATCATCATCCCCCTCAACATTATCATCGTCATCATCATCATCATCACATCATGATCATCACCCCCTGTAGCTAAGAGAGGCCACACAACTCTCAGCTCTGGTCTAAAACCTGCTTTCCTGATAAGAAGACACAAGCCATGGTGACCGCCCTTTGCCACAAGATGATGACCTTCGCCCTGTAGACAAAAATGAAAAGCCAAGAGAACTGGAGCTCAGATTCTTGATGGCATCACTAAGTCAGCTGAGCCAATGCCAACAACTACGTACCTCCAGACATCTCACAGGGGAAAAAAAACAAACCTATTTGTTTAAAGGCTCTTGAGTCTGGTTTTCTATTACCGGCAGAAAATACTTATCTCCTGACACCCCTTGACACAAGGTACCTGTGTCAACTAGTGAACCAGCAATACTGATAACTGCTGAAGAGCACAGGGTAGGCAAGAACAGCACTGCCATCTGGAGGTGCCATTAACTCCAGTGGAATTTCCTGAGAATGCTCCACATAAATCACAGGTCACTGGAATACAAGGACAAGTGATTTGCTGCCTTAGCCTACAAGAGACTCACAGTCTACAGAGTAGAGGGTCAGACAAGAACTCAAACACTGGCAAAGAGGAGGAGCTAAACTACAAATGCAAAGTGCTGCGCAGAACTTGAGCAGCGAAATCCCAGTGATTCTCCCACACTCTTTCCACTTTTCTTCTCTTATCCCTCAGAGAAAACACATACCATAGTCTCATACTGCTCAATTATTTAACATCCTAGCCTGCAAAAGACATTATAAGAGAAAAAACAGACTGACTTTTTTAAGACTGTTCCTTTCGAACTGTTAAACAGCCAGGCACAGTGGTGCATACGTGTAATCCTAGTGTGTAATCCCTCCAGGCTGAGACAGAGGATCGCCAAATTCAAGGCCAGCCTCAGCAACTTAGCAAGAATCTGTCTCAAAATAAAAAGGGTTGGCTATGTGGCTCAGTGTTTAAGTGCCCCTGGGTTCAATCCCTGCTACCAAAAATAAAAGTAATAAATAATAAATACATCTTATAAACTTATAAACATTTTCTTAGCATTTGCTTTTAAAAATGCATACTGAAAACCAACACTCAATAGAAACAGGAATCTGAAAAAACCTTGAAGGTTTCCCATAAACCAAAGATACACCCTGATGTTAAAAAGAATACTTAACTTCCACCCAAGCATGTTCACCTTGGCTGTTTAAGCTGAGTGATGCTACATGAAGTTCAAGTGCCACATCTAGCAGCAAAAATGATATCCAAAAAGAGGACACTGGTGATGGGACAGAAGTCACGAGGGGCCAGTGTGTTTACCTGAGGTTCTCACGCTGCTTCCCAACGCCCAGAGACCACACTGCAGATGAACCCCCCGCATGGAGAGCACTCCTCCCCAGAGACTGGAGCCTCAGTAAGAACGGGTTAAGAGGTGATACACAGAGGGAAAAAGAAAGCACACACTGCCATAGACAGGACGTGTGTCAACAGCGGCAGTCTGGGTTCACGGTTCTGTCACGTTTCCATCTCCCTAACTTCCACTAACATCCCTGCCAATGACGATCACAGAAACAATGGACAGGAGAGGGAGCAGCGGCAAAGCCCTGTCAAGCCACAGGAGAAGGCTGGGAGGACAGCAGGGCTCTGGTGCCACCATGGAAACCACGGAATGAAAAAATGCAAGCCAAGAGCCACAGCTGCAAACCAGTCCCTGGCTTAGGAGAGAACACTCTCACTATTGAGCAGACGCTTAGATACTAGTAACAACTACTTACTGGTGACTGTCCTTAAAGAAACAAAACCAGAGAGAGGCCCGTGACCACCCCAAGGAAGGGAGGAAGAGTGTGAACAGGTGGCAACCAGTGGCAAGTGCCCACCACATGGCACTCACTGAGCAAGATACTGAGGTCAGAGCAGGCTCAAGGACGACCGCAGGCCCTGCTGGGGCATGAGGTGAGCAGGCACATGAGGGACAGAAGCAGGAAGTACCACGTGAAAGGCCAGATGGCAAGGGGTGCTCTGGAGAGATACAGAGCAGGACACAACCAGAGGGGTGTGGGGGTGGGCAGGGCCATGCTGTTTATACAGCAGGCAGGAGAACCTGCTAAAGAGGTGGCATCTGGGGGCTGGGGTTGTGGCTCAGTGGCAGGGCACTTGCCTTGCATATGTGAGGCCCTGGGTTCGATTCTCAGCACCACATGTAAATAAATGAATAAAATAAGCATCCATCAACAACTAAGAAATATTTTAAAAAAAAAAAAAGTGGCATCTAAGCAGAGAACTAGGGAAAGTGAGTCACACAAACACCCAGGGCCAGGGAAAGTGAGTGCAAAGGCCCTGGGGTGCTCCCAGGAGAGGAGGCAGGAAATGGAGCCAAAAGGAACAGGGGTCAGAGGGCAGTGGGCCTGGAAGGCCACGGCAGGCCTACGGCTGAGTGCTCAGTAGCATGCCACCACTGAGGGCTTTGAGAAGTGCTGGATCTTGCTTTGAAAGGTCAGTGACTAGGGTGCGGATGAATCTGAGCACAAGGGGGCTCATGGGGCAGGGGAGACGCCCATCATCATCAAGCAAGAGGACAGCACTCAGAGCAGAGGGCAGAGGTGCAGGCTGCACACCACCACACAGGGTGAGGTGGGAGGACAGCGGGACGGCGGCGATGCCCAGAGCTGGGCTGAGCAGCTGCCGCTGTGTCCAGAGCTGGACTCACTCAGGAGAGAATTCAGGGCTCCTGGATCAAACCCAGGCGACTACGTTGGACTCAGAAACTGCCTTAAATACAGATGGACTTCTTCTTTTTTTTTTTAAATATTTTTTTAGTTGTAGATGGACACAGTATCTTTATTTTATTTATTTTTATGTGGTGCTGAGGATTGAAGCCAGTGCCTCACTCATGCAAGGCAAGCGTTCTACCACTGAGCCACAATCCCAGCCCCAGATGGACTTCTTTTTTTATTTTTTTGGTACTGGGGATTGAACTCAGGGGCGCTCAACCACTGAGCCACACCCCCAGCCCTATTTTGTGTTTTATGTAGAGACAGGGTCTCACTGAGTTGCTCAGCACCTCACCGTTGCTGAGGCTGGCTTTGAACTTGCGATCCTCCTGTCTCAGCCTCCCTAAGTGCTGGGACTACAGGCTTGCACCACCACACCCAGCTCAGATGGACTTAAGCAGGGTGAGAAGAGGCCCCTCACCCACGTTCCTGAAGAAAGCCACCTTGCCAGTGCTGCTCTGGGCCTTCGGGAGCTACAGCAGGGAGCCAAACTGGGGGAGCCAGCAGAGGCAGGAAGGGCCCGGTCAGCAAGCACGAGGGCTGAAGAACACAGGCGCCTGGACCCAGAACTCCAGCCCGCCTTCACTGACAGAAGACCAGCTCCCGGTCCCCTGCGTACCACAGGGAAGCCTGGGAGAAGAACAAGGATCCCCATCACTGGCCAAAAGTGCTCGCACAGTATCACCACCTCCCACCCACCGTGCTTAGAGTTAGAATCAGCAGAAACATTGTTTTCCTGGCAGAATCCCAACAGGACAACGCCACCTTTCACACTGAGAAGTGCCCACTCATTCCACAAATGCTCACCAAGCACCAGTTATGCACCAGGTTCAGTCCTGCACTCGGGCAAAAGAACCAAGCTACCCAAAGTCCAGACCCAACCTTGATGACCTTGCAGCATGGCTCCAGATGACAAGCTGCTGGCAGGGGACCACAGATGCCCGGAGAAGCTCACACGCCCATCAGCCCTGCTATGGCTTCAGCATGTACCCAAATGGTATTTGGAGGTGAGAGGTCATCAGGATGGGGACCCAGAATGGCATTAGTGGCACTATAGGAAAAGGAAGATACCTGAGCTGACATACACTTGCTCTGTCCCTCCAGGTGATGTCCATCACCATGTAATGATGCATCAAGAAAGTCGCCACCATGCTCTTAGATCTCCCAGCCTCTGGAACTATAAGTCAAATAATCTCGATTCTTTGTAAGTTTCCTGGTCTCCTGATATTTTGTTGTAGCAAGAGAAAACCAACTGAGACAGCCCTTTTTTTAAAAAGCTTCACTTGAAGTACTTGTTCCTAAAACCACAAGAACAACGACAAAACCAGGCCTTCATCTCTCACACCTACATCCAGGCAGCTGCTGGCACCCAGCTGTCCAGCTGGTGTAGGGAGCCTCACTCTGGCTGAACCTGCACAGTGACTCAGGCTCAGGGACCCAGCACTGCCCACACGCCCACAGCAGAAGGATGGAAGCAGGCCAAACTAGGCCATGAGAGGGACACAAAGCCCCAAGGAGGACAGGCAGCCAGCCAGCCACGCAGAAGTGCAGAGGCAGGGGCAGACTGGAAGAGAGCAGAGGGCCCAGATGCAGCAGGCAGGGGTGGAATGGAGGGGCTGGGGGCAAGGAGCCGAGTGCAGCCTGGGCACCAAGTGCACACAAGTGGGGATCTGTTTCTTCTCTACCGGGTCTTTGCTGTTTGGTAATTCAATCCGGTCCTGTCTCCCCTGATGAGATTCCAGGGCAAGTGTGAATCGAAGCCTTCCCTGTCCCTCATGTTATCATCTCCTCTGAGCCTGCCCTCACCCTTCAGTAAACAGATGAACATGCACAGGCACACACACCCAACGCAGTGTGCCCAGCTGCATCCTACTGCGATGCAGAGCAAGGATCTGGCCAATAGAGGGGAACACTGGGCTGGGCAGGAAGGGAGGAACAGCTCTTCAGAGCCAGCCTGCCAGGATGCCATGTTCTCCAACAGAAACCACAGGACAGACAACTTCTTCAGGCCTCTGAAGAGCACTAAGAATCCCACTGCCTGCACTAACTAGAAATGTGAGACCAGGAGATAGGAACCCTGGACCCGGTCAACCCCGTCCCACCCTTCCCTGCCCCACTGCAAGGCTGCAGAGCCTGCCATTTACTTAATCTTAGAAGCAACCTCCCCACAGGAAACCAACACACAGAAGCAGGCGGGTGGTGTCTAGGGCCCTGGGGTGGGGCATTTGGTGGGCAGCACTTGTGCAACCATTTACATATACTGCTTTCCCTGGTCTGTTTCCTACGGCCATGACTTTGTTTCCCAGCTGAAGTGACACATTTCTTGGGCATGTTCTGGTTTGTATATCCTATTCCTGCAGCCCCTAGGTTCCAAGCTCTGATGGCTTGGCTCCTCCTTCTCCCACTCTACCCAACTTCATGGCCAACCAACTAGCCCCACTTCCATCCATCAGTGCCTGAAACTGACCACCCCACTGCACCCATCTCCAGGCCCTCCCCACCTCAGTCCACCCTTCCTTACCCCTCCCCACCTCCAAACCAGCAAGGCTGCCCAAGGAATCTACCTAATCCAGGCCACTGGTGAAATTCTCCATGGTCCTCCCTTGCACACTTCACTGCCTGAGTTCCAAACCACCCAGAGGCTTCACACTGTGCTCCAAGGAAAGCGAAAGGCCTCCGCCGGGCCTTCTCGGTGCTGGGGTCTGGCCGCGTCCTGCCCTGTTGGCCTTCCCCCTTCCCTCCCACCTGCCGAGGCCGGGGCCCAGCAGCAGCTCGCCATTTCTCAAGCACATGAAGCTCTCCCACCACAGGACCTTTGCACCCCGACCTCTCTCCCTGGAATGACCTCCCCACCTTCAAACACTCCCTTCAAGGGTCTCAGCCTGAAGGCACCTATTCCACAGGGTCTTTGCTCACACCGCAGTGTTCTCTCTTACCACAGCTTCATCCTCCAGGTGTGCCCACGGCCTTCCGACAGCACCTGGAGTACCAAGTGTGTCTGCCCCTGGACACTAAAAGGCTAGCTCCTTGAGGGAAGGGCCCTTGGGGGCCTGGCTCCCGATTTCTCACGGTGCCTGCTGACCAAGCAGGAGCACAACACATACTGGCTGAAGCAGTGTCCTTGACGATCGCCAAGGACCCTGCAAGTAGATCTGCTTTCCTCTTTGTAGCTGACGAGACCAGGAGGCTGAGTCACTTGGTGAGTTGGTCACACAAGAGTAAGAGCACAGCCAGCAGGTGACTCCCGCTGTCACCACAGGCCCTGCGCTGCCCACCAGCCACAGACACTGCGGGCATCTGCCCACATCCACACTGCCAGGGCACAGGGCAGGTGTGGACCTGCCCAAGCCTTCACCCATCTCCGTCCAGACAACCCTCCCGATCCAAGGCCAGACTGGATGCGTCCTTGGGAACGGCCCACTCTTGGAAGGATTCTCCCGTGTGAATGCTCCACGACACCCTCCAGGCCGCGGCCGCAGCATGGAGTGGCTCAGCAGCCCTCAGGCAACCGCGTGTTTTGCACATCGCCAAACCACACTCCCCTTCAGCAGACACGTGGCAAACAGGAATGCCTCTAAGTGCCACTCCCCAGGCTTCCAGCAGGGGGCCTGCATGAATGAGCTGAGCTGATGCCAAGAGGGGTCTGCAGCTGTCATCCCCAGGCTCCTCACAGCACAAGCTGGACGCGGCCACACACACGGACAGTGACACGCCGCTGGTACAGCCATTCTGTGGCACTGCGCACATCAGAAATTTGCTTCTCTGATGTCGGCAAATGTTTGCCACTTAAGTTTTTATGTAATGTGAAACTAACATGCTCCACTGTCCTGTGAGCTGCCTCACGGGCCTCAGTGAACAGGCAACCTACCCAGTATATTTTCTCTTGCCACTAAATATGAATCCAGTACAGTTTAAGCTCTGGCTTTAGCTTTTAGCTTCAGGTTGTGCTATTTAAATGGAATTCTGAAGAAAGAAAATCCATAACTGTACCAACCTCACAAAAGAATCTGACTTGTACATGCTAACCTTTGGCCCACCCGGACATACTCATTCTCTTACAACTGTGGAAGCTCCATTTGTAAGTATGATTTTAATTTCCAAAAGTTGCTCCAATGACTAAGTTCACAAGGAGATTCTAGCGGGTGCCAGAGCCTAACCCGAACAGAACTCCCATCAGGTACGTCTGTTCCCAACAGCCACCTCCTAACTGCTTGCTGTTTAGAAACCTCCGAGCACAACAGGAAGCTGTCTATGAACTACTTCGATTTATCATTCAGCACTCAAGTGACCATACCATAATCAAGGACATCAGAAAAATCAAGTCAGAGGGTAAGTAGGCCAGTGAAAATTTAAACAACGATAATAAAAGTCAACAGCGTCTGTGAGTGTACCATATGCAGGCCTCTCGCCTCGGCGTGCTCCGTGCACCATCCCACTCCATCTGCAAGCTCAGCCCTGCGGTCACCATGTCTTCTGGATGAACAAGGACGCTGAGGTGAGGACCACCAGTGCGCTCAGGCTCTCCACAGAGCAGCCCAAACCCAGAGCCTGGTGCAGAGGCACCACGAGATTCTGGGCCCTCCACTGCCTCACCACACCCAGGCCCAGCAGAGAAGGTGCAGGGCTCGCTGGCAGAGGAAGCCTCTGAGTGCGGGGGCTCCACAAGCCCACGCTCCTGCAAGCGCAGTCTGCCCTCACCGGTGGAGGGACCTCCAGCCGCCCAGTTCTACCAAACTCACAAGAGCCAGCCCGCACCATCCCCTCTCTTCCACCTTCGCCTGGGGCTACTCTGCAAACTTCATCAGAGCTTCAGACACTGAAAAACTCTCAAGGTGTCTGTAACAAGGAATAACCTACGACGCTGGAGAAATAAATTCTGTGACATGCATCCAATGGACGCCCCCTGATTAGTTCTCCATGACCTATTATGGGAAAATATATAGTTAAATTCAAACAGTGAGGTACAGAGCAGTGTTACCTTTCATGCGGCAGAAGAAAAATATATTGTAAGGGGCAGGGGTTGTGGCTCAGTGGTAGAGCACTTGCCTAGCACATGTGAGGTCTGAGTTCAATCCTCAGCTCCACATAAAACATAAACATTAACTATATATATATATATTATATCATAAAAATGCAGGCTCAAAAGTTTCTTTCTACAAATGGCTTTCTTTTTTTCTCCTTCAGTACTGGAGACTGAGCACAGGGCCTCCTGCATGCCAGGCAAGTGCTCTACTACTAAAGTACACCCAGCCCTTTTTATTTTTTATATTGAATCAGGATCTCACTAAGTTACTGAGGCTGGCCTCAAACTTGCACTCCTCCTACCTCAGCCTCCTGAGCAGCTGGGATTATAGATATGTACCACCATGCCTAGCTGTCACTTCTTAATTATCAAGGGAAAAAGAGTCACTTTTTGGTGTGAAGAGCTGGCAGCACCACCTCCATCAAGTGGTCATAGTCAGTATGACCAAGTTAGGACAAACCAACTTCATGTGCCTCCTGCTGTGATGACCAGAACAAAAATCTTCTACAGGAATGCTCCTGCCAAAAAAATTATCAACCTGGATCTCATCACGAGGAAACATCAAACTGAGGGACATTCTACAAAATAACTACCTGTACTCTTCAAAAACGTCAGGATCAAAAACCACAGTGAAAGGCCCAGCTGCAGTTCCAGGTTAATAGCGACTTCAGAGAGATGGTGACTAAAGGAATGCACAGTGCAGCTCGGGTTCTGGACTAGGAAGGAGGAGATGAAGAATGGCACCAGGACCACAGCAAGGTGTGAATATGGTCATGTATTATTACAGTAGTATTGTTAAAACAGTACGGTGCCCAGTGGCTTGAGAGGCTGAGGCAGGAGGATCGCGAGTTCAAAGCCAGCCTCAGCAACAGCAAGGTGCTAAGCAACTCAGTGAGACCCTGTCTCCGGCTGGGGAGGTGGCTCAGTGGTCGAGTGCCCCTAAGGTCAATCCCTGGTACCAAAAAAAAAGTACAGTGTCTATGTCGAATTGCTTTACTTAGAAAATTGCACTATGACAATTTGAGAGAATGTCTTCATTCTTAGGAAATACACAGTAAAGTTGTCCAGGGTGGAACAAGGTATCTCCAACTGAGTTTCAAATGGCTCAGGAAAAAATACACACATACAAACGCACATGCAGAATGGTGAGTCTGGGAGGGGGCATACGAGAGCCTCAACTCCTATCCAACAATAAAAGGACATCAAAATACAATGTGTAACACAACGTGAGCACTCACCCTCTCCGGAAGAAGACATCTGGAATAATGAAAAGGAGGGAAAGTGGAGACTGGAGACAGGGAGAGTGGCCCAC
Source organism: Xerus rutilus (assembly GCA_028644305.1). Classification (NCBI taxonomy): domain Eukaryota; kingdom Metazoa; phylum Chordata; class Mammalia; order Rodentia; family Sciuridae; genus Xerus; species Xerus rutilus. The sequence continues at coordinate 2,716,325 of CM053403.1, forward strand.
TTTCACTTACAGCCTTCTATGCTTTATAATACTGCTAACATATCAAGATAAATGAAACTAAGCAGAGGAAACCCCCTTGGAACTGGAGCTGTGTCTTAGGAGCTTTTCGGAGCTTTTCAGACTTTTCCAGAGCTCCTGTCCTTCACGGCTCTGAACCCTGCCCTCTCTACCCCTTTGCCTCAAAGCCTCAGCCCCAGCCTCCCAAGCATAGGGCTCAGCTCCCTCCAGCTCATCCACATGCCCCATTCGCCACCTCCTGGCTCAGCAGGGCACTGCATCTCCCAGCTCAGAAAGTTGCAGCATCTAGCAAACACCTAACTTTATAAGTTTGATTTTAATTTCCAAAGGTTCCAGCATCTAGAAACACTTGGAGCCAAGGGGTGCTCAACAACAAAGAGCTGCCTGGACGGAAGAACAGACTCAAGCAGGCGTTCTGCCAGAGGAAACTGAGGAGGAAGCACCTCAGGGTCTGGCCACAAAGCTGCCGTGGGCCTCCACGCAGCTCACCAGGAAGACTAGCACCAGTGACTGCGCTTCCCCCGCAGCCGGCACCCCCACCTGGGCCTAACTGTCTCTCTGCCCTCTGACCCCGGGCCCCATGGCAGGAAAGCAGTCAGCAGAGCAGGAGGGTGGTCACCAGCCAGCCCTCGCCCTGTGAGCCAGTCTTCAACCCATGTTTATGAAAATAAGCACGGCCACCTGGCCAGCCTGGAGGAGCCACAGAGGACAGAAGCAGAACTGGTCCACCAGGCGCAGGGAGAACAGGAAACACGTGTGGAAGCTGGAAAGGCACTAACAGGGCCCCACAGAGGACGCTGTCGGCATCCCTGGGTGTCCTAGCAGGCTCAGCCATGGAAAGAGGAGCATAGTCACCCTCGTGAGGGGCTCACACAGGGACCTGTGCGTCATGCACTGTGCACAGCATCTCCTTTAGAATGACCACTGGCACCCTCCAGTCTGCGGGCACTCACCAAGGTCTGTGTGGGGGCCCGCGAGCAGCTGCTTGAATTTGTCCAGACGATAAGCCTCTCTCTCGCTCAGCACAGAGCCTCCAAGGGTGCTCGGGTCAGATGTCCCACCCAGTGCGACGGTGGCCGAGTGGGGAAGAGACTGGGACCTCTGTAGAGGGACCACGTTGCTGGCACTTTCTGCAAGGGTGAGAGAACAGAGTGAGGTAAGGTGCCCTCATGCTCCTCCTACATCAAGGTGGCCTCTCACTTGCAGTGCCACCGTCCCTTGGTGAAAGCTGTCAGGTCACCAGCAGCTGGAGGCTTTGCATTCTTGAGCACTAAGACGCAGCTGAGCCCTGTAGAACCTGCCTGGCAGGCAGCGCACTGTTCATCAGCACAGCAGGTGGCAACAGCCAGGAAGGCCCGCAGTGCCCAGGCAGTGGTGGGCAGCACATGTGCCTAGAGGCACACCAGGCCTGGCCAGGTGCTACAACCCAAGGATCTGCTGAGGAAGGGGCCTGCAGGGTTCACCCAGGCCTACATGTGGGCAGAGAGCCTCTAGTCATGCATGACAAGAAAAGATGCAGCCTGCCAGGCAGGAAAAGAGCAGTGGGGCGATCGGGACACACCAAAAGCACCCACCTTCTGTCTCCAGAGCACCTGTGATGCCGCTGCCTCCAGACACCCCACCCCACCCCACTCCCCAGACCTCGCCATCGCCCTGGGAGGAAGGTTGGGATGGGAACAGCATCCCAAGGAAACCAAGGAAGCCAGGCAGGCGAGGGTGGGCTGCAGTGGCAGCAAAATATAGGCCCCCACCCCTACCAGGGTGTCTCTTGCTGCTGCACCCCTGGGACCCCTGGGGATGGCAAAACAGTATGCTACATCCAGGAACCTGGGCCAGGACCAGCCACAAGAAAGAGTGCAGGGCTTCCAGATCATGCAGCAGGGCCACCTGGGACCAACCATCAAGAGGATCTGCAGGCTCTGACTCCTAGTCTCAATCCCACCCAGTAATCTCATCTTTCAAAAACAGAACACAGGAGGAAAGTAAGGATGAACTCCAGGGAACAGCACAGAGCTCAGCGCCGTGGAGCCAGCAGGTCCGCTGGGAGCAGCTGCAGAGGAGCAGGGACATGAATGCCACCCCACAGCCCCTTCTGCCCAGAGGCCTCCTCCCCTAACAATCTGGCCAGGTGGATTCACACAGCAATCCTCCCGCCATCCAGGAGTAGCGAGGCAGCCTAGGGCCTCTGGGCAAAATCAGGTCCAGGTCAATTTCCAGAAAACCCTGCTTGTGGGGGTACCGCCTCCTCCTGCTGATCCCTGCTCCCCTCTCTCCCTGCCAGGCAGTTCCCAGAGAATACCACCTCCCCAGCCTCAGCTCAGGAAAGGCTCCAGGCCTCCCTGAACAGCAAGAGGAGGAGGGTGGCGAGACTCAGCTCCGGTCCTGCTGAGGAGCTGAGCTTGGCTGCACTTGCAATTGTGCAGGAAAAGGCTCCACAGGAAGGGCAGGGCCACATCCTGTCCCCAAACTACAGGTGCTCAGCTGTGTTCATCTGGGTCCCAAGAGAAGATGGGTGCAACTCCATCAAGACCCCCGAGCAGGGCACAAGCAGCCCCACGCTAAGACACGACAGGTGGAAACTTAACAGCAAGGCAACACCATGTCCCATGGGAAAGAGTGCAAGAGACCAGGTGTCCTGTCACCACAAACACAGCGCCTAGCAGAGAGTGACAGCACCACCGTGAAGGGTGCCCACCGCCCAAAGAGCAGGGACCTCCAAGCACCTCTCAACCATAAATATGCCCTTAACCCAAGGGCACTAAATAAGCAAAGCCCCTGAACTCAGGAATGAAAACAACAAAGCTTCTGAGGTGTCTGTTAAGAACCGGCACAGGGCCGGTGAGCCCAGGGCCTGCCACTGCACCACGCTGTGCGTTCAGTCTGGCTACCCCTGCAGGCCAAAGAGCAAGGCTGACAACAGCAGGCAGGTGATGTCAAGGTCCCCAAGGCAGCACACATGAAGGCAGAGGCCCAAACACTTAAGAATACAGTCACGGGAAATGGACTGTGCCCACAGGACAGGATGGCTTAGGATGCTCAGAAGGGGGAAAAAAGAAAAAAACTGTTCCTATCAGCAGAAAAATAAAATGGAACTCCAAGTTGATGGCCTGAGCAGCTCGCGTGGGGGCGCTGCACAGGGGAGAGCCCCCTGGTCCAAAAGGACCCAAGCAAAGCACATATATGCAGCTGCACAGGAAACCAAAAGAACAGACAACTGGGGCACAGTCCCTGCCCTGAGGGACCTGCAAGGTGTGCAGAGGCAGGGCAGTCAGACCCTGCCCTGCCCAGAGACTGTTTCAGACCAGACACCCCTCCTCTCTGAAGACGTCCCTGACCTTACCCTGCACCCTCCACAGCAAGACAAAACGAGGCCTCTGGCTCCTCGACTCTACGTTCATCCACCCACAAACTTGTCTGTCCCCACTGAGGCTCGCCCAAGCTGTGACCTGAAGTCCATGAAAACAAGAAAAGAGGTGTGCCATCCTCATGCCACAGCTAAGGAAATGCCTAGTGATCCACAGGCGCCAGAGGCCAGGGTACCAAGCACGCCCACTCTCCACCACACTGCATGGGTGCCACTCTCAGCCACCAATGTGACCGTGTCCCCAGCAGGACCTCCAAGTTCAGGCTCCCAGCCTCACCACTACAGACACATGGGACTGGTCGGTCTCTGCTGGGGGCAGGGGCTGCCCTGAGCACTGCGGGATGCTGAGCAGCATCTCCAGCCCGACACCACACACAGTGACACACATACACCAATGTGTCTAAAGATGGTGCCCAAGAGCCTGTGGGCAGGATCGCCTCAATGAGAACCCCTACTCCATGGGGTAGGGCCAGCAGCTAGCAGCAGGGCTCTGAGCCAGGTGTCCTGGGCCCAAACACCAGTCCCCCCACTCAGGGAGCAAATACTCCTCCCTCCTAAGAGATTACGAGTTTAAGGAGCTGCTGCGAAGTTTACTGTTAAAGGGCTGGTGATGGTAAATGACCAATAAATGCTGTTGTTATTGTTTTGCTGCTGTTGTTGTATTGAGGTGCCAAAAAAAGGCTTGCCCACACAGCAGACCCAGGAGAGACGACCAACCCCGGGCAGGTGAAGGCCAGGGCTGCAGGTCGAGCCCCTCCCCGGGCTGGCTAGGCACCATCATGCTGCCTTCATGGGGGACAGCAGCATGCCGGGTCACACCCACGGTCCCAACCCTGGAGGGCGCATCCTGAGCTTGCCTGGGGTCAGGACATCCCACCACATGGCTCATGGTCCTGCCCACTCTCAGCCCCAGCGCCTGGAGTGTGGAGGACCATCACCAGCAGTGGCAGCCGTCACACACTCCACCCAGGCGCCCGGGAGCCTGAGAAGTGGCCTTCACAGCTTGTCAAGTCTCAACATGAGCAGTCTGTGAGCGGATGAACTAAGGGGCCGGACCAACACCTGGAGTGCCACCTGGATGCTGAAGGTATCCTGCCCAGGACTGAGCATGAGAAGGTGGGAAGCGTGTACTTCAATCAGCACCAGAACTTTCAATCGGCTGCAAAAGCCATACGTGGATGTCCATCTGTAAGTTTAAATACTTTCAAATTTGTTAGGTTCCAATATTGAAAAGTGATCAAGTGAAATAATTCATACACTTTAGCTCAAGAGACATGTAACATTTTAGAAGTTCATTAATTCCTAGAAGGCATTTTTGAAAAGCAAACTAGACATGAAGCCCAGTTCCGCAGCCAGTCTACTCTCATGAGTCTGGCTTCCTCATCTGTAAATGCAGAGACAGCACCCTAACCCTGGGTAAGGTGTGCAAGACAGCCTACAGCGCAGCCAATGTCTTTCAGAGAAAGATGGGGTCCCACAAGACACCATGCTCCCCAGTGGCTCTCCTGGGAATCACCCCAAAAACCACCAGCCCTGCCATTTCCTCTAACGGAGAGACTCAGAGGAGCAAAGAAAAGCACATCAGGACCCAAAGGGAAAAGTGCAGACCACCTCCCCTGCCTGGGGGCACTGTAGCCCCAAGGAAGATGACCCTAAGGCTTTCTGGCTGGGAGTCCTGCCGCAAAGACAACAGTGCCCTCATCTCCCAGGATGAAGGCCTGTCACTGCCCTGGTGGACCCCGCCTACCTGCGGGACAAGACGTGTGACTCTCGCTGACTGACTTCACCAGCCGGAGATCCCCACTTGGAGCTGCGAGAGGCTCTGCTATAGGCTCTGGCTCCTGCTTGGGCACTGGCGCCTCCTGCAGCACAGGCCGGGCCTGCCGCTGGCTGTGGTTGCGCAGGACGCGGTGGGCCGTCTCCATGACCACCTCAGTGTTCAGGCTCTCAGCTGCCATGGCCAGGAGCTCGTCATCATCTTCCCCTGCATCCCAGGCATCGCTGGTATTGCTCTCAAACTCCTGGAAGGTGCTGACCCTCTTGGCTTTCACTGGTGTGGTCGGCACTGTAGGCGTGGACTTGAGCCAGCTGCAAGGCAAAGGCATCTATACTGCACGCGCTCAGAGGTGTGGCAGCACTCGTCCTGACCAGCAGAAAGAAGCCCCACTCGGGGGAGGCACTTCAGTCTAGAGGAAGGTGCTGGTTCATGCAGACAGCAAAGGAAGACGAGGCAAAGTGCAGGAAGATTTAGTCATGGCAAGCAGGAGGTTTTCAGGGGATAACAGGGCCAAGCAGCCGCTGCCATCCCACAGAATCCTACTAGGAAGCACAGGACTTCGGGACAACACTATTCAGAGTCACATCCTGACCTTACTTAGGCCTGAGCCTGCAAACACAATCTCATACTCCCAGCATCTCGGCAGAACTCCTGCAGCAGCTGCTGAGGGGTTGGGACAGGAGGACTGTGCAGAGAGCACAGCCTGTGGTATGCAGGTTTGGGGACACTGTCATTAAAGGAGATGCCCCAGAAACATGACAACATACATCAGTCCCACAGAGGTCAGGGAGTGGGGAGACAGGTGCAGTTCTGCAGCCACATCAGCACCCGCCCACAAGCGCCCCACCAAGACCCACTCCCTCTGCTCCCACCTGCTCTGCTATAGCAGCAAGGACCAGGGCAGCATGCAAGAGACAGGGGAGCCTCCAGGAACAGCCTGCAGCCAGGCTGCCTGCCAGCTGACGGTACCAGCTCCCTGTTCTGCAAGGCTCCACCCGCTGGCCCACCACGGCTGAGCCTTCACACTCACCCACTGTGGGATGAGCTACTATGCAAGGACAGCAGTGTCTCGCATGAAGCAGTCACCTAGTCCACGTCTGCCAAATGAGAGGCTGCTTGGCTGGCCCTCGGGAATCCCAGGGAGCTGGAGGACAGCAGGAAGACACTGGGTACCCCAGTCCTCCTCAAAGCAGCTGTGAAGCCAAAAGTGAGGGGAAACTTCACTTACGTGCCATGTAACAGTGGATCAAAAGGTGGGTGCTGGGCTCCATATACATGCTGGATGCTAATAAAAAAGAGAAAACAAATTAGCTGTTCTTCAGCATTGCTGAGAGCTCACCACTGACTCAGAAGGGCCAGCTCCTCATAAGCCACACGACTGGGGAAGCAGCACCCCACAGGCCGCCACAACCCTCCTCCATGCGAGGTCCTAATGACCGGTGAAGGAGGGACGAGTGGCACCACAGGCCCACTGCCACACACAGCAGGGCATTCAGGCCCTCCCTGAGAGCGGGTCTCGCCAGGAGCCGCAGCCCTCCAGGCGCCACCACAGAACTCAGGCACCCACTGAGGGAACAGGCCCCTGGGCGCACTGCCAGTCACATGAGCTCCGCTCACAGACACATACAAGTGCCTGTCTGGGAATTTTCATCAGCATACCACTGTCTGAATGTCAACTACAGCACCACCAAAAGAACATAATGTTTTCTAAAGATTTAATGCTTTTATATAACCCTCAGGTCTATCACAGTACACTGGAAAACAGATGGAAATAAAATACCCCTCATGGTAGACACGGTGGCCAGCTGAGCCTTCCCTTGGCTGACTTCAGCCGTGACAGCCTCATGATGCAGCCAGGTCAGGGAGAAAGAACAGAGGCCACTATTTTTCTAACAAAAGCAGACAGGCTTAGGGGCTGGGGACATGGCTCAGTGCTCGAGCACTACCTTTGCAAGTGCAAGGCCCTGGGTTCCATCCCCAGCACAGAAAAAAAAAACCAGCAGGCTTAGCCAGCACTCTCATCCCTTAGCTCCCCCAGCACCCCTTCTCCTGGCCAGGAACAGAGAGGGAAGGCCTGGGACCCTGGCCACCCCACAAGCATGAGAAGGAAGCATGAGGCACAAAGCCACCCAGGAAAAATCTCCTGATGGAAACAGCAGGTCTCCCTGACCACCTCCCTGGACTGCAGGAACGTGAACTGAACAAGTCCCTGCTTGCTGAGGCCACCATCAGACACCCTAACTGACACGGTCCACAAGGAAGAGGAAAAGCACTGCAAGCCACTGCAGGACCTTGTGCGGAGTGCGAGACGCACAGAGTGACCACCGTCATTTTTTCAAAAAATGAAACCCTGCTTAGTGATTGAAAGAGCATGACTCCCCCACACCTCACTCTTCCTGTTTTAACTGCCTCCTACGTACTGGATGCACAAAGCACTCACACAGCCTATGGAGACTCAAAAGAACACGAGGCCCAGGGTGCACTGCTCCTCTGCAAGTCCCTGTGCATCTGTAACCGTTTCACAAGAGGAAGTTTCTAGAACCACAGGAAGAGAGGGAGCACCAGCTTTCCCATCACTGGCCTGACCACCCTCAGACAATACCACTTCTAACCTCACACTATGCCACGGTACGGCCACAATATAATGGGTTCAGCCAATGTCCACTGGGGAACACTCGACCCATGTAAAACTGTGACCACTAAAATAAGACAAGAACTCACAGGCCACTCTGAGAGACTACTGAGGATGTGCTTCTGGGGACCCTGGGGCATAGGCACCTGAACAAGGGGATGTGGTCCACACGGCCAACGGACAGCGCATAGCTCCTCTTCAGGAGTTGGCGGGCCACCAATCATTGCTGACTGGACGGGAGAGCGGCCTTGGTGCTGGCTGTGTGCCTTCAGACAAGGAGTGAGCTGGCATCTTCTGTGCCTCTTGGTCACATGCACCTCTGCTTTTTGTGAACTGTTCACACCCCTCGTCCATTACTACTAAGAGTTCATCTTCTTACCAATTTGTAAAAACCCCTTTATAAAAGAGAACTGCTTCTTGATCATTCAGACGTTGGATGAGGCAAAATAGCAGCCCCACCCAAGATGTCCATGTCCCAATGCCCAGAAGCTGTGCATGTAAGTTAGTTGGCAAAGGGGGCTTTGCAGACATGGTCGGGAACACACACAATGAGGTGGGAGGGTGCCCTGGGTTTTCTGGGTGGGCCCACTCCAATCCACTTACAAGCAGAACGCTTCCTGCCAACTATGGCCACAGGGACCAGAGACAGACATGACTACGAAAGAGGCCAGAGAGACGCATCATAGCTGGCTTCAAAGACGGAGAAAGCCATTGCACACCAGGGCACGTGGGCACCTCCAGAAGCTGGGGAGGGAAAGAAAAGGGTTCTCCCCAGAGCCTCCAGAAGGAGACCCTGCGACAGCTTCATTTCGGCCCAGAGAGACCTTTGTCAGACTTCTGACTTCCAGAGCCCTACGACGACACAGACATTGTTCAAAGCTGGTACACTTGTGCCAGTGGGTTAGAGTGGTAGCAGAAATGGACACCAGCGGCAGAGCTGCTTTGCTAGTCACAGGTGGCGAGGTCCACTCTGGCCTCCACCACACAAGACCCACTTCGGTGCCGGTGCAGGGGAGGCCCCCTCAGAACTGCATCGATGTGTGCTGCATGCCTGCTTCACATTCCTATGCTCTCTTCTTCAACCCTTTAGACCAACCAAGAACTGGTTTTAGTTCACAATGTTTATTGGGAAACTTTTTTAAAAATCAACTGTTCCAGTACCACGTATTATAGGCTCTCCTCCCACTGGCTTGAGGATATCATCTTTCATGTACATTAAAATATTACCTTGGGCCAGGCACACCTAGGGAGGCTGAGACAGAATTGCGAGTTCAAAGCCAGCCTCAGCAATGGCAAGGTGCTAAGCAACTCAGTGAGACCCTGTCTCTACGTAAAACACAAAATAGGGCTGGGGATGTGGCTCAGTGGTCGAGTGCCCCTAAGTTCAATCCCCGGTACCAAAAAAATATTTATGTATATTACCTTGGGGCTGGGGTTGTGGCTCAGTGGCACAGGGCTTGCAGAGCACACGTGAGGCACTGAGTTCCATCCTCAGCCCCACATAAAAATAAACTAAAGTGCTGTACCCATCTACAACTGCAAATATTTTTTAAAAATATCACCTTGGGTCATTTTTCAGTGTTCTACTTTCTATTCATTCCTATGCCTGTAGCAAAACATTTCAATTACATCAGATTTTGCTTTTATAGTCTAAAATTTTTCAGTAAAAGGTAACACTCGTTGGATACCAACTCTGCGACAGGATGGACGAGGCAAAAATAAATACAATACAGTCCAAACCATCAAGGTCTTCACAGCAGTTACAGGAGCGAAAAACAAGTGGCATATGTGAAGCTCTATGATAATTCCTGCAAGACAAGCCATGCGAACACACACACCCAGTCTTGGGCTTTTCTTGACACCCAAGGGGAAATGGAGCAGGTAGAAACTTCTAGGGGAAGAGACCAGATGCATGAGGTCTGAGGGCAAAGCAGAGGATGAAAGAATGGGGGAAACAAAAGTGGCAGCAAGGGGCCACCATTGCAGTGAGCAGAAGCATGGCCTCGAGCCCAGGGCAGGCCTCACTCCACGGAGGAGGAGGGAGACCAGGAATAGAGGGAATTCAAAGAGCCTGGCTCCTGACGTCTTGCTACAACTATGACTTCCCAAGTAATTCAGGAGGGAGAACGGAGTGATTTCAGAAGACAATTCTACAGGAACTCCAAACACACACCACATTTATTTCTGCACATATCAGGATAAGATTTGCCCTCACAGCCGGGCGCGGTGGCGCACGCCTGTAATCCCACACTCAGGGAGGCTGAGACAGGAGAATCGCGAGTTCAAAGCCAGCCTCAGCAAAGGTGAGGCGCTAAGCAACTCAGTGAGACCCTGTCTCTAGATAAAACACAAAATAGGGGGGCTGGGATTGTGGCTCAGTGGTAGAGCGCTTGCCTCGCATGCGTGAGGCCCTGGGTTCGATCCTCAGCACCACATATAAATAATAAATGAATAAAACAAAAATCTATCAACAACTAAAAAAAAAAATATATATAAAAAAAAAAAAAAAAAAAAAAAAACACAAAATAGGGCTGGGGAGGTGGCTCAGTGGTCGAGTGCCCCTGAGTTCAATCCCTGGTGCAAAAAAAAAAAAAAAAAAAAAGATTTGCCCTCATGATGAAAAATAAAACGAGAGAGAAAGCTCAGATCCTTCTGCTCAGCCAGTAAGGACCTGCTCTGTGCCACGCACTGTCCTGAGTGCTGACACCATAGCCACCACAGGACACGGACCAGGGCAGTGACAGGGGCTGTGTCCACACTTTTACAAAAGGAACGAAGCATACTGAGAAGCAAAGGGGGGGCCATGACCGCTGCCCAGCTTCAGCCCCTCTCAACAGCCTGCACGTCTGCTCCAAGCTGCTGTCTCTTTCTCAATGTGAAATACTGCAAGTGATAAATCATCAAGAACATCCGTCTTGAGCAGAGATCTCACTCACTCCGAATCCTACGTATCAGCTCCTTTGGTCCCCACGAACCAACAAGGCAGATATGACTACTGTCATCTGAGATGGACACCTGAGGGCTGCCCAGAGTGACACGGCCCCGCAGGTGGCAGGGCCAGCTTAATGACACATACACCATGAGAAACAACCACAAGAGCACCACCCAGAGAATCAGTTCCACCAGATCCTAACACTGTCACCCCAGAATTGAAGCCCTCCCCAGTTTCACTCCCTTTCCTGCCCCCTTAGAGGCCGCTGCCAACTGCACTGGCATCTGTAACGCCCAGGCAAGTGCTTGCACCTTGGGGAACGCTTCAGGGAGTGGGTCCAGCACGCGTCTCCACGCTGAGTGCTACCCTAATATCACCATCATTCGGCGCCTTTGACAACCCGGCTTTCTCTCAGGCTTGTTCTTCAAGCAGGAACGTCAACACGGGCAAGCTAGGTTCTGTTCTGCGCGGCTTCCCTGTGCCTGTGAGAGGGGCGCTCCAGTAGTGAACCAGCTCTCCAAAGGCAATGTCACACAGAAACTCCCAACAGGCAGACGCAGAGCTGCTCTGATGCAGGCAGGAGCGGCAGGAGAGGGCACACCCCACCCAAAAGAGGAGAGGCACCCAGCAGGGCTGCAGGTGAGGGAAACCCTGGCTGGCTGTTTCTACATGACCTATAACTAATTGGAACAAATAATATATATATGAATTTAAAAAAAAAACAGGAATAACAACAAAACCAGAAGAACAAAGAGAACAATCTTACCAAGACTGACTGAAAGGGAGAGAGAGAAGACTCAAATTACTAAAACCAGAAGCAAAAGAGGAGATTGTTAACCTGACAGAAATTTCTTTAGAAACTATACAAGAAGATGGTGGACAACTATACTCCAACAAACTAGATAACTTAGATGAAATGGACAAAGGCCTGGGAAGACACATCAGCGAAGTTCATCCGAGGAAAATAAAACATGATTAGACACACAGCATGCAAAGAAACTGAATTAGTAGTCAAAACACTGCCACCAGGGGCAGTCCAGGCCCAGGGCTGCACTGAACACAAGGTAAGTTTAATACCAAAACTCAATCAACACAAAACACCACTTTAACAGGATAAAGGACAAAACCACACGATCATCTACAGGAATGCAGAAAAAAGCATTTGACAAAATTTAACACCATTTCATGATATAAATTCTCAACAAGTCAGGAAGAGAAGGTAACATCGTCAAGCTGACAAAGAACATCTTCAAACTCCACAGCTAACATTCAAATTAAAGGTGAGGGACTAAAGGTTCTCCTCCTAAGTCCAGGAAGGGGACAAGCATAACTGCTCTCATTACTCTTCTCGACACTGTACCAGAGGTCCAAGTCAGGCAAATCATACAACAATGAGAAATAAAAGGTACCTGGGCTAGAGTAATACTATCTGACAAGAAAAAATAATCTCGTGTTTTGGAAGTCCTAAGGAATTCACTAAAAATCTATTAGAACTAAAAAAGACAAGGTTTCAGGATACAAGGTCAACACACAAAAGTCAACAGCATGTCTAAACATATGCAAAAAAAAATCAATCCAAAAGTGAAATTAAGAAAATAATTCCATTAAGAGAGCAACAAAAAAATAAAATATTTAGAAATAGATTTAAGTACAAAAATTTACATTTGGAGAACTACAAGCATTGCTAAAAGAAATTAAAGACCTAAATAATCAGAAAGCTATCTCATGTTCACTTATTAAATGGCTGAATCTTAAAGAGGGCCAAACTCCTCAAATTCAAGGCAGACTCAGCGAAATCCCTATCCAAATCCCAGCTGGTGTCTTTGCAAAAATTCACACACTGATCCTAAAACTCATGCAAAATTCAAGGGACCAAGACCAACCAAAACAATCAATAAAAAGAACAAAATTTCAGATTTCAAAACTTACTACAAGATTGAGCACCCAAGATGTGCGGTCCTGGCATAGAAACAGAGATGGACATGATTAGACACACAGCATGATTCAGAACTTAAGAGTCCAGAATCAAACCCTTGCCTTTACAGTCACCTGGATTTGACAAGGGTGCCAAAACAATTCAGTGAGGAAAGACTGGTCTTGTCAACAGGGGGCTAGGACAACCAATATCCACACAGAACAATGAGCTGCACCTGCTTCTTACCAAACACAAAACCAAACTCAAAGATCAACAATCCCAGGCTGGGGATGTAGCTCAGCTGGTAGAGTGCTTGCCTCGCATGCACAATGCCCTGGGTTCAATCCCCAGCACCAAACACACACACACAAGCAATGACCCAGCGAGACTGGGGCTGTGGCTCAGTCGTAGAGCACTTGCCTGCCACGGATGAGGCACTGGGTTCCATCCTCAGCACCACATAAAAACAAATAAATAAAGGTTAAATTCTTTAAAAATAATCAATGAGTTCAATCCCCAGTACCAAAAAAATAAATAAAACAAAATAATTAAAAATAAAAAAATAAAAATAATCAATGACCCAAACATAAGAGAATTAAAACTATGAACCTCAATCAGCAGAAAGCAGATCAGAAAAGCAGAGAGTGATCTTCACTAGACAATTGCTCCTTAGATTTGACACCAAGAGCAACAAAAACAAAAAAATTTAAATATCATCAGAACTAAAAAGAGTTCGTGCTTAAAAGGCTACCATCAGGAAAGTAGAAAGACAACTTAAACAACACAAGAAATTCCTAGCAAATCATACATCTGATAAAGGTTTTATATCCAGAACACATGAGGAATTCTTAAAACTCATTAACAAAAAGACAAACCAATTTAAAAAGAGGCAAAGGTCTGGGCTCGGTGGCATACATCTGTAGTCCCAGCAACTCAGGAGGCTGAAGCAGGAAGACTGCAAGTTCAAAGCCAGCCTAGGCAACCCAGCAAGACCTTGTCTCAAAATAAAAATTAAAAGGGCTGGGGGTATGGCTCAGTGGTAGGACAGTTTGGGTTCAATCCCCAGTACACTCCCCCCCACACACAAAAAAAGACAATAGCATGTTGGTGAGGTGGTAGAGAAGGTGGGACTTTCAAGGTTACTGATGGGAATGAAAAATGGTGGTGTAGCTGCTTTGGAAAAGTCTGACAATTCCTCAAACAAATATAATTTCCTTACAACCCAATAATTCCACTACCAATATTACATACCCAAGAGAAAGGAAAAGGTGTACAAAACAAAGCAAAAATTTGTACAGAAATGTTCACAGAAGCATTATTCGTAAGGACAAAAGGTAGAAACAACTCAAATGTCAATGGAGTAATATTTTGCTGTAAAACAAACATGCACATGTACAAGGATGAACCGTGAAAACAAGAAGTACAAGAAGCCAATCAAAAAACATCTATGGGGGCTAGGACATGGCTCAGGGGCGCAGTGCTTGCCTAGCAGGTGTGCAGCACTGGATTGGATCCTCAGCCCACGTAACAAACAAAATAAAGGCATGCTGTCCATCTGCAACTACAAAACACATGACTCCATTTACTAGAAATGTCTAGAAGAGGCAATTCTACAGAGAGAGCATCTATTATTGGTTGTTCAGGGCTCAGGGTAAGGGAGGCTGGGGTGACACAGGGATTGTTTTTGTTTTGTTTTGTTGTTGCAGTTTTATTTCAGATGATAAATATGTTCTAAAATTGACTGTGGCTATAGAACTCTTTGAAGACACTAAAAACCACTGGATTGCAAATTTAAATGGTGAATGCTATTGTGTGTGAATTTAAACAGGTGACCTGTGTTCCAGCTGAACCTCCATGAAGACATTGTCACTTTTTAAAAGGCAAAGCAACTGCCACTGCTCCTGGGTTCTCCCTCAGAACCCAGCCAGCATTCTGTGAGGAAACCCCCCCTCCCCCGCCTGATGAGCGCCCAGAGGTGCCCATGACCGCTGATGGCACTGCCTGGGCCCCAGCTGACAGCCCATGCCCACCGCTGGACCACTGACCCAGCCTCCTACCCAAGCCCTGGTTCCAGTCCTCCCAGTGATACTCAGGGCACCATGGGACAGAGCAGCAGTGCCCACTGTGCCCTACCACAGAGTCTATGAGTAGAATCAAACACTTGCCATATGCCAAAAAATTACATATAAGCCAGGCGCGGTGGCGCACGCCTGTAATCTCAGCACTTGGGAGGCTGAGACAGGAGAATCGCGAGTTCAAAGCCAGCCTCGCAAGGATGAGGCGCTAAGCAACACAGTGAGACCCTGTCTCTACATAAAACACAAAATAGGGCTGGGGGTGTGGCTCAGTGGTCGAGTGCCCCTGAGTTCAATCCCCAGTACCAAAAAAAAAAAAATTACATATAGTTATATTTTTTAAGGCATGCTGTCTGTTTAGATCAAATACAACACATCCTTCATGCCCTTTTCTTAAAATTGCTCAGAGGCCTCTATGACATTGGCAGAAAGCTTCCAGGTTTAAGAACCAAAAGGCCCAGGTTCACGTTCCAGCTCCAATACTGGAACTAGCTGGTAGGTTTTGTTGTTACTAGTTTCCTTGCTTGTTTTGTGGTCCTGGAGATTGAACCTAGGGCCTTACACAGTTCAAGGCCAGCCTGAGCCATGAAGTGAGACCCTCAGCAATTTAGTGAGACCCTGTGTCAAAATAAAAAATAAAAAGGGCTGGGGATCACACACACACAAAAGAAAACCAACATGCATGAAATGAGATAATCAGGTGACGCACAGTGAACACAGTGACCTGGCCTGAGAGGCCTTTATCACGATTAGCACACTGTCTCCACTCCAACCTCACGCTCCTCCTGTTACTCCCAGAGCATTTACAGGATTCAAAAGAGCAGGCAGCTGGCCTGCAGTGCACTGTCGCATGTCATCCTCACAATGGCCTCTGCAGCGGCACCAGCACAGCAGAAACTCACTGATTCCTCACCGGCAGGCCACTTGGGTTTACTGGGCAGAAAATGCTCTAACAAAGCTCAAGATCAGACCAAAGGAACCTCATCTCATCTTATTAAAATTGCATTTTTATTTGGTCTTGTATAGCTTAAAAAAAAAAGACCTTCATCAAAGTTATGTGAAAAGAAGTGGCAAGTAAGCCACCTACTTCATTCAGATAATGAAATTTTTCTTCCAAACAGTACATTAACGGGCTGGTTTGTGGCTCAGCGGTAGAGCACTTGCCTCACATGTTAGAGGCACTGGGTTCGATCCTCAGCACCACATAAAATAAATAAGTAAAGGTAGTGTGTCCATCTACAACTAAAAAAATATTTTTAGGGGCTGGGGTTATGGCGCAGTGGTAGCGTGCTCGCCTAGCATGCGTGAGGCACTGGGTTCGATCCTCAGCACCACATAAAAATAAAATAAAGATATTCTGTCCACCTACAACTAAAAAAATAAATATTTAAAAAAAAAAATAAAAAAAAAAAAAAAATATTTTTAAAAAAAGTACATTAACTAGATATCTTTTTACATAAATGATACTGCTTTTAAACTCTGCAGTATTCTACTGTCTTAAAGAGAGCCTCGGTGATTCTTCATGAAAAGCAGATCCACATGACATAATGTCATCTCCAGGTACACAAGCCTAGAAAAATCTTTACCCAAGTACAGGAGACAGAAGCAGCAAAGTTTGCAATAATAAAAAGAAAAAAAATTTTTTGAGAAAAATTCAGATGTGCATTATAAACTGAAGAATGAATAAGCAAACTGATATACCTACATATAATAGGACACAAACTGCAACAAATACAAATCAGACCTAACAGAATCGATGTAGATAAATTCATGAACAGAACACTGAAAAGCGACTTGAATATATATTTATATATATGCATATCTGTATATATACACACACACACACACACACACACAGAATTAATCCTTTATTTAAAAAAATTTTTTTAAGCCAGGCACAGTAACCCACACCTATAATCGCAGCTGCTCAGGAGGCTGGGATAGGGGGCTCTCAGGCTTGAGACTAGCCTGGGCAGCTTAGCCAGAACCTGTCTCAATTCAAAAAAAAAAAAAAAGCGGGGAGGGGTTGGGGTATAGCTCAGTGGTAGAATACACACCCCATATGGTGAGGACCTGAGTTCATTCCCCAATACCAAAAAAGAGGTTCTAAATGTGAAATAGTAGATATCACTTTTGAACAAACACGTAAGTGATAAAACCCTACATATGTGACTAAAAACAGCGATCACCCAGGGACAAGGGGAAGGAAACTGGCCCAGGAAGAACCCAGCAGCACCCAGTGTCCGTGTAAGATGGCCACCTCCCCCCGCTGGCGCAGGGACGCAGGAGCACTGTGTGTATTCTTCAGTCTGCGGAGCCTCTTTGAACATCAAGATTACTCCTGCCCTGGGAGAGGAGGTGCTGGGACAGCAGACACCGCACCACTGGAGCACTATCTTGTGTTCTCAGGAGGGTGGGAGCGGGAAGGCTTCCCTAGTCATGTGATTCTGAAAAGTCTGTCTCCACTCACTTCACCTTGTACACAGAAACCTGCCAAAACGTCAGCTCAACCTCATTCGCCACCAGAGAACTGCAAATCAAAACCACCAGGAGACATCACTTCATGCTAGCAGGATGGTAAGAATTTAAATGACGAGGCAAGCACTGCCTTGAGAATGCAGAGAAATGGGAGTCTGCACACTGGCCACCAGCAAGGGGACACGGCACAGCCACGTGGGAAGACCTGCAGCTTCTCAAAGCTGAACAGTCACCATAGGATCCACAGCTCCCCTCTGAGGCACACGACCCAGAGAAGGGACACACGTCCACACAAAACCTCCTATAGCACTATTCATAAGTACCAAAAAGTGGGAAAGCCCAACGTCCACTGGCTGAAGAATGGGTAGACAAAACGTGGCCTGTCAACACAGTGGAATAGTGTGCCATAAAAGGAATGACGTGCCAACGGTCCCCGCTTCCTAACAATTCAACTTCAACGTTTCAACTCGACCATGGTGTGAAAGTAACATACACTCAGCAGAAAGCATACTTCAAATGTAAATTCTGACCTTCTTCCAGGATAGCCATGCACATAAAATGCCTCCCTCAGCACTGGGCAGTGCCAGTGACCACAGCTCCCCATCAGCCCAAGTTCACAGGCACCACAATGCTCTGCAGTGCACTCTGCAGCTAAGTCAGGAGGGTGGGAGATCAGAGGTGTCAATACACATGCACTTTAAGGACGCTGTCCACTTACAATGTGCTCATCAGCACATAAGCCCACTGGAGGTCAAGCGCACCTGTCCCGCTGCGTACTACAGCATGGAACCTTGAGGATATTATGCCAACACATGTGATATGACCTCATTTCTATGAAACCTCCAGGGCAGGTAAATCCATAGAGACAGAGTAAAGGAGTAGTTACCAGGGACAAAGGGGCAGGGAGTGACTCCGAGCAGGTATGGGGCTTCCTCTCTATGGTGATAAACTGCTCTAAAATTGATTATGGTAATGATTATGTAACTGTGAGCACTCAAACTGAACATTTCAAACAGATGAACTGCTTGTATGTAAGTGACGTCTCTATCTGAATGGATATGATGGATGAGGGAAGGAAAGGAGAGGTGGAGTTATAAGAAGTAACTTCCAAGGAAATTAACTTGAGAGGGCTTTGGAGGAAAATGTACCAAAAAAAATATCCTTCCAACAGTACAGAGTCCCACTGTCCTCTCTGCCCACAACTTGGTCTGAAAATCATGTGTGCCTCAAGGAGTCAACTGCAGAAAAGATGTGGCCCCATGGGCCCCAACTGAAGAGGGTGACCAGGGCTGTCCCTTCACTAACACCCACACCACTCTGCCTGGCAGTAACACTTCGCCTGTCCTCAGGCTCCCAGTAATCTGGAGTCCCCCTGGGCCCTGAGCCCCAGAGCACTGAGAGTCCATGGAGACTGGGGTAATTACTGAGCCAACAATAGCTGTGGGCCTGTCCAGGACACCTGCAGACTCCACCCCTGAAGCCCAGTCCCCAGACCTCCTGTCATGCTCTCTCCTGACCATCGACCAGCTCCAAGAAAATGATGCTCAAACAAGGGCCTCCAGCTGGAACCACTGCAACTCAGCCACCGATACAGAAGCCCACCCCAGACAATGTCAACACTGTCCACTAGCCCTGCATGGACAAAACAGTGCTTATCCTGCCTAACACCTGCCTAGCACTACCTCCATCCAGTGGCCTCCTAGCTCTCCCTGAGCCGGGCTCTGACAACGGGAACTCCAACATTCCCACTGCCCTGGACCACGGTTCCATCTCCTCATCCTGACCACATTTCCACTCTCTCCACAACTCAAGCTCCATGAACAGCAACACACAAGCCTAAGGGCCCCGGTGTCTCCCAGAGGAAGCACCCCACCACAGTCAGTCTCCATGTCTTTCAAGACCACCCGGGAACATCCCCCATCAGCCCAAACCCAGGCTCACTCTCACCCCATGGGAGAACTATAATAGCCCCCAGCAGCCTCCAGCTCTGGCCTCAGCCCTGACCTCCTGTGCTTGTCAGGAAAAGTCACTCACTGGCCTACAATCTCTCAAGGCCTTCCCTGCCCCTTAGGAAAGAATTCCAACCCTCTCAGGTTCCCTGCCAGGCCTGCACATACGCTCCTGTCCCTCTCTGGCTCACATGCACACACCCAGTCAGGCCACGTCACCTTCCTCAACGCAGGCCCCAGTCAATCTGTAACAGACACTGCTTCATGAACTGAACTGCCACCGCTCCTCAACATGCCTCCTCTCACTCCTCTCTACCGCGGGCCTGCCCACTCTCCCCTCCCCTGGACCACGGCCCTCACCTCCTCTACCCACTCTCTCCTCCCCTGGACCACGGCCCTCACCTCCTCTACGCTCTCCCCTCCCCTTGACCATGGCCCTCACCTCCTCTACCCTCCCCCCTCCCCTGGACCACGGCCCTCACCTCCTCTACCCTCTACCCTCCCCTTGACCACAGCCCTCACCTCCTCTACCCTCCCCCCTCCCCTGGACCACGGCCCTCACCTCCTCTACCC
>CM053403.1:2736537-2970357 GCA_028644305.1 Xerus rutilus
CCCTCCCCTCGACCACGGCCCTCACCTCCTCTACCCTCTAGCCTCCCCTCGACCACGGCCCTCACCTCCTCTACCCTCTCTCCTCCCCTCAACCCCGGCCCTCACCTCCTCTACCCTCTCTCTTCTCTCCACCACAGCCCTCACCTCCTCTACTCCCCCTCTATCTTACAATGCCATCCCAACATGCTCTTGACTTTTCCACAACTCCACCTGGGTTCACACCCTTCCAAGGCCAAGAAGGCCCTGCCCAGCTCCTGTCTACAGAATATCCCCACCCCCAATAAAAGAGCCCAAAGGGAAAGACCATGGCACCTCATTCACAATATTTCCCACCCACACTGCCATGAGTTCCCAGTCCCCCCACTGCCATGCTGACCACAAGCTCCCCTGGGGCAGAAGTCGTGGTTGGCATCTCTGCCTCCCCAGCAAGGACCCACTCCAGGGCCTAGTGTGTGCAGAGGGCATCCCAAGAATGCTTGGTGTAGTCTCTCTTTTTTACAGTATAAAGATTTGAATGACTAAGGATTTTTTTCTTTGAAGAAATCTTTTTAAAAACACAGTACAGGGGCTGAGGTTGTGGCTCAGTGGCAGAGCACTTGCCTCCCACATGTGAGGCACTTCCTTGGATACTCAGCATCACATACAAAGAAGTAAACAAAATAAAGATACTGTGTCCATGTATAACTAAAAAATATTTTTTAAAGAAACAGTACAGGGCTAAGGCTGTAGCTCAGTGGTAGAGCGCTTGTTTAGCACCCGTGAGGCACTGGGTTTGATCCTCAGCACCACATAAAAATAATCATAAAATAAAGGCATTCTGTCCATCTATAACTACAAAAAAATTTTTTAAAAAATAGCACATCCCTCATAATATTACCAGATAACATCTCTTAGAAGTTCCTGTGCTGGGCTGGGTTGTAGCTCAGTGGTAGAGCACTTGCCTAGCATGTGTGAGGCACTTGGTTCGATCCTCAGCACCACATAAAAATAAAATAAAATAAAGGTCCATCAACAACTAAAAAAATTTAAAAAAAAAAAAAAGACGACAATGACGACATTCCTGTGCTTTTATGCTTGATCCGTCCTACCTGAGCCCAGCCACGATGGGTTGGGGGAGCCCATCTGGCTGACACATGAAATGCTCCAAGGCTCTGGTGACTGGTTTGCTCCAGAAAATTAACCAAGACAGGGATTAATTCAAAAGGAAAACAAAGCAGGGACCACACACATTTCATTAAGAACCAGTACATGAAGCAACAGTCACTGTGCAAGGATTACAGTCCCCCTGAAAACACTGAGTGGGCAGACCCACTCTCAAACAGAAGAGGCAGCGCGGGCAGTACTCCCTACCCCAGAACCAAGTCCCAGGCCAACAGGAGGAGGAAACTACCGCCAGAAATCCTGCAAGACTGTGGTCAACGCTCCCACTTGTTCTGCTCACAGAACTTGTTCTGAAAGAGCAAAGCGGTGGCTCCCTTCTCCTGCTCCAAGGGCCAGTCTGCAGGGAGTCCCACCCAGCATGGCCACCTGCAAACACCTGTGGAGACAACAGAAGCCATGGGCCCCGCACTCTCAGGGGCTACCCCAGCTTCTGAGGTCCACGGTGACACTGAGGGACTTGCCCCTCTCCAAGACCTAGTCCTTTGCTTTGCCTCTCCACCCATGCCATGCCCAAACCCATGCTGCTGAGGGCTCCTCTCTCACCCAGAGGAAAGGGACTGGCTGTGTTTGTCTCTCCAGGTATGGGCCCATTTCCCATCAATGCAGCAAGAAAAGCACACCAAAAGGGAAGCAGCTGCGGCTGGTGGCAGCCTGAGACACTCCACTGTGGGGGTCTGGCCTCTGGCACAGGTGCCTGAGGAGAAAGATGCAGTCCCATGCAAGGCCAGGCCCCCTGAGGCAAGCAAGAGCACCTGGGAAGAAGCAAACATGGGACAAAGCACACACTTCAAGGTGGCCGGACACACTGGGGGCCAGGAGCCAGAAAGGCCTCCACCTCGGATGGGCAGGCCAGCACAGGCCGGCCCCTTTCACCAAGGAGCTCGGGCGTGGGCACAGGCTCAGCTTCCTCCCTGCTACCCGTGCAGGGAGGGAGCAGTCATGGAAGGGGATCCCCACAATGCCAGGCTCGGCCTGCACCTGGTCCCCAGCCCCAAGAGCATCCTCGGCCCTCGCGCTGAGTGCAGTAAGAGCCCACAGCTGCTCTAACTAGCTGAGCACATGGAAGGTCACGTGGCTGTCTAGCACCTGAGGTGCCACTTCACACCAATCCCCAGGAAAGAGGAAACGACATTTCAGAAAGAGAGAACAAAAGGGCTGGGCATACTCAGAACAAGAGTTTCCCACAGCTGAGGCCCCAAAAAACGGGAAGAGCGCAGCAGCCCGCTCCTTCCCTACTCCCTCCCGGCTCCGCACCTCTGCCTCCCCTCTGCAAGGGGCACCGGGCTTCACCTCACCCCAGAAGAGCCCCAGAGAGGCGGCCACACGCTGCCTTGTGTGGTGTTTGTCTCCAGGCCCTGAGAAGCCAGGCCTCTGGCTGAGCTCAGCAGGATCCAAGGCCAGCAGCCCCTTCCCCACCACAGCTGCCAGGAGGCAAGCACTGAACAATCACTAGAACCAGGTGTCCGCACAGCCTGGCCCTTCTGGGCTTTCATCTCCACACTATGAGCACAACACAGAGCACCTGCCCCGGGACTGTTCTGCAAATACCGCCCCTGGAATCCTTAAGAGAGAACCATGGGCTGGGTCATTCCCGCCCCCAGGACCAAACAGTGATGTTCAGGTCCTCCAACCCTCACTTTCTTGATAGCAGGAACACCAGCATCTTTTCCAGGACCCCTGTTGCACCAAAAGGGGCTGCAAACAGCAGACTTGCACATTGCTGAGGCTGGCCTTGAACTTGTGATCCTCCTGTCTCAGCCTCTCAAGCTGCTAGGATTATAAGCAGGCATCATCACACTGGGCTCTTGTTAATTTTAAATGAAGAGAAAAATGACTTAATAAATCCTGACTAATAAATGCTGACTAGTGTGAGAAACAGAAAGTGCATGCTCCATTTTCAGAATACAGTGTTAGCCCTAATTGGCAAGATCCAATGGTGGCCATTGTAACTACAGCCCTTCCCTTTGCCTGCCCCCAATTTTAAAATCAGACAATCATATAGACTGTAATCCTGAGCTCCTCCTATCAGGGCAAGAGGCAGCACTACCTTAGGGATAAAAGCAGGTGGACTGCCTGCCCAGGTGAGCGTGCTAACCAGGTCCCCTAGAGTCCTTCTGGCAGAAGTCAAGTTTGCCTTGCCCACCCACCTCCAAGCACATGTTTGATTTCTTGCGGCACCTTGGTATTTCTAACACTAAGAAAGCCAGAGAGCAGCAGAAGACTGAACCTGCCAGAGGATGGGGTAGGGTGTCACTTTCTGGCCCCAGAGCCAAGACAGGCCTGTCCACTTAGCACTGCCCTCATCCTGGCTACACATGGGCCAGGCTAGACCACAGCAGTCTGGGGAAATGGAAGAAACAAGTCATACTCTGTATTCTCTGTTTCCCCATGCCCTCCTTTCTCTAAGAATCTGCAGGTATAAGATACATCTGATACTCTCATGATTTAATAAATAAATAAATCATTAAGGATTTATTATTTTAAGTCATTTTTGTCTTCATTTAAAATTAACGAGAGATGCACAGAGGAGGAGACTGACAGTGGCCCGAAGCCTGGAGGAGGAGACCAACTGCGCTGTGGCCCCCCCATCAACCAACGGGCAGCTGTCTCGCCTACTGCTGCCTAGAAACAACATCCAGGACCAGGAAGGCCATCCCTGAGGTCCCTGCAGGCCCGGTAACACCAGAGGTGAGGTATTGGTAACCTGCAAGGACACTACGAGATTATAAGGTAGAAACTGTAATACCTCAGATTGGCACTGCTAGAGGGGAAGACACGTGAACATGAAGAAACAAGAAAAAAGAGAATGCCTCAAACAAACCAAGATGCTACATTAACAGAGTCACTTCACAGCACAGTAGATGAAATGTCAGAGGAGTTCAGAATGTACATAATTAAAATGATCTGTGAAGCACACAATAAGAGAGCAATCACAAGCAAAAACTGATCAATCCAACAAAGAGATGAGAGCAAATACAGAGAGCAAAAGATTACTTCAAAAAAGAGACAGACTCTGAAGAAAAAAAAACCAGCAGAAATCCTTAAAATGAAGGAAACAATAAACCAAATAAAAAATTCAATAGAAAGCATCACCACAGACTAGAGAACTTAGAAGACAGAACCTCAGACAATGAAGACAAAATATAATAATCTTGAAAATAAAGTTGACCACACAATGAAGACAGTAAGAAACCAAGAACAGAACATCCAAGAGTTATGGGATAACATGAAAAGACCAAACCTAAGAATTATCGGGATAGAGGAAGGCACAGAGATAGAAACCAAAGGAATGCACAATCTCTTCAATGAAATAATATCACAAAATTTCCCGAGCATAAAGAATGAACTGGAAAATCAAATACAAGAGGCTTACAGGACACCAAATGTACACAACTACAACAGACTCACACCAAGGCACATTATAATGAAAATGCCTAACATAAACAATTTTAAAATCTTAAAATTTTAAATTTTAAAAGCTGCAAGAGAAAAGTTTCAGATTACATACAGGGGGAAACCAATTTGAGTTTCAGTAGATTTCTCAACCCACACCCTCAAAGCCAGGAGAGCCTGGAACAATATATACCAAGCTCTGAAAGAAAATGGGTGCCAACCAAGAATCTCACATTCAGCAAAATTAAGCTTCAGATTTGATGATGAAATCCATGATAAACAAAAATTCAGAGAATTTACAGCCAGAAAGCCTGCACTAGAGAGCCTTCTTGGCAAAATATTCCATGAGGAGGAAATGAAAAACAACAATGAAAATCAGCAAAGGTAAGAACTACACTAAAGGAAAAGCCAATCAAAGGAGAAATCAAGTCCAGTTAAAAACCAAATACAGGGCTGGGGCTGTAGCTCAGTGGTAGAGCACTTGCCTAGCATGTGTGAGGCACTGGGTTCAATCCTTAGCACCACATAAAAATAAATAAATAAAATAAAGGCATTCTGTCCATCTACAACTACAAAAAAATTTAAAAAGAAAATAAAAACCAAATATAAAATGAACAGGAATACAAACCATATTTCGATAATAATCCTGAACGTTAATGGCCTACACTCATCAGTTAAAAAAGACAAAGACTGGGCTGGGGCTGGGGCTCAGTGGTAGAGCGCTTGCCTAGCATGCGTGAGGCACTGGGTTCGATCCTCAGCACCACATATAAATAATAAACGAATAAAATAAGGATCTATTAACAACTAAAATATTTAAAAAAAAAAAAAGACAAAGACTGGCAGACTGGATTAAAAAAGACTCAAATGTGGAATTCACACTGATGTTGGCTCAGGGCTATGCCTACAATGGAGAAAAGGACTGTATTAGGAACATCAGCTAAACATAAAAATTGGTTATTGTGCTATCCAATGAATTTCTTATCCTTAGTCCTCTATAGCTGTATGAGTAAGGCAATTATTTTTCTTTCTTCTTTAAAATTTTTTTGTTTTTAGTTTTCTATAATTTGGATATGAGATGGCTAGGTATTACTTTATTTATTCACCTCTTTATATTTTGTACATATTCTATCTGATATTCTAAATCTATGCTTTTTATCTCATCTTAGATTTTAGAAAATTTTCAGATAATTTTACTTCAAATATTTTTTCTGCTGTTTTCCTTTCTTCTTTTTGTATTCTAATTATGCGTGCTTCATTCTTTGATATTGTCCCACAGTTCTTAGGTTGTTTTTATTTCCTTGGTAGTTTTGTTTAGGAAATTTTAAATTAACTTATCATCAAGATCATGGTTTCTTTCCTTGGCCATAATTTAATTGACAACATCAGAAGGTCAGAAGACATTTTTCCTTTCTATTTCAGCATGTTTGATTTCTAGAATTTTGTTTTGATTCTTAAAGTTTCCATTTTCCCTAACATAGGTTATAAGTTTTTACATGCTGTATACTTTTTTCCCATTAGCATATTTAACATACCAATCATAATTACTGTAGTTTTTTTAACTTGGCAATTCAAACATGCATGATATGTTTGAGTCTAATTTTTATCTTCAGACTACATTTTAGCGTGTCTTCTGGCCTATCTTGTAATTTTTTATTGAAAGCCAGACGTGTTTTATTGAATGATAAAAAATGAGGTAAATAGGCCACTGAAAGGAGTATTTATTTTATCTGGTGAGGACTTTTCTGGTGTTTAATGCTTGTTTGCAGATAAAGGTACCAGAGGCTTTAAGTTGTCATCCTATACTTTTTTTTATCTCACTGAGTTTCCTTAAACACTACTTCAGGGAGAAAGAATCTGTGCATTACAATTCTTTCAGCTGTAATTCACTGTTGTTATACCAGATCCTTGCTGTTGTGCAGGTCAGACATGGGACAAAGGAGTTTTTTCTAATCTTACCCAGTCTTTAAGTGGGTCTGTGTCTGAGGACTACGGCTTTCACAAGTGTCTCATCAGCGTGGACCACCCCCACCAGCACCCTTACTCCCTTTTCTGACTGCAGCATTCCCAATATTTTTCTCTGATATTTTGTCCTTAATTGACTTTATTTTTAATTCACAACCTAATCCTATCAGAGACATGAGGTCTTTCTGGAATCTTCAGTGGGAAACTGGTGGGTTTTCTGGAAGGAAAACTGCCATTTTGGGAAAGAAAATGTATATGAATGTATGTAAATGACTGTATGCATGAATTATTGCATATGCTAAAAGGAAATGTCTCAAAGCATACATACCAAGCTTTTATCTTCACTGTTAAAGAAAGATTGGGGAAGAGGGCACTTCTGTTTTTATTTTATACAAAACTGCTTGGTTTGATTTTTCTTACAAGAAGCAACTATTTAAAAAATACAGGAAATGGGGTAACTCTAAAAAAATAAAATTAACAAGAGCCCAGTGCAGTGACGCCCGCTTATAATCCCAGCAACTCGGATGGTTGAGACAGGAGGACCTCATGTTCAAGGCCAGCCTCAGCTACTTAGCAAGATCCTGTCTCAAAATTTAAAGGGGGGGCTGGGGTTATGGCTCAGCGGTTGAGCGCTTGCCTCACATATGTGAGGCACTGGGTTCGATCCTCAGCACCACATAAAATAAATAAAGATATTGTGTTCATCTACAACTAAACAAAAATATTAAAAAAAAAAATTAAAAGGTGGGGGGCTCAGTGTAGCTCAGTGGTAAAGCTCCACTGGGTTCCAAAAACTAAAAATAAAATTAACAAGAGTATAGATTTGCTACATTAAACAAATATGGAAAAGGAAAAATATGATACACCTTAAAGTTGTCTTTGAAGTGTGTCTGAGACATTTAATCATATGAAAAGTGACCACTTGGGAAAAAAACAAGTAAAAGGAACTGGGACCATGGTGACAATTCGCCCGCCAGTGCCTCTAAGGCCCCCGACCCACAGAGGAACAAGGGGACAAACCCAACTCCCCACCCAACACACAATCCCTGCCAGGATACAAACTCCAGGACTCCAGGGCTCTGCAGCACTGGAAAATCAGGAATGAGGGTTCTTCCCAGACAAACCGCCCCTTCAAACCCATAAGCAAGCACATAAAGAGTTGTAAGAACACAGGACAGAGAGCTGGTCCCAAGTTGCAGCTCAGCATCTAACAAGAGAAACAGGGCCTACACTTGGTTCCCGGGCCCTGCCCTCCAACCACCTCCTGTGACCTGGGACTAACTGCACCTTACAGAGCTCATCCAGCAAGCTCCAAGGACGCTGACCAAGGTACCCCTGCCCACCTTCAAGAGCAAAATTCTGCGGAGGAAGTGCTGGGGGCCACCTGCAATTCCTTCCCCACAGGCAACCCTTAGCACACTCCCCACAGTGCACAGGCACACATGTATTAAAGCTGTAGAGGTCAGAAGTCCAAACGGATGTCACCAGCTAAAGTCTGGGAATCGGTCAGCTATCTTCCTTCCTGGAAGCTCAAAGGAAGAAGCCCTTTCCTGCTCATTCTGGCTCTAGGCAGAATTCAGTTTCTTACAGTTGCACCACTAAGATCCCCATTCTCCCGTCAGTGGAAGGCCATTCCCACTTTCTTTTTTTTTTTTTTTTTTTTTAAATGTTTTTTTAGTTGTTGATGGACCTTTTATTTATTTATTTATTTTTATGTGGTGCTGAGAATCGAACCCAGTGTCTCACGCATGTGAGGCAAGCGATCTACCACTGAGCCACAACCCCAGCCCCCCATTCCCACTTTCTAAAGGCGTCACATTCCTTGACTCATGACTCCCTCCTCCACGTGCAAGGCCAGCAACTGTGGACCAAGTCCTTGTCACCTCAAATCTCTCTCGTCACTTTTACGAGCTGGTATGATTACATGGAGCCCACCAAACAATCCACACAAGCCCCTCATGTCAAGCTCAGCTGGCAACCTCTACTCCTTTCTGTCCTGTAACAAAACATGTCCACAGTTCCAGGAATGCGCAAGCAGACACCTCTGGAGGGCTGTGAATCTGCCCAGAGCGTTCCCATGCCCCAACCCAGAACCTACACCAGCGACACCCAGCCTGTCAGTGAACGTGCAAGCTCCACCGGCCACAGGCTCCTGACCCCGTCCACTCCTCCCTGCAGGAAGGTTTTGAGGCTCCTTCTCCACATCCAGGCCTCATCTCAGGCAGGACAGGCTTGGCGAGGACCTGGCCATTCCACCCACACAGGACCCTGTTATTCTGCCAACGCGCCCAGACTGCTGCCTTCCAGAGCGCACCAGTCAGCATGCACACCTTGTGCTGGCCACCCCTGCTCCTCTAGCCTCTCTGGGCCATGTCTGCTTGCCCACATTCAGCACAGCTGCTGGGACCTCAGAAGTGTTCACCACATCTGAATGACTTCATTATCCCCCAGCAACATTTCTCCTTCAGCTAGTAACTGACACTGGCCCGCGGAGCTGACTGTCCCATTTGTGCAGGTTCCTCACAGGTCTGATAGCGGAAGCTGGAAGCTTTAGAACACGCCTTCGCTGCGCACTGCAAGCACCACGACCTTGCCGGAGTCAAGCTGGGCCTTTCTTGCCACATAATGGCACATGCCCCAGCTGCAAGCACACCTTCCTGTCAGCAGAGCTGTGCTAAAACAGCAAACACCAGATCCTCACTGAAAGGCTGCCTGTGTTGGCAAACCCAGCACGTGGGGTTTGCCTTGGTGTTCTGAGTGCAGCGGGAATTCCAAATCCAACTGCAGAAAGCAACAGCCTTAGCGAGCCAAGCGAGTCCAGCCCAAGAAAGAGCAGGCCTGAGAGAAAGACCAGAGCTCCAGACTCTGATCACACACCTCTGCCTGTCCCCACCTCCACGACTGCAACTCCAGTCAAGCCACTGCAGGGTCTCACCTGCAGCTATGCAGAGCCTGCTACCTGGTCTCCGTGCTTCTGCCCTTGCTGCCCTCGCACCTCCAGTCTCGACGAGCAGCCAAAGCCATCCTGTTACACTGAAAGCCGCCCACGCCACACCTCTACACAAGCCTCGGCGGCCCCTCGCCCCTTCAGAACAAAAGCATAACAGTCCATGTCTTCACCGTGACCAGAGGACTGGCTGTAGTCGCACTGGCCCCTTGCTCCTCTCCTCAAGCACACCAGCCTCGCTCCTGGTCAGCACCTGGCACCTCTCATCTCTCTGCCTGAACTGCTCTTCTCTCAGCTGCCCAGAGGGCTTTCCCACATCTCCTGCAAATCTTTACTCAAATGGCATCTTCTCAGTGAGGAAGTCCCTGAGCACTCTATCACCATGAAACCCTCCCTGGTGCACCTGCCTCTGAGCTACCTACCAACCTTCCCGGCCTCACATTTTGGCAATAATTATCACTTCCCAACAGTGAAGCTCTCTTCATGGTTATTCATCCTCTGCTCTTCCACACCGTTGAGCTCCATCAAAGCATAGATCTTAGTCTATTTTGTTCACTGATGTAAATCTCACACCTGGAGCCAGTCCAGGCATATAGCTTGAGTCAAAAAAATACTGGATAAATGACTTATCAAACTCTCAAAACTAGTCCTAGAAGCCTCTCTTTTTCTCATCAAAAAGAATCCACCTAGACCAAACAAACCTTACCCTGGACAGGACGGCCACACAGGTCTAATACAATCTCCTCATATTATAGATGCAGAAACCAATGGCTTCAGGGTGACAAGATTTGGTGAATCTCAAACAGATTACAGAAAGAGAAGGCTAAAGCCCACTCAACTCCTACCCAGAGGTCTTTCTACCAGACCACACTTGCTACCTCATCCATAAAGGAAATTTCTAAGAAAGGCTCAGATGGAAAGAAATTTAAGGTGAAAAAGAAAGTCTCAAATACACAGCTGAAAACCAGGGGGTGCAGAGAACAAAGGGTTTATCAATAAGACCTACTCTCATGCAGCATATGACCTTGATCCAATCACTAATTCTCCAGACCAATGTGGAAGAGTCTGGAGGAACCACCATTTCTCAGTACTAACAACGTAAGATGAGGCACATGCCCTAAACTTGCAGAGTCACTGCCTGGTGAAAAGGGCAGCTCATAAAAGAGTGCCCAAGTTCACGCTGCACATAGGCAAAGCTTTATAAAGAGGCATGCTAAGCCAGGCAGGGTGGTGCACGCCTGTGATCCCAGCACTTTGGGAGGCTGAGACAGGAGAATCACAAGTTCAAAGCCAGCCTCAGCAACGGCAAGGTGCTAAATATCTCAGTGAGACCCTGTCTCTACATAAAACACAAATAGGGCTGGGCGTGTAGCTCAGTGATCAAGTGGCCCTGAGTTCAATCCTCAGTACCAAAAATAAATTTAAAAATAAAGAGGCATGCTGCAGGTGAATGTTGAAAAGTAAAAAAAATCAAGCCAGGCAAAAGGGAGGGAAGGAACATTCTGGTAGGCCACAGGAGCACAAAGGTGAGAGGCACTGAACAGCATGGAACAAAGAAGAATCTAGAAGCCCATTACTTTGCCTCAGCACTGCTGAGGGCAAAGTTCAAAGAAAGGCTGGGTGGGAGATGTGGCTAAACATTTGAGTAGTGACAAGGTTATAAAGGGCCTCAGACGTCATGCAAAAACATCCACCCATGGCATGGCATCGCAGGAGAAATGACCGGCAGGTTTTAAACCAGTCTGCCTCAGTGTCACCTACAGGACAGAGCATGTGTTTTACAAACCACAAAACAATGGTAAACATAACACTCGTGAAACACCAAGCACAGGACCTGGCAAACCACATGCCCGATGAACGTCAGCCACCTGTCATGGCATCACTAAGGGTTGTGCTGTACAGGGTTCCCTCCACAGCTGAGTGTGCTGTGGTATGTGTAGTCTCCCTGCTGAGTTTCCCTGTGGAGGTTCATTACCATTAGAACCACTGGCAAAGTCACAGAAGCCTGGTTAGCCACTCTGCTGGCCCTGCACTGGTATGGGTGAAAACCCAGGCTGTGGGCAGTGACCACCACCACTCACTGACAGAAAAACACACACCATCACACACTCTTCTTCATGGAGAGTTCCAGTCAGTCCCGGGTGAGGGCTACAAGATGGAAAGCAACCAAGAGGTTGGACAGACCTCTCTGGTGGGCCCAACCTCTCTCATTTGCCTTGCCCTCTTCAGTGACAGCCTCTAACAACTCTCAAAACTCCACAGCAACTCTGTACCTGGGAGGTGCTCTCAAAAGGGCCTAAGACACAGAAACTCCAAGGCTGGTTAATGCTACTTTCACAAAAGAAACTGAGGACTATATTAGTTTCCTCTGGCTGCTGTAACATACCACCACAAATATAGTGGCTTTTATCAGTTCTGCAGACCAGAATTGTGGAACTGAAGTGTAAGCAGGGCCATGCTCCCTATGAAATCTCTAAGGGAGGATCCTTCTCTGTCACTTCTAGCTTCTGATGGCTGTCAGCCATCCCTGGCTCTCACTGGCTTGTAAACATACAGCTCCAATCTCTAGTTCCATCTTCACAAGGCCATCTTTCTTATGTCTCTGTGTCTGTGTCCAAATTTCCCTTTTCTTAGGAGGGCACTGCTCTTTGGATTAGGGCCAACTCAAATCCAGGACTTGAATACTTTTGCAAAGATCTCATTTCCAAATAAACTCACACTCACAGGTTCCAGACAGACAGAAACTTAGAGAGGAAACCACTCAGCTCAGTACAAAGACAAACTACCAAGAGACAGTCTTCCATCCAAAGGTTTATTCACTGTTTTAACTCTATACAGCAGCTCTATTATTCTTACTTCTCATTTGATTGTTAGGAACTAATCAGAGGGCCCTGGATGTAGTCCAGTGGCAGAGTGCTTGCCTAGCATGCAGGAAGACTTGGTTTCTATCTGCAGCACCACAAAAAAGGAGAGAGAGAATAGATGAAGGAGACCAAAACCTCAAGAACTGCAAGCAACACATAAAAGTTACACTGCGGTAGGATCCCCTTCCCTGTCACTACTGGAACCTCCAACGCTCTACTATTTCAGAATTTTCATCTCATCTTGGACTCTGACATTGGTCTTGATGAAAATTCATATTGTTCAATCAAATCCAATACTGGCAGAGTAAAACAGGGACTCTGGCCACCTTTGATGACTCCCTTCAAGTCACTGTGTCTGCGCAATCAGTAACTCCTGGCTAACTTCCCATCACTCTGAAAAATAAGCTTTTCTGACTGGATGAAGTAAATGCCAATTTACACTTCTAAAATTCACACAATAGAGCCTACTATCAAACAAAGGACAACAGACCATTTTACTGTGCTTATGAGGATTCCACTTAGTTTCAGGATAGAACAAACTTTTGAAATCTTGAAGCGCTCGTCTATGATCTATTCTCACCAATGGCTGACTTCACCCAAGGTATTTTCCAGGTAACATCTCCTCCTTCCCCGGGGCCCTGCGGGACTCTGCCACATCAATCAGAGGACTTTGAAGCTGTACGACTTCCAAGGTGCACCCGGGTATTAATTTTTTTATTGTAATTTGCTTCCTGCTGCTGCTGACACAACACTGGAGTTTGTTTAGAGGCCAGAAAGTGAGAAGGTGGGAATTCACAGGGCGCCTCCAACGCTCTTCCACGCTCCAGGCGAGAGCCGCAGCCCAGGAGAGCCGGGAGGCACTTCTCGCCGGCCAAACGCCCGCCCCGGCCAGGGCCCTGGAGCCCCCACTCTCGGGCGCGACCCGAGTCGGTCGCCCCCCGCTTCCTGGAAGCCGCCGAGTCCGCGCAGCAGCGCGGCGGGATCCGGAGGGACCTGCGGCGGAGCCTCCCCTCCCGGCCATCCCGCTCTCCGTGCGGCCACTGGCGCCTCCGAGACCCCGTGGGCCCCCCTCCCCAGACCCCAAGTCCATCCGCAGCCCCACAGGTCGACGCGGCCACCTAACCTCTGACCCCTGACCCGACCCGGCCCTCCCCGTCACACCCACCTGCCCGGGACCTTGCTGTTGCTGCGCTTCCAGAACTGCTTCCTGGCCCCGTCGCTGGCCATGGTCCCTCCTCATCCCTCACGTCCGCGACCCCAACACCCCGACTGCGGCCGGCCCGCCCCCGGCAGCCCTTTCCCTTAACGCGGACGGCCCCTGAGCGCCCCCGGGACTCCCCAGCGTAGAGCCGAGAGGCTCTTCCGCCTCCCTCCGGAAGTTGTGGCTCCGTGAGACCGGAAGTCCCGCCTCTGTCCAGGCGGCGCGTGACGGCATTACAGCGCGACGCTGGGAGGTGAGCGTGTCCCTGGCGGGGCGGAGGTGGAGGTGACTCGGCGGCTATGCTGGAGGCTCGGGCCCGCTGGCCGGAGCGCAGCATTACCGCAGCCGAGTCGGCCCGGGTGTCCGTCGCCACTGCCCTGCAACAAAATCAGCAAGGCCCTGTTCTGGACCCGGCGGCCGCCTGGCGCTAGGGAAGCAGACCCCTGCGGCCGGTGTGCCCCGCGCCGCGTCGCCGGCCACGCGTAGGCATCAGCACACACAGGCCAAGCACGTTTGCCGCGCGGCGGGGCGGGGACACCTCCACCGAGTGACGTGGAGCGTCCGAGGCAGTGGGCCCGGCTTCAGCTGAAGGATGTGTACGGACGGAGCCTGAAGCGTTGGCCTGGCCGGCGCTGCACCGCTGGGAGCTACGCGCTAACCTGACGTGGCCGGTGCGCACGGGGATGTATTTTACGGGTGAAATACGTGCAGGACTCCAGTGGCTGGGTGTGAAAACAGTTTGTACGTTGATTGCATGTTGAATGAGAATATTTGGATATATTGGGGACGATAGAATGCGTTGTTAAAGTCATTTTCGCGGTTTTTTACCTTTTTTTTTTTTCTGGAGATTGTAGCTTGGAACGCGCCACCACTGAGCTGCGTCCGGATCCTTATTTCTTATTTTGAGACTGTCTCGCTAATTGATGAAATTACAAGAATGCACCACTGCATTCAGCCCTTTTTCCTTTTTTTTTTTTTAATGTCGCTACCAGAAAAGTTGAAGTTGCATATGGGTTTGCATTATATTTCTATGGCCTTAAACCAAAGATGAGGGGATCAGGGACTGGCATTTCAGGCTGGAGTTTTGGTTTTGTTTGTTTCCTCATATAGATGAGTTTTAGTATAACTTTTGGGAGCTCCTGGAAACACCATCAGTTTTTTTTTTTTTTTTTTTTTTTTTTTTTTTTTTTTTTTTTTTTTTTTTTTTTTTTTTTTTTTAGATATATTTTTTAGTTGTGGATGAACCTTTTTATTTTTATTTATTTTTATGTGGTGCTGAGAAATCAAACCCAGTGCCTCACACATGCTAGGCAAGTGCTCTACCACTGAGCCACAACCCCAGCCCAGTTTTATTTTTAAACAAATTACATTGTATTCTTTTCAGGCCGGGAAAACACTACCATTGAGCTACACCCTCAGCTCCTGATTATATTTTCTGATAAAGGGTGGCCCACACCTGCAATTCCGATGGCTGGAGAGGCTGAGGCAGGAGGATCGCAAGGTCAAAACCTGCCTCAACAATTTCCAGAGGCCCCAAGCAAGTTAGACCTTGCCTCAAAATAAAAAAGTAGAAAGGGCTGGAGATGTACAGTTACAAAGACAAGGCTAAGATAGACCATCTCCAGAGATGGATCTAAGCAAAGGGAAGAGATGGGATTCAAAAGTGGAGTCTAGTAGGCGGCCAGGTTTGAAAGCCAAAGTGACACAGATGTGGAGTCTAGAAATGGTTCTGTGCAGGAATCAAACAGGACACGTGCCCAGATCCCAGAACTACTAAATGAACAGAACTCTTTTTATTCATTTTTCCTTTTTAAGGAACACATGGGGAAATGCTAGTTGGAAGTATGTACAGGCACACAGTGTTGGGGATGGAACCTGGGGCCTCGTGCAGGCTATGCGAGTGCTCTACCATTAAACAACATCCCCAGCTCTCACTTTCTCTCTTTAAGGCAAGATCTAAAAAGTAACACAGCTGATCTCAAATTTCTGGGTTCAGTTGATCCTCTTGGTTCAACCTCCCAAGTAGCCAGAACTACAGGTATAAAAAGTAATTTTTGAACAACAAATTTACTAGGCTTAGGATTACTAAGATTTAGACAAATGCAAACTAACAGCAATAATGTACCATTTCACACTTAACAGATTGGCAAAAACTTAAAAATGTATCAATGTCAAAATTGATGAGAAAAAGCGAAGCACTATGGCACACACCTGTAATCCCAGCAGCTCGAGAGGCTGAGGCAGGAGGATCATGAGTTCAAAGCCAGCAAAAACAAGGCACTAAGCAACTTGGTGAGACCCTATCTCTAATAAAATACAAAATAGGGCTGGGGATGTGGCTCAGTGGTTCAGTGCCCCTGGGTTCAATCCCCAGTACCCCTCCCCACCTAAAAAAATAATGAGAACATAGATTTTGTGAAAAGAGCTCTCATGCCTTGCTGGAAGGGGTATAAATGGTTCAGTAACTTTGGGTGACCATTTAGAAATTACTGAAGATACCCTGCAACACAGCAGTTCCTGATGGGTATTTGCCATGGCGCGACTTCCCAAGATGTGCAAAGACAAAAATGTTCATTGTGCCATTGCCTCTAGTAGCAGTGGGGAGTTAGAGGAAAAAGCATTCAAAGTGTGACCCACTGGAGAATTGACAAATTGAACAGTTATTCAATAGAATACCATATGGTGGTAAAAAGGAATAAGTTGGTTTTGCATGCATCAGCATTAATTTCACAAACCACTGAGAAAAGGTTCTTAGGAATGCATACTGTGTACCATTTAATACTATTTTCTTTTTTAAAGAAAATTATTTTTAGTTGTCAATGGATCTTTATTTTTTTTAATATTTTTTTTAGTTGTAGATGACACAATACCTTTATTTATTTTTACATGGTGCTGAGGATCGAACCCAGTGCGTCACGCATGCGAGGCAAGCACTCTACCACTGTGCTACAATCCCAACCCCGTCAATGGATCTTTAATTCACTTATTTATATACGGTGCGGAGGATCAAACCCAGGACCTCACACATGTCAAGCAAGTACTGCATCACTGAACCACAACTCCCACCCCCAATACTATTGTTTTCTTAATTCATAAATACCAATTTTTTAAAACATGAGGATGTTAAAAGCTAAATGCAGAAAAGTAGTTGCCTCTGGGTGTTGTGGGAATGATCGGTGTGTAACTCGGATTTAGTTGCACTATCGTGCCTTATTTCTTAAGGCAGCTGTTGTAGTTTCATGACTCTTCCATGTATAAGATTTTCATGACATTAAAATGTAATTATTGAGCTCTTTGCACTGTGCATGGAGCTATTGCAAACTGGAGGAAAAGGCAGACAACACAACAGTGACTGGACAGCACTCTGGGAGGCTTCTAGGAGTCCAGAGGGCTGATCCCATCTGGGACTGTTGTGTGGCCATCGTTGAAGGTTGAGTATGTATGACGGGACAGAATGCAAAGAACATCATTGCTAACGTAAGGAGGCAAGGAAACTGAACTGCTGGGTCAAAGATAAGTTTTTCAGTATTGGCTAGATTTATAATACAAGTTGGACTTCATAGGGAATAGGTGGTGAAACATATTTGCATGCAGGTGGTTTATTGAGAAGAGGTGAAGTGAGATGAGCTACATTGGAGGCATCAGGCAAACCCAAGAGATGGCCCTCCAGACAAATGTCAGTGGAGCCTTTGCAACACTGCATAGACTATCTTCAGGTGTGGCTACCTCAGGGATCCTGGGACACAAAGTGGCCCTGGGTTGATTGCCAAGGAAGGCAACTTCCTTTCTTGTCTAGAAGGGCCAGTGGTTACTGTGCCCTTCTCAGGTATGGCTATTGTACTTGTCCACCTGCCATTGGAGTTGGGCAGAAGAGCATCAAGAGCCCCCTGGTGAGTCACTCTACTATGTAAGCCATGTAGAACAACAGAGGTACTAGCTCGGAGGTGGGACCAAGGAAGTTCTGCTATGGCTTGAAGAACACTTAAGCCTTCCTCTGGTAAGTTCACAGAGACCCTGTGCCTAATTGAGGAGAGAGTAGACCCAAATCTTCATCATGTCGCATTAGGCCCCAACTTCCTTAACAAGATTCCTAAAGCGCAAGAAATAAAAGCAAGAATCAGAGCCAGGTGCGGTGGCTCAAGCCTGTAATCCCAGCACTTAGGGAGGCTGAGACAGGAGAATCGCAAGTTCAAAGCCAACCTCAGCAATGGCGAGGAGCTAAGCAACTCAGTGAGACCCTGTCTCTACATAAAACACAAAATAGGGCTGGGGATGTGGCTCAGTGGTCGAGTGCCCCTGAGTTCAATCTCCAGCAACAAAAAAAAAAAAAAAAAAGGCAAGAATCAATGAATGGAATGGATTCAAACTAAAAGGCTTCTCAGCAAAAGAAACAATCAATGAGGTGAACAGAGAGCTGACATTCTGGGAACAATTTTTTGCCACACGCACATCAGAATAAAATTATAAAGAACTCAAAAAACTTAACACCACAAAAACAAACAACCTAATCAATAAATGGGCCAAGCTGAACAGAAACTTCTCAGAAGAAGATATACAATCAACAAATGTATGAAAAAATGTTGAACATCTCTAGCCATTAGAGAAATGCAAATCAACTACTCTTAAGATATCATGTCACCCCAGTCAGAATGGCAGTTATCAAGAATACAAACAAGTGTTGGCACAGATGTGGAGGAAAAGGCACACATACATTGCTGGTGGGCCTGCAAATTGGTGCAACCAATCTGGAAGGCAGTATGGAGATTCCTTAGAAAATTTGGAAGGGAACCACCATTTGAGCCAGCCATCCCACTTCTTGGTCTATACCCAAAGGACTTAAAAACAGCATGCTACAGTGACAGAGCCACTTCAATGTTTATAGCAGCACAATTCACAATTCATAGCTAAACTGGAACCAGCCCTTCAATAGATGAATGGATAAAGAAACTGTAGTATATGCACACAATGAAATATTACTCAGCATTAAAAGAGAATAAAATTATGGCATTTTCAGGTAAATGGATGGAGTTGGAGAACATCATGCTAAGTGAGGTAAGGCAATCCCAAAAAAACAAAGGCCGAATGTTCTCTCTGATAAGTGAATACTGATCCATGATGTGGGAGGGGGCACAGGAAGAATGGAGAAACTTTGGTCAAAGGGGAGAGGAAGGAAGGGATGGGACATGGGGTCAGGAAAGATGGTGGAATGCAATGGACAACAACGCCCTACGTTCATGTATGACTGCACATGGCGTAACTTGATATTGTATACAACTAGAGAAATGAAAAGTACTCCATTTGTGTACAATGAATCAAAATGCCTTCTGCTGTCATGTAAACCCAATTAGAATAAAATATATATTTTTAAATAAATAAATGGGAAAAAAGAAAAGGGCATCAACCAGAATCCTGGAACTGCTCTTCCCAGACGGGTGGACATATATGAAGCCAAGGGAAGTCTGTCATAGGTGCAGCCCAGAGCCCCCCCTGGAGGACCGAGACTTTCACTCCCCAGCTGCTGCTAATTTCTGGAGAAAGTATCTTGGCCTTGCGTTTGTAACTGTGTTGCTCATGACATTGACCTGTTCCTGACCATCAGTTTTCTGACTTTGTACTGGCCTCCCTTCTAGCTCCTATGTCATTTGTGGACAAAATATATTTTCTAATCTAGTGCATGGCTGAAATCTAACATCAATGACTTCAAATTCATTGTGCCTAAAACCAGCAATAAATTTGTGCTGCGAACTGGCCTACTCACTCCTTTTATGTTTTCATCGTCTCCTATGCAAAAAGATGGTCCCTCAGTTTAATGTAGAACTTTTTAGGGTCTCCCATGGATGAACTAGATACTCAAGCCCACACAGAACCAGTAAATCACATCCTCCCTCACCATGCAAATGCTAGAATGCTGGGAAGGGAGTCTTCTACTGGGAGTCCATGTTTCCATCTCAAACTCCTGTTGAGAAATGGAAGGATGGATATTGGTGGGCAACAATGTTCTCTAACACACTTATGAAATGCCCCAGCAGCTCCCATAACTAGAACTAAAAGGTGAAAGTGGAATAACTGACAGTCTAGGGATGGGCGTACCAGAAGACACCAACCTTTGGAGTTGTTAACAAATGAATCAACTGGCAGAATGAGGCAAGCCAGGCCACTCCACACTGTTTCCATTTCTCAGGCTTTTCCCTCTTCTGGCACACCTATTTTCTCTTACCCATATAACCTTTTCTGTGTCCCTGAGTGTCCAGTTGTTCTGACCAGGTTTTCAACTGAAAGTAACAGAACACTTGACAAACATTGGTTTAAACAAATAACCTATTTCCCTTCCAGAAAAAGTTCAGAGGCAGGCAGCTATTGGCCAAGCTGCTTGGCAGGGATGGAGGGGATGCTGTGGTGTCCCCCAGACCCCTCTTTCAAGACCATACACAGCAGAGCCCCTCCCCAGGAACCATCCTTGCCCACAGAGCCACCTCAGTACAAGAGCAGGCCACATGCAATGACTAGGTCAGTGTGGAAAGCCAGACCAGCCACATGCCCCAGTTCAGGCCATCTCTGGAGAGCTGCCCCAGCAACAAGCTGTCTATTAGGATGGACCTGCTGAGACCGTTGTGACTATGTTGTAACTCAACCTCTCCTTGCTCAGGGCTCTGCTCCTCAATCACTCATATGCCCAATCTCAGGTGCATCCCTAGCAAACCTCCTGCAGGGGAACCACCCCCACGTTTACTGTCTCAGACAAGGCAGACATCAAACATAGACTGGTTGGCCCCTGGTCACAAGGTGGTGTCATGGCTCTATCATGGGCTCACCAGATCCCAACCAAAAAGGGTTAGAAGTGCGCAGAAGAAAATCTTTCTCATCTCTTGAGTTTTTTTTATCCAATAGGTTGTGTTTTATGCCCAGCCAGCTAGCTTATTGGCCAGAACTAAGCACCAAAGGATAGATAGACCAATCACTATGGAGAGTAGATGTCCATGATTCATTTGAACCAATCAGAACTTCCACTCTGGAACCAGAAGGGACCGCTTTCCCTCAAAGGAATGGATCTCAGCCCATTACAAAAGCAAGTTTCCAACCAACCGGTGGCTGTCCCTGCCTACATCCCTCTAGAGTCAACAGCCAGGACCAGGAAGATCATCCCTGAGGTCCCTGCAGGCCTGGTTACACCAGAGGTGACTTGCAGGGACACTACAAGATTATAGGGTAGAAACTGTAATACCTCAGATCAGCATTGCTAGAGAGGAAGACATGAAAAAACAAGGGACGAAAATGCCCCAATCAAAGCAAGATACTACAACAATAGAATCCATTGACAGCACAGTAGATAAAATGTCAGAGAAGGAGTTCAGAACATACATAATTAAAATGATCTGTGAAGCACAGAATAATATAAGAGCAATCACAAGCAACAGTTGATCACTCCAACAAAGAGATTAGAGAGCAAATACAGGCAACCATTGATCACTCCAACAAAGAGATAAGAGACTTTGAAAAAGAACCAAGCAGAAATCTTTGAAATGAAGGAAACAATAAACCAAATTTAAAAATTCAATAGAAAGCATCACCAACAACAGACTAGAGAACTTCAAAGACAAAACCTCAGACAATGAAGACAAATATATATAATCTTGAAAATAAAGTTGGCCACACAATGAAGATGGTAAGAAATCATGAACAGAACATCCAAGAATTATGGGATAACATGAAAAGACCAAATCTAAGAATTATCAAGATAGAGGAATGCACAATCTCTTCAATGAAATAATATCAGAAAATTTCCCAAACATGAAGAATGAATTGGGAAATCAAATACAAGAGGCTTGTGGGACACAATATACAAAACTACAATAGATCCACACCAAGGCACATTATAATGAAAATGCCTACCATACACAATAAGGA
Source organism: Xerus rutilus (assembly GCA_028644305.1). NCBI lineage: Eukaryota > Metazoa > Chordata > Mammalia > Rodentia > Sciuridae > Xerus > Xerus rutilus. Next base: position 2,757,974 of record CM053403.1, read on the forward strand.
TAGAATTTTTAAAGCTGCAAGACAGAAGGAGCAGATTACATACAGGGGGAAACCAATTTGGATTTCAGCAGATTTCTCAATCCAGACCTTCAAAGCCGGGAGAGCCTGGAACATCATATACCAAGCTCTGAAAGGAGATGGGTGCCAACCAAGAATCTCACATCCAACAAAATTAAGTTTCAGATTTGATGATGAAATACAAACCTTCCATGATAAACAAAAGTTCAAAGAATTTACAGCCAGAAACCCTGCACTAGAGAGCATTCTTGGCAAAATATTCCACGAGGAGGAAATGAAAACAACAATGAAAATCGGCCAAGAGAGGTACTACACTAAAGGAAAAGTCAAAGGAGAAACCAAGTCAAGTTAAAAACCAAAAATAAACTAAAATGAATGAGAATACAAGCCATATTTCAATAATAACTCTTAACATTAGTGGCCTAAACTCATCAATTAAAAGACAGAGTGGCAGATTGAATTTAAAAAAGACTCAAATTGTGGAATTCACACTGATGTTGGCTCAGGGCTATGCCTACAATGGAGAAAAGGACTGTGTTAGGAACATCAGCTGAACATAAAAATTGGTTATTGCACTATCCAATGAATTTCTTATCCTTTCCTCTGTGGCTGTATAAGTAAGGTAATTATTTTTCTCTCTTCTTTAAAATTTTTTTCTTTGTTTTTAGTTTTTTGCAATTTGGATATGAGATGACTAGGTATTACTTTATTTATTCACCTATTTATATTTGGTACTTATCCTACTTGATATTCTCTCAAAATCTGTGCTTGTTATCTCATCTTAGTTTTTGAGAAATTTTTAGTTATTTTTACTTCAAATATTTTTTCTTCTCTTTTTTCCTTTCTTCTTTTTGTATTCTAGTTATGCATGCTTTATTCTTTGATATTGTCCCACAGTTCGTGGGTTGCTTTTATTTCCTTTGTATTTTTGTTTGGGAAATTTTTAATTAACTTATCAAGATCATGGTTTCTAAGCCAAGCATGGTGGCTCACACCTGTAATCCCAGCACTTTGGAAGGCTGAGACAGGAGAATCGCTAGTGCAAAGCCAGCCTCAGCAATGATGAGGCACTAAGCAACTCAGTAAGACCCTGTTTCTACATAAAACACAAAATAGGGCTGGGGATGTGGCTCAGTGGTCGTGTGCCCCTGAGTTCAATCTCCGGTACCAAAAAAAAAAAAGATCATGGTTTCTTTCCTTGGCCACAATTTAATTGACAACATCAGAAGGTCAGAAGACATTTTTCCTTTCTATTTCAGCATGTTTGATTTCTAGAATTTTGTTTTGATTCTTAAAGTTTCCATTTTTCCCTAACATAGGTTATAAGTTTTTACATGCTGTATACTTTTTTCCCATTAGCATATTTAACATATCAATCATAATTACTGTAGTTTTTTTTAACTTGGCAATTCAAACATGCATGATATGTTTGAGTCTAATTTTTATCTTCAGACTAAATTTTAGTGTGTCTTCTGGCCTATCTTGTAATTTTTTGTTGAAAGCCAGACGTGTTTTATTCAATGATAAAAAAATGAGGTAAATAGGCCACTGAAAGGAGTATTTACTTTATCTGGTGAGGACTTGTCTGGTGTTTAATGCTTGCTTGCAGCTAAAGGTACCAGAGGCTTTAGATTTTCATTCTATACTTTTTTTTAATCTCACTGTTTGAGTTTCCTTAAACACTACTTCAGGGAGAAAGAATCTGTGTATTACAATTCTTTCAGCTGTAATTCACCAGATCCTTGCTGTTGTGCAGGTCAGACATGGGACAAAGGAGTTTTTTTTAATCTTATCCAGTCTTTAAGTGGGTCTGTGTCTGAGGACTACGGCTTTCACAAGCGTCTCATCAACATGTACCACCATCACTGGCACCCTTACTCCCATCTCTGACTGCAATATTCCCAATATTTTTCATTGAAACTTTGTCCTTAATTGACTTTATTTTTAATTCACAACCTAATCCTATCAGAGACACGAGGTCTTTTGGGAATCTTCAGTGGGAAACTGGTAGGATATCTGGAAGGAAAACTATGGAACTGTGAGGGTTTCCCTAAGTCTACAGGACTTTCTTCCTTACCTCCTCTATGCTCCACTCTAGCTTTCCCCACAAGCCAAACATCAGGGTAGAAAAGGTATCCCAATCCCAAAGTCTCCACGGGCTAGGGCTTTAATCTTCCATGGCCAATGTCTTTCCTGGGTGAACAGCAGTCCTGAGAATGAGCTGTAAGGCTCTGCCTTTTCCACCTATTTATATGCTTTATTCACATGTATCAAGCACCTTGAAGGGGCAGAAAAAAGCTCTTTCAGCAAAGCAGTATTCTGCTTTCTCTGCACACAGATGGGCCATTTCCACCTCAAGACACCTCTCTGAGGGCCTTGGAGCAAGTCGGCACCTTCCATATGGCGCATTCTCCCTGCCAGCTTTCCTGGAGCTGCACTTCCCTCGGGAACTTAGCACGCACTCCAGGTGAACAGGTACAGTGACATCTGTTGTACTTCCTATGGTTGCTAGCAAATCACCACAGAGCTGGTGGTGCAAGACAACCCACATTGATTCTCTCACAGTTCTGGAGGTCAGCTTCACAGGGCAGAAGTTGAGGACTCAGCAAGGCTGAGTCCTTCTGGAGGTTCCGAGGGAGAGTCTGTTCCTTTCTAGCTTCCAGGGAACACTGCGTTCCTTCTACCCCTTCCTCTGTTCTGAAAGAGCATCCCCCAATCTCTGCTGTCAGCACAGTATTTTCTCTCCTGGCTCCTCTGGGTCTCCCTTAAAAAGACCCCTGGGCCAGCACCAGGCCCCTAGGACAACCCAAGTTCCTACTTAATCACATTCACAAACTCCCTTCTGGCCATTTAAGGCAACATTCATGGGCTCCAGGATTAGGATATGGATATGTTGGGAGGGGGCCGTTATTCATCCTACCAGTGATTCATGACAAGTAGCAAAGGTCCTCAGTTCCCTACCATAAGAGACGGTCCTCTCGCTCCCTCCTCCAACTTCATCCAGTCACTTCAGTATCATAGGGTTAGTTACAGGCTGCATCCCACTTTCTGACACAAAATTCTGCACGAGGTAGGGTGTTGTTCATTGCAAGAAAGACAAAGTCCAGCTCAGAATGGCTTACACTATAAAGGGAATTTATTGGTTATGTGATTGGAAAAGTCCAGAGGTAACTCAGAGTTTGGAGAAGGGCCAATAAAGCAGCTCTACAGTGATCCAGGGGTCATTTCTTTCTTTCTGTTCAATCTGTGCCCTTGAGGCTGCAGGATGCCTCTGTTGGCTCCTGGGCTCACGAGCTACCTCTGAGCAACCTGTGGCCAAGAATATGCCACACTGGCTTGGTCTGCTAGTCAGTGGAAACACCACACTACTGTCAGCCCCGAAAGGAGCACCCTGTACCAGGTACCAGTCCCAGGGAGGGCTTCAAACACCTTACCAGTTTCTGCTCAGGTTCCTAAGTATGCCATGCGTCCTGGGTCTGAGAGGAGGCCGTGCCACAAGCCCAGCTGTCCAAGGTCTGCAGGCTGTCTCAACTCTGGAGGGGCTCACTACAGGTCTTGCCATAGCACAGGTCTTTACCACTTGCATTCTTGAGTCTGCCCCTGAGGCAGGACACTTAGACGAGTCAGGCAAAGCTACTTCATCACTCACAGTGGCAGGGATCAACAGACAGCTGGAAGGGGTGTCCAGCTGGTCTCCCAAGGCTCAGGAAACTGCACAGTGCAGATGGAGCCTTGTCTGTCTGTGTCTCTTTTCCACTGCAGCTGAAGGACCCCAAGAGCTCACCATGGACAACTATACCAGATGCCACTTGATTGGCAGGGCCAAGGCTTTGCAGGATGTCCTGTTCTAGGAGAACCAAGGACAAAGCCTAGGCTGTTGCAGACAGCTCCTGCTGATATCAGGACACTGCGTTCTCTGTATGTTCTGCCCAAAAATTGCAAGCAAAATGGAAAGAGCTGTTACCCAGAATCACTCGGAGACTCATCCTCCTATAGATGGCCTTTAGGAGCTGGCCAAATGTGGCTACTACCCAGTGTGGGAGCAGGAAAGTTGATGCCAGTGAGCCACCCAGTGTCTACACAGCCAAAGCAGGAACCATGGGAGAAAACCAATGAATTAACTGACGAAAATGTTGTCAAAGCAATTTTTATTGTTTTTGCCAAAACAATTTTGTTGTTTTTCATTGTTTCAACCTATCAATTATTGAAAATGACACAATTTTTTAGAGATATAGGCATATATATATGTTAATATGTATATTAACAGCAATTAATATACATATTGCATACAGGTCTAATTTGAGAAAGGTAATATTAGTATGTGAGTACACATACTAATCTTACTCTTTAAAAACTTCTATTAAACATAGGATTGTTGAAGTTAGGTTTCCTGGGCAGTACTAGAGTCTATGGCCAAGGAATATTCACAAGAGGAAAGAAACTAGAACTACAGGTGCACTCTGTAGGGCACAGCCAAGCCACCTTCCAAGGTGCTCTGGAGGGCTGATGCTGGCTGTCAGTCCCTTATGCTAGTTCTTTAATCTACTGTATCTTGACATCCTAGCAAATAATACAAATGAAAACCTGCCCTTCTCAGAAATTCTGTAATAAAATCTAGTTTAACAAAACATCCAAAAATGAATAAATTATTACAATTTCAAGTTTACAACAGAAACTTACTAAAAACAACCAAAGACTATCCAAATATTGGCCAATTTAACTGATAGTCAGTGTAGCTGAACTGGGTGAGGGATCATAGTTGGTTAGATCTGGCTGGACAGAGTTCTAAGAACATGGTTCTTGTCCTCTGCTGAACTACGGCAGTTTCACCCGTGCTTCTCTATGGAGGAGACCCAGCAGGACAAGATGCACCCTCCCTGAGCCCACGGGAGACCGGCTCCTACCCGCAGGCCTGCCCCACCCCACATTAAGCATTGCAAGTCAGTTGTGCTTTCACAGACTCTTCCTTGGAGACCAGAAGTTTGAGTTGAGGGCTGGATGCAGCTCAGTGGTGGAGTGCTTGCCTAGCAAGCAACAGGCCCTGGATTCCCTCCCAGCACCACCAAAAAAGGCAGGGAGTTAAATTATTCAGAGTGAGGGTCACAATGACAGAAGAAGGACTCACTTCCACTGGTAGACTGTGGTCTTTCCTTCCAAGGCTTGAACTGAAAATGGTTTTTCCAATAAAAAATACTGTTTCCAGTGTGCTTGGGTACGCTAGGGGCTCAGAGGACACAACTCCATAGTGGCAGTTCTCAAAGTAGCTACTGAAGTAGCCAGCCGTTGCTACGTACGTGGATATCTTTGTGGTTTGCATGATAAACCGAAGAAAACTCCAACCCTGAGATAGCCATTGCCTGGCTGTCTACGTGCTCAATACCACCAACACGGGCTAGGGATGTAGCTCAGTTGGTAGAGTGCTTGCCTGGCTTACACAAAGCCCTGAGTTCAATCCCCAGCACCAAAAAAAAAAGAAAAAGAAAACCACCAACACTTCCACCACAACTTCTGGAACTACCACTTTCCTTTTTCCATGCAGAGCATGTCAAGGCTCTAGGCATCGCCTAGAGAGAAATTCTGTCTGCATTTCTGTTCACAGCACTCGGGCTGTAAGGCTCATAGTGTAAACCTCAGGGCAGACAGCCAAAGATGTATTTACTTCATAAAGAGCAGAACCTAATGGACTCAAGACCAAGGCAGGATGATCACAATTCAAGCCCAGCCTGGGCAACTTAGCAAGACTTCGATTCAAAATAAAAATTAAAAAGTGCTGGGGACAGGGCTCAGTCCTTAAGTGCTCCTGGGTTCAATTCCTAGTCCCCTACAAAAAAGCATATGAGGCAGGGCACAATAGCAGAAGCCTGTAATCGAGCAGCTAGGGAGGCTGAGGCAGGAAGATCACAAGTCCAAAGTCAGGCTCAGCAACTTGGCAAGGCCCTAAGTAACTTAGTGAGACCTTGTCTCTAAATAAAATATTAAAAAGGACTGGGGATGTGGCTCAGTGGTTAAGCACCTCTGAGTTCAGTCCCTGATACCAAAAGAAAAGAAAGAGAGAGAGAAAGAAAGAAAGAAACTGTGTGTAGGCTCTATGTGTGTAGGCTCTATGCAGATACCATGCCATTTCCGATTACTACCAAAGACCTGAGCACCTGAGGATTGGGTTGAGGGAACGTGTTCTGAAACCAGTTCCCTGCAGATGCCACAGGCTTTCTGCACTTGCTGTCCTTGAAGCAATCACAGTGTGAGGAGGGACAGCTCCACCAGGATGGGCTTGTACCTGTCAGGGCTCATCTCTGGACAACCCTCTCCACTCACCACAATCTACTAAAAGCGGATGACCACACCATGTCCATCCCTGAAAGGCACCAAAATACTGGCAGTGGTTGCTTCTGTGGAGCAGCCTGTTCAGGAAGAGGTCCCAGGAGGCCCCCAGGAGGGAGAAGGAGCTCTTGACTCAGGCACAGAAAGCACTTTCAGGAATTGTCAGAAGAGGCGCAGAGAGGAAGCACAGATCTGCGGAGGAGAGCAGCAGGACACACCTAAGCGGGAGGGGACGTGGAGCTTCTTTTTAAAGGGAACCGTGTAGACGGTGAACGGCACAGTGCGTGGGTGACGCAGGGCCGGCCGCGGGGTCTGGTTCTTCCAGGGGCGTCCTCGTGGGGCCAGAGAGAAGAGAGCGCGTTGGGACTGCACTCACACCCACGTCTCCAGCGACAGCTTCCCGGGGCCTCACCTGGTCTAAAGGAAGCATTTCATGGGAGCCAGCAACGGGGCCTTCACCACCTAGACTCACTCGCTGTGATTCAAGGGCTTTGTAAGAACTCAGGTTGGAGGGAAACAGGCCCCGGAGCCAAGGCGGGGTGTTCTGAGCTTCTCAGGTTTAAAGTCAGAGTTTCTTTCCCTTCCCTGTGGGCCCTCTCTACCTGTCTGTCCTTCTATCTGCCTCATCAGGAGAGGAGGAAATTAGTTTGGAAATCCTTTGTATGTGCTGGCGCTCGGAAATGTCTTTCAAGGTTCATCTTTTTTTTTTTTTAATTTTTTTTTAATATATTTTTTAGTTGTAGATGGACACAATATCTTTACTTTTATTTATTTTATGTGGTGCTGAGGATCGAACCCAGTGCCTCATGCATGCGAGGCTAGTGCTCTACCACTGAGCCACAACCCCAGCCCCTTTTTTTAGTTGTTGATGGACCTTTTTTTTTTTTTTCATTTATTTATATGTGGTGCTGAGAATCGAACCCAGTGCCTCACGCATGCTAGGCAAGCGCTCTACCACTGAGCCACCACCCCAGCCCTCAAGGTTCATCTTTTACATGAATTATTTGACCAGTTTTACCAAAATAAAGTTCTGCTAATAGAACCTGGCCATGCCTTTCCTGTCCTTCAGCTGAACTTAGAGTTCCTTCAGAAAGCTGTCCCCACTCCTGGCTACCTTTCTCCTAGGCATCTCCTGCAAGTGCAATTTGAGTGCTTTCTCCTCGTGTCCAGCCTCCAGGTGAAATCATCCTGTGACTTCTGATAGTCTATCATGTTTTGTTTGTTTGTTTGTTTTGTACCAGGGATTGAACTCAGGGGTACTCGACCACTGATCCACATCCCCAGCCCTATTTTTGTGTTTTAGGTAGAGACAGGGTCTCACTGAGTTACCTAGCACCTCACTGTTGCGGAGGCTGGCTTTGAACTCATGATTCTCCTGTCTCAGCCTCCCAAAGTGCTGGGATTATAGGCGTATGCCACCACACCTGGCATCTGTCATGTTTTTTTTTTTTAATTTTTTTTAGTTGTTGATGGATCTTTATTTTATTCATTTATTATTTATATGTGGTGCTGAGGATTGAACCCAATGCCTCATGCATGCTAGGCAAGCACTCTACCACTGAGCTACAGCCCCAGCCCCTGTCATGTATTTTTAATTATAAAAATTTTTAATTGTTTTAACATAAAAAGGTTAAGAGCACGGATCACTGGGGCTGGGGTTGTGGCTCAGTGGTAGAGCGCTTGCCTTGCATGCGTGAGGCACTGAGTTCGATCCTCAGCACCACATAAAAATAAATAAAGATATTGTGTCCATCTACTGTTGCATCCAACCCGCACCTCTCCCCAAGGAGTGCAGCCCAGACAACTCTGCAGAAGCAGCAAAGTTTATTGAGGAAATAGGCACACAGGCCAATCGATTGGGGTCAGCTCTCCTTTCCTCCAGAGAGTGACCCCGAAGTGAGGGTTTCAGAGGTTATTATAGGGTGGGCTAGCTACATGACTCAGGAAAACAGGATTTGGCAGGTATTCAACCTATAGTTATTTACAGTTCAACCATGACAGTGCCTGCTATGTCCCCTTTCAGTTCCTGGAACTTTAGGTAACTGGCCAGGGGGTCTGGCAGCCTGTGGTTATGCACCCCCATCCGTGAGAAGCAAGCATAGCAAAGCATTAATCACAGAAGCACAAAGAGCAGGTTAGTAGATACATGCAGGCCTGAGCCAGAGTGACTCCATTTTGTGTTAGGATTTTACACTACAACTAAAAAATAATATAAAAAAAAAGAGCACGGATCACTGAGGCCCTGCCTGATATTACCAGTGAGCAGACAGGTGCCTTAAGGCCCTGTTGCAGCAGAGATGTCCCCTGAGAATGCCCACCTGGCTCTGGGCGCCTTCTCCATGCACACATCTCCCTGGGAGTCCCCACATGCTCCCAGAACCCTGCCCTATGGCCACAGTCACCAGGCGGAGCAGCAGGGGGTCTGACAGGAGAGCTTTGAGCAGAGAAAGTGACCATCAGCGAGCTGATGGATAGGAAAGGCATCGAGGCTTGGGGCCTGTTGGGGCGCTCTTCCCTGCTGTGAGGGGAGGCCTCCTGAGAGAGAATGAAGCACAGGCAAAAAGCAGCAGGCGAGAAGGAAGAGGAGTGGCTTTAAGACCCTGGGTTCAGTTGTTCCTGAGCCCCTGATATCCCATCCTTCTCTTCCATTACACAGAAGTTCACCATCCCCATGACAGTGGCCTTAAGAACAGTGACGGTCCAGCTGGGAGGAAAGCCAGGGCCAATTCTAGACAGGTGCAGTGGAGCTCGGCTGCAATCAGGACGTGTCCAGCTTACAGTAAAACCAGATGCCCGAGTGATACACTGATCCCTTCCCTAGAGAAGGGAAATTAAATTCTGCTACCATTACCACCTAGGGGTGCTGGGTTTGTTGTCTCTGTTCAGCAAAAAATTGAAGAACAAGACACAGAGACAGCAAGCAAACAGCAGGTTTACTGAAAAAAGGAGAGACAGACTCTGAAGAGAAGGGGCCCCAGAGCTGGGAGTCCAGTGGGGGAGTTTGGCCTGTTTTTCATATGGTCTCTGGAACTCCCTCCTTTCCTTATCTCCTCCCTGTCCACACGCTCATCACTGTTATTGATTGGTGCCCCCTCTGCCCAGGCTTCTGTTTTAGTTTCCTATTGGATCCCCCACGTAGGAGCACGAGTAAGGAAGTGTCTGTCTGTTGGGTCCCCACTTGTGTCCACGAGCACTTTTGTCAAGCAGGAAGTTGACCTCATCTGAAGACCCTGTCCAGGTTCCTTTGTTCTGGCCTGACCCCTCACTCGCCATCTTGCCCTGGCTGCCTACACCCTTCTACATCTCCCTCACTGCTACTCAGCATGCATGAGAAGGGTGGGCTCTCAGGGAGAGATGGAACCCAGATGGAACCCAGATCTATAGCAAGACCAGCCCTGCTCACCTTTAATTAGGTGAACAAAACCTCCTGCACAATCTTGTATGAGATCAACTAGAACTGAAACATTTCCAGTTCAAATGTCACCAGATTCAAAGATCCACACAGTGTGCCCACAACTAATTTACAACTGGACTACTTAACTAGGAAGAAATATTTGGAATCCCAAATCTCAAATGATTGACATGGGACTTGATTTTCACAAAAGCTTGTCTGAGAATTTACACTTTTCTTCCCAGGAAAATCCTGTATACAGTCAGAGAGCTCAGCCCTGGGGTGAGGCTCATCTTCTCTGAGAAGTGAGGGGCACCCACACCGTGCTTTTGGGGTACGTATCCCTTTGCTATCCTTTAATAAATCTTCACTTGTAACTTGCTTTTGACACATCCTGAAATTCTTTTTGGTGGCCTAAGTCAAGAACCTGCCCAGGCCAAATTGAGGTCCCTTGGAGGAACTTCCTTGTACCCCTGTCTAGTGACACATGGACTGATAGAAGCATATGTATATAATTTGTAAATAAATATATCATCTTAAGGTTCATGCTCAAAAATTCTTAGTGATAGGCCTGAAAATTGAGAAAGTTAGAGACCTATAAACTGCTTTGTTTGTTGACAGTGATTAGCGGTTGGCATCTAGTCCCACCCTACCACCTGTCCTATGGGCTCTCTCTCCACTTACAGGAAGGTCCTGGCAAATGTGAATGCTCAACAGTAGACCAGCGCTGCTCGCTGCGTCTCTGAAGAAGTGCAGCTGGGCATGTCCTCTCCAGACAGTCAAGGTTGGCCTCACATGCTGTGCCGTGGCTGCTCAAAACGTGCTCTGGGTTGAACTTCAGGACCTGGTTTTTCCTGGGTGCCGGAGTCCTCTTTCCTGATGTGAGCACTGGACCTGGAGGAAAGCTGGCTGTCCTTCCCCTGGGTTCCAAGTTCAGGTAAATGCTACACTCCAGAAACTTCCATCCCATCAGGTACACTGGGAGGAAAGGTGGGAGAAAGGGGAGGGACTGTGACCACCAGAGAGGAGAAATGTGCCCGGCCCCTCTGCCCAGACAGACCAACCCTCCCATGCAACTGAGGAAAATAGCCAGGATGTAGCCAGAATTTTTTTGCTTTTCTTTGTCTCCCCTTTTTTCTTTACACTAAATCCACTGGAAAATCCACACTCACTCTGCTACCATGTTCTAATATTGGAAAAGGAGAAGGGGAAAGAAGGCAAATGAGTCCTTAGAAGGATAAGAAATTTAATGAACATTGATCAACTACGTGGTATCCAGGAGAAACTGGAAATCAGACCAAACACTTTGAAGAATGCTATCAATTTTACTGAGGCTGTTGGGGGAGAGCAGGGCCATCACTTGCGCTCACCCAGGCGAACCTCCAGAATGCAGCCTCTAAACCTCTCGCCCTCTTCTGCCTCTGGCAGCCCCTTCCTTCCGTTTTCAGATGCCCACCGTGCTCTTTCACCCTGCCAAGGCCTCCCTGGCTCCTCAGTCTCTTTCCAATGTGCCTTACTGTGACCGTGTCTGGCTTCTCAGAGCTCGGCAAACCCCAGCATCTTGCTCAGGATGCAATTCAGTCGCCTCCAAGGCCATTTTAAAGATGAGAAAGTTGGAGCTTCATGAGACCAAATGACTGAAAAGTCAGCTGCTAGTGAGAGGGGTATGGGGGAGCCCAGGGCTAACCCTCAGCCCACTCACTGTCGACTATGTCATGTGGGCCTCAGCCGAGGTCACACAGCTGGTAGGAAATAGAATCAGCAGTGCAGTTCCTCCCTTGACCAGGCAAGCTGGGTCCCAGGATCCTCTGCAGCACGTGGGTCCCCTCCCCCACCCCTGGCAGATGTGCAGGGAGTCACACGAGTCCGCGTGACTCATAGCCAGCAGGCCCCAGGGTGACTCAGGCAGGACTGCATGTAGTCACAGAGCGGGTCCAGACTGGCCATCTGCAAGCTGGCCATCTCTAGTCTACCTCCAATGACTATAGTGGCCACTGTTGTGCCCTGATGCCACCAGCCTGGTTCCACCTGTGAAGGGGAGGTGAGGACACCTGCCCTGTCTCTCAGGGTGGCAGTGGGAATCCCTCAGACAATAGATTTGAAGGCACTTTATCAACCAAAATCTCTGAGCAAATGAGAAGCGGAGCAGGGGGTGAGTCGGTAAGTGTCTTGACACCCATCCCTAAATGGCAGCCAGAATGCTCGGCAGCACAGCACCCTCCGCAGACTCCCCACCGCTGCTCCTAGAATGGAGGGAAGAAGCCTATCCATTGGTTAACTCCCCAGGAAACAGCAGGAGAACCAGAACAGTCTCTGCTGACTGGGCCAGTCCAAGCACTGGGGACTGGGGACACAAACTCAGGACGCAGGGCCTGCCCCTACATCTCTGGCAGCCTGGAGGCCAGGATGGCAAGGGTGGGTAGGTTGCCAGCCCAAACAGCACCTTCGGGGAATTGGAGACCTGGAGGTCATGGCCTGGGAAGGAGCTGGGTGGGAGCACCGTGGGAGGCTGCACGTCAGATGGCCGGAGGGCAGGCACGGAGGCGAGCCAGCTGGCAGAGCTGCAGCTGCACTGAGGTTCTGTCTGGTCTGCAAGAGCAGAACATGGCCCGGGTTCCAAGCCCACACCCATGCTGCTTTGATGGGGACATAAGAACACTGGGACCAGGCATGGACAGGTGGGAACGTGAGGGGCGGGGGAGGGGGAGCAGAGTTAGAGGTACAGAACAAGGAGGGGGCCGGTGGGGAGCAGGGGGAAGGGGGCATGGGACTGGGTCTGGAGTGGGCAGGGACTGGGAAGTGGCCAGGGCCAGAGGGCATGCAGGGTGGTGCCTGGTGGGGAATCTCCAGGGGACAGCCTGTGCTCCTAGCTTCCCATGTCTTTCAGGCGGTCAAGGTGAGAACATCCCCGGGGAGCGGTTGGTGAGGCAGGGAGACGCCAGCCAGCCCCGTTGCTCAGGGGCCAGGCTAGGCTGGCAGGTGCAGCAGGCTCTCTCCCTGCCGTGTCTACTAGCTGTCTGTGGGTGGTGGGGCAGGGGACGCCAGCCGGCCGTTGCTCAGGGGCCAGCCTGGGCTGGCGGTGCAGCAGGCTCTCTCCCTGCCGTGTCTACTAGCTGTCTGTGGTGGCACCAGGCAAAGCCGAGTTCTGAGCCACTTGCAGCCCATCAGGAAGGAGCAAGCCCTGGCCAGAACGAATGGACCCCTGAAGCTGCCTGGGGTGGATCCTGAGCAATAAGAACGCATCTGTGTTCGAGATGAGAATCCTGGATCACGTGAAAGCCAAGGAAGGGGCGCCTCTGCTGCCTGCACGCATTCTCCCAAGTCCCCCCTCCCGTCCAGCAGCCCTCGCCTGCTCCTGTGTAGGGCAGTAGGGAGCCAATTCTTTGAATGTCAAGCAATGTGTGGGCAGTGTTGGTAAGCAGAGGCAGAAGCCAGGCCAGCTATGCAGAGGGGTGGCCTCTGCAGGGGCAGTAATCCAGGCCCTCCCAAGGGACAGGAATCTCAATGCTGCTTGCCACACCCGCCTTGCTCTGCTCTGAGCCATCTTGCAGGTTGCTGCAGCAAGCTCAGCCTGCAAGCCAGCTCCTCCTCTCTGTCCCTCTGGGTATTGGAATTTCCAACAGGTGATACCTTTCCCCCTTACCTCACCTGGCCACCTCTAGACCACTTGGTCAGTAGCAGTAGGTAGCTATTCAGGACATGTTAATCCAATGAACTGGATAGAACAGGGGCCAGTTGTGGGGTTGTGGAACCTCACCCCCAAAGCCTAGAATCCTTTCGTGCCTTCCTGGGCCTTCACCCCAGCTCCACTGCCAGAGCCCAGCCTGTGACGACAGGACCTGCAAAGGACTCAGGATTCAGATGCCGGGTTTGTTATCACAGAAAAGGGGCCTGGCTCCCCAGCAGGGCCCATGTCTATTCATGTGAATGGCAATTCCAGGAAAGTCGACTCTACTTGAAAGACCCAAGCCTGACCTCATAATGTTCCTGGTACAGAATGTGACTTGGGGGGTAGGGGAGAAAGTGGCCTTGGCCCTTCTCTGGGCCTCATCTTCCCCACATGCAAAGAGAAGATTATAGCCACGTCCCTCCCTAACACAGTGTAATCTCCGAAGATTAAGGGAGAAGGAGGTGAGCAGGAGGGAGGAGGAGGAAGGGAAAGCGAGGAGGGCCACTGAAAGTCCTCTGGCATCTTAAGCACCATTTGAGCAGCCAAACGAGGGCCACCTTCATGAGCCTGGGTCCCAGGCTCACTCCCAGGGCTGTAAGAGCTGAGCTGTGGCCCAGGTCCCAGCAGGGACAGCCTTAGGCACTGGGCCAAGGCCAGGGGTATGTGGAAGACTGAGCACCTATTGGGACCTGGCCCAAGTGCGCACCACCCCGCCCTGCCCTGCCCGTTTCCCTGTTTCCTCGTTCACTCCTGTCAACCGCTGACCTCAGGGCCTCTTCATGGCTGCCCACCTCAGACACACCTGGCTTTCCAAAGGCCTGGTGTCCTGCCCACAGCACCGTGGGGGCTGTGCAAGCCAAGGAAGGGGCCCCGACTCCTGGGCCTCCTCCAGGGACCTTTCACCCCGACTGATGACCACCCTGTTCCAGAAGTGTGTGGCCTTCCCGAAACCGTCGGTGAACGTGTATCTGTGGGAAAGTCTCCGTACCCGGCCACAAGCCGCGCCAACTCTGACCCTCAACACACTTGGGGTGCCTCTTCATCCATTGCTGGTGTCTCCCACCCTCCACTTGCTGAAGTCACTGCATGCTGACAGACACCAACCCCCAAGACCTCCAGCCCCCCACTCCCAGGCTCGCTCCCGCAGTGTGCCCCTCCCACCTGAGCATGAGCAGGAGGCTGTGGTGTCTTCAGGAGCATGGCCTTTGCCTTCTCCTCCCCCAGGGAGCTGCACAGCTGAGTCACACCCACTGATGGGGCAGTGGTAGGCATGGACAAGGAAGGGCTGGGGGCATTGGTGATAGAGGGCTGGAGAGGTTATGAAAGGGGATCTGGGTGCTGTTTCCCCCAGCACAGGAACATGTCTGAGCCACAGTGCCTTGTGCTGTCCACCCAGGGAGGTGAAACCAGCCTCCTGGAGCCCTGCCCTGGGACCTTAGCACCACACCATGCTGGACTCTGGCTGGACACCCTGGAAAGCCCTGACCCACACCCTGCAAGGTACCAGCAGCTGCCCCATGCCTCCTCTGCTTTCATCTGGTTGCTCCTCTGAGTCACAGGGCATCGTGTTACCCACAGTACACCAGGAAATGGCAGGTGCGGCCAGAGCTGGCCAGGAGTCAGGCAGCCCCCACTCCATGTGACCCAGGCATGGCCCAGCCCCTCTCTGGGCCTTCCAGTTCCGTCTGTGTAATGGGGTAGTAGCCACCATCAGGTGCACCTCACAGGTTCCACAGATCAAATGAGGCAATAAATACTAAATTGCCAATGGTGCCAGCACTCCCAGCGGCAGGGGCTAGAACGTGACTAGCGTCAGAGTGATTCCCGCCTGTCTCTGCTGACTCCTCCTCCAAGGCTCCCCAAGCTCCAGCACAGAGTGACTCCTCCACAAAGCCCAGTCCCACGTGGCTGCAACCTGCAACAGGTAAGTTTCCCCTTAGGTGACAACCTGCAGCTCCTGCAAAGAACTCCTGCCCTGGCTGTCTGCTGACCCTGCAGCCCTCCTCGGAGGGTGTTGGCCCCAGAGGACGGTGGCAGCCGGCAGAGGAGAGTCTCTTTTGTAAATGTCCTCCTGTGACTGAATCGATACCTCAAGCTCTGCCTTCCTCCCTCAGGCTGTTTCCTTATCCTAAGAGGAAGAGGAAAGAGGCTAAAGGAAAGGGTGGATTTCTTTTTTTTTTTTTCTTCTGCAAGAGCTTAGGCCTGAGACAAAGGAAGCTCTGTGCACCTTGAGACTTGGCCCTTCCAACATGTTGCTCCCAGGGAAGTCATAAGATTTAAAAACAAAAACAAAAACAAAAAACAAAAAAAACAGCATTCACCCAATGACTGGAGGCTGAAGGGAGTCCAAGGAGCCTTAGAGTTAGAGCTGGTGGGCACCTTAGTTTCATCCCTCCTGCACCTCCACTTGGCAGAAGGGCAAGCTGAGGTCTAGAAACCCAGGCAAATAGCCTTAGGTCCCTGACTCCTAGCCAAAGTTATTTGTTAGCCCTCTACTTTTTTTTTTTTGGTGTTTGGTTCGTTGGTTTTTGTTGTTTTGCCTCCTGAGTGTGGAACCCAGGGCCTCGTACATGCCGTGTGCGCGCTGCATTGCTCCCCTGAGCCACATCCCCAGCCCTATTTTGCGTTTTATTTGGAGACAGGGTCTCACTGAGTTGCTTAGTGCCTCGCTGTTGCTGAGGCTGGCCTTGAACTCCCAGTTCTCCCGTCTCAGCCTCCCTAAGTGCTAGGATTACAGGCATGTGCCACTGCGCCCAGCTACCCTTCCAATCTTGGCAGTGAGCAGACCCCATGAGTAGGAGGGACACGGGACAGAGATGGAGAAAAAGGCCCTGCAGAGAGGGCAGCTGTCTCAGGAAGAGAGCAGGCAGGAAGGTGCAAAGGAAGGAGGCATCTCTTGGGCTTCCCTCTTGCCCTTGGCTCCCAGGGGCTTTGCAGGAACTTTGCAGAAAGTCAGAGGGCCACTCCCAAGCCAGGTCAGTCCACTCCCAGATCCTTATGTAGCTGCCTGTGGGAGGAGCAGGGCAGTCTGGCCCTGAGCACAGACACCCAGGTAGTGGGGGCCTCAGGAAGCACTCCTCAGGCCTACTGTCAGCAGGCCAGACCCCGAGAGGCCGTCTGGCTCCTCAGCCCTCATGTCTGCTTTCAAGGAAGGGGACTGAACATGGGGA
The DNA here is from genome assembly GCA_028644305.1 of Xerus rutilus. NCBI lineage: Eukaryota > Metazoa > Chordata > Mammalia > Rodentia > Sciuridae > Xerus > Xerus rutilus. The sequence continues at coordinate 2,774,544 of CM053403.1, forward strand.
GGGGAACAGCCAAACTCATCTGACTGGCCAGCAGAGCACATCCTGGACCACTCAGCTCCCGGCCAGGACTCTTCCCTTACTTCACCCGTCCCCTGTGCCAGAGGCCAGCATTTCGAATGGACAGAGGCAAAGGCCACTCACAGCAGCAGCCTTCCCAGCTCTGTCAGGCCTTGTCCTGCGTCTACCTCTCAGCTGCCCTCTGGAGGGTGGGGGCCATGAACAGGTGAATGCCCAGGCCTGGGTGCAGAGCAGGTCCAGGGCCTCGACCTTGGCTGGGGCAGAGCAAGGCAGGTCCCTACTGTACCTGGCTCTGCAATCAGAGGACCACCTGTGTCCAGCTCACCTGGGGAGCAAATGAAACATGCAGGTTCTTGTCCCCACCCTGCCCCCAACCCACTAAAAAGCATATGTGCCATGAACAGGGGCCATCCTCACAACTGCACCCACCAGTGGAGGAAGACTGCATGAAGAATTTTCCATATTCCAGGAAGTCAGCAGAGAGGCCATGGCCCATCTGCAGGCTCTGCTCTGAGCAGCTGCTAATTGGCACGGCTGTTCTTCTTCAGCTTAAGCCTAAATGAGGTCACCCACCTGGTGCCACCCCACAGGAGTCCAGTGAAGAAAGAGCTCAGTGGCCCAGGGCCAACCAGCCTGGCTCTAACCCTGGGAAGGCCCTCAGCCTGTAATCAGGACAGCTGGGTGACCCCGACCTGAGGCAGAAAAGCTTCCCAAACACGGGACTTGAAGCACCAAAAGCAGGAAGAGCTGGTCACGAGCAGGCGAAGCCCAGGACATCGGGTGTGCCTCCTCTGTGGGGGCTCCTGGCAGTCATGGAAGCCCACTCCTCAGAGACACAGAGCCAGACTCAAGAGGCCCTGGAGGTGGGCGGGGACCCCTGCCCCTCCGTATCATCCATGTTTAGTGTGTGTCAGAGCTTTGTTTCTCTTGGTGGCCAGTGACATGCCAGTGTGCGACAGGCTGCATCTCGTTTATCCACTCATCTATCGATGGACACTCGACAGTTTCTGCCTTTGCCTATGGTGAGTGAATGGTGCCTACAGTGTCCACAGTATCTGTGTCCCTGCTCACACTTGACTGCTGGATCATGTGGTGAGTCTACGTTCAGCTTTTGAGGAGTGACCATGCTCCCCAACGTGGCTGCACATTTTCCTTCCCACCAGCAAAGCACGAGGGCTCTGGTCCTCCATGTTCCCGCCTACGCTTGTCGCTATCTTTGGAAACTTGGGCTGTTATTTATCTCGACAGCCACCTCCATGTGGAATATCCTTCCGGGAGAACTAATGCACCCCACTTGGCCCGCATGCTCCCTGTGCAGATTTCTACTGCAGCACCTGAAAACCAAAGTCCATTCTTGAGTTTTCCGCATCTCTGTGAGAGAACCCAAGACAGAAGCTTGTCCCGTTGCCCATCCACTGGAACGCTTGCGGAGCCGCAACTGGGCTGAGGTTCTGTCTGGTTTGCAGAGAGCGACTGTGAGTGCCACGGTTGATCAGTGGTGTCTGCACTGCTGGGGGTGGGAGCAGCCACATGGTGGGAGTCTATAGAACCAGCGGTGGAGGCAGTGTTGGGTCAGAGCCTCAGAAAGCGCCAAGTCCAGAGAGTGTGGCTCCAGTTCTACAGCAGTGCTTTTACCAAATAGCAATAATCATGATACAGTTGAGACCTGAAATAACTACCGCACAAAGAACCATGTGCATGATGGCAATGCGGACGTTTTGGCAAGGAAGATGTGTAAATGGCTGTTGAGCCCGTGACGAGATGTTCTGTAGCAGTAGTCAACTGGGGAAATGTCAATCGAGACCACAGTGAGGGCTGGGACATAGCTCAGAGGTAGAGCACCTGCCTGGCATGCATGAGGGCCTAAAATAAAAACAAAAACCCACAATGAGAAAAGGTTTCACCTGCAGTAGGCTACTGCCACATGGGGACAGCCAGTCACGCCATCTATGAGGAAGGGCACTTCACAAAGACATCCGACCCACTGCTGCCTCCATCAGGGACTTCCTAGAACTGTGAGCAATAAATGTCTCTTGCTTAAAAATCACCTGGCCTCAGGCATTTTATGAAGGCACCGGGTGGAAGAAGGCAGATGCAATGGCCACAAGCTGGGACTGGGGATGAGGCTCTGATGTGGCCCCCAGCCTGGCCTACACAACGCCCTGGGAGTGGTGATTCTGTTCACATGAAATGTCTAGAATAGGCAGATCCATAGAGGCAGAAAGCAGATGAGTGTCTGTATGGGGCAGGTGTAGGGGCAGAATGGGGACAACTGCTACGGCCGGGCACAGGCATCCTTGGGGGGGACGTTCCGAAGCCCCCTGTGCTGGTGGTGACAGGACTTTTTGTGAATCCACTGATAACAAATGGCTTATGCACCTTGAGAAGTGAACTGTATGGTGCATGCGTGACATCTCAACAAAGGTAGGCTGCAGGCTGAGCTCAGATTTGTGGCTGGGCCTGGCCACCACTGGCCAGTGACCTTCTCTAGGCCCCTATTACCCTGGTCCTTCCCTTAACCCAGCCTGTCCCCTGCCCCACTGCACCTGAGGCCACAGCTCCCATGTGCTGCCTGCCTGCTCCTGCCTCTAGGGTGAGTTCAGCACTCAGGGCTCTGTACACTGGGGTGCTGTTCCTGGTGCCATGGTGCCAGCATCCCAGAGCAGCCTGCGGAGTCCACTCTCTCCTAGTGTGTTTGTGTCTGGTTTCCTCCCGTACTTCTTTTTTTTTTTTTTTTTTTTTTGGTACCGGGGATTGAACTCAGGGGCACTCAACCACTGAACCACATCCCCAGCCCCATTTTTTGTGTTTTATGTAGAGACAGGGTCTCACTGAATTGCTTAGCACCTCACCATTGCTGAGGCTGGCTTTGAACTCGCGATTCTCCTGTCTCAGCCTCCTTAAGTGCTGGGATTACAGGCTTGAGCCACCGCGCCCGGCTTCCTCCTGTACTTCTAACAGCTTTCCCTTTGTGGTTTTGCTTCCTTGCTGTTTGGGGCACATCCATACACACGAGGCCAAGACACATTCACCGGTCTCCATTAGCAGGTAACAACCTTGCATTCAGCTCAACTCTGCAGTTTTGAGACAGAGTCACAAATGTGTGGGCCTCTGTATTCCTCTGGCCTGCATCTGGGCTTTGGCATCCCACAGTGTTATCCTGAGAAATATTCTCTATTTCAGAATCATACTAATTGCTGATATTTAAAAATCACAAGAGCTCACATAAAAATGTGGGCTTTGGCTTCTCTAGATAGCTCTGTTGAGCCAGTGACGAGGGCCCATGCTCCTTCCTACAGGGCAGCGAAGGCTCGGAGCTGAGCAGCTCCGTCAGTTGCAGCAGGCAGGAGCTGTCCGACCTGCCTCACTCCCCACCATGTCCTAGTGTCTGTCCCCATCAGTGTTTCTAAACACAACCCCTGATTTAAACTCAATTTTGTCTCAAAATTGCTTCACTGGGGCCCAGTACCATGGAAGCCACCTATAATCTCAGCGACTCGGGAGGCTGAGGCAGAGGATCGGGAGTTCAAAGCCAGCCTGAGCAACTTAGCGAGGCCCTAAGCAATTTAGCAAGACTGTCTCAAAATAAAAAAATAAAATGGGCTGGGGATGTGACTCAGAGGTTAAGCACCTCTGGGTTCAATCCCTGGTACCAAAAAACAAACAAACAATAAAAATAAAAAGGGCCGTATATGAAGCGTTAGGGTGGCACTTGTCTAGCAACACAAGGTCTAGGGCTCAACACCCAGGACTAGGAAGAAATGTGTCCCTGGGTTCCTGTGCTTTTATTTTCTTTCACTAGTCATTCAACAGTCGTTTTTATATATCTACCATTGTCCAGGCTCTGTATTGGCACCAGGGACACAAAAATGAGAAAGACTTGGCCCCTGACCCCTTGGGCCTCCTGGGCTGCCCCATCACCGTCCACCCGCCCACGCCTCTTGTCACAGGCCCACCAGCTGAGTGCAGGTTGACCTGTCCCCACACTCCCGTAGCACCCAGCATGTGACACCTGGAAGGACAGGGTCAGACCCCTGTGATGCTACAACAGAAGAGCAGGGACTTGGCACCCAGGGGTGGAGCAGGGGCCAGAGGACCGGAGCTGGGGAGGCCGAGCCCAGGGTTGGCCCACAGGCCCCTGGGAAGGATCGCAGCAGAGTACAGTGATGCCTGGGACCCCTCCGCTCATAACTCACTGTCACCAGCCCCTGCTAGACTAAGACAGTCCACTGGGAAAGGCCAACGGGTGGACAGAGAGGCACAGAGGAAGGAAGGTGACATCAGAAGGGTTTTCTAGACTCAGTGACAAAGGGGAAGCAAGTAGCCAGGAAGATCGAGGCAGGTGTAACGACTGCGGTGCCCTGAGCTGCATGGTAGGCACAGCTGGGTCCCCTGATCTCACCGGGTCAGAACTGTTCTCAGGCAGGGCTCCCCACCTCACTCCAGTTCCTCTGGTTCCCCTCCCGTTTTGTGGTAAACTGTCAGCGTGGGGTGGGGGTACAGCTTGTCCTTGGTGTTCCCGAGGGCCTTGCACCTGTCCTTCCCTGCACCGTGTCCTCCAGGCGACCATCACTGCAGGGAGATTTTGAGTGTGTTTTTCTTGGGGCCAGGGTGTTTTGTCTTATTCCATCTCTTGGGAGCCAATTTCAGTACATCTCTAAGATCACCCTGGGATTCATTTTTGAGGTTCTTGTTGCTTTTTTCCTAATTTTTGTTTTGATTTTACTTTCTTGTTTTATTATTTGCTTGTTGGTTTTTGCTTTCGTTTTTGGATCCAATACTTAATGTTTGTAGTAATGTTTGTAGTTTGTTGATTGCACACAGGTTGTTTTGTATGCTCTAAGAGCGTACTTCCTCCAGAGGGACTTATTTCCAAGCTCCTGGGCTTGTTTGAAGCAGATTGCCTCTTTTCCACACAGCTGCCTGCCTGCACCTTTGGTCTTTCTTCTCTCCTAACAGTGCTGTGTGGACCCATGCAACTGTCCATCTTTCCAGCTTCAGGGACAGGGAGGAGGAACTTCCCTCCTGCCCTGAGTTGTCCCGAGTTCACCCAATAGGAACTGGCCTTTTTCCTAAGAGGGGCTGATGCAGGACAGATGTCCTTCTCTGGTGACAGCAGACTTGTCCAATCCTAAGATGCTCCCCATTTGGAGAGAAACCCGGATGGAAGCCAACGGGCTGGCAGGGCAGTAGAGAGGGCAGGCGTTGAATCTGACAGTGTGTTCCTTCCCAGTCCTAGGCCTGCCCACAGGTAACCCTGGCCCAGTCACCTAACCTTTAGGGACTGTTTCCTTACCTGGAGGGCAGTAAAACCTGAGGATTGCATGAGCTACTGCTGAGCAGAGTAGCAGGCACCCCGACTGTGCCCAACTGAGGCAGATCATGGAAGCAGGTCTGGGCAACTCAAACCTGAGCCACGCCTGGCCTTTGGGGGCCTGGGCATGGCGTCACCCCCAGCTTCCCAGGTGCGTGAGAAGCCCTGATCCCTGGCCACCACCCCAGTGTTCCTTCCGCCCAGCCCTACCTCACTGGCCCATGCAGCTCAGATCTGCCCTCAGGCAACTGCCCCATGATGGACCTGCACTCCAGCCTGGACCCAGGCTTTCCCAGATGCACAGGCTAAGTCAGGGTGGGCAGCACTACTCCTGTGAGAGTAGCTCAGGTAGGATTGTCCTGCCTGCCCTTGAGGGCAGGAGGGATGTCCCACAGAGTCCTCAGATAACAGGGCCTGCTGAGGGCACTTGTTGAAGTTTGTGCCACCTTCTGCCCTCTCATGTCAGACTGTCCTGTGGCAGAGTGACCCCTGGAACAAGAGGGCCTGCAGTGCTTACCCACCTAATTTCCTTTCTGTGTAACTCGGGCAGGTCAATTTAGTTTTGCAGGTCTCAGTTTTTCCATCTGTAAAAACGAATAAAGCTACCCATTTCCAGCAATTATTGTCTGGAAATTATTGGCTCACATAGGATTCTCCTCTCATCACCTAGGCAACATAGGGATATGCATTTTGTAATGATCAGCTCACTCTCCGAACATGTGGGCCTCTTTGGGCTCAGGACACTCCTTCCAGGAGTGGGCTTTGATGGGCAGAGGCTGAGGGCAGCATGGCTGGCAGCCTTGTGCAGAGGTGAGCCAGGTGCCCCCAGCCCACCCAGGGGTATTCTAGGTTCTGATGTCAAATGGTCCTGCGGACTTTACCTGGGGGGAGCTAAGCCAGCAGCATCATTCCAGGACACAGGGCAGGGCTCCAGGATGAGAGGGCAAGAGGAGGTCAGAGCCACTGAAGGGATAGTGCCGGTGCTGCTGCTGCTGGCCAGAGGGCTTCTGGTGTGGATAACCCAATGGGTGGGGCACCAGTGAATCTGAGGTGGCAATGTATAGCCCTAGAGAGGACCTCAGGGTCCAGGAAGTCCCCATGAGAGACCTGGACCCTAGGGAAAGAGGGTGCTGGCCACAGCTGGATGCCCACGGGCCCCAGTCTCTAGTTTGTTCAAGTGACAGGGGCAGGGGGAGGGGCAGGGGCAGGGCAGGGTCTGACTCATCAGGGCTGCGGGAGACTGGGCTAAAGCCATGCCACTGGCCAACCCGGAGGCTCAGGGTGCCTCTCACCACTGTGTAGGAATAGGCCCCAGCTGTACCCACAGCAAGCCAGCAGCAGGCTGGGGCACTTGCGATGCAGGGTCACAGGCAAAGGTGAGACCCTGTGGCAGCCGGGCGGAAACATGTGGAGCCCACTGGGAAGGTGTGGCTAAGGGAAATGAGGGGTCTCCCAGGCAGAGGTGCAGGAAGGGCATGGTGGCCAGAGCCCAGCTTGGGAAAGGGATGCCTGCCAGGGAAGAGGCGGGCCAGGTGGCTGGAGGCTTCGAGGTAGCTGGGGTGCACCCTAACTCAGAGGCAGGCCTCCCAGGGACAATGCTGTCCGTTGGATATCCGTTGGCTGTTCTGCCGGCTGCCTTCACACCTGGTTCCTGGATGGTCCCAGGGGACCAAACACAGCAGAGGCCTGGCAGCTGCTGTGGGCAAGGCTGCCTCCTTCCCTCCACTCTGTGCCAGGTTCAATCATGGCCCAAGGCCCCCACAGAGGGCCTGACCCCGTCCAACACCAACCACCTCAACTGCAGGAAGTGCCTCCTCTGAAAAGACATCCTTCATCAGGTCACCCCTCTGCCCGAGCAGAAAGGGGTGCTGCTCTGGTGAGACCCTGGTCTACCCAGTCCCTGGATGACGGTGCCCAGGCTGAAAGGCTTCTGCCATCACTGCCTGGGTCCCACAGCACACCCTCAGGCTCAGTGGCTAACAGGACTGGTGTTGAGGTCTCAGGGTACTAGTTCACAGAGGCCGGAGGCCCCAGACTGAGGTGCTGGCAGGGCTGGTGTCCCGAGGCTTGCAGATGGCCATCTTCTGGTTGCCTCTTCAGGGTGTTCTTCTGGGTACACATGTCCTGACGTCTCTGTGTGTGTCCAAATTCTCCCTTCTTATGAGACTGGACAGGGCCCACTAATGGTCTCATTTAAATGGCCATGCTTTGAGGCACTGGGACTTAGGGGGATCCCATTAGGCCCAAAGCAGCCACTGAGAGACCCTGGCCTAGCCAGAGGGCTGAGTCCTCTGGGTGAAGAAGGGCAGGGTCTGTCCTAGGGCCCCATCATACTGTGGTGCTGCTCAGAGCTCCAGTAGTGTTTTGTGGCTGACTTGGCCATCTCCCTGGATGCAGCTCCTTGAGGCCTGGGGCTCTGGGTCTCCCAGGCTGGCTACAAGATTTTATGACTGATGTAGGACACTGTAAGACACTGAATGAATAAAATTGAAGAAGCAGAAAGTCCCTGGCCACAGGGAGGAGGAGGAAGAGGCTCCAGAAGAGAGACTGGCATTCACAAGCCCCTGCCCGCTCTGCCCTTGCCTGGAAACCCCTCCACACATAGCAGCCTTGGCATCTGCACCAGCCTTGCATTGGCACAAGGTTTCCAAAGAAGTTTCATATCCACATTTCCCAAGCCTCAGAGCAGTAGTGTAGGAGGGAGGAACAGGGCAGGCCTTGCTGCTATCCACCTACTGCCCTGGGAGATCAGGTCCAGCTTGCCCAAGGGTGTGGCTCAAACTCTGGGCTCATCCCAAGCTGCAGGACTGTCCTGGGGCTTTGGCTGCAATTGGCCTGAGTGGGAGCTGGGCTCCTAGGAAGCAATGATTCATAGCTGTTCCTGCTCAGTAGACGGGCGCAGGGCGCTGGCAGGATCAGACCTGTACACGTAGCCACCCAGTGCCAGGCACGGCTGGAGGCCCTGGACCTGGCCCACCCACCTCCATCTGCAGCACCAGGGCTGGACAGTGAGAGCTGGGGGCGGGGGTGGGGGCAGCCTTTCCTGTCAGTCCTGGAGCAAGACCCTGAGGCAAGTCCTGGCTATGCCATGCCAGAAGTCTGTTCATTCATTCAGATTCTCTCTCTCTCTCACGAAGGACTAAACCCAGGGGTGCTTTACCCCTGGACTACTCCCTCAGCGCCTCCCCCCCCCCCACGCTTCGAGGCTGGCCTCAAACTTATGGTACTCTATACTCCTGCCTCAGACTCCAGAGTTGCTGGTGTCACCGGCATCTGCCCCTGCGCCAGCAAGAAACCTGACACTTTCACACAAGTTCCTCAGTGTCTGAGCTGCAGATCCCTCATTGATAAATTAGAAACAGATACACCCACTAAAGCGCTATTTGAGGGCTTACTAAGTGCTGGCTCTGTGCTCCTGTCTTTCGGGCCAGCTCAGGAGGGGAGGGGTCAGCTGATGCCTGGTCCCCCTCCACTGTCTCCTTAGTGGCGGCAGGCCCCAGAGCGGTCCCCAGGCTCAGCTCCCTCTGCCCCTGGGAAGGAGACCTCCTTCTCCAGCAAGCCTTCCCTGCCCAGTGGCAGGCCCCTCCCCGGCCTACAGGAGACCAGGGATCCAAGAGGACCTACGCCCAAGGTCACGCCGCCGCGGGGCCCCACAGCCAGGCCGGCGCCCCCGGACGCCCGCGCACCGCGGCCAGAAAGCATTTCTGCGCCGCCCCGACCCCGCCTGTCATCACCGCCCTCCAGGCAGACGCCACTGGGCTCCGCCGGCGTCCAGCTGGACAGGGCAGTCGCCAGTGTCTGCCGCCCCGGCCGCTGCGAGCGCACCTGGCGGCGCTGCAACCTTGCCCCTGCCCCCTCTGGGTCCCTCAGTCCCTCCTCTGACCCGGGCCGGGCCCAGGCGCCTTCTGCTCCCGCACACAGGCCTGCCCTTGACCACTGCCCCGCCCCTCCGCCCGGCCCCGCCCCCTCTTGCCCCCCCCTTCCCTCGACCCCCGCCGAGGCCCGCGTCCCGCCCCCTCTTGTCCCCCGCGTCCCACCCCCTCCTCTGTCCCTCGTCCCGCCTCCTCCTGTCCCGCGTCCCGCCCCCTCTGTCCTCGCGCCCCTCGCGGCGCGCCCACCCGGGCCGCTGCCCGCCCCGCACCTGGCCCGCGGCGTCCGCTGCCGGCGCCGCCCGGGTCCCCGCCGCCCGCCCCGGCGTACGGGGTGACGCAGCGCCGCCTGCCCTCCGCCGCCCGCGCCGCCGCCCCGGCCACTGCAGGGGCCGCTAACGGTCCCGCGCCCCCGGCGTCCGCGCGCCGCCCGCCGGGCTCCCAGGCCGCGCCGGCCGCGCTGGGGCGATGGGGGCGGCGGAGCCGCTGCGCTCGGAGCTGTGGGTGAAGCAGCAGCGCTGCGCCGTGAGCCTGGAGCCCGCGCGGGCGCTGCTGCGCTGGTGGCGGAGCCCGGGGCCCGGGCCCGACGCGCCCGGCGCGGGTAAGTGTGGCCGCCCGTCCGGCGGACGCTGTCCGGGGCCTGCGCCGCCCGAGCGCGCCGAGCAGGGCCGGATGGGGCACCGGGAGGGGGAGAGCTGGGGACCGGGACGGGGACCACGGTGGGGGACCGGGAGGGGGAGGGCTGGGGACCACGGTGGGGGACGGGGAGGGAGAGGGCTGGGGACCGGGACGGGGACCACGGTGGGGCACCGGGAGGGAGAGGGCTGGGGACCGGGACGGGGACCACGGTGGGGGACCGGGAGGGGGAGGGCTGGGGACCGGGACGGGGACCACCGTGGGGGACTGGGAGGGGAAAGCCTGGGACGCCGGAGGCTCTGGGAAGGGGACATCTGGGAGCGGGGCCGGGGGCTCCGCGACAGCTGGCAGGGAACCTTCCCCCGGCAGAGGGCACATACACACCAGGGACCAGGACTATGATGAGCCTTAAGGAGGTGCCAGAGAGGCATGGGAAGGACAGGCGCTGGTGGTCCCCGCCCCTTCCCCCCGCGGCCCAGACCCGTTGGGGACCCTCTAGCCAGTGGAGTGGGCGCTGTTTGCCTCCGGGAGCTGTCGCCTTGTCAGAGCTAGGAGATTGATTATGGATGGGTCCTCAGGAGCTGCCAGGCCCCTCCCCCGTCTCCGTTCAAGCCCAGGACAGATGCTTCCGTTTAGCAGGGATCTCAAAAGGAGAGGCACCTTGGCAGGGTGGGAACTTCCCAGAGTGAGAAGATGGCTCAGAAGGGCTTTTGACCTGTGGGGATGTGCTCCCTGCTTGGGGGTGGGGTGATTTGGGGGCAACAGGTTGGCTACCTTGAGGACTTGGGGATTTGGAGAAACCTGACTTAGGTAAACATGAAAAGACTTCTGCCCTGGACGGCCCTGGTGCAGTGGCTGGGGTGGAGGAGGACCCGGCTGCCCTCCCGAGGCCCTTGTGCAGAGCTGTCTGGGGGCAGACAGATTGGCAGAGGCTTATAGAGGACAGGTCATTTGGCCCAGGGAGGAGGGGGATTACAGAGGTGGCCGCTGGAGAGGGAGGCCAGCAATGACCAAGGCTGCAGAAGCCGCTGGCATGGGTGGCGCGTTCCGTTCCATCCATTCCCTCCCCTGCAAGTTTTTGTTTTTGTTCTCTTTCTGGTGCTGGGGCTGGAACCCCGCGCTGGGGCATGCGAAGTGCAGGCTGCACCACTGAGCCACGCGCTTGCCCCTGAAGGTTTGTACCGGGTGCCTGGTGAGGTTGGGCCCGGAGGGTCCTGTACGACACGGCCACTGTTACAGCAGGGCATTTTCCATTAGAGGAGAGACAGGGACAGGGACAGGTGTGTGTGTCTAATGGAGCTGGGCCCTGGGGAGAAGAGCCCCACAGAGACAGCACCCAGGCTGATTCAGGCAAGGAGGGGTGGTCCAGTGGTCTGCACATTCATGCATTCTTTGTAGAGACCTGGAGAGATGGGCACTGTGTGTGTCGGACAGGGATCAGTGCAAGCAGGCAGAATAGCAAGTGGCAAGTGCAAAGGCCCTGAGGCACCAGCAGGCCAGTATGACAGGAGGGAGGGCCATGTGTGTGGGGGCATAATGGAGCCCAGGTCTCCCAAGGTCTTGTAGGCCAAGGTGGGGACGGGCCTTTACCGTGAGTGAGATTGGAGTCTCTGAAAGGTTGTAATCAATTTAACATTTTCAAAGGATTCCTTCTTGCTCTGCAAGGAGGACAGATGGGGTGGATGAGGCAGGGGACCTGGGAGGCTTTGGGCCCAGTTCAGGTGGGGATCATGGTGGCCACAGGGTTAAGTGTGTGGGATTGACGGTCAGGACCCAGAGAGGGCCCCCTATGGCCGAAGCAGGGTTTTGTTTTTGTTTTGAATTATGGGGGTGAGGGTGGTGGTCAAGGTTCTCTGGTGGCTGTTCTGAGCTTGAGGTGCCTTTGTAAGATCTACGTTGCATTACAGGAGGCAACCCGGGGCCTCCAGCATGCTAGGCAGGTGCTGTGCCGCTGAGCTGCAGCCAGGTGTCTGGGGCGTAGTCAGGGCCCAAGAGACGGAACCTGGTGGAACCGAGTGGAGTCAGTCAAGGGACAGCCACAGACCTGTGCCCGACACCGTTTCCAGCAGCACTGTGTTCAGAGCTCCCGTCTGCGGCCGAGTGGCTGTCTGGACTGGTTCATGTCTTCCTCCTGTCCCCTCTGGGAGAAGGTAATGCTCAGACGCCCCCTCCAGCCTCCTAGCACCACTTTCCAGGGCTCGCTTCTCTGTTTTTGCACCAGTGAAACTGATGCCTGGCCTGGGGCCCAAGTGGGTTGCACTGGCCTGGGAACCTCGGGCTTCGGATGAGGATATGGTCTCCCAGAGTGCCCCCTGTGTGCCAGCCGCAGGGCTTCTGTCCTGTCATGCCGGACCCAAGGGCTGCTGTGGGGGAACCGCTCCTGAGCTTCAGCAAGGAAGAGACTGAGCTCAGGGGCTTAAGTGCCTGGCCCGGCAGGGGGTGAGTGCTCCTCACCACTGGGCAATCTGGCCCCCCTTAGGCCTGAGCGGCTGTGTGGACGTGGACAGAACCTCCCACGTGGCACGTGGCGGGAGGTAGCTCCTGGCCCTCATCTGTGTTGGCACACCTGGATTCTGGGCTTGGTGCAGGGCAGCGTCTGCTGTTAGTGTGCCGGCTGGAGGGCCAGCGCTTTCCGCACCGCCTGCCCTTCCTCTGCTGGAGAGGTCACTGCTCCACTCCTGCTGAGCACGCAGGGGCTTCTGTATAGCGTCACCTGATCTTCCTGGCATGCCAGCAGTGGCCCAGCTGTGGCCCTCATGGCCCTCACAGAGAGGCCTGGGCTGCCTCTGGAAGCAGACTCCGGGGGGCTTTCTAGCTTCACGTGAAACGGGAGCCAGGGGGGAGGCAGTGGTCAGAAGTGCCGGATGCAGCCACCCTCTCTGCTCCTCCCTCCCAATGTGCAGTCCCCAAAGGGAATCTGGCCCAAGTTAGAGTGTTCTGCATTTGAGGTCAGTAGGGTCAGCAGGGCAGACCATGAGCCAACTCACAGGACATTTAATTAATGTTAGTGGGCGGCATTCCCGGCCCTGCCCTTCCCAGGTGTGTCTGGACACACCTGGATTGACCGGGTCAGGGATGGGAGGGAGAGATTGCGCCAAACCAGGCTGCTGGAGGGTGTGAGGACGCCGGAGGCAGCCTGGAATCCAGGGGTAGGCCGGGACACTGCACCCGGCTGGGTGGCCACCCAGGTTTCACATCTGCCCTTTCATTTGCTCCTGTTTCAGATTGAAAACCAGAAGGTGAGCATCGCTTGTACATGGTGCGCAGTGGGGAGCGGGCTCTGAACCCAGCCACATGCTCTACCCCAAGGCCCAGCTGGGAAAGTGACGGGCCAGCAGCAGAGATAAGGGCTAGCACCCGGAGGGCGGGGCTACTGCCGGGTGAGGCCTCCACTGAGAAGGCTGAGCCAGCAACGCTCCCTGGCCAGGGCTTGGTCGGAAGTAGGGCAGACTGAAAACAGGAAACCGGGGCGGGAGGTTTCTCAAAGTGGTGGCTCGGTGAACTTGAAGCCGACTGGAAGGGTATCTGGGCTGTCCCCAGCTTCAGAGAACGGCCCTTGAACAGACTGTGTTCGTTGTTCTGGAGTCAGGACAGGAAAGACTGTGCTGCCACTCCAGTGCGCCACTGCCCAGGTCCCACTTTTTGGTGGGAGGACCCTCCCTCGCCTTCCACCAGCCCCCACCAGGGTGCCCCAAGGCTGGGGGCAGTTCCTGGGCAGTCACTGCTGTCTTTATAAAGTGTGTCCCCAGGACTCCCTAACAAGTACCTAGCAAACTGTAAGCAAGCCACACATATTTAAAACATTTTTTTCTTTTTACAGAAATAATTCATGAATTCATGAATTATTATTAACTGAGTTCCATGAATCTGCTTGGCTTGCATGAGACTCTGGTTTTATCCTCAGTACTGGAAAAAATTTGATTTAATAAGATCTAGAAAGCAAAAAAGAAGTTGGAAGTCTCCCTTAGTCTTAAGTTGGGCATAGTGGCACATGTCTGTGTGCCCAGCTCCATGGGAGGCTGAGGCAGGAGGACTGCAGCTTTGAGGCCAGCCTTAGCAACTTAGTGAGACCTTGCCTATAAGTAGATAGGTAGATAGATAGATAGATAGATAGATAGATGGACTGGGGATGTAGCTCAGTGGCAGAGCATTTGCCTAGAAGGTGCGAGACCTTCAGTTTAATCCCCAGAGCACAGCCAAAGAAAAAAGTAATTAATTCTTGACATTTCTCTATATGTAAATATAAATGAGAGGAAAACTGAGAAAATATACTCTTTCAAAACATAATTTTTATTTTCATATTTGTTTACTTCCTGGGGACTGAACCCAGTGGCACCCTACCATGGCTGCCACCAAGCTACAGTGGTGGTTGCTTCAGTCCTTCTGTGCAGGACCGGGGACTGAACCGAGGGCCTTGAACATGTGAGGCAAGCACTCTGGCTGAACTACACCCACAGCCTCTTTTTTTAAACTTTGTTTTGAGACAAAGTCTTGCTAAGATGCCGAGCCTGGCCTCAAAATTGTGATAGTCCTGCCCTAGCCTCCCAAGGAGCTGAGGTTGTGCACCATCGTGCCTGGCTAAAGCATAAGTTTTAAAGAACAACTTCACTGAGGTCTAATGTGCGTGCAGTAAACTCCCCACAGTGTAAGAGCGCAGTTCAAGTTGCAGCTGGAAGCCTTCCCCAGTCCCAGACAGGGAGCAGCAGCCACAGCTCAAGCCCTCCCCATGTCTCCCCGGGAGGTGTCACCCTGCCAGTGTCTCAGAAGTGCAGCCATGCAGTGCGCTCTCTGCTGCCTGCCTTCTCTCCTGGTGTCTAAGTCCCACCTGTGTCGGTGGCCCACATTGCGTCGTGTGGCGCTGGTCACTGGCTCCCTGTTGATGGACTCTCGGGCTGCCTCCACCCAGGGCCATGCAGTGAGGGCGCTGCGCCTTCTGCTGTCCTTCTGCTTAGTGCATGGTCAGGGAGATGGCCCCGGACCGTGAGGTGTTGCGTAGCGTTTTAGGACGTGGACATCACGAATACCTTTTTTACTGTTTAAAGGCACAAAGTTTCTGGAAATCAGAATCAGATGGATTTAAGATTTTCATGTAAAAGTAAATCCTCACAAGAAAACAGGATAATTCGTAGCCTTGGAATGGGAGGAGGCCTCCTGGCCAAGGTGGAATCCAGGAAGGATAAAGAGCAGGCTGGCTCCCAGCAGCTCTAGAGGCTGAGACAGGAGGATCGCGAGTTCAAAGCCAGCCTCAGCAATGGCGAGGCGCTAAGCAACTCAGTGAGACCCTGTCTCTACATAAAACCCAAAATAGGGCTGGGGATGTGGCTCAGTGGTCGAGTGCTCCTGAGTTCAATCCCCGTGCCCCCCCCCAAAAAAAAGCAAAGGAAAGGAACAGGCTGGCTGTTTAACTAAATGGAAATTGTGAGCTTTCTTCCATAGATAAGGGAATGATGGGGGTGGTGTCTGCAACAGATGTGATGCTCGATGTCCTCAGGCAGGGTCCCCTGTCTCAGGTCATGTCCTTGGCCGCTCCTGCTTCCTTTGGGCAAGCATTTGTGTGGTGTGCCTGTCCTCGTCCTGAGGTTCACAGTGATTTCTCGGAACAGTGTTAGTTCCATCTGCTCCGATGACCTCAGTCCTGACCAGCTGGGCTTTTCAAAATGTAGACAGGGGGTGCTGGTTTTGGTTTTCTATGATTTCGTTCCTCTCTTTCCCTTTTCCCACTGCCCTAGGTGCCTGTTTTTTAGACTTTATTATTTTGATTTATTTTTGTGCCTTTGAACATTTTATTCATTTAATTATTGTGGAAAATGCCCATTCTTGTTCCTCGGCATCCCTGTGGCCTTCTGGGGTTGCCCAGGGTGCCACCTTCCTGTGCACAGGGCACCTGGGTCTCTGGGGTGGCGTTGTACCATTGGAGTGAAATGGAGACGGCCTCCCCCGTGGCTGTCCCCTGTGGACTCGGTGGCCCACTGTTTCCTCTGCAAGCATCAATTAGAATGCCATGGTGTCTCGCATCCTCCTCCAGCCCCGGAGCACAGCCGAGAACACTCAGGGCAGCAGAGGCGCGTCGTTGGCGTCCGTCCCACGTCTCTGCCACCTTGTCTGTCCCTGCGGCCCTCCCCGTTGTTTGGTGCCCTCCATGTGCT
Organism: Xerus rutilus; assembly: GCA_028644305.1. NCBI lineage: Eukaryota > Metazoa > Chordata > Mammalia > Rodentia > Sciuridae > Xerus > Xerus rutilus. The sequence goes on from CM053403.1 coordinate 2,790,527, forward strand.
TCCCTGTGTCGTTCAGCCTGGGCGACTCCCTGTGTGCGTCCTCCGTGTGCTGAGGCCTGCTCTGGCCCCTGCGCTCTGCGGCCGTGCGCCCGGCGCGGTCTGTCCGGGTCCCTGTGCTTTTGTTCTGGGGTTTCCACCAGGCTCCTCCTCAGTGCCTGCTTCCTGGTTGGGACCTTCTCTCTGCCAGGCTGTGCTGCCTGAGTGGAGTGGAGTGTGTTGTGGGCACTTCCAGGTCCAGGTCCTGTCGGGTGGCTCTCCGTGGCTGTCTCAGCAATGGCACCTGCTGTTTCCATTCAGGTGATTTGTGTCCGAGACCTGGACACTTCAGAAGAGCTCCTCTCTCCAGAGCGCCTTCCCCGTGGCAGGCAGTTCTGCTGCTGATCCACCTAGTGACTTGAAGTTTCCTGGGCTCCACTTTTCAGCCCAAACACCCCACGGGGTCCTCTCTCTCCCCATTCTCTCTCTCTCTCTCTCTCTCTCTCTCTCTCTCTCTCTCTCTCTCTCTCTCAGGAGCTTCTTTTGATTCTCTCTAGGATGCGCAGGTTTGCCTCAGTGGCGTGGGGACCACAGCCACCTCCATTTTTATCTGGTGACTCCCAGGCCAGACCCTTCAGGCTTAGCACCTGGCGACCTGCTCCCTGGAAGCGTCTGGAAACTGCACCACACGCTCTTCTTCCAGGTTCTCGTGCTCTCTGGTCGCTGTTCCCTGCACACTATTTTCTTTTTAAATTTTTTAAAAATAATTTTTTAGTTGTCAGTGGACTTTATTTATTTCTATGTGGTGCTGAGAATCGAACCCAGTGCCTCACACGTGCCAGACAAGGGCTGTGCCACTGAGCCACACCCAGCCCTGGACGCTGACTTCTAGTGTCCTCGGCTAGTGACCTTTTCTTCAGGCTTGTCCAGGGTTGCTAGTGGTTTTCCGTGGGGGAGAGAGGGGTGGGGGCTTATGCCTGTGAGCCAGACCTGGTCCTGGGTGACGTCATAGAACCTTCCGTGGGAGGGCCGAGTGTGCCGCCCTCGGCTCCTTGGCCAGAGCGGCGCTCTGTTAGAAGTTGGTGGCCAGGGTTCGGGTCTGGGCACTGCGGGTTCCAAGCTCCTGCCCTGTCCGTCCACCCCACCTCACAGGGCCGCAGGTGCAGTGCACTCCCAGCCGCTCCTCCCGTCCTCCTGGCTCTGCTCCCCTTATGAGCGTCTCCCTGGGGCCTGCAGGTGGAGCCCGCAGTCCCGATGGGCAGCCCTGGGCCTGTCCAGGCACTGGGACTGGCGTGACCACAGGCAGAGCTGTCCTCACCTGGGCTAGAGGGCTAGGGGCTCAGGTTCTGGTAGTTCAGCCCCCAGGGCTCCCCAGGTGCCCCAACAGGAGAAGCAGTCAGTTCAGTGACCTTAAGCTTGTGGTTTCAGGCTCCCACCTCTCTGCTGATAGGCTGCCAATCCCACTGCCTCCGGGGGCCTCAGGGCCTTTGCACTGGCTGTGCCTGTGTGTGAAGCTCATTCACTGGCCCCATCAAGTCTGCCCTGGTCTACGTCCCTGTGCAGGTCTCCCCTGCTCCTCCATCCTGCCAGCCCTGCTTTCCATAGTGTGGGGCACTCTGGATAATTTGGGGCAGTGGTGAGCTGGTTTATGTGGTTGTATCATTTGTTGGATGTCGTCTGGTGGGAATGCCACTGCCAGAGGGCAGGGTTTCCTGTGGGTGCCTCCCTGTCTAGACTCAACTCTGCTGTGGGGTAGAGGCTCAGCACACCCAGCCATGAGTGGAGGCCAGGCCACCTGGGCTTTACAGAGGTCCCTCTTTGGTCTCCGTGATCCACTGCTGTAGCTGACAGTCGACTGCCCTCCAAGAGGACAGCACAGCAAGGTACTTTAGGGCACAGGATTCCAAAGACTTGTGCCTAGAATGATCTGGAAAGGCTAGAGCAGGACTGGACAGCTGGCTGGACATCAGCTGTGCCTGGCTGGCGCCCCCCGCCCCCCAGCCTTCCACATGCCTGACTGGGCAGTGGGCACCTGGGCTGCCTCCACCTGCCCTCTCCGTGCCCTCTGCCCTCTGGGTCCCTCTTTAGCTCAGTCCTGCCCCGGCTCCGTCTTCCTGCCCCTTCCCGGGTAGCATTTGTTTTCTTAGAAGGTGTTGAACCTGCCGTGTGTGATCAGGTGCAAGTCGGGGCCTCGTGCCTCGTGGCTCTGGCGTCTCCCGTGAGCAGCAGTGACGGCTGCCATTTGTCCCCCTGGCCAGGCCAGACGTCTTCTCAGCGGGCTTCTCAGCTCTCGTGGACCCCACGTTGCAGTTGGGTGACAGAAGCAAGAGGGCCGAGGTGCCGGGGGCGGCGCCAGAGCCAGGGCCTCGAGCCAGGCCCGCCTGCAATCGCCCTCTTACCAAGGAGCCTGGCGGCTGGGGCTAGAGAGCAGGCCAAGGGCGCGAGCAAGACTTGCGGGGGCCTGGGGCGGGACGAGCCCTCTGCAGGCTGGGCTGGAGGAACGGGCCCTGGGGCTGGGTTTGCTGCCACTCTGGGCTCAACCTGGCCAGGGAGGCGCGGGGGCCCTGGGGCTAGCGTAGGGTAGTGGGGATCTGTCTGACTTGCATGTGGAGTTTTTCTTTTCCTTTTAGATTTGTAGCCAACATTTTAAAATCAGAAGATTTCACATAAAAATCAAACGGGGCCCAGCCAGTGCCACTACCCCCACGCGCAGCCAGCAGCACTGTGCAGGGACCCCTCAGCCTCCCGCCTCCCCGTGGAGCCTGGGGGAGGCTCCCTCGGGTGGCAGGGGAGAGGAATGCTGGACGCTGGGTCCTCGGTGGCAGGGTTTAGCTTCGGCAAGGTCCTGGCTATGTCTTTGGGATGGAAAGTTACCTTAAGTGACGTTCACGCTCGGGGAGCACGTGCATGGGTGAGGCCGCAGATGGCTGTCCTCACACGGCCCTTTGTCCTCTGTGGAAGGTCGGGTCTCTTGAGGCCACTGCGGTCTCCCCGTGTGGGGCCTCTCCTGCTCTGAATTCTCACCGCAGCAGGTGCTGCCGCCACCGGCCCGGGTATGAGGTCCTGCAGCCTCTGTCCCCACTCATGCCGAGAGCTGGGCCCCAGGGGGCACGGCACATGCGGGTGCTCAGGGATGCTGTCAGATGTCCTGCTGACAGTGTGGCTGGGACAGCTGGGCCTTGCAGGGGTCTCTGCTTGCTTCTCTGGTGCCTCTGTCCTTGTCTGTCCTGCAGGGTTATAATTGGGTCTCCCCAAAGGGCCATGGAGGCTTGGGACATGAAGTGCCCAAGCAGGTCTGTAGCTGACCACCTGTGTGTTCTGCCAAGAGCAGAGCAGTGAGCCCATGCTCTGCCGAGGGGCACCGCACATCACAGCGGCCCTCCCTCCTAGAGGAGAGCCCTGTGCCCAGGCTCTGGGGATCCATGCAAAGCTCCTGCAGTGGGGCCTGTCTTGGACTCTGTTTTTGTCTGTTCTGGAATCTGGCCATGTGGTGGCCTCCATAGGTGATGGTGGGCTTGACCCTGGGTGTGGAAGGCCCTTCAGGTCACCAGTGGGCTCTCTTCTTGGCACAAGCAAGTGATGAGCCAAACAAGCCCCCAGCACCTCAGGGCATCTGAAGAGCTCCCCCCAGCCTCAGGCTGACTTGCAGGAGGACAGTCTCAGCATGAGGAGGAAAGAGCTCCACCTGCCCTGGACCAGCCTTTCCCCCAGTCTGGGCAGTGGGTGGGCGAGCTGGGCAAGGAAGGACAGAATTGTGTGCCCACTCGTAAGTGGTGCCCTTTTTGTTTTGTTTATTTGGCCAGTGGTGGGGATCGAACCCAGGGCCTCGAGCATGCGAGGCATTGCTCTACCACTGAGCTGTACACCCAGCCCACAGGTAGATACCCGTTGCCTGCAGGGTATTTGTGGGCTCCCAGGGGCACCGTGGGCAGTGTTTTTCATAGGCAAATGCTCGCCTGTAATTTGTTTTTTGTTTTTTTTTGGTGCGGGGATTGAACCCAGGGCCTTGTGCTTGCGAGGTAGACACTCCACCACCTGAGCTACGTCCCCAGCCACTCGCCTGCAATTTTAATGAGGGTCAGGTGTCCACATAGCAAACACCGTGATGTGGCTGCAGCCAGGAAATGTGACTCCCTCGTGTCCCTCCTCTGGGGAGTCCTTTGTTGCTGGTCCTCCAGGCTGGGCATGCAGACGGCAAGGGGTCCCCGCTTCCCCACCTGCACTCCGGGGGATGTGACCCTTTCTCACAGTGGACCTCCCGTCTGTGGAGAGCTTGGGCTTGGTGTGCCCTTAACTGCGAGCTTGTTTTCGTTCTGTCATGTGACCCCATGAGACCTGAGGCCCTTGGGGCCTCCCAGATGGCTGCCAGAGGCCCAGCAGAGGAGTGCAGTCCACCGCCTGCCCCGCCCCATTACGTGTGTGTTTAAGTGAGTGTGCACCTGTGTCATCGACAGACCTCGCTGCCCTCGAGGCCCACAGGAGGCCCACGGACTGCCCCGTGTGTCCAGGAGCACCTAACATCAGAGCTGAAAAACAGAACAGAGTGGAAAATGCAGATACTGGAACTGGGAGTGCCCTCGCTGGGCCCAGCCAGCATGGCCCAGGTGGCTGCCGGCGCTGTGGTGGTCAGCAGAGAGGGCAGCTGCAAACTCAAGTGCCGGCCAAGAACAAGAGCCTCACTCACTGAAGGGCGCCTGTCTCTTCTGGAACACGAGGCTGTCTGGCCACTACCTGCACTGGCCGGAACTGCGCACTGAGGCCCAGTCACACTGGTTCTGGGGGCACAGGGGACTCATCAGAGCTGGAGACTCAGCCAAGCTTTGGTTACGAGTTTTCCTCCTGTTTGGGGGAAGGACCGCTGAATGAGAACATTCTTCTGCACATGTAACTGGTGGTATTTGAACCAGTGCCAACGGTCCCGAAGGGGGACCCTTCCGTTGTCAGAGGCTGGATGGATGACACTGCTGCCCGTTCAGAGGCGGGAGGCGTTCAGGTTGAGCTTTGCTGTCGGAGTCTGAAAATCGGGGCCTTGTCTCCGCTCAGCCAGCAGGCTCATGATTGCTCTGCTCCAGAAAGAAGTGCAGTCTGTTTAAAACATGACTTCATAAGCTGGACGGCCCGGCTGGCCGCCTGCTCCCAGGTGCCCTCCCCGGCCAGCTCCTGTGCTGCCCAGCAGCTGTGCCAGGGAAGCCGTGGCCTACTGTCTGGTGTGGTGGTGGGAAGGCACTCTGAGGGTCAGCCAGATGGAACTGCTGGAGCCAAGGCCTGGACAGGTGCAGCCGCGGCAGGTGCAGACACTTGAGTAACGGGTCCCTGAGCTCTGGACCGTGCGAGCAAAAACTTTCCTGGTAGGTTTCCCAAAGCTGCTGGCAGTGACTTGGGTGAGTCATCTGACCTCGGCATCAGTTTCCTCATCGGTGCCATGACCCTGGCACCTACCTTTGGGTGTCGTGGGGACCTACCACTCATATGCTGGCACCCAGTCACACTCAGGGTGGCCCTCACTCCTGGGACAGGCCTCTGGTAAGCCAGCGGAGCCAGGTGAAAACTTGGCAGCGAGGCCGTGGGCCAACTGGGTGTTGAGGAGGCCAGGGGGATGCCCCATAGCTCTCAGTGGAGACGGCAAGGCCTTATCTGGGCGGTGTGGGCACCGGGGCCAGGATGAAAAGATCTTGGAGCTGTGAGGGGTGGGGGACCAGCCCTCATGTACTCAGGGCCCCAACAGTGCATGCAGGACCATTGCCCAGGACACCAGGCTGAGGGACGTCAGGATCAGTGCTGATGTCCTGAGATCAGGGTGTGCTACCTGTATGGCTTGGGGCAGGCTGGGCAGGACACAGCCATGCTGGGCGGGGACAGGCAGGGGGTATGCAAAGGGCTCTGAGCTACATCCTGAGGGGTGTGGGAGAGGCTACTGGCAGGTCCAGGCACAGCAATGACATCTGTCAGACAGACCTGTCTGGGGTGCTCACTGGGCCACAGGAGGAGGAGGCTTCAGGGGCACCAGGTGGCTATACAGTGACAGGTGCCGTGGGAGACTCGCAGGGCGGCAGGGGTCGTGGTGTTGGAGGCAGACCTGGTGATGGGGTGGAGGAGGACCGAGGGGCCCTGGTTGTGGCAAGCTGGTATGTGGGTGGCGCACGATTCACCGGGCTCGGGGCGCGGGAGGGAAGGGCAGTTCTGGAAGGAGCAGAGGAGCAGCGAGGGTGTACTTAGATTTGGAAGGTTGGACTTGAGGCCCTCAGAGGCCATGCGAGTAGCTCTGCCCGTGGCTCCGGGGTGTCAGTGGCCTTAAGTCTGCTTGAGCAATGGGAGAGACGTCAGAGTTCCCCTATGTCCCAGGATGTTGGGCTCAGCTTTGGCTTCAGAGGGAGTGGCAGGCTGTAACCGCCCCTGCATGTGACGCTGCTTAGCACAGGAGGTGCCCGGGGAGCGCCATGCCAGGGCAGGGAGGCGTGGGGTGCTGCAGCTGCGCAGCGCCAGGCAGGGCTGCTGCTCCTGATCAGGAGGCTGCTACAGACTGTGGGATGTGCTGGGGCCACCGGGCAGCAGTTGGAGTCCTGGCCTCCTGTTCTGACTCCCGCCTGGTCCAGCTCACCGTGGCCCCTGGGTGGCTGCTGCTCACAGTCCCCCCAGCGTGTTGGCACACAGCTTTGGCCCGGCTGGCAGGCTGGTCTAGGCAGTCCTCTCCTCCAGGCAGAGCCTGCCTCTGACCCCAGGGGTGCTCTGACCGCCTGCAGCGCACGAGGGTACAAAGCACAAGCACCCGGGGGCACTGGTCTGCCCCAGGTCCCCTCCTCTCCCCAGGTGTGCCCCAAGGCAAGCCCTTACCTGTGGGAGCTGCCGTTGCACTTGGTGTCCACATGGCACTCGCTGTGTGTGGTGCCTCTCCAGGCCAGCACACGTGCAGTGACCAGCGAGGTCATTCTGCCTCGAGGACTAGCTGCTCTCCCGTTTCCAAGGCCTCAGTGCCCCCTTCTCCTGCTGCCCCTGTGACTCGAGCTCAGTGCCTGGTGACTCATGGGTGCCACTAAGGTGCCCAGTGGGAGAGTGTGGCCCGTGGGCACCAGCACCGGCTCCGTGCCAGCACGCCACAAACCAAACCGCTGCCCCGAGGCCTCCAGGGAGTTGCTTCCTGTTATTTGCCTGCTGATTAGAAACGAATGCTGAGGGGTCTGCCAGGGCCTGCTGATGCAGCGAGACCCGGAGGCCAGCGAGCCTGCCCTGCTGGAGGCGTCCTGCTCTGTGGGCTGATGGTGCCAGGTGCAGAGGCCTTGGCTAACTCGGGGTGCAGGCCTGCGGGAGGCAGAGCCCCCTCTAGCCGTGTTTCTGTGACTTTTCTTTGTGCTTGAAACTTTCTCACCTGTGTCTGTGGATCCCTGGGGCCGAGTCGGCCTCTGCCTGCTGGTGGTAATGGGATGCGGCTCTGCTCCTGCCCACAGCAAGGGGTCACTCACGGGAGGACAGCCTTCGTGGCCACATCCACTGGTTCATGCAGCCTGGCTGCTGGGTTTTGGGCCTGGCTGCTCCGCTGGACCTCTAGGTCAGTGAGGACAGCTCTGCCCCTCCTGGCACCTCCCGGGCAAGCCAGCTCTCACTCCTCCGCCGGGACCTCCTTCCCTCTGTGGAGAAAAGCGCCACAGACTGGTGCGCGTGCTGCGCGTCGAGGCAAGGCACGCTGGGCGCAGCGCAGCAGCAGGCACCTGGACCCAGCCCAGGAGCTCCTGTTTCTTGCCATCTTGCACATTTTTTTAAAAATAATTTTATTTTGGTGCTACTGGGGATCAAACCCAGGGCCTCACACGTGTTCAGCAAGCCTCCACCATGGAGCACACCCCAGCCCCCACCCCGTCAGACCTAGGGCACAACACACCTCTCCTCAAAGCCCTCCCAGCTCCCATCTCGCTCTGGGGAGGCCACTGCCTGCTCTGTAGCCTCGCCGGCCTCCTGCCTCTGCCTCTGTCCCCGCCCTCGGCCCTGACCGCCTCTGCACCCTCCCTTCTGAACTGCGTGGCTGCCCACGAGGCTGCCCGGCCCCGCCCTGCCCTGCCCCACATCCCCACCTCTGCAGCCCGTGGCCTTCTCTATTTCTTTATTTTCTGCTCCCCACCCCCACTCCCAGTGGTCCCTTGTGCCCAGACCCCTCCATACACCATCTCGCCAGTCCTGGAGAAGCCTGGCTGCTGGGTTTGGCCAGCGTGGCATGTGACGCGTTTAAAATCGCATACTTCCTCCCTTGGTTTTTCATTTCTACTGGTCTAAATTGCAGGCCTAGAAATTACTCACTTGTGGGCACTTTTAAGTGGGTCGCTCTGTGAGTCATTTGTGACTTTAGTCTCTTAGTGGCATGGTACTGACTCTGTCTAGCTCCGTCAGATGTTTGGAGACACCTGCCTAGCTCCCACCTCAGGCTTGCAGCCTGTGAACCTCTGTCAGCTGCTTCTTCAGCAATCTTGGTTGTAATGACCACACAGAGGAGCAGGGAGATGCTGAGGTCACGACACAGACAGTCTAAGCACAGTCCACCTGTGACTCGCTCATCCCTGCTCCTGACACCTGCCCAGCCGGTCCTGAGTTTGCAGCTGAGACACACAGAGGCCTCCTGTTAGCTCCCGGTCTCCTGGGAAATAGACGGAAGAGGTGAGGCAGTCGGGCGTTCTGAGTGCAGGGTCACATTGAAGCCAGATGTGGAGGGCCCCACAAGGGCGAGGCCAGCCCTCAAGAAACAGGGACCTGTTGGGAGGGCAAGTTGGGGGATGAGGAGACACCCTGGAGAGCTGTCTGGGGGTGGGAAACCTGTTGGGTGTGTGGAGGGGTGGGTGTCAGGACACCCACTGCTGAGCCCAGAGAGTTGGTCCTGTGTGCCACTCACAGAGGGAGAGGGGAGGATAAGAAGCAGGGAGAAGGGGCTGGGGTTGTGGCTCAGTGGTAGAGCGCTTGCCTCATATGCTTGAGGTACTGGGTTCGATCCTCAGCACCACATAAAAATAAATAAAATACAAATATTGTGTCCTTCTACAACTAAAAAAAAATTTAAAAAAAAAAGCAGGCATAAGTTGCACCTTGGAGACAGTGGTGTGAACACGGGGGGATTCCAGGGTGCCGTGTGCAGGCCTGTGCCCCAGCCTGGCCTCAGCCTCCTCTCTCACCAGCTCAGCTGCCTCCCGGGGACCAAGGCCTGCTGTCAGCCTCACAGGGCTTCAGAGGAGCCAGGGGTCTGGGCCCTTGTGTCTTGGTTTCCACAGACAGTGGCTTCAAGACAGATGCAAAATGCCCGCAAAGGCTGCAGCAGCGTATTTTCCCTTTCCTCCCGCACAGATGCAGTTTAGCTACTCGCAGGCCTTGCAGCCCCCCGGAGCCAGCCCAGATTGTCATGTTCCTAGCAGTGACTCATGAAAACCCCTTGGACTGCAGCCTGCTCAGAGGGGCCTTGCTAGCCGTCCCTAACCCTTGGGGCTCTCCTGGGTGTGTCCTGCAGGCCTGTGGCCCCACTCACGACCCCGGGTCGCTGGCCACTGCTCACCCAGCCCAGCACTTCCCTTTGATCTGAGGTTCTGGAGCTGCAGCTGGGAAGCTGGGTGGGTCTGCGGCTCCTGGCTTGGTGTCAGGGACCATCCGTGCCGTCATGCCCAAGGGCCACGTCTCCCTTCCTGCCCCTGGGGGACCCGCAGCCCCTTCAGAGCCCCCAAGCTGGACCCTGACTCTCGCGTTTGCTGGACCCAGTGTCTGCATCCTGTGTCCCCTTCTCACCTGGGTTCCCAAGCCAGACACTGCCCTCGGGACAGAGACTGTGGCATCTTGAACACATTTCTTCAAATTTAGTGCAGTGGCTGGGCCAAAAAGTCAGCATTCGTGGCTCAAGTGGTGGGTGAGTTGTGTGAACAGCAGCAGCTCGTTTGGTGGGCGTGTGGGCACGCCATCGACACTGGTGCCCGACACTGTGCCCGCCGTTTCTTAGCCCTTAGCTGCAACCCGGCATCCAGACTTCCTTCCCGTCGGTCTCTAACGAGGGCATCACGGCAGGGTGTTGTCGGCATTTCTAAGTGGGCAGTCTCCTGCATGGCTGACGCTTGTCCATCTTTGCAGACGCCTGCTCGGTGCCCGTGTCTGAGATCATCACCGTGGAGGAAGCAGACGCTCATGGGAAGCACCATGCCAGCGGCCAGTGGCAGAAGATGGGACAGCCCTGCGCGTTCACAGGTAAGGGCACCTGGGCGTCACCTCCCAGCTCTCCTTGGGCTCCGTGCAGTTGACGCCTGGGGAAGTGGCTCAATGGTCTGGTTGCTCTTTCTTGACTCATTTCCCCAAGATCGACTATTTGTTAATGCTCCTGTTGTCAATGGTCTTTTTTTCTTATTTTCTTTATTTTTTAACGTGGCTTGAAGGATCTGAGAAGTGGCATGCGTTATCTGAGACACATTGACCGTCACTGACTACTTAGTGAGCCCCTGGGTCGCGATTGGGGCGAAACTGTGCATGGTGTGCGTGTGCCACCTGCCCTGACCCGTGCGTGCCCGTCTCTTGCAGTTCACTGTGTAAAGCGAGCTCGACGTCACCGCTGGAAGTGGGCGCAGGTGACTTTCTGGAGCACAGACGAGCAGCTGTGTCACCTGTGGCTGCGGACCCTCCGGGAGCTGCTGGAGAGCCTGAGTACGTGTGCGCGTTCACACTGGTGAGGGTGGCGGCGGGTGCAGGGCACGGATCTGACTGCCCGGGTGCAATGGGTGGGTTTCCTGGCCTCTCAGTGGACTCCTCAGGGGATGGGTGGAGCAGTGGAGGTGGGTGGGCTCTGCAGTGGGGCGCCGGGGTACCAGAATGAGCCCCGGTAGCTTCCTGGCAGCGACACCCGAGACAGATCACCCAACCTCCTGGCCTCAGTGTCTTTCTCTGGAGGTGAGGAGTGAACAGGTGGAGGAGTCCCTCCTGGCATCTGCGTGGAGCAGGAGCCCGGTGCTGTAGTGACTGTGTGCTGAGTGGCAGGTCTGTCTGTCACCTTGAAAATGGCAGGCACTGTTCATTCTGTGCCTGCAGCGCCATCTCATGGGGTTTGGTATAACCAAGGCACAGTCCTGACACTGGACGGTGGCCTAGGAAGGGCATGTGCGGGGTGAGCTCTTTGCCCTGCTGGACTACTCTGGCATCGACATCAAACAAGTGAGTTATAATGCATCTGAGGAAGGTCCCCACGCCAGCTTCAGAGGAAGTCCTTGCTTGGGAAGCGCATCCCATGAGGACCCTGGGGTGGGAGGACTGTGTTTCTGCGTTTCTCTCTCCTGTGGCCCCTCCATGTCCGCCCTGACGCTCCTGCTGTGAGCTCCGCTCCTCTCCCGTTCTGTGCAGCCTCCTCCTGCCTTCTCTGTTTGACTCTGGGCTCCTCCTCCTGCCCCGACTTGCTCCTCCCTCTCCCCAGTCTGTTCTCATGAGTCCAGGTGGAGTCTGGTGGTACAGACTCCCCTCAAGTGACGTGGATTTTATTTCTGTGTGGTTCTTAGAGACCTCCATGGTGTCGTGCATGTGGTCTGCTCTGGCATCTGACAGAGCCCAGGATTCTATCCCTCAGCTATCTGATTTAACTGCTTGTCTGCTATCTGCTTTCATGTTTTATTGAAGTAAAATGCAAACAGAGAAGTGCTGAGCGTGGGGCCCGGTGAGCTCTCACGCGCACACGCTCAGGCCACACGCCCAGGTCTGGAAGCAGAGCACTGCCAGCCCAGGCCCACGGTCATCACTCCAGGGGCCACGGCTACCTGCCTTCTAGACAGCAGCTCCTTTTGTACCCTACGGAGCCAGGTGGTGCGGCCTGCCCTCGTGTGTCTGCGTGTCTGAACTTCATGAGCGTGACGTTTGGTGTGTGGTGTGTGGTTGCAGGTGGTTCCTCCCCAGCTGTGTGGGATTTCCTGAAGGGAACATGCCATGTGTCCACCCACTGCACTATGGACAGTCATCTGGATGGCTTTCTGTGGGCCACTGTGCACATCAGTGTCCCCCATTCTCATGCAGCCTCTTTGTGCCCGATCACATGAGTCTGGGGTGATACCCAGCAGTGGACCAGGCTGTGCAGGAGGCACAGGGCAACCCAGCAGTTTCCTGTGGTGGCAGTCGCGCTCAGCACCCTCCCTCTGGGGGCACTCCTGCTGCTCCTCATCCCGACCAGGCCCTTGCCTCTTGGCCCGTCAGGGCCGCCTTGAATGATGCTCTTCATTGGCACTTTCCTGATGGTCACGAAGCCCATGGGGATTTGCACATCCTCGTGGGGTGCCTGTTCAGGGCTCTTGCCATTATCTGTTTGGTCGCCTCCTTTTCTCAGTGGTAGGTGGAAATTCTTTACATATTGTAGATCTGATCTTCTGCTGAATCTGCACACCACAGACATCTCCCCCATTTGTGTCTTGCCCGAGTCCGTCATCAGTGACTTTTTTTTTTGGTACTGGGGATTGAACTCAGGGGCACTCGACCACGGAGCCACATCCCCAGCCCTATTTTGTGTTTTATGTAGAGAGAGGGTCTCACTGAGTTGCTTAGCACCTCGCCGTTGCTGAGGCTGGCTTTGAACTCGCAATGCTCCTGTCTCAGCCTCCCTGAGTGCTGGGATTACAGGCTTGCGCCACTGCACCTGGCTGTCAGTGACTTTTTTAAACCTGAAAACAGCAGCTGTTCATTTCGTCCGCCCACTACTACCTCCGCCACTGTCCTCACAGCATTCCTGGGCTGGCTTCCTTCAGTGGACTCTGTTTGCACTAGTCACCCCCCTGGAGGCCATCAGCCACCTGAGCACAGAGGTGCTGAGCCCACTGCACACTAGAAAAACAACCCACCAGGACCAAGCCTGAATCACCAATCTACAGTTCTTTTTTTTTTTTTTTTTGCAACGGTCATGAAACACTGTGAATGTACTTAATGTTACTGAATCATATACTTAATAGCTAAGAGGGTAAATTTATGAGAAAATACATGCATATGTATATTTCTGCAATAAAAGATTAAATGATAACATGTAATAAAAGATGGAAATACAAATCTCCCCAAATTCCAACACCAAGAGATAAACACTGCCAACATTCTGCCATAGATCCTTCTAGACACACATATAAACAGATTACTTATTCATTTGTGTGTTTTAATTGACATATCCTAATTAGGTACACATGACATCAGGATGCATTTGGATTCACTGTGCACAAAAGGAGCACAGCTTTTCCCTTCTCTGGGTGTTCACGATGTAGGGTCACATCACGTGTGTAGTCACACTTGTACCTAGAGCATGCATGTCCATCTCGTTCCACTGTCAGTGCCTTTTGATGGACAGACATTCTTGACTTCAGCGTAGTTGGGTTGTCTTTTTCTTTTTAGCTTCATGGTCAGGCCTGGCCCCATCTGGACAGCCTCGCCCACCCAAGGTCAAGAAGATTCTGTCTTCTCCGAATTCCACGGCCTCCCCCTGCACGTCCTTTGGGAATGACGTGTGCTGTGAGGGAAGCAACTCAGGTTCATTTTTTTTTAAAGATATTTTTTAGTTGTCAATGGACCTTTATTTTATTTATCTTTATGCAGTGCTGAGAATCGAACCCAGTGCCTCACACATGCTAGGCAAGTGCTCTACCACTGAGCCACCACCCAGCCCCAGGTTCATTTTTTATTGATAGGATTATTGTTGCTGTGCTGGGATTGAATCCAGGGGTGCTCTCCACACCCCCCAGCCATTTTCATTTTTTATTTTATTTATTTATTTGCTTTTGAGACAGCGTCTCTCTAAGGTGCCCAGGCTGCCTGGGACTCACAGCCTTCCTGCCTCGGCCTCCTGGGTCGCAGAGCCCCAGGCGGGCCGCTGGGCCTGGCTAAGGTCTGCTGCCTCTGCGCAGACTCAGGGCCCTGCCACGCATGGGGACACGGCCTGGCCCTCTGTGCCATGGTGTGCCACGGCGTGCCACTTCAGCTGTTGCCCTGTAGCCCTGCAGAGCCAGGTGGTAGAGCTGGGCCTGGCCTTGCCTGAGACCCGGCCAGCCCGTCACAGGTCAGCAGCACGCCTCTGGGTCCCGGCAGGCGCGGCCGGCGGCTGCAGTCAAGGCCCTCTGCGTCCTCGGCGCCTTCTTGCACTTTTTGCCAGGTTTGGGCCGACAGCACTGGGCAGCAGCAGCGCCCACTGGTCCTGACCTTGGGGTGGTTTTCAGCATTTGTCAGCAAGGGTTTCTTAAGAATCAGGAGATTTTTTTTAAAAATCAGATTAAGGAAATTCTGGTGCAGTCCTAGTTTTCTGAGAATTTTGGTTTTTTAACTCATGCTTGGGTCTTGAGTGGATGCTTTTCTGCTCTGTTGACACGATGGTGGGTTCTGGAGCTAAGCTGTTGGACGGCGACTCCATTGCTGACCACGCGCTGGGAGCAGAGCCCCTGTGGCCACAAGGCGGACCTGCTGGCCCACACTGTGCTGCACCTCCTGAGGCTTGTGGGTGACGGCAGGGCTGCCACTGTGGGACACCCAGCCTGCTTGCTGAGCAGGACACACAGCACCCAGAGCCTTCTGGCTGGTGACACCCGTGTCTGCTTGCTGCCTAGGTCACAGGGTGTCCAGAGCCTTCTCCTGGATGTGGCATCATGCCTGTCTAGGTCACTGAGTGTCCAAAGCTTTCTCCTGAATGGTGGCATCATGCCTGCTTGCTGTCTAGGTCACAGGGTGTCCAGAGCTTTCTCTTGGCTGGTGACACCCATGCCTGCTTGCTGTCTAGGTCACCGAGTGTCCAGAGCTTTCTCTTGGCTGGTGACACCCATGCCTGCTTGCTGCCTACATTATAGAGTGTCCAGAGCTTTCTCCTGAATGGTGGCATCATGCCTGCTTGCTGCCTAGGTCACAGGGTGTCCAGAGCTTTCTCTTGGCTGGTGACACCCATGCCTGCTTGCTGTCTAGGTCACAGGGTGTCCAGAGCTTTCTCCTGAATGGTGGCATCATGCCTGCTTGCTGCCTAGGTCACAGGGTGTCCAGAGCCTTCTCCTGGATGGTGGGTCATGCCTGCTTGCTGTCCAGGTCAGAGGGTCCAGAGGTTTCCTCTTGTGCTGTGTTCTGGACGAATTCGTACAATATCAAGACCATTTTTCCCGAAATATCTGGAGGAATTTGAGGTGAAAACATCCAGGCCCGGGTTTCTTGGCACGGAGGTTTTTGCTGATGCTTCCTTTTCTTTACTAGGCGAGAGAGTATTCAGAGTTAAGTTTTTCTGATGTCTTTGGTAAATCGTGCTTTTCATGGAGAAATGTGTTCACTTCATGCAAATTTAGAAATTTACCAGCATGAGTTCATTAGCACACCTTCTGCTTCCCTTGCCGTGTTGTCTCCTGGCGTGGTGTCCCCCCTTGTTCCTGGCGTGGTGTCCCCCCTTGTTCCTGGCGTGGTGTCCCCCCTTGTTCCTGGTGTGGTGTCCCCACTTGTTCCTGGCATGGTGTCCCCCCTTGTTCCTGGCGTAGTGTCCCCCCTTGTTCCTGGCGTGGTGACCCCCCCTTGTTCCTGGCGTGGTGTCCCCCCTTGTTCCTGGCGTGGTGTGCCCCCCTTGTTCCTGGATGGGTACTTTGTGTTTTCTCCATTTTTCTTTTTTGGTTTTATTAGAGATTCATCAATTTTGTAAATCTTTTCAAGGGACCCGCCTTGCCCTGGCGGCTTTGCTGGCGCCGCTGCCCCAGCGCTTCCTTAGGAACATTCCGCACGTGCGAGGCACTGGGGGTGCGGCTTGTCCGCTCCTGGGTGCCACCTCGATTCTGCTGTTCGGTAGTGTCCACCCCCATGCACTGTCGCGGTCGCTGATTTCACAGTGAGTGGCGCCCAGCACCCGGAGCCTCGGGGCTTCAGCATGCCTGCCGTGGGCGGGGCCGCGCCGTCGTGGTTCTGTGGCGGCTTCCACCTTTCCCTGGAGATGGTGCAGCATGGGACACAGGTCTGGCGTTTCTGGGTCTGGAACCACGCACACCTGTGCCCCGACCCGTGAGACGTCCATCCCAGCGCGTGGCGGCCTCTCGGCCGCTGTAGGCTGGACTCGTCGTGTTCTGCCCATCCTGGAGCTTGGGGCGCGAGCGGCTGTGCGTGGGCTGCCTCCCCGTGCGGCCTGCTTGGTCTCTGGCGTCTCCTCACACTGCTGGTGTTCTGGAGTTCACTTTCTTGTGAGTGAAGAACACTCTTCCGTTCGTCCAGCCGCCCACCCAGGGACCGGGAGCCCACACTGGCTATCGCGACGCGTGTCGTGATGGGTGGATGTCCCGATTTGCTGTGGACTTTAAAAGTTTTCAACTTTCTTGGCCACGTACCTTCTTCTTCCTCTTGATTTATTAGTTCAGTTTGTTTTTTAAGTTGCAGAACTGACCGCTTCTTCTTGAGCTGACCACAACAGAGATGTGGACGTTGTCATAAGAAAACCGGTGTCATGGGAAACCAGGCTTCAGCATAGCCCTGTCTCCACCATGGGCCGCTCTGCCTTCCCTCTGTCCATCTCAGCCCCAAGCTTTGTGTCTGTCTGTCCGTGTGTTCCCTGCTGCATGTCTGTCCATTCTTCTTGTTCTCTGCTGGCTTGCTCTTTGTGGCCTCTAGTGCCCAGACCACCCAGGATGGTCAGAGAGAGTCCTCTGGGCAGGATTCCAGAGTCTTGGGCCTCCATTCCGGAGTCCTGGGCCTTCCTTGCCCCGGGCAGAGGCACACGCCCCTCCCAGCCGATGGGCAGTCTCCGGCTTCTCCCTGACCATGGTGGGGAAATGTGTGCTCTGTGCTCTTTAAACCTACAAGCACGTTTTTATCAGACAACACAGAGCGGAAGTCTGAGGTTTGATCTGCCCCGTTCTCTGATTTTACTGCCTCCATCGTGCTCCTCCTGGTGTGGCTCCGCAGCCTCTAGACCCAAGCACCTGCTGGTGTTCATCAACCCATTCGGAGGGAAAGGCCACGGTGAGCGGATCTATGAAAGGAAGGTGGCACCGCTGTTCACACTGGCTTCCATCACCACGGAGGTCATCGGTAAGGCCAGGTCCAGCGGGCGCGTGGGGGGGAGCTTCACATGATGCAGGTGTGGTCACTGCAGGAGACTTTTGTCCCAAAAGACCATTATAAACAAAATAGGATTTTGTTTACATACCAGAATGGACGAGTACAAAATAAATAGTGTCATGTCTTCTAGCTAAGTCTTAGCGAATCAGGTACTCAGGAAGACACTGAGAGGCCACAGCACGGAGGTCACAGGCAGAAGAGTCTTGCAAGAAGACATACAAGGGATTAATGTCTTACAAATAATTTTTCCCTGAGGGGCATTTAGTAAACATAAGGCTCGCACACCGAGTTCTTCATGTGTGCTGGGCCCTGCAGGAGGCAAGAACCAGCGCTCTCTGGCCCCTCGGGACTTGAAGGGTTTTGTGTCACACTTGGCAGGCTGAGGATGTGGCTCAGTGGGTTCCACCCCAGGCACTCAGCAGTGCAGGCCGAGGGCCTGAGAAGTGAGGAATTTGACCCAATAATCTGTTCCCTGAATCTCTCCTCTGAATGCAATCAGCTGTGCACTGAGAGTGGGGTGTGCAGATGTCCTTGTCCTCTGTTGAGATAGCAGCCTGCTGGAAGCCACCTAGATACCCCCAGACAGGAGATATGAGCAACTGTGGCAAATCCAAAGGAATATTATGTAGTTCTTTTTTTTTTTTTTTTTTTTTTTTGGTACTGGGGATTGAACTCAGGGGCACTCGACCACTGAGCCACATCCCCAGCCCTATTTTGT
The DNA here is from genome assembly GCA_028644305.1 of Xerus rutilus. Taxonomy (NCBI): domain Eukaryota; kingdom Metazoa; phylum Chordata; class Mammalia; order Rodentia; family Sciuridae; genus Xerus; species Xerus rutilus. The sequence goes on from CM053403.1 coordinate 2,808,237, forward strand.
GTTTTATGTAGAGACAGGGTCTCACTGAGTTGCTTAGCGCCTCACCATTGCTGAGGCTGGCTTTGAACTTGCGATTCTCCTGTCTCAGCCTCCCTAAGTGCTGGGATTACAGGCTTGAGCCACCGCACCCGGCTCTTATGTAGTTCTTTAAAATAGTTTTACAGCCAGGCAGTGGCCACACCAGTCATCCCAGGATTCAGGAGGCCCAGTCAGGAGGATTGCAAATCTGAGGCCAGCCTCAGCAACTTAGCAAGATCCTGTCTCAAAATAAAATAAAGAGGGCGGGTGATGCAGCTCAGTGGTAGAGCACTCTGGGTTCCATGCCCAGGACTGGGGAGGAAAAGGGTATTTACAAAGAATTCCTAATGATTGTGAGAAAACACACACACAAAATTGTGCACATGGTTGAATCTCAGCTCTGAGCCTCTCTACCTTGAGTCAGAGACTGTGGACTGACCTTTCCTCTCTACACTTCTGTGTTCTGAAATTGCACAAGTGGCCAGAGCACAGCATGGACATTGGCTGTGATCACTGCAAGGAAAGACTTGATAATCAGGTTCCAAGGGAGTCAGCCCTGGCCCAGCAGGGGCTGCGCACCCAGGATGCCCCGTCCCCTCCTGGGGGCGCTGCGAGGCCCCTCAGGGTTCGGGCCACCACCTCGCCGTCCATGTGTGACACAGCTCACAGGCATGAATGTAACCTGCTGTGCAATGTTGTCCCCACAGTGACCGAGCGTGAGAACCAGGCCAAGGAGACCCTGTATGAGGTCAGCCTGGACAAGTACGACGGGTGAGTGGCGCAGGGGGCGCAGCCGTGACCCTAAAGGTGAGCGTGCCTCGTACAGAACGTCAGGATGGGCAGGGAAGCTGGTCCCGCACGCTCCTCTGGGGACCACCCTGGCTTGGTGGCTGTGTTTGCCGTTCAGTCTGTCAAAACTCTTCTCACATGGCCACGCAGGATAGCAGTGACCCGGCCACGGACACATCACATGAGGTTGAGGTGATGGTGTTTTCATGGTTTTGGATCCTGCTTTTCTGTTACTGTTAGGCTATGAGCAAGTCTCCATATCCCCAAAACACTACTGTAGTGCCGTATCATGCTCTATTACAGGGACGCACCATAACGTAACTAGCCTTGTGTATAAGTCTCTCTGCATATTCTGGGGTTTTTTTCAAGGTAAATTCCTAGAAATGGATTTTTTCCTTGGTGCTGGGGGTTGAACCCAGGGCCTTTCGCATGCCAGGCACAAGCTGTACCGCTGAGCTATATCCCCGGCCTGAGTTTAGGGTCTTCAGGGGGGCTGGCAGGGGCTAGTCACAAAGCCACTCTCAGCCGCCAACCTCTGGAGTCCCAAGCCCCAGAGGGAAAGCCGGTGTTGGCTGTGGTCCTGTAGAGCTGGCGGGGCATGGCCTCATCAGGGATGTTTTGAGGGCCACGTCCCCAGACACCAGCGGAGGGCCCGACTCGCGAGCTGCTGGCCATGGCGCTGGGAGCCCTGACCACCTGCTCCTCCCGCAGCATCGTCTGCGTTGGCGGCGATGGCATGTTCAGCGAGGTGCTGCATGGTCTGATCGGGAGGACACAGAGGAGCGCCGGCGTGGACCAGAACCAGTCCCACACCACGCTGGTGCCCAGCGCCCTCAGGATTGGCATCATCCCCGCAGGTACGGAGCCCAGGCGCCCCCTGGCGCTCCGCCGCCCGACCTCTTGGGGTAGGTCACAGCTGTCCTCCACGAGGTCCTGCTGGGAGGCGTGGCTCCGGATCCCAGGTTCATTCCTCACCGTGTGATTTTGGCCCCCACGGTGACTCGTTCTCTGGTTTTTGTTTGTTTGGCTTTTTGTCGTTTTGTTTTTGCGTTCTGGGGATGGACCCAGGTCTCACACATGCCAGGCAAGTGTCCACCACTGAGCCACATCTCCAGCCCCCACACCTTCTTTTTTGAAAGGCAGTGTGTGGCTTATAAAATGAACACCCCCGCGTGTCTGTAAGGGACCTTGTGCACTCCCAGAACGCCAGCCGTGTGCTGGCCCAGGGCAGCAGCAGGGGCAGCCTCTGCTCTTCAAGAGCCAGGGGCAGGCATAGGTGGGGACCGCAGGCCTGGAGTCGGGGCGCCTGGTGCCCGGTGCAGGCGAGGCTGATGAGGTGGTCTTCAGCAAGAGGTGGCTTCTAGCTGACCTGGAGGGAAGGGGAGTTGGGGGGAGTGGGCAGGAGGAAGGATGGGATGGGGAGGGAAAGGCCTGGCAGAGCGGGCAGGACCTCCTCACGGCCTGGCAGGGAGGCTGTGTTCCCGAGGTGTCCGTCTGGCTTGGTGTGTTTACCATCTTTCTAGGAAGCAGCTCATTCTTAGAAATGCCGCAGTGAGGCAGGACCGGCTGCCTGAGGCACGCAGCGGGCACAGCTTCCTCCCGCCTGCGCGTCCTTACTGTGGGCTGACACCACCCAGCCTCCATGCACATCATGTGCAGCTTCACCCTGACAGGCTCCTGAAGGCAGTAGGAGTGACTGTCGGGCTGATGCTAGAACCGAGTCAGGACCACCAGCATCTGGGAGGTGACTTCTGGTGTCACGGGGGAGTCTGCTCCAAGCTGTGGACAGGCACTGAATCAGGGTAGTGACTGGCCAGCTGTTCCAAAGCAGAAGCAGCTGAAGGGTGAAGGAGCAAGTCTGAGCTGGTGGACAGGTTCAGCCACCTCAGGGCTCAGGGTCAGGTCAGGTCCAGGTTCCTGCGAAACCGGGAACTCGTGGGACATGTGAACCTGCTGGGAGGCCACCGGTGGCCTGGGCAGGGAACAACTCCTGTGCCTAAACAACCAACACTTCAGCAGAATGATCTACAGACCTATTGGAAGACTCAGTCAGACATGGTCACTGCCCCCAGGACCAACGCATGTAGAGCAGGTCCCATGAAGTCCTCTGCTCCCTCCTGAATTCAGGCTCCTTTATGTTGTGTGTGCCTCACACCTGTTAGCTCAGCAGGAAGCAGTCAGTTTCTTCCTGTGAGGGATGTTGGCACCGCAGAACCCGGGCCACGTTGGTCCTGAGCCCCTGGGGCTGCCAGGCTGGCCGGCACTGGGGCCTCACCCGCACACCTGCCCCTGTGCAGCATGCCGCTGTGCGGCCTACTCTCGCAGCACGTCACAGGACGGGGGCGTGGAGCTCAGTCACCACAAGGGCCCCTTTCTGATAGGAGTACATGCCCGGCAGAGTTGAGAGTATTTGCTTTTCCCCCGGAACAAAGCCCTCACGACGTTCCTGAATTTCAGCTTTCCTCTTTTGTCTTGTGACAGAGCAGTTAGCTCTGAGGCACCTGGAAATGGCAGGGCCTCCAGGGGTGTCGGGCCCTGTGTCTTTGCTCCAACTGAGAACGGTGCTGGTTCTGCTCCCAGAAGGCTGTGGGCACACAGGCTGCAGCTGGCCAAAGGCAGGGCGGCTGCATCTCTGAGCAGCGTTTGCTCCCAAGGGTGACCTGTGAGGAGGGAGGCCAGGGCGCGCAGGGGTGCACGAAGCCCCAGGTGCCACCCTCCGCCCGGCCTGGCCGAGTCCATCCCTCCGTGGCTCTTCTGCAGTGTTCTCTCACTAGTGCTGATGCTTGTTACTCGGGCAGTTAATTGCAAAAATGAAGGGGAGGGTCTGGAAGCACCTCGTTTTCCTCAGACACTGTTAATCACATTTACAGAACTCGCCACTCCTATGATCATGAGTGTTCATTTAACACATTTTTATTTTTATTTTTTTAATTTTTTAATTTTTTATTTTTTGTAATTTTTTTTTAGTTGTAGATGGACACGATGTCTTTATTTTATTGCTCTGTATGTGGTGCTGAGGATTGAACCCAGGGTCTCACGCGTGCAAGGCAAGCGCTCTACTGCTGAGCCACAATCCCAGCCCCACATTTTTACTTTTGAAAGATGATACTCAAGTCTTTAAGAGACCCCAAGGAGAAGTACACACACTTGAATCATGAGTGTGTGGGGGTCTGTGTGCCTGTGTGTGTGCACTTGTGTGGCATCAGCCGTCAGAGCCTCAGGTGAGCAGAGGTCAGCTGAGGGCTGTGAGCTGCAGTCTCCATGCCCACCAGGTCCCATGGTCTCTTTGGGCCTGTGCACTCTCCAGAGAGATCAAGGGTCACTTACGACAGGACCCAAGCACTGTCCTGGGCCTGAGGCCGAGCATCCGGGGCTGAGCAGCCGGGGCCTGTGGCTCTGGTGGTGCTCTGTGCCTGCCACACCAGTGGCCTCCTAAGGAAGGTTTGTGTGCCCGTGGCAGAGCTCTGTGGGACTAGACATGGCCACGCAACTTGTCCCAGGGAGGCCTAGACGAGGGCATCCCAGGCACAGGGCACACCTGCTCTGTGTTCACATGGCACAGCCCCATGTCACGGAGTCTGGCTGGGGCTGAGGACTCACCATTGTAAGTGCCATGGGATCTGCTCTGCCTCACGGGGCTGAGGACAGAGCAGCGTCTTGGCTGTGCCCCAGCTGGAGGGAGGCCCTCGCTGCCGTGGCTCGGGGCCCCTCGCTGGCAGGCCCGCTCTGTTCATGGCACTCCTGAGCAGATGCCCACCCGCACTGTCAAAGCCACACTGGCCACCCCCACCTGACAGACAAGGGCATGAGCCCTGGCCGCAGGCAGGTGTGTGCGTGGCTGGGGGTCAGAGCTCTGCAGCCAGGCCCCGTGGTGGGCTCAACCCTGCTGCTGCAACAGTGTCTCGGTGTGGAAGTTTCCTTTGAGGTGTTTCCTGTGACCTTCAAGTGACCTTGCTTCTCATGCTCTCTCCTGGGGTTGAGGCTTGGTGCTGGCTCCTGCTGCGGTTGACGTCTGGTCACAAGGTGCCACTGCTGGCCATGCAGAAGAGGGCCTCGCTGCTCCCCACAGGCTTCCTGGGGGCTTGTGGGGCTGGGGCAGCTGCCGAGGCCACAGGGTGCACACGGCCACTGTGAGGAGCTGCTGGGTGGCACTGCCAGGTCCATCCTTCAGCTGAGCTCTGTGTGCCTCGTGCGTGCACCATGGGCTGGCAGCAGGGCCAGGCCGCACCTGGCCGCCCGCATCAACTGGGCCCTCCTCGCAGGGTCCACAGACTGCGTGTGCTACTCCACCGTGGGCACCAACGACGCGGAGACGTCGGCCCTGCACATCGTGGTTGGTGAGTTGCCTTTCCGCGAGCCCCCGGGGCACAGGCCGCCAGTCCTGCTCATTTCTCAGTGGCCCTGCTTCCTTGTGTCCCCACGGTCTTGCTCACACGCTGCAGGAGTCCAGGCTGGCGTCCCTCGCCCCTGCCACCCTGCCCTCACCCACCTTCCTCAGCTCCTGCCTCCCAGGCCAGGCCAGGGACTTTTTGAGACCCATCATGCCAGACCCTGCTCAGCACCCATGGGGGACGCAGGCCTGGTGACAGGCCAGGCTGCCACAACACAGCACCCTGCTCTGGTGCACACCCCTATGTCATCCTGGAGCTGCTGCTGTGCTCGGACCTGAGCAGTCACTGCCTCCAGTCCCCACTGAGCTCAGCTCCAACAGCCTCAGCGGCGCCCCACGGCCACCAGCCCCATGTCCTTGCCCTGTGGCTCCATCCTGTCACCACAGCCCACTGCTTTCATGCATGCTCTTGGGACACCCCTGGGTGCCCACCCTGCCTGGGGCAGGAGGTGGCCCAGGTCCCCCTGGGTGGCTGTGGGTGCGGCCCCTCCTGTCTCTCTGCAGAGCACCTGTAAGGCGACTCACTCCTTCAGGCGACAGGGGCCCAGCACCTGCCCAGCGCCTGGCGGGGAGCGGAGGCCGTGGGGCTGTGTGGCCTGCAGCCGCAGAGTCCTGGTGTGTGGAGTAGCCACTGAGGACTCTGTTTTTAGTGCTGTCTACCTCTACCTTCCCTCCGGTCTCCAACACCCCACCCTTCTGGTTAGTGACATTGATGAGCTTTACGGGTACGTGCTTATCCTGTCCCCAAGAACAGCTTCAGGGGATTTTTTTAAAATATTTTTTTAGTTGTCAATGGATCTTTATTTCATTTGTTTCTATGCGGTGCTGAGAATCCAACCCAGTGCTAGGTTCACACATGTAGGCAAGTGCTCTACCACTGAGCCACAGCTGCAGCCCCAGCCTCAGGAAATTTGGGACAAGTGTCATTTGAATCAAAAACATGGAATCAAAAGAGGGACCCACGCTGGTCACGTTCTTTCACCTCTTCTGAGGTCAGACTGCGTTGGGGAGCGGGGCCCTGCCCACACCTGCACTCTCCTGCAGGGGACTCGCTGTCCATGGATGTGTCCTCGGTGCACCACAACAACATGCTACTGCGGTACTCCGTGTCCCTGCTGGGCTATGGCTTCTACGGGGACTTGATCAGGGACAGTGAGAAGAAACGGTGGATGGGGCCTGCCAGATACGATTTTTCAGGTAACGTAGCACAGCGTGCAGTGGTGGGTTCCCTGCTGCTGAGGGGGTGCCAACTGTGTTCACAGATGCGACCCCCTGTGATCACGGCCCCTCAGCGAGCCTGCCCGTGCAGACAGGAGCCTACAGGCCTTGGCTTCCTGGGGCTGGAAGCCATGAGGCCTGGACTGGACCCTGGGTTGTGTGACCCAGATCCTGTTCCTGGGCCCAGCATGGGTACCTTGGTAGACCTCACTGAGAGACACAGAGGTGTCTCTGCACAGGTGGCCAGCTCCGGGGATGGCTGAAGTGAGGGTTCTGGGAGGAAAGACTCAGTTTCCAGCCACTCCAGCACAGTAGCCGCAGTGCCAAGAGCTTGCACCGTGAGGGGGTCGGCCCTCTACGTGTGAGACGGCAGCCTGCCCTTCAGGCACAATGCCCTTCAGCTCCCCCAGCAAAGGTGCTCTGTTGCTCAGGTTCTGGGGAAGGTGCCACACCCATTCAGCACTCACTCATGAACACCTGCGCCCGCCAGGCCGGCTCTGGTGCAGGATGCATCCCTGCACAGGACAGGCAAGAGCCCCCTCCATGAGTGAGGCTGGCACGTGCACCAGGGGCCAGGGCGTTGGCTTCCCCCTACCCTGGCCTGGCGCAGCTGGGCTTCGCTGCCACTTCACAGCTGAGGAAACAGGCACAGCAAGGCTGAATGACCACCCTCCTGCAGGTGTTGGCTCTCAGACTTGGCGGCCGTCAGTATCCCCAGGAAGCTCGTTAGAACCTAGAGTTTGGGGCCACCCTGAGACCCCCACACAGGTGTGGGAACAGCATGTCCACCAGGCTCCCTGGGGTCCCGCTTGGCCCCTGTCACCTGCTCACACAGCTAGAATGAACAAGAAACGAAAGTTGGTGCCTGCTGGTTCCAGGAGGTGGGTGCAGACTTTAAATGCAGAAAATAGGGACTTTGGAAAGATGTAGAATTGAAGGGTCAACACCCAGGTGTCCACTGAGTTCCTTTGCTGCAGTCAGTGAATTTCACTTATGTGGTCCCCGCTGCACTAAGGTGCATTGGATGATCCCAGACCCCAGGGCCCGGCCCTTCCCTTGTGAGGAAGGAGAGTGGCCTGGTGGGTTTCGTGCCGCCTAAAGACTAGCGTGGCTTGAAAATGAAGACACAAGAAGGCTACCGCGACACGCTCACCCACCTCCGTGAAGAAGAGGAGTTCTGAGGAGTCAGAAAAGCTGCAGGACCTCCCAGGAGGGCGCACGCCTGTCCCTGTGCCTTTGCGGAGCAGGTGGTTGGCTCAGCAGGCAGTCCTCCCCCAACCCGCAGCACAGTCCCTGCCCTCAGGCCAGGCACGTCCCTGGTCTCATGTCCACCCCCACGGCACCGCATTAGCCCCAGGGTCTGGAGAAGTGGGTTTGCGCTCAGCTGCTGTGAGGTCGAAATCTTGTCATCTGGCAGAGCCCAGGGCAGGTAGAGCAGGTGAAGGTGAGTAGGCATCCTGCACCTGGGGGTTTAGCGCAGGCAGAAGTGGGGACACCAAGGCTCCACGAGGCCGCCCTGGACGTAGCTGCTGCAGTGAGGCGGCCGTCCCTGCAGCACCCTGCAGGAGTTTGGCTGCACCTGTGCCTTAGTGAGGGACACCTGTGCCAGGCTGCTCACCATGGATTGGCCTCCTCAAGGCCCTGGACACTGGACATCTCATAGGGCCCATAGGGGAGTGGGGAGAGAAGCCAGGGCCACCATGCAGAGTGGCACGAGCCACCACCATGCAGACAGAGGTGGCATGAGCCCCTGTAGGGCCACCTGGGCAGAGAGCATTTGTTCCTGAGCATGTTCCCAGAGCCCAGCCCCTGCCGGGCGCTGAGCCAGAGAACGAGCAGGAAGGGTGGGTGGCAAGCATGGAGCTGCTCGGGCTGCGGAGGGCTGCGGGACTGGACTCTGCCCCGGGGGCCAGGTGCCTGTCGTCGTGTGGGTGAGGGCCTGTGGAGAGGTGGGCCTGGGCATTATGTGGATGCTGGAAGGCCTCTGTGTTGGGGGCCAGGGGAGGTGATCCCCCAGTGGCTCCTTGAGGCCAGCATTATGCCCCAGCAGATGTGGGCTGGACGCTGGCCATGCAGGCCTGTACTGGGCTCAAGAGAAAAGGAGGTGCGATGTCACCCTTAGGCTTGCAGAACACACCTGGCCCCATGTGGCCTGGCTTCCTGCAGACCCCTTGTGCCCACTGCCCTCTCCCTGATGTCCTGCTCCTGCTTGCCCAGGCAGCTTTCCCCCAGGCCTCCTCCAGGGGCTCTGCCCCGCACTGGCATGCCAGGACCGCGGGCAGCGCCACCGACAGCTCCCCACAGTTTGCTCTTGGGGAGGTAGCGCTGCGCTGGCCCTTGTGCTGAGTCTTCTCAGGCTGCCACAGGCATGGCAGTGCCTCTGCAGAGGCCAAGACTGGGGAGGGCACCGCTGATGACTTTCAAGTGGAAAGGTGAGGACCCCAGGCCACTGGGACCTGCATCAGAGGCCGTGTGAGGCAGTAACAAGGAAGACCTGCCTTGCCAGCGTGGAGGGGCCCCAGCCCTGACCTCCGCTGTCACTGTGCCTCTGGTTCCCTTCCCCCTGCTGTCTGAAGCTGTGACGCAGTCGCAGCCAGGCAGTGACCTGCCATGTTCTCTCTTGGCCACATTCTGTCCCCAGGTTTGAAGACCTTTCTCTCACATCACTGCTACGAAGGGACAGTGTCTTTCCTCCCAGCACGGCACACCGTGGGATCTCCACGGGATCACAAGCTCTGCCGGTCAGGGTAAGCGCCTTCCTGGGGTCTTTCTGCTGCACGTGACATGAATAGAGCCTGGTCGGGGCTCCTTCCTGGTAGGAGCTGGACGTGCGGGAAGACGCTGGTTTCTGTGGGCTCGAGCAGGGCTGTGGAGGCCTGAGGTTCAGGGGGCCGGCTCCTGTCCCCACCTGGCACTGTGTACCTCGGGCGCCTGGCTGGTGCGGATGCCAGGAGAGCCTTGCTCGCTGGGCCCCAGGGTGTTGGGGAGCAAGGCTCATGCCCACGCCGTCTGGTCCTGCTGGGGTTCCCTGGCCCCTCCTGGGAAGGGCACACGCAGTGTAGGCGAGGAAGGGCACCGAGGCCGCTGTCTAATCCACAGCTGCTGGCCAAGTGGGTGGACCAGGAGCTCCGGGAGAGAAGAGGCCTGGGAGCGGAGAGGAGGGCGGGAGAAGCGGGCCTCCCTGTGGGCACGGACTGCACTCTGGCCACGTTCCGCGTTAACGAGCAGCCCTTCCCTCCTGCCCAGTGCACCCCAAATACGTCCAGCCATGTCTGATCAGACTGAATCAGAAGCCCAGGAAACCTTGATTTAGTGGCCCTGGCTGAGTGGCCACATCAGTGACAGTGCAGCTGCTGCGTGGCCACCTGTGCTGCCAGAGACCAGGAGACGGGTCACACTCAGAAGGACATGCAGTCCTTGCCTTGCTGACCGACTGTCCTACGTCCTTGCCTATGAGTGAGACTGAGGCCATTGGGTCAGAGTATTCGGCTGCTGCCTTGCTAATTGCACCAGTGTTCACATGGCCCACCGGCTGGCGTGTGGCCCCAGCAGCGGCAGACCAGCAGCACACCTTGGCACCGACCGCGTCTGGGTCGAGGGCTCTGAGTTGTCTGTTTGCTGCGCTCGATGGGGTCGGGTGCCCCTTGTGGACTCGTCTGGACACGAAAGCACTCCCCCGGAGGGTCCACTGGGGCATCTGTACCACTAGCCTTCACGCCAGCGGGAGCCAGGCTAGCAAGGCCTGGCTTCAGGTAGGCCGCGGTGTCCCTTAGGGAAGACCCCTAAGACCCACTGATTAACTTTAAAAGATTCAACTTTAGCAGCAGATCTAATTTTGAGGATTCAAATCAGTACGCTAGAGAAATGTTTTTAGTTGAGCCTTGGCAGCTGAACTTTTCATCTTGTGAAGAGAGTCTGAACGCTCGTGTGTGCCGAGTGCCGCACTTGGTGGTTCCCGCTGCCCAGTGGAGACGGTGACGCGCTCTGTCTTCCAGATGCCTGGTGTGCAGGCAGAGCAGGCAGCAGCTGGAGCAGGAGCAGGCGCTGTGCGGCCAGCCGGACTCGGGTCAGTCCCACGCCTCTCGGTGCTCTTCCTTCCCGCTGCTCCCCGGACGCACCTCATGCGTCTCCTCTTTAGCTTCGGTGGCGGTGGGCCTGGGGGACATGGGTGCTTGTGAAGGGGCCCCGCACGTTGCCTGACTGATGCTGAGGCCCCTTAGGCTCAGAGTGAGGGCCAGCAGATGTGCTGCAGGGCCGGGCCACAGCAGCGCCTCCCGGGCTGCGCCCAGCGGGCCTGTCCCTCCTGCCCTGGAGTGACAGATTCCGGGCTTGCTGCCGCCACAGGCCTTGTTTACGGACACTGAGCTTTCCTGTCCCAACATGTTACTTCTCTGTTGAAGAACACCTGCCTTCTGTCCCTTGTTGGACAGAGCAGGACGGAGCTAGCGATTTTCCGTCTGCGGCTGGGTGAGCCCAGGGCCCCACGCGTGCTGAGCATGCGCTCTACCCCAGCCACCCCTCAGCCCCACGTCTCTCTACGCTGCTGACCGCTCCAGTCCTGTCCAGGTCTGGCTCCACTGCCCACTTGATCGCCCATGCTGTCAGTGTAATGTAATGTTTCCAGGAGTGCCACCAGAACAGTCTGGGCCATGTCACTGCCTTGGGCACATCTCCACTCTTTTCATCTTTTCTCCTCAATGGCAGTAGGACTGCCTTCTGGAAGTTCCTCTGCTGCACATCCAGTCACTGGAATGGCGGCAGCGGCATCCCCACAAGGCCGTTCCCTCCGTGGCCCCATGGCACTCTTCCCATGGACGCCTTGCCTTCATCCCTTCTGGGCTGCTGTGCACCTTGGACGGTCACTTGTCTTTTGATCACCTGCTGCTTTAAAGTGCACGTGGCTTCCTGCTGAGCCAAGGAGGACACAGCCCCGAGGGTCCATCCTCCCCGTATCCCCGGCGCTCGCTGTTCCTTAGCTCCCAGACTCCTCCGGGGGCGTTTAGTCTGCAGCTTCTGTGACATCTGTGGCACCTGCTGATAAGACTGACTGTTTCTACAAAATAATTGGCAGGCCGTCTGGTAGAGGCTGTGAGCTGGCAGAGGCAGGGGGACACTGTCAGCACGGCAGCCTCTGCCCTTGACCAGACGGCTGTCAGCCCCGGGTTCCGGGCAGAGTGGGGCATGTCGGCTGCAGCCAGGTGGCCTCGTCACAGTTAACTTGTGGCCGAGCTCGACTCACACTCTTCACCTCAGCACGTCCTCGGGCTGGGCGTGTGCCTTGGTGGTAGGGTACTTGCCCAGCACGTGAGGGGCCTGCGCCCCACTCTAGAAGGCCGTGGCTGCACGGGCGCTGGGCCACAGCAGCACCAAGGACTCGGCAGTGCCGCCATCAGAACCCACGTTACTATTTTTGGCCGGGCTGGACCTGGTCCAGGCAGTGGTTTGCTGGCCCATGCTCTAGAGCACTGTCCACAAGTTGCTGGTGACCCTCGGGTCCAGTACTAAGCTTCCTGGGGCAGGTGGGCCGTTCTATGTGGATGCTACTGATTTGGATGACGGTTGCATGAGAAATGTCACCAGGATGAAAGTTGAGGGCATCCAAACCATAGGCCATAGATGTCACCCTGAGCCATGCGGCACTGTGACATCAGCCCTGTTCTTTCTGCTTCAGAGAAGGTGGAGGAGTGGCAGGTCGTCTGTGGGAAGTTTCTGGCCATCAATGCCACAAACATGTCCTGTGCTTGTCCCCGGAGCCCCAGAGGGCTGTCCCCAGCCGCCCATCTGGGAGACGGGTCTTTCGACCTCATCCTCATCCGGAAGTGCTCCAGGTTCAACTTCCTGAGGTTCCTCCTCAGGCACACCAACCAGTACGACCAGGTGAGTGAGCAAGTGGGCACGCGGGCAAGGAGGGGGAGGAGCTTGCTCGCCGGCGGCCCTGGTCTCCGCAAGCCAGCAGTCCATTGTGGAGTTCCAGGGAAGGAAGGAAGGACAGACATTTGGGTTTGGTTTTCAACAACTTTAAACTAGTCAGTTACTCCTTGTGAAATTTCATTTAGAAATGTAATTCTTGGAGCACAGAAACGAGCTGCGACTGTTTCCTGACCTGCTCCTTGTTGCTGCTCTTCCCGTGTCCTCCTGGCAGGCCCCTGTGAGGCCAGGCTCCAGGAGTGGCTCTGCTCAGACCCTGTCTGGCCACCCCTCACTGGCACCCTTGCAATTGGCAGAGGGAAGACCTGGGTCAGTCAGGGGGAGGCCTGGGATTTTTTGGCACAGCCTCTAATTTTAATACGATTTTGGTCTTTTGCTTAAATCGTATTTAAGATGTAGTCCGGTAGTATTTTTTACAGCTTTTTAAGTAGCGCTTATTAAAAAGAGGACAGAAGATTCCACAAAGTGCTGCTAGTTAACCATCGAGCTCTTTAAGAAGTGTTGTTCCTGTGCGTGGGCTGCGACTTCCCAAGTCCCCGGGTTGCTTGACCAGGGCCGGGGAGGCAGTTCCTGCTGCTGTCCCTAAGTCCTCAGATCAGCTGGCAAGGGCAGTCAGAGTGCTGCCTGGCGGCCCAGACGCGAGCGCGCCGGCACTGGAGGCCTGCTGGCCGGGGCGCACAGCGGCCGCTCGCCCCTTGGAGAGTGAACACTGTTCCCCTTCACCGTCTCTCGATAGTTTGACTTCAGTTTTGTTGAAGTCTATCGCGTCAAGAAATTCCGGTTCACATCGAAATACCAGGACGACGAGGACCAGGACCTCAAGGACAGGGGAAAGCAGGGGTTCGGGCAGATCTGCAGCGACAACCCCTCCTGCTGCTCCTTGGCCCCCAGGAGCTCCTGGAACTGTGACGGGGAGATTCTGCACAACTCTGCCATAGAGGTCAGGTGAGCGGAGGCCCAGCTGCCCCGACCCTCAGGAGCCTGGCCCCCCGCCCAGGCTGTGGATGCCACCAAGAGCTGCTGAGTTGGCTGCATCCTTGTTTGTGCGGTCAGGTGCTGAGCGCAGGAGGCGGCGGGGGAGCGCGGAGCCCTCTCCAGGGTGCAGGGCCCTCTCTTCTGTTCCTTTTCTCTGTGACACCGTACACCCACTGCCGCTGCTCTCTGCCTTGGCGTTCTTTCTTTTCTGTTAAATAATTAAAATACAAACAAATGGACCGCCTTCACAGGCACTTAAGTCCTGGGCTCCTGAATCCACGGGGAGACATTTGGCCTCACAGGGCCCACTGAGTGGCCATGTGCTGGTGCAGGAGGGGCGGCTGCACTGGCAGGAGGTGGAGGGGACTGGGAAGAGCACAAGGCTGACAGGCAAAGGGGGCGAGCACCGAGGGGAAGCTCAGGGTGTGCAGGCCAGCAGCCTCAGGGCTCCCCAGGGACCCTGGGCCCACCAGCTGCTGGGACCAGTATCAAGGGCTTTCACCACTTGCGTCTAAACAAGGCAAGTGGACAGGATGTCTCCGGATGTCCCCAAGCCCTGGGCCCATTTGTTTCTGGTACATGCATGTGGCAGTTGGTGGTCAGCCAGCTCCTGCCTGAGCACAAGGACGGTTCGAGGTCCCAGGCAATCAGTATGCCAGCCACCATCCATGGGAGAGTTGGCTTCTGCTAACTAGTCTGGCCCGCTAGGGAGATGGGATTATCTTCATTAAGGAAACAGAACGGGGGCAGAGTTCGCCTCGCACGTGTGAGGCCTGGGTTCCATCCGCAGCACCACATAAACACCAAGATGAAAAGAAAACCAGAATGCTCCCAAACGAGGAAAGCATCCTTGACATAGCCCATCTACCCTGTGCCTTGACACGTGCCCCCGACCCTGGGGTCTCAGCTGCTAACATACATCTGCGGTTTTGGTAACAGTAGGGAATGAAGCCAACAGGGCTGTCTGTGGGAAGGTGGCACTGTCAGCTGGGACCCAGGACCTCCAGGACCCCTGACCTGCCCCCCTCCCGGGGCTCCTGCTGGGGAGAGGCCGCGTGGGAGGAGGGAGCCACTGCACGTGGCGTGGAGGCACTTGGGATGGTCTCCCTGCTGTCGAATGGGTGCTGGAAGTAGAACCAGGTCTGCCAGTGCCCTGGGTCTTCCATGTGGCCCTCAGCATCTCTGCAGAGCCAGGCTGTGGAGGGCAAGAGGGCCACCCGCCCATGCCTGCCTGCAGCACTGGCCTTGCAGTGCCCGGTGACCTCTGTGCTCCTGGTGAACTCCCATCCCCTGTTCAAGTAGGGGACACACAGGAATTACAGCGTGGCCCTCTGTCTCTGCAGAGTCCACTGCCAGCTGGTTCAGCTCTTTGCAAGAGGAATTGAAGATGCGCCTCAGCAGGAGCCCTGCGGCTGAGGAGCGTCCAGTCCTCCTCATGCTTGGGAAGCGTGAAGACTATTTAAGAAAATGACCACAGACCAATTATGTTGATATTTACATTTACATTTAGAAATTTATTTTTGATAGTTGAATCTTGGTTTTAGAAAAAATACCTTTTGTCAACAATTCTGCATACATATTTGGCATTTGAGTCCCCTGGGAGCCAAGGGGCACTTCATGCAGCTGGGTCTCAGCAACCAGCGCCTGCAACGTGGGGCCCCGGCCTCAGAGTTCAAGGATTCCGATGGTGCAGGTCTAAAGTCGGCCCCTAGCAGCTCCCATGCAATAATTTTAGGGACACAGGAGTACTTTCCAGGAATCAGGCCCACCTTCTGAACGCAGGGCAGCCACTGGGTCACCCGATCTGCTTTGCAAGATTTCTTCTGGAATTCTTTGTGAGCAGGTTTTGGGAAGTAGATATTTCTCTCCGCCTTCATTTTACGGCCATCTTCCCTTATGGTCAGGGCGTTGCTGTGGGACACTTGCCATACGTGAGGTGTGAGGACGCCCTGAAGGCGACGTCTGACCTGGCAAACCTCCCTGCCCGTTGCCCTCCCAGCTGTGCTTGTGAGACGGTCCAGCGGGCAGCTGCGGAGCGAGTCCATGAGCCCCATGGAGGCTGTGGAAATGGCTCGTGAGCGCTGGTGGGGGTTTTCTCTCTTTAAAAGGTGAAACACTGACGTCGCGTGTGGACACAGAGTGCTTAGCACCACTGGGCTTTCTGGAGAGCAGAGCAGCTGGCGTTCCACAGGGGGAATCCGCTTGGACAGGGAGGGTCGCCCCTGAGTCCAGCAGGCTTACCTGGTGCAGGCCCTCGGTCTCTTGCCGTGTCCCATGTGTCCTCTCACGCCGACCTCTGTGTAGTTACTGAAGCTTTCTCCGCCTCAGCTGGAAGGGCACAGTGGTGTCTCCACTGTCTCCTCCAGCCCTAAGCCACGGCTGCTTCCTGCTGAGGTCCCGGAGCCAGGGACCAGGACGGCCTTCCCGCAGGCCTCCCGCCATTGGGCTCCGACTGCCCTGTCCTCTTGATAAGTTGTGTGAAATGACAGGATGGGCAGCCTGGCCTCTGGCCTGGAAGAGAAGGTGCCACTGTGTTGAGACCAGGGTTCACTCTGCTGCTATGGGTGGCTCTTCCCCAGTTCCCACGTCACTGCAGCACTCGACAGAAAGCATCTGTTTTGGGGATTCTTCGCATTCATTTATATTTCGAGGCATACACGAAACCTCCTGTTTGGTCCTTCTGTCCCACCCAGGCAAGGGGCAGCTTTCCTGTAGCTTTTCTGTTAATGGACCGTGTTGGCACAGGCAGCTGTGCGGTCCAAGGGTTCCATGCCGCAAGGCCGAGTGAGCAGTCTGGGCGAGAGTGGGCAGATCACGCTGCTCGCATCCACGCTTACTCCTGGTTGGGGAGAGACCAGAGGGCCAGGTGGCAGCTGTTTGAGAGGGCAATGACCACTTGTGCCCAGCAGCCGGACAGCCCATGGCTGGCCCACCCTCCGGCCAGGGTACTCCCAAAAGGTCCCACCTGGGATGACACCCTGACTCCCACTTCCTTCTGGGCCACTCCAGAAGGGCTCAGGTGGAGAGTCCTGAGGAGGCCGTGGGTGCCTCTGGGAGCTGGGCTGTCTTGCAAGTTTTCCCCAAAGCTCTGGGGTCTGCTGGCCCTGCCTCATGCTCCCCACGCCTGGTCCACCCAGAGCCCCTGCCAATCTTGGACCCAGGCAGAAAATCCTGTGGTGGAACTTACCAGTTGCAGGTCACTTTGCAACATGGGACAGCCACAGGGGGCTGTGGCAGATGCCCTGCAAGCCCCTTGGGACCGCACAGGACAGAGACAGCCTCTGACCTGCAGGATGAAGAAAGCCCTGCCATTCCCATGATGGACTCTGACTTCCAGGAGGCCTCTGAGCAACCCTGAGCCCTGGACTTGGGGGCTTTAAAAGTATCAGGAGTGATGGTTACATAGTGAAAACTTAGGATCACTGAGAGGGGTCGGTCTGTTTTAGCTTCCTTTGTGGCTCATTGGTGCGAAACCACCAGGCAGCAGTTCTGCCGTAACTGACTGTGCAGGTTAAGAAGCAGGGGCGGCGCGGCCTCCCCAAGTCTCCTGCAGCTTGGGAACACCTGGGGAGGGCTTGCTTTTCTGCCTAATCTTGCTGGTTTCAAGATTAGAAAATGACGTATTTGATCTGATACATTGAGAAGACAAAAATAAAGTTACTTTGGGCAGAATTTAGCATTTTCTCTTTCTTTTACAAATTTCTTTTCAAAGTGGAGGATTTTTCATGAAAATACACACGTAAAAAGAACAAGAGTAAAATGAAGACGCGCGGAGCTGCGCCTATGCCAGGACACCGGACGGCACCAGGCCCTGCGTGTCCCCGGCGGCCTCCCCGCCTCCCCACACAGATCATGCATTTCAAGTCCAGGCGTCACTTCCGCTTCTCCGAGGTGGACAGTCCAGTGGTGGGCTCCGCTGCTTGCCTGGAGAGCTGCTGGGCTGGGCTGGGACTCTGGGCTTTGGCTGGGGCGGCGGATCTCCAGCCAGCACGACTGCTGGGTGGGCTGCAGGTGCCAGGAGCCCCCAAGCCCCGCCTCCTTCCGGCGGGTGCAGTGCCGCCACAGCCCTCACCCCGCCCCGCCCCCATGCCCTCCCTGCTCCACCTGCCTCTGGGAAACCAGGCGAGGGGCTACGTTGTCTGAGGACAAGGATCAAGCCAGACCGGGCTTGGGGCCAGCTGTGCAGCTGGGGCTAGGGAGTGGGTGCTGGGAAGGGCCAAGGGGCTGGCTCTGCCGGCCATGGCAAGAGTGTGGTCTCGGGAGGGGCTGCAGGTGCTTGTAGGTCCCCAGGGAACTGTCCCTTCTCTGCTGTCTCCCAGCACCATGGCTGCAGTGGATGGAGGGACAGAAGGGGGAGGGCGGGTGGGCGGTGTGGGCCTCTGACCTCATGTCGACGCTCCTGAGGTTTCCACCTGCCCCTCCAGGGGAGCTGCTCAGCCTCTGCTCCCAGGTGCTCGTGTGGGATGGGGCGTGGGAGGCCAGGCACCGTCAGTGTGCCCCACACGGTCTCTGCTTGACTTGGTTTTAGAAGCCAGGTGGGTTCTTGTGTTCCTCTGTGTCAACATCAGTGTCTCAACCAACCAAGTCACAGTGTCACCGGGGACCCTTCTGCCCAGGAACCTTAGGGCACGATAGCTGGGTGGGGCCAGGGTCTGCACCCCAACTCCAAGGCCCTGCCAGGTCTTGGCCCCACCTCACCCCAAGCTGGCCTTTGGTGCCCTCCTGACAGCTGTCCCCTGCTATGTGGCCTCCATCTTCTTCTGAGAACCAGGGCCTGCCTCCTGATGCCCACAGCCCAACACAACTGGCTACTCATCTCTCCCTGAAGCCTTCCTTCACCCAGGTGGCCCTGGTGCCCAAACCCTGTGGCAGAGGTGGCTGCAGGGGCCTGGGAGCGATGGGTGTGCCGAGCAGCTGTTTCCGCAGCCCACAGCCTCGTGCCCTGCCAAGCAAGCCGAGGACCTCGAGCCTTAGCACAAAGCATTTTAATTTATTTAAATAAAAATTATAATTTATACAAGACTTTTTCTTTAAACAAGGTTTTCTTAAAAAATGTGATGGTATTTTTTTATCAGTTCTTCATACAGTACAATCCTTTTGTAGAACAAAAGTTACACCGGTAATGATTATTTACAGATCCAAAATAGACTCGAGCTCCAGACATACAAAATTTAACATTCATTCTAGTTCAGTGATTAGTCACAGAAATTAAATATCTGCCCAGATTTACGCATTTCAGCGAAAACCCTGTTATCTCCAACAGGGAGCCCAGAGCCTAGCAGGCTCCTGCCAGGCCCTGCGGGCTCCACAGAACACCTGCTGCTGGCCAGCCACTGGACTGAGGACCCTGGTACCCTCAGCAGGCCTCAGGCTCTCCCTCCAGGGAGCCCGGCCGCCATGCAGCACGGGTCAGTCTGCATCTCCCTTCCTCTGTGAAAGGGACTCGAACTAACCCACTTGCTCTGCCAAGAAACCCCCTCCACTCAGGGACACTCCCCACTGTGCTTGGAGACAGGACCCCAGCATGCCCACAAAGAGGGCTCACTGACCCCATTCCCCAGGACCCAGCCTGGGGCACTGCCAAGGTCCAGAAAGAAGTCTGACCACCACCCAGGGGCATCAACCCACAGCCATTCCTGGGGACAGGTTGGGGCCACCTGACTCCCCTTGGGCACCCTGGGTCCTGCTGTCCCCACTTGGGCCCATGCACTCGAGAGTGCCATCCCTGCAGGGGCAGAAGCCCCAGCCCAGGGCGGGATCTGCCTTCATCGACGGAAGCTGACGGGCAGGGCCATCCGGCAGCTGGCACCCACGGCGCCCAGGCGGGCGGCCAGCCTCCACCCTCTGGGTGGGATGTGTGCTTGACCTGGCTGGTCAGTGTGCTCGGCCCACGCACCAGGGTGAGACCCGGCAGCCCCCGTGAGGGGCGTTACGAGTCCACGCCACCAGGTCTCACACCCAAACCAGCAAATGAGGATCAGAGCAAAGGTAAAAATCACATCTGAAAAACGATACAAAAATAAGAAAAACAGCTTGCTCTCTGTAAAAAATATAATCTTCTGTTTCTTCAAAAAACAACAATCTCAGTGACACCCGAGGACTCAGGACAAGCCGAGGGAGGTGCAGTGCCACCTGGAAAGCGTGCAGACAGGGAGACGGTCACGTCCCTTGGAGGCCCGGGCCTGTCCCAGGGCCTCATACGGCTTCTCATTTCAAAACCAAATGCCGACATCCCAGGATGACCCAAGCCTGCCAGGTGCTCCCTCTGGCCTCCCCCACAAGCCACCATGTTCCCTCCAGGGCAGCATGGGCTGCCCTGGGGCAGGTGGGCACTGGGAGTGGTCTGCACCCAGATGAGCGCTTGGTGGGTGCGCAGGAAGAGAAATACTGTCAGACGTCCGGGGCAGGGCCTCAGCCCTCAGAGTCAGCCCGACGGCACACGGCCAGGCCGTCGCAGCATGGCCTCCACGGGCCAGGAAGCTCTGGCTGCCCCGACTCCACCCCACCGCCCCCATGGCTATGGGTGGAGGCCGAACCTCACCAGGCTGTTGCTGAGCTTCACCTGACCAGCCAAGACTCAGAGCTCGGCAGTGTCCTCCTGGGCCTCCCCAAAGAGCAAAGTGTTGATGGGTATGCCTTCAGTCACACCCCAGACCCTCGCAGGTCACCAGCCATAGGGCCAAGATGGGCAGGTGGATGTGGTAGCTGGTGAGGGAGGCCCCTGGCTCCCAGCCCAACAATCTGAGGACCAGCATACTGGGGGTAGGGAGGGACCTCTGTGCCTCTCAGTGACACTTCCTAACCCCAGCAGGAGGGACTACAGACATGCTCAGCTATGGCTTTGGTGGGAGGCCTCTGGCTTCCGGAGACTGGGACTCAGGGGCCGCAAAAGCCCCTGGGTGGCCGGAGCCAGCTATCCACCGAGGCTAGGATGGATAAGGAGCTGTGCCTGGTGGGTGGGGTGGCAAGGGTCCTGCACGTCATCTTCTCAACAGGCCTTGAGGATCCCCTGCCCACCTGTGTCCACCAAGGTGCCCCACGTGCCTGGCAGGGGCATCCATGCCGTCCTCATGAGCTGCAGCCCCTCAGCAAAGCGGTCTGTGGAGTGTGGTCAATGCCACAGCAGCCACAGGCCGAGGAAGAGCATGGGGACATCAATCTGCCCCGTTGTTGACTGCTGTGAAGGTCACCGCGGTGTCGGGAGTCAGTACTAGCTGTCACCACCCGAGGCTGCGGCCGAGGTGATCTTCACATACTGGCTGAAGATGGTCTCGAAGGCCTCATCCCTGTGCACCATGGCCCCGAAAACCAGCGGCTGGCGGAGGAGGCACCCAGTGAGCAGGGTGCCATGGATGAGCACTGCCATGCTGAGCCCAGCCAAACCCCAGCCAGGGTGGCCAGCAGCCACGTGGGGTAGCCAACCGCCCTCAGATCCAAAGGCTCAGCACCCCACCTCCCAATGCATCCTCCAGACCTCACCCCCCAGGGCCTGTGACTGATCCCCACCATTGCTGGGCCCAAACTCCACACAGCAGCAGGCTCCTGCTGTCAAGAGGGGGACCCTATGCCCTTGCTGAAGTCACAGCTGGTGTGCAGCTCAGAGAGTCCCCTGGGTGCTCAGAGCCAAGCCCCTACCATACTCTGACCCCGTTGTAGCTGCCTGGCACTTACTTTCTGGGTCGATGGCGTTGACACAGCAATGCCCATGCCTGAGCCCGGGAGGACAGACAGGACCTTGTACTGAAAGGACAC
Source organism: Xerus rutilus (assembly GCA_028644305.1). NCBI lineage: Eukaryota > Metazoa > Chordata > Mammalia > Rodentia > Sciuridae > Xerus > Xerus rutilus. Next base: position 2,829,307 of record CM053403.1, read on the forward strand.
AGCAGGGCATCATTAGGGACTCTCCCAGAGGTGGGGCTGCAGCTAGCCCTCCATAGGCCCAGGGCACTCTCCACCAAGCACAGCTGTCCCAACCACAGGAGGACAGGGACCTGAGTGTGCCTTCACACTCTGTGACTGAGAAGCCAGACCTGTAATGGCTCATCCACCTTCCCAGAGGGCAGAGCCCTAAGGACACTGCACGTGGGGAGCAGCCCCAGGCGTGACTCCCAAGGCCCGACAGCAGGAAAGGCATCTGTCAGCCCTGCCAACCCAGAGGCCAGGCTGGAGGGCCCCGGGCCTGACTGTGCCTCTGGTGACCTAACTACACCATGGGCCGGGTGTGCCTGACATGCCAATGGAGGGAAGGGACCCCATCTAGCAGCCCACGTAGGTGACTCCACAGTAGGTCTGCCTATTTGGGCCTAGGAGGTCTCCAGACAGCAAACCCCAAAGCTGTAAACGTACACAGCAAAACCCACCAGCTTTGAGGCCCTTGAGATTTTTTTGTCCCTAAAACCGAAAGGAGATAATAGGAATGCAGGGGGCGGGTGCACACCCACCTTCTGGATGTCCGTAATGTCCACCAGCTTGATGACTTTGTTCCTCTTTGAAGACCCAGATTTGGAGCTTTCGAAGCACAAGTAACTAGAAGGTGGAAACCGAGAGGCACAGCTGACACCAGAACCAAGTGGGTCCTGCTAAGTGGGCGTGCCCCAGGCTGCCACTCCCACAGCCGCGCAAGCAGTGCCACCCCACTGCTGCGAACAGCACCTAGAAAAACACTAGAAGCCTGGGCTCTGCGCTGACCTGAGTTTCCTTCCCATGGGGTTCCCAGCAAGGTGTGGTCGGGTCTAAGGGCCCCACAAGGGCTCTGAGACCAGATCCTTCTGCAGGGGCTTGAGGGAGCTCAGAGCCTTGGCTGCTACTGCAGGTGTGGGGACAAGGTGACGCTAAACCCCTTCACTCCCTCCTCCCGTGGCTGGGGCTGAGACAGCCAGGGTGAGCTGGCACAGTCTTGCTTGGCAGAGGAGAGGTGAAGCCACCCTGCCTGCTGTGTCCAGACAGTAGCAAGCCTTGGGCCTCGGCTCAGCAGGGCACCACGCGGCCCCTTCCCGGGAGACTGCAGCTCGCCTCCCTGAACAGCCTCAGCCTGGCAAGAGCATCCTGATGAGAGGGCATGCCACGAGCCTGAGAGCACCTTTGCCTCTTGCGGGCTCGGCGTGGAGGCAGCACCTGCCCCTGGGCGCCCAGGCAGTGCAGTGAGGCTGGCCCGTGGCCCTGGAGAAGCCCTTTGCTGGCCTGCCCTGGAACCCTTGTCCACCTCCCCTCATCTGGTCACACTCAGAAGTCCCGCCCAGGCCCTGCAGCCGGCCTAGGAAGAGGTGCAGGCCCTGTGGCCTCACTCACTTTTCGGTCACGTACAGAACCCCGTTCCTGATGTAGTCCGTGGGCATCTTCCGGTCTCGGTTTATCAGGCAGCAGCGCCAGCCGTTCTCACACACTGTGGGGAGAAAACCACCTGGAATTTTTTCCTGCTAGAAAGACAGTCCTCTGGAGGGACGCTGCCACCCATCAGCAGTGATTCATCCAGGACACACATCCATCAGTGACCAGAGGTTCAGCAGGAGCTGGCGTGTGGTCCCCGCCCAGCATGAGAGGCCTGGGCTCCATCCCCAGCACCCAAGGACGTTCACAGTGAGAGGAGGAAGGACGGCCAGCACGGAGGGGCGTCTGCGGGGCTGGGAAACGCCACTTCCTCCTGCACGTGAACACCCCGCGCAGGGTGCCAGCTCCCAAGCGGACAGCAGAGTGAAAAAGAACTCAACCCACGCTGCTGCAGACCAGCGTCCCACACGCAGAGCCTCAGAGGACAGCGCCAGAGACAGGGTCGCGCTCAAGCTTTGTGGCTGAGCTGTGCGGTTCAGGAGCTTGCTGGCATGTCCTTGTGCACCCCTGCACCGACATGGGCTCCGCGGCCGGCGGGCAGAGCCGAGTCCCGCTCCCTGGGACCTCCTGCCTGTCCCCTGCTAAGCATGTGGGTAGCAGAGGCTGCTTCTTGAGGGGCACGCCATCCCCTGCTGCCTGGGATATGCCCTCAAGACCCTGGCTCTGAGCCGGGCGCGGTGGCTCAAGCCTGTAATCCCAGCACTTAGGGAGGCTGAGACAAGAGAATCGCGAGTTCAAAGCCAGCCTCAGCAATGGCAAGGCCCTAAGCAACTCGGTGAGACCCTGTCTCTACATAAAACACAAAATAGGGCTGGGGATGTGGCTCAGGGGTCGAGTGCCCCTGAGTTCAATCCCCAGTACCAAAAAAAAAAAAAAAAAGACCCTGGCTCTGCACTGCCTCCCTCCTGCTTTGGCTGAGCCTCCATCCCGGCCTCCCATCTGCACCTGTGCCTGGCTGGTTGGGGACTCCACGCACACATACCCGCCAGTGGACGCTCGTTTTCAGTCAGGTTGAAGATTTCATGGAAATTCCCCTTCTTGGTGCTGTGGAAGCGACCAGCGTCTTCGTCTTTGCTCAGGCCAGCTGGCGTGCTGGAGACATAGCTCCGCGACGAGGCTGTCTGCAGCTGCCAACAGCACACAGGGGCCTGGTCAGGCTCTGGGCAGAGGCAGCTGGCCCTGCTGGTGACTGAGGGGACACACGGGCTTTCTTTGCCTGCACCCAGCTGTAAACTGACCAGCTAAGAGGCTCTACCCACTCCTGCAAGCTCAAGTCCAGATGTGGGCACACAGCCCCTCCAGGCCCCTCTGCTGCAGATTCCACTCCTCAGCAGGGTGGGAGAACTTCTCCCCTGGTGACACTCTGCATCCTGTCCTGGCCCTTGTGCTGGGGCTAAGCCTGGACACAACGTCCACGGACACAGCTGCCTGGCGTGTGCTCCGCACAGAGACAGTTAAACCCCACATGTCAGAAATCAAGCCTGGCCACCGGCAGCAACGGCACAGCACTGGACCCCAGCGGGTCAGGGGACTGCCACACAGACACCTCACCTCGTCATGCCCTGACAACTGGCCAGAAAGGGGACAGCAGACACACATGTGACCATCACAAAAGAAAATACAGGGTGCTTGTGACACAAGGTTGTAAACACGCGGGCCGCAGCACACCTGGGGTCTGGCCTCCCTCCTGGGACATCCCTGCCCGTGTTTCCTTTAATCTCTCCTGAGTGGCCAGTGCTGACAGTCTTGAGCCCCAGGAAGGCCCCTGTCCCAGCCATCCCACATCCAGGGTGGGTCCTCATCTTGTCCCAAGGGGCCAGGCTTCCCACCTCTGTGCTCCTGCAGGACAGAGCCATCAGGCTGGCTGGGCCAGCTGCAGGCTGCTCTGTGCCGGGCTGGGCCACCCTGTGGCTGAACTCAAGACACCACCAAGCTTTGTTGTTCTGGAACCTGGGAGCACAACCCACACCCACACAAAAGCCTCACTGCCCCAGAGGCATCAGTGGGTCACTGGAATAGCCTCCTCTCAGAGACTGCTCCAATGTGGCCTCCTCAGCAAACCCTCCTAGACCTCGCTGGGAATCCCGCTGGGCCTGGACCTTCCCTACCCATCTGAGACCCCAAAGACAACACTTAGGCTCACTTGTCCTCCACATCCCAGCTCAGGATCCTGTGCCCAACAACCACAGGGCCTGAACTATGGGCCAGCACCAGCCTGTGGGCACAGGTGGGCCCTGCCCAGCTGCTGCTTCAACTTGATGCCTGAGTCTCACAGTCAGAGACAGTGGTTACCCCCCGGCCCCCTCGTCCCTAGGCCCCTAGCTGCAGCAGGCACGGCCAATGTCCTGGGCTTGGCTCAGGAGACCCGTCTCCCAGAATATCTCTGAGGTTAGGTCTCCAAGGGCCTGTGGGCTGCTGGCCCCATTGAGACAGGGACAGACAGGCCACAGAAACATGAGGGCAGAGGAAACCTCGTAACACTTTCAGGTTGTCTGTGGGCCATAGGATCTGGCAAAGATCAACTGCAAAGAAGCTGAGGCCTGTGCGGAAGGCTTCATGGGCCCACCGGTGCTGTCCCAGCAGGGACTCACTCTCCGTGACATGGTGGCGCTGGCCCGCTCCTTGAGCTGGGGGTCCGTGGGGAGGCTCCGCCAGACAATGTAGGGTGTGTCGTACTTGGCTCGCAGTCTCGGGCAGCGCTTGAAGATGAAATCAATGAGGAAAAACTTGACGCCGGCATAGAGCCCTGAGAGGAGGAGAGGTCAGCGTCATTCAGGGCCCCGCGAGCCCACCTGCCTAATCAGGATGGCAGCTCAGCACCTGCCTGCTGGGCTGCCTGATGCTCTGAGGACGGGCACTGTGTGGCCAGGCGGGCACCCGCTCCAAACCCACAGTGGGAGGGGCGGTGGCTGTGACTGTGAGCCCTGGGCTGCACGGCCCTCACACTCAACGCCTGCTGCAGCCACCACCTGTCCACTGGGGGGACCCTGTGCTGGGAGGGCCCTGATGCCCACAGTAGACCGGGGCTCGGGGTGTGACTGAGGGAGGTGAGCTGACTGGTCCAGGTGCCAGGTCCCCCTGCAGCCTTAGAACCATGATCTCAGGCTGGTGGTCGCCTTCCCATCTTCCCCATCTGAACAAGGCTACTGCTCTTCCTTCCTGCTCGGTGGGGGTCCTGGGCTGGGGCTTCAAGGCACTCCCACCTGGGAACACAGGGACACCCACCCAGCCAGACTCCCCCGAGGCTCTGCCATCGCCCGCTGGAGCTGGGCTCCACACACCCACACCCAGCACTCTCTACGCACATCCCCTCCGCAGCCTCCCGGTGCCTCGGTGTGGCTTCCCACGCTGGCCCACGTCCCTGCAGATCACCGCAGTCTCCCTTCTGCCCACCCCTCCCAGCCCCAACCTGCTCCCTGAGCTCAGCCCAGCCCTCACTGCCCCAGCCTCACTATCCTGGAGACTCATCCACTCTGTGGTCTAAAGCCCAGGCAGAGCTGTGTCCTGCTCTGACCGATGGCCAGATGACCATGCTCTGTACACTTTCCCACCCTAGAATCAAGGGCTACCCTCCCTGCCCCCTCAGCTTGTTCTGTGGCACTGCATGTGGACACTGTCACCTACCCAACAGGAAGGAGTCCTCTGCTCTGACTTCCTCCCCAGTCTCACCCATCTGCTTGCTGATCCCTGGCTCTGCCTTCCCAACACATACTGGCCCCTGTCACTACTGGGGCTGCTCCTGCACAGGCCAGCCCTCCCCACCATAGACTATATCCCATCACGGACCACATCCACGACAGCCACACCCCAAAGAGGCCCCACCCTCCACCACAGGCCACACCCCCAGCCATAGTCCACACCCTCCACCACAGGCCACACCCTCCCACCAGGGGCCATACCCCAGGCACGAGTCATACCCACAACAGCTACACCTCCACCACAGGCCACACCCCCAGCCACAGGCTACACCCTCCACCACAGGCCATACCCCCTATGGCAAACAGACCCCAATCTCTACTACAGGTCACACCCTCTACCACAGGCCACACCCACTCTTGCCCGGGCTATAATCTGGGGAGCTGGTGAATAAGTTAATAAAGTATCCCAATTATCATAGTCATGACAGATGCTATGAAAGAAAGGAGCAAAGTGAGCACATGGGAATCAGCCAGAGACACCCTGGGTAGGAAGGACATGTTCACATGGAGCTACCAGAGGAGGGCATCCGTCCTCCCGGAGCCCCCGGAGGTGGACTAGGTCCCGCAGAGCACCCAGTGGGCTGCCTGGGCACTGCTGGTAGGAGAAGCAGACCCATACCTCCATGGCGGGCTTCCGTCCGTACAGCAAAGCACGGAGGAAGGACGTCAGCTGTGTGAGAGCGCAGCACGGTCACCGGGCTGCTCTTCTAAGTGGCCGCCCAGCTTTGATAGCATGTGGGGGACGAGGCCCAAGCTCCCGGCTCCAGCATGAGGGAAGCCTCTCCCCCACCACCTCACTCTCACGGCCCGTGGACCACCCAGTGCAGGCTGACAGGCCGCTCCTGCCCAGGCCCGTGGGTCTGTCTCCTGTGTGCTGGGGCCTGGCCACATCACACTCCAGTTATTGATAATGAGGGAAAGAAAGAAAGAAAGGGAGGTGGGAGTGGACCCAGAGGTCGCTGCCACAGAGACACCCACCTCCTCACACCACAGACCACCAGCTCAACACCAGCACTGCAGGCAGACATGGCCATGGCTTCATGCCACGTCACCAATCTCGTCAGCTACTACCTGGCTCACTGCACCTCGAGTGGGCTCCGGGGCTCCCCTAACTGGTGCCCCAGGCTGCCCACACAGCAGCCTTTCCACGCGGCAGAAGCTGGGCCTCACTAAGAGACCCTCATCCTGCCTCCAGACTTCAGGTGGGCCTTGCTTCTCCCAAATTTAAATATTTTTGACAAAATGCAGAGGAAGGGATGCCAACGTGACTTCTAGGCTGGCCCCACTCTGGGAGGCACACAGACACTGGGATCTGACGTGCCCCCTCATGTGACGCTCTCTTGTCCTTACCCACGGCAAGCCCCACCAGGCGGTAGGGGAAGAAGCAGGAGGCCAGGAAGGCAGCCCACAGCGCGATGTACAGCTTCTGCGTGATCTCAGGCTGGACCCACATGAACAAGCTGGAAGGGAGATGGGGTCAGGGGAGGCAGGCACGTGTGCACTGCCACTGTCACCGAGGGAAGGCAACTTACTTCTTGATCTTTTCCAGGATGTCGGCCATCTTGCCAAAGAGATTCTGTGTGAAGAAGGAACGGTGATGCCCCAGAGCCCCATGGCCACCAGTCACACCGAGACCAGCCACGCCCGGTCTGGGGTCTGGTCTAAGCAAAGGCGAGTGTGCCCATGGTGACATCAGGCCAGCTGAGTCCTGCCTCCTGGGGGCACAGCCTCGGCCACCAAGGGCTCCCTCCCCATGAGGCCCGACCCCAGCAGAGATTGGGAAGAGCCACATGGCTTCAGGTCAGCAGGCAGAGACAAGCCAGGCCTAGGTTGGGGTGCTGCCCCCGACACTGGCCCAGCCTGGCCACTCACCTGGGCCTTCTGGGCGACGTCCAGCACCAGCTGGAACTTCTCAGACACAGTCAGGTCTTCCTTCGGAGGTTCCTTCAGGCAAAGGGAAAGGGGACTTAGCTACCGAGGTTCACCAGCTCAGAAAAACCCCCAGCAAGACGGCATGAGGCTCCCAGCCCCACATCTGCAGGTCACTGTGCTGTCCCCACACCGCCACAGGGGATGGGACAGGACATCCCTTGGGGCCCCAGAAAGAGGACACCCTGCTAGCTGCTGGGGGATGCTCCCTTGGCATGGGGCTGCCTCACCCTGGTGCCCGAGGGGTGCCAGCAGAGCGCCCCCAGTGGCAGGGCCGAGTGGCCTCCCTCTCGCAGCTCACTTCAATGGTGCCTCCAGTAATCACCTGCCCCTGGCTATCTGACGGGCAGGACACGGGGACCAGGGCAAATGGGGCCCGGCCTTGCCCCACTTGTCTGAGGTCACACGTCTCCCTGTTAGTTCAGTGAGACACTCCCAAGGGCCCGTGGGTCCCGGAGCCAGGCAGGTACAGGCACGCCGCCTCGTAGACGCCTCCATGACCTTGTGCTCCACGTGCACAGGAGGGGCTCCAATACTGGACAGGCCCAGGGAGGTGCTGGGGTGGGGGAGGCATCACCCACAGGCCCAAGTCTCCCTCTCGAGCTAACTTATGAGAACGGCTTCTGTTCCCAGGCCACGCGGGCTTCACTGCGGTGCCAGAGTGGCTGCCAAGTATGTCAGGGTGTGGGTGTGGCTGTCAGGGAGACTCTTCACACTCCAGGGAGTGGACCGGATGTGAGTTCCACAGTCCTGGGTGGGGACAGGTCTACTTATCTCACTCCCTGTCCATCCTCCCACTCAGAGTCTGGGGGCTACAACAGCCCCCTCACTGCCCCACCCCACAACACATCCCAGTCAGGAAGGGTCTGCGGGGACAGGCTGGGACAGGGTGGCATGCTCTTCTGCAGTGAAGTTTGGCCCAGCCGGGGTCACAGTGGGTGGCTTCCCAGGGCTCAGGCGAGGTGCTGGCCTTCTCCCCTCTGCCCCTCCCACCAGGGCAGGGCTCATCTGTGGCCTCCTCACACAGTGCCAGCAGGTTTCAGGCTGACCTAGTGCAGAGATGGAGGGACCTTTTGCCCACCAGGACTCACCACGGCTTCAGACACTTCTGGCACAATGCTCCACTGTATCCTCCAGCCCCTGGCAAACAGAAGCCATCACAATCTTTAACATAGTGGCGGAGTCAGAGGACAACCTTGAACAGTCCGCCCTGAGCTCCCAGCTAGAGGAAGGGTTCCTCTGCCCTCCAATGCTGCCCCCTGACTGGCTGCCTGGGGGACAGATGTAACAGCAAGGGCGGGGCGGGGGTGTTGTCTTATAATTGCTTGTAATTGGCTGAAGCAGCACGGCATCTGCTGGAGCCAGCTGGCCTCGACTGGGGGCTGGGGGCTCCATCAAAAGGACGTTGGGGCTTTCTTTTCTCCAGAAAACATCTTCCAATCAACTAACTGAAGCCAGCAGAGAGGATGGAGAAGACAAGTGTGTCTGAACCCACCTCTGAAGGGCCGCGTGGGAGCCTGGAGCTGGGCCCCTCCCCAGCTGGCCGGAGCCGAGTTTTACTCCTGGGGCCATCACAGGGCTGGCCTGTCCCATAACCCAGAGTGAGGAGTCAAGGGTTGGCCCCAGGGTGCTGGCCTCCTCCAAGCCCTCTTGTAGCCTCCCCAGAGAGGGGTCCTCAGAGAGGACACAGTGTGACTGAGGCCCAGCCTCCCGCTCAGGGAAGTTGACGTGCTGGCGTCACCGGCCTGCCGCGGAGGAGTGCCCCACGCACATGGCACACACCACAGACTCCAGGCCCCCCTCGGCCCTTTGGTCACCACAGATAATCCTCAGGAGCCTTGGGGGCAGAGCCCCACAACTTCACCAACCCACCCCGGGAGAAGCTCCCGCCACATGCGCAGCCTGACGGGAGGGTGCGGGGCCCTGTGGCAGCCATCTAAGCAAAGAGCCGGGGAGCTGCTGGCTACAGCAAACCCGCGAGGGTGGCCGTCCTGCCGGAGGGCCCACAGCCCATCAGAGGACTACCCCAAATGCCAGTGTGTGACACATCTCAGGCCACAGCTGAGAGGGAGGCACGTGGCACCCGCACTGGGGCCACCCAGCCACCCACAGCACCTACCTGGCGATGAGGTAATTGAGGGACAGCCTCAAGATTGCCAGGAACAGGAACATGGGGATGGCCCAGCCATGCCACACGGCATTCATGTATACCTGCAGGTGACGAAGGCAGGAGGGAGGGACGGGTCAGGGGGCTACGTGGAGGGGTCAGGACAAGCCGTGTCCCTCCCTCTCTGCCCATGACCCACTGATGGGCTCTAGCGGCTCCCAAACTCCCAGGGACAAGGGCTTGCAGGATGGGCATCCTGGGGAAAGGTGGCTTCCTGGTTAAGGGGAAGCCCATGCAGGCAGGTGGTGAGAGGCACAGGTCCTGAGCGAGCAGCTGCTGGGCTGGCCAGGATCAGAAGAGGACAACAGCCCCTGCAGGAGGCCCAGTCCACCCAGGCGTTGCTCCCATGCCCCAGACGCAGCATGGCTGTGAGGACGCCAAGAACATGCACAGGAGTCCCCAGGTCCCCACGGGACTGCAGGAACAGAAGCTCAGAGGGGGCAGGAGATGGAGCCACCCAGGGGATGCTGGAAGGCGGCCTGAACTGAGGCGCATCTTAGTGAGAGGATGCAGGTGATCCTGGGATATCTACACCCAGGAGGGAGGCCTTGCACTGTGAGAATCTGTGAAGGTGGCAGGGAAAGGGACATCAGGGAAAGGGCCCTGAGGGGCTGGGGGTCCTCCCCTGTAAGCTTCATCTTGAGTGTGCAAAGTGCTAGTCTCCCAGAGGGACAGTGAGTCCCTGGAAGAGGGGCACTAGACCTCCCAGGGGCCTGCTCAGAGGTCCAGCCTGCCACAGGGCCATGGTGGACCTCAGGACCCTTCTGGGCTGAAGCCATCTGGGTGACCACTTGGCAGGACAATGCTACCTTTGAGCACTCTGGAAGGTGCCCTAAGGCTGTGGTCCTCCCTCTGGCCTAGAGACCCTGGCAGGTGCGGGGCAGCCAGCACACTGGCCCCTCTCCAGTCATGGGCTTCAGTGGAGAACCAAGTGCCCAGGACAGGTGGCAGGGTCTTCCTGTGTATGCTGGGGCAGCCGCTGCAGGCTAATTCCAGGCAGGGTGCAGGGCCCACTTTCTCCAAAGCCCCCCTATGTCGTGCTATTCCGCCAGGGACAGGTGGCTCGGGCACCATCTGGGTCCGTAGGCCACCAGGCACTTGTCAGGAGCCTCCTTGGCCAACAGCACCAGGTGCTTGAAGGAAGACAGGCTTCAGATCCCAAGCAGGCTGATGCTTTGCAGCCACTGCGCCCCATCCATCTGGTAAACCAAATGGTGAGCACACCAAGAGCCCTCGCCCTAGACCACCCCGTGAGGGCTGCATCCCATCTACACCCTGCACCTCCAACCCGGTCTGTGACCACTCTGTGGACCCGCTTTACAGACCAGAGAGGCTGAGCACCTCCCTGGGCCCCAGGAACTGCTGCCTAGGGCAGGATTGGGACACACACCCCACCCACCCTGCAAGGAGCCACTCACAGTGAAGGCGATGGCAGAGGTGTAGACAGAGTACCAGTCGGACAAGGCAGAGAGGTTCTTCACAAAGTTGGTGACAGGCTTGGCACCGCGCTCTGGGGGTGGGACAGTGAGCGCAGGCTGCTCTTAGCGCACGTTCAGGGTCAGGCCCATCTCCCAGCCCAAGCAATACCCAACCCAACACCTAAACTGCCACAGGCTCCTGGCAGGCCCAACACTGGCCAGTGGTCTCTTGGGGTCAGTGGCCCAGTGGGAAGATGCCATCTGCCCCCAGGGAAGCTGGTGGGCAGGAGAAGAGGAAGGGACATAGCTGGGAGGACACCCTTCCCCTCCCCGGGGCCTGGGAGCACTAAAGAAACACCACAGTTTTCATCCAGCGCCAGGTTGGCCGGAGTGGGCTCTGCCCTTTATCAGCCCCAAACACTGCTAGTGCCAGCCTGTTCCCAAGGAGGGCTGGGAGGGGTCTCCCTCCCTTAAAAACATTTTTTTGGAGAGACGTTAGGCTTCTCTCATGCCCAGAGCAGCCGCCCACCCCGAGCGGCCCACACTTACTCAGCCGCCTCATGTTTTCAGTTAACCTGCAAGAAGGGGAGAGAGACGGGCCAGGGTTAGCGCCTCGGCCAACTCTGCCCCGCCCTGGCCATGCCCTGCGGGCACTCAAGGTTCAAGGGACATGCGAATGCCTGGCTGTGGGACACAGGAACTGCTCATACACAGAGGTGGCAGCAGCACCACACCAGAGCTTTCCCTAGGTGAGGAAGGCTAGAACTCCACACAGACTGTCCCCACATCTACCCCACTGGAGGGCAGGGGGTCTCTAAGGGGCCCAGGATGCCTAGGAAGGGTGGCCAAGGTGCAGAGACCAGGCTCACAGCCCAACGAGCCAACACCGTGTGAGGAGAGCCCTGGCAGGGGCACGGGACCCTGCATACAGCCCCCTCACATGTGCTTGTTACAAACCCAAGAGGGCCCGGTGAGGATGTGACGTGGTTAGGCTCTTGGGCTGGCTCTGCAGGTCCCTGCCAGACACATCACCCAGAACAAGGACCCGGAGGCCTCAGGGGCTCATGGCAGCCACGTCCACAGCCTGACTATCGACACAGGCCTTCAACAGCCCCTCAGGCTTGGAACAGCGCCTACCTCCGGGCGCTGAGGGGCTCCTCCGTCTCCACGGTGCTTTCCTCTGGCTGAAAGCGGAAGTCCTCCACGTACTCCCCAAACCTCTCATAGAACCACTTCTGCAGGCGGGAGGACAATCCCTGGCTGCGCCGGTCTGTGGGAAGGGGCAGAAGTGGTGAGTGGCACCGCGGATCTCACAGCCTGTTCTGGGGTGGGTCCCCAGATCTGGGGCAGAGAGGGGACTGCACAGCAGGTACGCAGGTGGGCAGGGGGCACAGGAAACACCTGGAACAGTGGGGGATTCCCATGGAGCAGCAGGGGTGCTGCCAGAGGAGCCGTTGGAGGGCTCAGCCGTCTGAAGACACAGCACAAACCAAGGACCAGCGCTGCTCCAGCTGCAGTACCACAGGGCGGGGTCTGTTGCTCACACCTGGCCCAGCAACCTTCCTCTCTGTCGCTGGTTGTCTGGGAGGCGACTAAGTGGGCTCACTGCCCCAGACTCGGCAGATCTGAGGACCACTCAGTGAATGCTGGGACATGGGGGTGTGTCCTGGGAGGGCACGGGGCCCAGGCAGCCAGGCAGGCACCTGGGGTGAGTGCAGTGATTTAGTGCAGATGGTTTACACTCTCTTCATCAAAAGCCAAGACCTTAGAAAGCCACCCACGTGGCAGAATGGAAGGCAGAATCTGCCCAGCAGCGCACAGTGAGGTGGCCCACTGTCCCCTCAGAAAGCAGGCATGGGGGCTGCCTGCAGGGGGCACTGTCCTGCCATAATTTAAGGAAGTGGGAAAAGCGAGCAGGTGGTCACTGGATGCCGTTGTGACATAAACACGTATGAACATCACGTGTCAATTAAAAATTAAAGAAAACAAACCAAGTGTGCTATGGGCTCAGGGCAGGTGGTCGATGATCAGCAAACCCCAGGTGTCTCAGATGCGGGGGCAGAAGCCACAGGGCAGCTGACTGACAGAAGCTGGGGTTAGTGCCCCCAAGGACACCCGGGCCGGGAGGAGGCCCAGTCCCCAGGGAGGACGAGGCAGCACTCTTCGGGAGAGGCCAGGCGAGCTTGGGGTCGAGGGAGGTGGGGCTGTGGCCTGAGAGCTATTCAGGGACAGATTCCAGACTCGCAGGTCTGCTTGTCAAGGGGCAACCTTCCTTTGATTCATTTTCACCATCTAAAGTCATAAAAGGCATCACAGGAGGGAAAAGCGGGGGCGCTGTGGGCTGTGATGCCAGGTGGAGGGCAGGCCTAAGGCCAGGACCAGGCGGCTTTCCTGGCCAGGCCCTCTGGGCTGGTTCCTGAGAAACAGAGCCCACGGATTCCTGCCTCAGGCTTCACACCCGGCCAGCACCCGGCTGCTGCTTGGCTCCTGGAGCTCCCCCTGCACTGGCTGGGGTGCAGCAACGGAAGTGTCAGCCCCCCCTCCTGGAGGGTGACCACGGCCACAGTGGAGGGCCAGCACCTCCTCTCTCCACCACATGCCCACAAAAAGCCCACTATCCCTCGACTCCAGCAGTCCACACAGACCTCAGATAGACAGGAGGACAGGGGTCTCGGCCCTGCACAGGACCAGGGAGCTGGGGCCTTTCCGCCCCCACCTCTGTCCTCACTACCACCCGGCATCAGGAGCTTGGAGTCTCTTGTTCTGCCCCTGGCTTGATGACCAAGATGCATAGGTCAAGGACTTCAAGCCTGGACCACTGGCCATGGAGCCAAGTGCTGCAGGAGGCCACCACCCAGGGTAGAACAGCCAAGCCAAGCCCAGGCTGCCCGTGGTGGGTTTAGCCCTGGCAACCTTGGAAAGCGGGTGGGCAGCTTCCCCTCCAGAGCAAGTGCAGAGAGGCCCAGGCCCTCTTCTGACCCAAGATCAAGCCCCACACTGGGCTCACAAGGCAGGCAGGGAGGGTCCTGGGCAGGTGGGACAGGTACTACTCCAGGGCACACCGGCCAGGGTCCAGGGCAGCAGAACAAAGCACAGCTCCCCATCCTGGCCCTGAAGGACAACTTTAGAAAGCTAGGGCAGAGTAAGAGAAAAACAGGTGCTTAGGATGGGAAGGCAAGGGGAGGAGAAAGGGCTCTGTCCCCGACCAGGGGGCTGGGGCACATCCCTCCACCAGCCCTGCTGCCCGCTTGTGCCCTTGTTGCAAGGACCAGCCTCAGAGAAGGCCCACCCGGTCTGTGCAGAGCAGTGTGACTTGCCGCCCTTAGGCGGGGCCAGGTTCAAACAGCACGCGGCATTTCTAGGAGAAACACAGTCTCAGTCTGGCTCATGCCTGCAGTCTGCTGTAGTGACTGGCCAGGTCCCCGTGAGCGGCACTAACCCGGAGCTGGTGGGAGGAGATTGCCCGGGAACACTCGCAGGGCCTACCTGCTCCATGGTTGGCCTGGCTCTGCCCTCTGGGTGGTGGCTGGGCCTGTGCCGGTTGTTCCTCGGCTCTTAAGGAGAAGGAAGAAGAGGCCAAATGTCCATTAGTGTGAACGTGGCACTGGGGGAGGCACGCTATGCTCCAGTGCTCAGGCAGAACCAGCTGGAGGAGCCGGTGGCATTGGTGGCCTCTCTGGGAACCCCGAGTGCTCACGGGCTGGTTCCCATGGCACCGGGGCAGCTGAGCTGTGTTCCTGAAGCACAGGTGTTCTGCTTTTCACACCCAGTAAACAGTTCCCCTAAGTACTAGCCCTTCTTTCCTGCTGGTCTAACGCCGTCACCTCTTCGTCATCACACTCAGTAATGACAACTCCGTTCACAGACGACGCCTGCCGGCACACGCCACTCATCCTGCACGTCTGAGGCCCAAGCTGGGGTGAGGCCACATCAGCTGCCTGTGCCAGGTCCCAGCTCGACCACCTAAGCTACCTGCCTCTGCCTGGCTTCCTGTCTCCCAGCCCAGCCTCCTGACTTGCAGCCCCTTGGGCTCTGTTCACCTGTGCATCCCACCTACCTCCCAAATGCAAGCCTGAGAGAGCTGGGTGGCCTGGGCCCGTCCTTTGGGCAGTCTCTGTCCTGGCTCTCCAGCTTGCTGGACCCTCTCTAGAGCCTCAGTGCCCTCCACCCACCTCACCCTGCACTGGTCTTGGCTGCAGATAGACCGAAGCTTCTCCTGTGGCTCAGAGCTCCCAGGCCCCGGATGAACCTGGGCAGGGGGTGGGGGTGCGGAAGGGCTCCTCCAGGGCCGGGGGCCTCAGCAGGTACACCCTTCCACAGCTGGTGGAGGGAAGTGTGCTTTCTGCTCCATTCACATCCACAGTGACATACCAACAGCACCAGCGTCCCCAGGCTTGTGACTGGCCACGGTGATCTGTAATTGCCACATGTACGAGGCAGGTCAGGCAGCACTGGTGCTGGGTGAGGGCCACAGCCTCAGGGACAGCTGCAGAAGCAGCGAAGCGGAGGCGGAATCCTCAGACAGGAGCCATGGTCGTGGAGGAGGGGCCAGGCCTGGAGAGCGGGTGGGGACTGTCCCCATCTAGAGCTACTTCAAAGGGGCATTCACCAGGAACAGAAGTTCAGCCCAGGACACACAGGTGACTCCAGAACCCTAGCTGGGTTCCCTCTGGTCCTGGGCAGAGGGACCAGGACACTCCCTGAAGGAGCCAGAGGTTATGGAAATGCAGTTCTACCAGGAAGGCGCTGAAAGTTCCAAAGGCCAGAGGAACAGGGCCTCCCCTAAGCATCGATGGCCCTGGGGGACTGGGGGGCATCCCTGAGAGGCCAGTGAGGCCTCCCCAGGGGCTGTAGCCAGTACTGTTTCACCTCTAATAATAATGCAGGTCACTGGCCAGGTAACTATTCCCAGCACAACGACCTGCTAGAGGGAAACAGGCACTTAGCTCACAGTGAGGTGCAGACCGCCCTCGGCGGGAGGCTGGCACCCAGGCAGGTGTCCAATAGCAGGGACAGGATACACCAAGTGCCTTCCAGCAGCGCACACCACATGAGAGGTCAGGAACAGGCTGACCACCACGCTGCTGGGCAACATGGCATTCACGAGCAGAACAGAAGACGGGGGCAGAGTGGGTCGGGACACTAGCACCCAAACATCTCGGCAAGCGGTGCCTTCGCCAACTCAGACACGGCAGGGCACAGGCACCCTCGCAGCCACATAAACACGTGACCTTGTTTAATGGGAAAGAGGACTACTGGATTTCTAACTACCAATTCTTCAAAGACGACCTGTGCTGACATTCGACGATGAGCCAAACAAGTCTGGGGTGGAGCATGACTGACTTCTTAAAGTCTGGCACTTCCTGGGCCTCAGTGACCTAATCAGGCTCAAGGCATGGGTGCCGGGCCTGGAGTTGCCCCTTCCTGCTGACCCAGCCTAGGTGGGGCACCTGCTTGGTCACCAGGCCTCCCTGTACACGCCCGCCTTCCTGACTTCCACCTGCCGCGGTGAGCCGGCTGACCCCCACCATCCCAATTCTGGGCTGTCCAGGAGCAGGGGCCAAGGAGCTGAGGGTCCCCTCTAGGGAGACTCACAGCAGGGCACAGGGTGGGACCAGACCACAGACTAGCCAGAAGCAAAAGGGTGACACTTCAGGAGGCTCTGGACTGGTAACTGGAAAGTCTTTGTCTACTAACTAGCCAGCACAGAGGTGATTTCCTGGGAATTTTCTTAAAAACTAAGATGGAGGTTTGTATGAACATCAGTACTGAGTTTTCATCCTGCAGCTTGCCTGAGCTTGTCCAGGGCCCTCCACACCCCTCCCCAGGATGTCCCTGCACCACCCACACTTCCCCAGAACCTGCTCCTCCCTCCATCTCCCTACTTCATGTTTCCAGAAGGATCCTGAATCCCACCCTCATGTAAATCAGGGAAGGGGCCCCTTAGTGCTTCTGGGACCCTCAAGTGTTGCTGCCTGGGTAGTGGCCTGGATGTTCCTTTATTGCCCACTGAAGCTGGCCCTACTGTGCCTCAGAAGTGACCCAGGCCAGGTACATCTGCCACCCATGGGTGCTGGTGGACCCCAGAGAGGGGCTGGGTGGGTGGCAGGTGGGCAAGATGCTGGTTGGTGCTCCTGTGGAAGCAGGGACACAGGTCAGCTGAAAGCCACCCAGAGCCACCAGGGGGCGCTCAGCCTCCAGGCAAAGTTGGACAGGACCACTCTGCATCAGGGGCGCCTGGTCCTGGTAGGGGGCAATGGCACCTTGGCTAGTAGGTGAGAACACACTCCCATACCCAGCCAAGTGCCTGAGTCCCCTTCTGCCCCTGAACCTCCCAGCCCAGGCCAGGTCCCTGCTACGTCCCTGTGCAGGACTGACTGTAACCTAATCTGAATTCCCATGGATGCTCACAGGTCAGCACCAGGAGAATGTTAGACATGGCCTGTGCACCAGTCCGGTTTGGAGAGGGTGCCAACCTCACAGCCACGGTCAAGTAAGGTTGGGTCACTCCTCCCCAGACAGGCCCCCATGATCTGTAGGAGGCCCTGGGGAACCCGGGCTGTGCAGCGTGGCCTGACTGGCAGCACCCAGGAAGCACAGGAGTGTCCAGGAATGCGGGTGGGGAGGCAGGACAGGGGGACTCTGCTCCCAACTGCAGCTCCATAGAGCAGACACCACCTGGAAGCCCGGGGTGGGAGCCAGCATCTGGCACCACAGACTGACCCATGGCACTACTGCCCAGGGCAGGTTATGCTGAGGGACAAAATCCTTCCCATGGGAAGCCAAGATCTGGACAGATCTCGGACGTGTGCCCCACACTGCTGGGAGCAGGCCCCTCAGGTGGGGCAGGGCTGGGGGCAAAGGTGGGGTGGGCAGTGCTGAGGACGCGGGTACAGGAGGCTGGGCACTGTTCTCCAGCCTCATCCTGTGGCACCCTTGTGGGAGCTGTGCAGAGGCACAGGGGGCCTGCGTCCGTCAGGACAGGTGCACCTGGTTTCCTAACTGGCAGGGTTGCTCTGGGATGACTTGCTTCATGCTGGCGGCACCAGAGGCAGAGGCCATGCTCATGTGGGTGGGCAGAGATGTGGTAAGCAACAAGGCCATGACTGCCCAGGGGCAGCTCACCCTGCCAGGACCCATGTCCAAGGACAAAGGTCACTGTGAATAGACCCCGCAAAAGCCAGGGCGGCATGGACATCCCACAGGGTAGGGTGGAGGTTGCTGCTAGGATGGGTGGACCATGGCAGACAGGCTCTAGGGCTGCCACACACAGTGGGTGCCGGGGAGGCAAGGATGCCCAGGACTCCATCTTGGAGCCACAGAGGCAGGGAAGGTTGGAGTGGGTGGCAGGGCCTGGGAGGGGCCGCAAGCAGGGAAGCACAGGCAGAGTGGCGATGTCCAGAGTCAGGTCCTAGGAGGTCCCAAGAGGCTCGGCCAGCCTCCTGGAGCCAGGCCCCACAGGATGGCACACTTGATGGCCTGGACTGGGACGTGAGGGGGGCTGGTCTCTGCAGGCCCCAGACCAAGTGTCTCTTAGTCCTGCTCCTGCCCATCCCTGCCCATCCAGACCCTCCTGGTTGAGGTCCTGTGCCCAGGCCTGGGTGGTGACAGAAATCTGCTCACGGGGATAGGGCCACCTTGGGGCTCAGCTCTAGTACCCTGGCCACTGAGGACAGGCTGCCCACTAGCGTTTGGGTTGGTCTGTCCCCCTAGGGCCCATGTGCTGAATGCTTGGTCCTTGGTAGGGATGGGGGACTTTGAAGAGGTGGGGCCTTGTGGGTGCACCTCAGGTCTCAGGGGCTGCTCTAATAAGGGGGTAAGGTAGCTCTAGGGGGACGGAATGGGTTCTCCTGAGAGAGCTGTTACAAAGAACAAGCCTTTCTGCCTTCCTGTCTTGTGATGGGACCTCTTTCTGGCCTGCACTCCCACCATGGCACTGCTATGAGATCCTCACAGGAGCTGAGCCGATGCCAGCACCTGGTCCTTGAACTTCCAGACACATGAGCCCAGGAAATTCTTTTCTTTCTAAGTACGCAGCCTCAGATACTTCATTACAGCCACAGAAACGAACTAAGGCGAGCATTACCTGGCCTTCAACACCTCCTGCATCTTCTGTTCCAGCTCGATCCGCCGCTGCCGCTCCCGCTCCAGCTCCTGACGCAGCATCTCTGAGTTGGTTTCTTCTCGCAGCTTCCGGAGCTCTTCCTCTGTAGGGGAGAGAGCAGCCAGGTGACTAGTACTCATGCCCTCGACCTGGAGATACTGGGGCATGGCCGTCCAACTCATAAAGAGCAGGTAGGGGGCTGGGCTGGGGCTCGGTGGCAGAGCACTTGCCTAGCACGTACGAGGCACTGGGTTCCATCCTTAGCACCACATAAAGAGAAGTAAATAAATAAAAGGTATTGTGTCCATCTATAACCAAAAAAAAGCAGATAGGTCCCTACGCTGTAACAGCCCCGAGTGCGTAGACTTTCTCATGTTTGCAGAGTGCTCAGGTAGAGGGATGTGTCCCATCCCTGTGTGCTGTCGCCTGAGGGGGCAGCAGCTTTTCTCTAGGGTGCACCCGTGGAAAGGCGCCATTCACCGGGACTCCTCCTATGCAGTCAGGGGATTTCTTTACTATATGCTCAATAACATGCGAATCAGGACCACAAGAGGCACTTCACGGAGGCATTGCCACACCCACAGGACACCAGGGGCAGGACACAGGGCCCCTGGCCAGCCCACCTACACCCCAGCACCGCCATGCGGAGGCCAGGGGCTGGTGCAGCAGAGTGACCTCTTGGGCCACCTCGTGTGTGGAGGAACCTGAGAGCTACCCGAAGTCTGGAGACAGGTGTGCTTTGGGGGAAAGTCTTCCCGAGAGGTGGGATAACAGACACCGAGACACAGAAAGGAGGGGGACATCCTGCTGTTCTGCAGCACAGAGGACGACAGTCCACGATAACCTGCCACATGTTTGGTGGAGGCACAGAAGAGAGGAGTGCGGGCTCCAGACACACAGACGTGACAGGAGAGGAGCCGCTGGTGTGGGCGACAGACGGACGCTGGAGGGACGGATGGGCGATGGAGAGACGGATGGACGGGTTGATGGGTGGGCAGATGGACGCACAGGGGCACGGGGGCGTGAAGCATGTGGGACCCTCCCTCCTTGACTGCCCAGGTGCACTCAGCTCCCTGGGGGATCCACACACTGCCAAGACTCAGCCAGGGCCCCAGCCTCGAGTGACAGGAACTTACCTCTACCCTGGGAACCCCCAAATCATGCCAGGAAGGCAGACAAGAGCACAGCAGTCCTCTAGGAGAAGGGAGGCTAGGGCAGCAGAGGGGCTGGAGCAGGGCTGCCCCGGAGCAGAACAGATGGGGCAGGTCACAGTCAGAGAGGGCCACCTGAGGGCCCTGGAGCACTCCCACAGGCAGGGATGGGGAAGCCATCAGCCTGGGCTCCCTTGTTCCCCACACAGACCCTTGAGGGAGAGGACAGAGTGGGGAACTGCAGGCCAGTATGGTGGGCTGAGGGCCTCAGCCCAGGTGGTCAGCATGGGTGGCAGAGACACGTCTGCAATTGGGACCCAGAAGACAGGGCTGGCAGCCGAGGAGCACAGGGTGGGGGTCTTCAGTCTAGGGGGCCACGCACAGAGACAGTGGCCAAGGTCCCCGTGTCTGGCAAGGAGTCTTTCTTCCCCCACCTCAGGTCTCCCCATTCCCGCTGCCCACCTGTGCCAGGCAGGGACAGCAGACAGGACTCCCCTCTTCCTCTGCCCCCGCCTCCACCTCCTGACTCCCACGCCGCGTGCTCATGTGATGCCCAGCCCCACTTGCCCCCTGCTGCCCTCCAGCTCTGGTGCAGGTGACACTTGAAACACGAGATGGAAGAGCTCAGAGGAAGCAGAGGCCCACTGCCTGCAGACGCCTGTGTCCCTGTTCCTTCTCAAAGGCACCTCTGCCCCCACCACACAGCTGATTGGACACTCCCTGGCTTCTGGGAAGTGCAGCCTGTGCTTTGGAGACAGGTCCTTTTCCCACACAGCTGTTCAGGTCCCATGGGGCCATTCACGGAGCCTGCTATCTCTGCACCCTCTAGCCTGCTGGTACGCATCAGGGTGCCCACACCCCGAGGCCCATGAGCCCAGCCACTGCCCCCTTCGGTGCAGCCTGTGCAGGACACCAAACACTGCCTGGCATGCAGCCACTGGGATGGACGAGGAAAGCACAAAGAGCCACCAGCATGCCCAGCTGGTCTACTTCCCTCGCCACGGCCAGAAAACAGGGAGGGCCAGGCAGCCCTGGCACAGGGGACCTGCACACAGCCCAGCAACCAGGGGCATCTCAGAGGAGTGCCCTGCCCAGCTGCTCCATCCTCTGGTGGAGAAGGTGCGGTACCAGGAGGCTGCAACGGAGCCACCTTGGGAGCAGCACCTGGAAACTCCAGAGCGGCTAGAAAGAGGCTCCAAGGCCCCGGGCAGCCCCAAGGGCCAGGGGCCGCCTTCCCAGCCAGCAGAAGCCTGGCCAGGGTGGCATTCCATTGAGCCCTGAAGCCCCCTGCAGCCTCGTAAAAGGCAGATAGTGACACCTTGGTGACCATATCTACCTCTGCTGGGCTCACCCAGGGAAGACAGGTCAGCCCTGCCCACGGCCACATTCCCCATACCACATGGCCCTGGGGATGGCACAAAGAAGCACGTCGGGCCCAGTGACAGCAGGAAAGGTACGGGAAGGACAGCCTCAGCCACAGCCATGACACTCAGCACACGAGCAGCTTGGTGACCCCCAGCACCCGCGGCCCACGGTCTCCAGGCTGGGTCTCTGGATGCCTGGATCTGGAGGCCTTTCCTGCATGATCCTGCACCCCAAGTCTGGGGACACTGCTTACAACCCAGCCCCCCACTGGGCTGTGGGGGTGCTGGAAGTGGAGACGCAGAACAAAGGGGGCGTCGGGACGGATGGCTTCAGGAAGCCTCATGGCCTCCTTCCTCCTTCCAGGACTGAAATAACTTGGTGACTGGCTCAGCTGCGGGGGAAACAGTTGTCAGGCCCACGCAGACTCGCGGAGCTAACAGCACCAGAGCCAACAGCCATCCACGGGCAGCAGGCCCCTGGGCGGAGGCTCTGGGCTGGCAAGATCGCAGACGCAGGGTAAGAGGCCAGGCCACAGCACACTCGGCCACTGGTGCCGGGGTACAGGGAGGGGCTTTCAGCCAAGGGGCCAGCCCCCTTGAGTCCTGCAGACCCAAGGAACGTCACCCCTCACAAGGACAATGGCCGACACGGGAGGGAGATGCTCCTTGAGGTCTTGACAGCATCTGGATGGCAGGGACCCCTCACCACACAGAGCCGTGCCTGAGACTCAGAGCCTGGAGCCACAGCAGACGAGAGTCACAGTGAGGGAGGCCTCCTGCCAGGGCAGGGCAGACAGCAGGTTGAAGCCAGGACCCTGGCCACAGAGAACACGGGCAGGTGCACACCATCCTGACACCATCAACGCGAGGACCCCTAGGACAGGGTGCCCTGTTGCCGCTGTGATGCAGCACCATCTTCCTGGGACAACCTGGCGGTCCCTTCTTA
This sequence comes from Xerus rutilus, assembly GCA_028644305.1. Classification (NCBI taxonomy): domain Eukaryota; kingdom Metazoa; phylum Chordata; class Mammalia; order Rodentia; family Sciuridae; genus Xerus; species Xerus rutilus. The sequence continues at coordinate 2,851,530 of CM053403.1, forward strand.
GGGGCATCCTCCTGTGGAGGCAGGGATCAACCTGGTCCCCCAACGGAGTCAAGCAGGGGGCAGGTGTGGGTCCAGGTGACTGGTTAGCCTCAGTTTCAATGGCACAGACCACCCTAATCCCACTCAGGGACCACCCAGGGCTGAAAGGACGAGCCCTTTTAGAAGGGAACCCCACCCAGGATGAGCTGCGCTGGCCTATGCCATGCAGGACATTCCTCAGACCTAAGCTCTGACCGATGGACTCACCTACTCTGAGTGGGGACAGAGGACCCCTAGTGAGAGGCAGCTGCCCCCTTGCTGTGGTCAAGGTGAGACCTTCGCTAGCCCAGAATCTTCTTGGTAGGACACGGAGGTGTTTGTGGTAACCCCGCTGGTCCCTTTCCTATCTCACCAGAGCTGGAGACACAGAGTCAAGCCGAGACCCTGAAGCTCAGGCTAAGGTCAGTAGAAGGGCCCAGGCTGTCCTCTAGGAACAGCTGCCCGGGCTGAGCATGGCTGCAGTGAACCAGCGGAGAGGCCAGAGGTCAGCAAACCTTCTGACAACATTTAGGCCTGCTGAGTGCTACAGTCCACTCATAGGGGACATCTGGAGCCAGAAGGGCCCCCCGCACCTCCTCCATAGCCCTCCCCTCTGGTGCCTGCAGCCCATGGGGCAGCTGAGCAAGTTCAGAGACGGCCCCCCCCAGGTGGCCCGAGGAGGCTGGCCAGTTCCAAGGCAGGCTCCACCCGGCTCTCATTAACTATAGCTCTCCCCAGGGGCCCCATCAGTCCTGGGGACTGAGGCCCCAACCTGCTGCCCTTACCCCATAGGGCAGACGCACCCGGCGGGCGAGCTCGACCGTGCTGCTCCAAGTGTGCACGCAGGCCCCTCCGTGTTCCCTAGCCAGCACGCGGGCAGGCAGCTGCGAACACACTCCCCGAACATGCATCTGGCACCCAGGGCTGGGTCTGTGGAAGGGGGGCCAGAGGGTCCTCCTCTGGGTACGGGGTGGGGATTCCACAGAGAAGGGGACAGCAAGCATAGGCTCCGGTCGGGACGTGCGTTTCCAAGTCTGTCTGCTCTGAACTGAGCCCACCCCAGCAGGTTCCCTAGGAAAGACCCCCACCCTGTCACTCTCGGCTCTGACCCCAGGACCCAGCCTGTTGCAAGACAGAATGAGGGAGGGAAGTAGGGTGGGGAGGGCTCAACAAGCGCTCACACAGCACGTCAGGGGCAGGGGAGGCATGCTGACCCCAGGGATGCTGGGCTGTGCTGGTGCTGGCCAGTCCAGAAGATGCCACTGCCGGGGGAGGTCACAGGGGGAATTCAACAGGACTAGGCCCTGACCATCTGCAGGGCCTCTGCCCCAGCGCCTGGCCCAGCCTTAAACCAGAGTTCCTGAGGACACTGCCCCGGAGGACTCAAGGGCATTTACGAGTCCTGTGCATGGCATCTCCTGGCACTGTGTGATGACCACTGATGGGCACCTTCATTGAGAAACGCTGTGCCCGGTCTGTGCAGGGACACAGTCAGGAAGAGAGGGGACGACACTCTGCCCAGAGCACATGTCCAGGTGGGACCTGGAGAATAGCATCAGATGAATGAGTGGCCCGAGTGAGGCTCAGGCCCTGCCTGGCTCTGGACCTCTCAGTGGGCAGAGCCATGTCCTTGACAGGAAGAGACTCTGTCACCTCGGGGGCCCAGATGACAGTGAAGAGGGCCTGAGTCCCCTTGCTTTGTGAAGATTCTCTGCCCACCTGAGATGGGCACCAATTTCCAGGTCCTTCTGAGGCCATCTTCCAGGACCCTATTCTTAGCCATTAGGCCCCTCCTACAGTCTGGCATACAGCAGGGGCTCAATTGAGGCTCACTAGAGGAGCAGGTGGACCAACCGTCCCATTAGCCTCTGCAGAGACCCCTGAGTGGGCGCTTCTTCCAAAGGTGTACAGCCACCTTGGACGCATGCACTCAGAGCAGCCGTGTACCGCCACTGAGAGCCAGGCCTGGGGACACAGTGCAGAGCTGCCCCATCCCATAGTGACAGTGCCTCCGCCCGTGGGCGCGCAGAGGGCGATTCTCTGTTGGCAGGCCTTGCTCCTGACGGGGTGCCCAGGCACAGGAGGGCGTAGGCCTCCCATCCATGTGTCTCAGCCCCCAACACCCATGCACACCCGGTCTGAAGGTCAAGGACGCCAGACACCTCCTCTCCAGCCAGGTGCACAGGAGGAGATGCTTGGCTCCTCCTGCACTGGGAACAGGAAACCACATTTTCCTTACGGGGCTGCCCCTGAAAGTCCCTTCCTGGTGTCACTAAATCATAAAAGTCAGCTCCTGATTCACCATGTAATGGAACGTTAGCCAAAGCCTGAGCCAGGGTAGCCACACCAGCCCAAGGGACAGAGGCAGACGGGTGTGGACACAGTGGTCCCTTCCCAAGACTGGCACGACACACAGTGCCAGCCTGTGGGTATGAAAGGGCACACTTGTACCCCAGGGAACTCAGAGGAGCCCAGGGTCCTCTCATCTCATCTCCCTGCAAACGGGCCTCAGCCCTCGCTGCCCTTGTGCACAGGAAGCTCAGCAACCCACCATCCAAGCTGCCCTCCTTCCACTTCGCCCGAGCCCTGCCCTGGCCAGCAGGGCCGCTGGGCAGCCTTGCAGACATGCCCCCGGCCACCCATGCTGGAAAACCAGCTCTCGCGCTCCAGCAGAGTGAAGAAGGCTTCCCGCCTTTTCCTGGTGCCACAAAGAGCCAGATAAATAAAACCAGTGGGCTTTCTGACCACGTATCTCTCGTGCGGGCGGGCGGTGCACACTCTCGCACGCTCTCTCTCTCTCCACCCTCTCTCCCCCTCTCTCCCTGAGCCAATGGCCCCCTGCAAGGCCCAGTGTCTCCCTCCCCAGACTCAAACAATGAGTAGACTCCAGGCCTGGCACTGAGGCCTGCCTACCGCCCACCAGTGACACATTTAGGTCAAATGCAGTGCAGAGCCCCACCGTCCTTCCACAGGACAAAGGCGACACAAATCCCTGGTCCTCGCTTTTTCTTTCTCCTCCTGAGTAGGAAACAAGACTTCCTGCCAAATGGGAAGGGCTGAGCTCATCGTGCTAAAGGGCCCTGGGCTCACTCGGCCTCTGGGGACCAGTCCCCCAGGGTTCTCTGCTTGGGACACATGAGCCCAGTGGGGCTCTGACAGTGTCCCTGCCTCCTCCTCCAGGGGCCTGGACGGGTCTTGCAGATGTGGTGCTGCTGCAGCCGAGGCCCTGGGCTCTGTGGGCTTCCAGCCTGGGGCCTCCGCATGCCCTCAGCTGCTCAGGACGCCACCACCACCAGGCTGGCCCCCCATGATGGGCAGCCTGCCATGGACCCGGGCTCCCAAGGGGTGCAGGGGAGTGAGGCTTCGTGCACCTCCAGCATTCACTTTCTGGGGCTGTAAAAAGTCACCACAAACTTGGTGGCTTTAGACAGCATCACTCTTCTCTTACAGCTCCAGAGGCCAGAGGCTCAAAGGGGAGTCTGGCTGGGCTCGAGGCGTGTGTGGGGGCCACTTGGAGGCAGGACCTCTTTCCTTGTTTTCTGGTTGCAGAGGCGCCGAGGGCTCGTGACCCAGGCAGCAATGACATCACTGGCTTGACTCCGTCGCTACCTCTGCTCCTCTAACCCTCCTGCCTCTGTTTAAGGCCCCCTGGGATGACTCCGAGCCCGCGGATAATCCCGATTACCTCCCATCTCAGGCCAGCACCGTGGTCACATCAGCACGTCCCTCTGCGGGGAAGGTCACGTTCATATTTCAGGCATTAGCATGCAGACGCTTACAGGGGCCACTATTCTGCTGCCACTCTCGGGAGACGCGGAGCAGGGTGGAGTCACCAATAGCCAGGGATGGGGTGGCCCCTCCCCTCCCCAGGCCCGCAGTGGACCTTCTGCCCTCCAACCCCTGGCATTCTGAGGGTCACAAAGCAAAAAGCCTTGTTTACCAGGCTGGCTGTCCCTCCTGAGGCACGGACACCAGCTGGTCCCTTCCTCCTTACTGCCAGCTGTGGCCCAGATGCACCTGAAGCAGGACGGCACCCAGGTGGCCCTGGTAAGAAACGCTTGTAATAACCCCCTGGATCACGGGAGGGGGGTTGGGAACACCCGAGGGGATGCTTCCGGGTGGGCCGTGTGTGACCTGGCAGTACACTCACAGGCCACAGGGCAGAGGATGCCTGTTCTCCCGAGACCCTCTGCCACTCGTCCTAAAGCAGAGATGCACATGAGCTCAGAGTCCAGGCTCCGGCTGCCTGACCCCACTCCCCACATAGGCCATGCCATGCCAGGAAGCCGCAGAGTGAGGCGCTGCTCCATGCCAGCCAGCAGCTAAGCCACAGGCGGGGACCCAGGGCAAAGGCTGCCACCCAGCACTTTGGGCTGCAGATGCTGCTACCTTTCCCAGGGCCTGATGCTGGCCGCAATGGGCTCGGAGCACTCAGCTGACCTGGTTACACACAGCTGAGGACAGCCAGGGAGCCTGCGGGAGGCCAGGGCAGCCAGAACTCCTAATGCCCAAGGGTGCAACCCAAAAAGAAAATATTAAGCACAGCTCAGGATTGGCCTGAGCTCTACCCGACACCCACCCGAGCAAATCAATCCACTTGCCAGGAGGCAAGAGAGACCACCAAGTGCATGGCCCCAGGGGGAAACCAGGACGGTCCCTGAGGGCTTGAGGAGAGCAGTGGGGGCACAGTGTGTCCCATGAGAGAAGGCGGGAAGGAGGCCAAGGACGGTCTGGGGGCCTGAGGCACCCTTGTGGCCACAGGTCTTGCAGTGGTCAACAAGCCAAGTCAAGCTCTGGTGGCACCTTTGAGGGGCCCTGAGAAAGGGGATGGCCCAGCCTGCACACAGGTTCCTGCCTCCAGAGGGTGGACCAAGACGAGCCACGGACTCAGAGACCCTGAAGTCAGGAGAGATGCCCAGCAATGCACTGCACACCAAGCTCACTCGATAGAGGCCATATAAGCCCCGGGCAGCTGAGCTGCCGGGCTGCCCACCTGCTCCATGCTTCAGGCCTCACCCCAGGGTCTGAGGGAGAAGGGCAGGTGACCAGCTGACTGGGACTCTGGAGCACTCCTCCTTGGTGATGCAAAGGAGATGCGTCAGCCCATGCCCACCGCGGGCCTGGGCAGCACAAGGGCGGCTCTACCCACCACCCCAGCCTCATCGACACCCAGCCCACAGGGAAGCTGGTGGGAGGAAGGAAAGCAGCTTCAAGGCTATTTTTAAACCTGCAAAAGTAGAACTCTGAGGCAGGAGTCCTCTCGGCACACCACTCCACAGGCCCAGCCCCAGCCAGAGATAGAAACCAAGTGATAATCCTTAAATAAAACTCCTTCCCAGCCAGCCAGGAACGCAAACTACAAGACACAGGAGGCCGGGCTGGGGTCGTGGCTCAGTGGTAGAGCGCTTGCCTCGCACGTGCGAGGCCCTGGGTTCGATCCTCCGCACCACATTTACATAAATAAATAAAGGTCAATCAACAACTAAAAATTGAAAGAAAAAAAAAAAGAAACAGGAGGCGGCTCCCAACCAGGCGGGGCTGTGCACCCCCAGCCGGCTGGGTCCGGGGCCTCCCCAGAACTCATCTGACTCTCCTGAGCCATCATCGTCACAGGCCTTTCTAGAAGACAAAGCCAGGTGCTCCCCATGCACAGGCACGCGGACTCCTGAACTGAGTGCACACCTGCACTCTCGGCAGGCACAGGGCAGAGGCAGCTCCCCCCCACCTGGGACGGGTGACCCACTCTGCTTGGGGGAAACGGTTCACCCTGAACTACCTCCCTTCTCTGCCCACGTTCCCTCCCATGCTCGCTGTGCATGGTCAACTCGGCAGAGGCACAAACAAGCCGGGACACTGCACAGACGCCGCCAGGCAGCGGCTTGCATGTCCCGTCCTCCAGGCTGCCGCTCACACACCCGCCTAGCGCTGCACTTTAGGAAACCAATCATGGACGTAGGGTGGACACGTAGTGCAGGGAGACCTCGCCATGTGAAAGACAAGAAATGGGGTCCCAGCGGTGCTTTCACCCACAGGAAGAATTATCAGGAGTGGATCATGGCCCCTCAACACGAGGTGGCGCAGGGCATCCGACACCAGGCCGGGGGCCAGGCCCAGCACCGAGCTGGCGACTGTGTTCACAGCATGTGCTCCGCCCACCCCCAAGCATGGGGTCCCTAGCGGAGCCCTGTGGGCTGGTCCTGCCCCAAGGCAACAGGCTCTTTGCTGAACACCTACCCCTGTGTGGGCCTGAGAGGCAGGGAAACCCCACCTCCAGGCAAGTGAGGTCAGGCCCCAGGCTCTGAGTGGGTGGGCCTGCAGGGAGCAAAGGGGCTCAGAGGACACATGCGCCTGGGGCAGCAGGGAAGCAGAGGGAGGAGTGGGACAGCGGGCTCTGGAGGCACACAGTGGGGCCACGACGTGCAGTGGGGCCACGACGTGCAGAGAGGCCACAACAGTGTGCAGAGGGCCATGACTGTGTGCAGAGGGGCACGCCCCGCGGAGGGAACGGCCCTCTTCCCTCTGCCCATCCTCCTCTCATTGATTCATCCATCCATCCGCTCGCACAGCAGTCCACCCACCTGCTCACGTGCTCACTGATCCAGCCAGCCAGGCATCGATCCAGTCACCCACACGCCCATCGTCGTCCCTGAACACACACACACCCAGATGTACACCAGGCACCAGAGCTGCCAGGCTCCGTGCCCGAGCTGGCAGAACTCACAGGTAGGGACCAGCTATCCATACCGCCCAGGAGGCCAGTCCACAGAGGTGACGAATGTGGACGAACAGGGTGCCCCCCAGAGCCGGAACACGGGACGTGCCGAGTGCCACCCTGGCACCCCCCAGGGACATCCTCTCTGCCAGTGTGGCCTCCTCTGTGCAGACTACAATTTCAACAAGGAATCACAGGGAAATAGCAGAGGAGGGAGGGCCACTGACCCAGGCAACTTCTCAGCCCCTGCCCACCTCTGTGGTGCCATCTGGAAGCAGTCATAGTGTCTCCAGCCCCTCACAGCCCAGGGGCCCCTGATGTGCCCCATGGGACCTGACAATTATTCAGTGAGAGAAATCCCAGAGATGGGCAGGGGGTCCCCATTCAACATCCCTATGGAATTCAATTCTGTCATCCAAAGCACCCATCCATCACCCCACCTTAGGACACAGAGCCACCAACATAACACAGCAGGCAAGCATGGCATGTGCAGCCTCCTGACTCCACCTCTCAGCTGCAGCCTGGGGGAGCAGCAGCAGGGAGGCCAGCAGTGCAGGAGGACCCAGAGGTTCCTCTCCAAACATGAGCTATGGGGCAGGACCTGTGGAAGGTCCAGCATGGGGTCAGCTGCCTGTGTGCCCACGCATCTCCTGACCTTGACCACCAGGAGTCTCAGGGCTGAACGTCCACAAAGAAGTGGAGTAGATCACCACCAGGCAAGAGAAGAGAGCTGGAAATATAGAAGTGTTTTTCTTTTTGTGGTGCTGGGAGTGGAACCCAGGGCTTCGTGAATAACAGGCAAGGGCTTCACCACTGAGCCACATCCCAGCCCCAGAAACAGGAAATCCTGTCCCCAGTGGAGCAAGCTTTTAATTTTCGTGGGGGCCAGTTCCATCTCCTTCCTAAACAACCCTGTGGGATCTGGATGTCCAGTCTCATCTCAGTTATCTGACCTCATCTGCACATCAGTCTGTTCCCACCCTCCGGGATGTCACATGGGGCCCTCTGCATGTCACCTGGGAGACAGCCAGACTCGCCAAGCCTTGGTCCCTGGAGGTTCACCCCTTCAGCTCAACACCACTGAATCGACAGGAGGAAGAGATAAGAGAGGCCAAACCCCTGGCAAGACATCTGCAGGCCCAGGAGTGAAGGGCGGGTCTGGATAGGACAAGCCCAGCTCCAGCAGGCTTCCTGGCTGCTGGCTCGCAGGGCCCTCCTGTTTCCAGAGCAGTGATGGTGAGGAGGTCACCTTCACCTCCAGCCACCCCAGCTGGCCACACTGGAACTGGCCTGCCCTGCAGGGGCCCTCTATCAGTCTGTGCATCCAGAGGAAGGTCCTTCATGTCTGTGGAGGCAGCGGCCCACCCACCACCTCCTCCCAACTGATTTCCTGGAGAGGCCCTCCCCAGGAAGGAGGCCGGCCACTCTGACCTCAGAGCAGGAGGGAGCCTCCAGCAGCATGGGGCTCAGGAGCAAAAGCACCTCTCTCCACATCAGGCTCTACCCACTGCGGGTGCCAAGGGCCCAGAGATGGGGTGTGGCACCCTAGGGGACCTCTGCCAGGCCACTCAGGGAGGTCCCTGCAGGCCGTCCCATCAACAGGAGGAAAGAATCTGGATCCCCAGGGGAACTTGGCAGAAGAACCCAGCAAGCAGGAAGCCAAGACCTGGAGGCCCCCAGAAGCACTGGCCCTCTCAGATCCAAAGCCACACCACGTTGCTTCTGAGTAGAGTCCGTGTGTGCACCTCGTGACATGGAGAGCCCTTTCCCGAGCCCACACCAGCAAGAGGTCAACAAATGCACACTCATGTCCACACACCACCGACTGCACCACACTTGTGCTCACAAGCAGTCTGCAGCTGAGGTGCACTTCGGGATAACTGAAAATGTATGATGCTCCTCATTTATTTATGGACTCTTTAACAAACGTAGGCCAGGGGCTAAACGCAGTTCAACTTCGCCTCTTCAGCCCGGGTCACTTTCCCACAGGAACACCCGTACCTTCAATATTTAATAACCAAAGAAGGCCGTGTACTCTCGGGCTGTCCCCTCTCCTCCATGAGGGTGAGAGTCTCCTTTCTGAAAGAAAGTGCTGCAGATAACTGAATGGAATTTTAACACTGACCACGCAGGTGCTATGGACAGGGCACCACGGCCTCAGCAGGTGACCATGTTCAACTGCCTGCTAACAAGTGGCAGAGACAAGAACCAGAAGCCTCGTTCTGAGGCCACTCAGAAACTCCGCCCCCGACAGCACCGGGAGGGGCAGGGATGGCCAAAGCAGCCAGGACATCACAGCAGACCCAAGGTCACGCAACGCCCTTTCTCACATAGCCTTCTCCTGGGTACGGAGCTGCAAGCCAGGCTCTGCAGACTCCACTGTGACGGCCTTCCTGCAGCCGACCTGCACCCACCGCACTGCCCCGCACCCGGGGCACCACACTCAAGGCAGGGAAACGAGGCCCAACTGAGTTGTCAGGGTACAGACAGCCTTGTAAGAGCCACTTGTGAGCAAGTCTAGCAGCCCAAGGCCGCAGACCCTGGGCAGCCCATGGACAGGGAACATGCGGGTTGACCATGCCCGGCCATGCTGCGCTGATGGACAGACCAGAGACAATCTCTAGGTATCTAAGTGTGGATGTGCTGATACGTATCTAAGGGATCAGGTAAGAACAAATACACACCTTGGCTTCTATTAAAAACTCAGCGGAAGAAAACAAATAACCCAATCAATGAATGGGCCAAAGAACAAACAGACATTTCTCAAAAGAGGACACACAAATGGTCAACGACAAATACATGAGAAAATGTTCAACATCTCTAGCAATCAGGGAAATGTAAAGCAGAACTATGCCAAACTTTCATCTCACTCCAGTCAGAATGGCGATTATCAAGAATATAAATAAGAAATGCTAGTGAGGATGTAGGGGAAAAGGTATACTGACACACTGCTGGTGAAACCGCACGTCTGCACCACTCTGGAAAGCAGTGTGGAGACTCCTCAAAAAACTAGGAATGGAGCCACCATACGACCCAGCTACCCCACTCCTTGGTATCTATCCAAAAGAACTAAAACCAGCAAACTATAGTGATCCAGCCACTTCAATGTTTACAGCAGCACAATCCACAATAGCCAGGTTACGGAGTCAGCCCAGATGCCCATCAACAGTTGGAGGGTCAAGAAAATGTGGTCTATGTATACAGCGGAGCTTTACTCAGCCATAAAGAAGAGTGAAGTGAGGGCACTTGCTGGTAAATGGGTGGAACTGGAGACCATCGTGCTGAGTGACATGAGCCGGGCCCAGAAAGTCAAGGGCGGATGTTTTCTCTCACATGTGGAACTAGAGCAAAACAAGGGAAAGGAGGGGAGGATCGGGGACACCATACTGCATGGGGAAGATGAGTGGAGACTAAGGAGGCTGAGATGGGGAGGAGAGGGGCGGGACAGGGGAGGAAACGAGGAACAAACTTTCAAAACCACGCTATGTGCACAGATAAATATCCCACAGGGAATTTCACCTTTATGTATAAATAGAAAGAACCAATCCAAAAACAAATACCTGGGGCTGGGGCTGCAGCTCAGTGGTATGGCACTGGCCTCACACGTGTAAGGTGCTGGGTTCCTTCCTTAGCACCATATTAAAAAAATAAAATAAAGGAATTGTGTCCGTCTCCAACTAAGAATATTTTTTAGAAAAGAACACAGAGCTGAGGGAAACAAAGGCCAGTAGCGTAGAGGCAAGAGAAGCGGGGGCGGAGGGGAGGGAGAGGCAGGTGGACTGAAAGGGAATTCCACGCGTGAGTGGCTTTGTCGGGATGGGCCCAGCCACTGTGTTGCACTGTGATGCTAAAAGAAAAGCAGAAGAAAAAAATCAGGAGACGGCGCTGGGGACAGTGGCTGCAGGGACTGAGACAGGAGGAACATGATTTTTTTAAAACTATTTTTTAGTTGTCAACAGGCTTTTATTTTATTTATTTGTATGTGGTGCTGAGAATCGAACCCAGTGCCTCACACATGCCAGGCAAGTGCTCTACCGCTGAGCCCCAGCCCCAGCCCCACGAGGATCACAATTTTGAGGCCAGCCTTAGCAATTTAACAAGGCCCTTAGTAACTTAGCAAGACTGTCCTAAAATACAAAGTAACAGGGGCTGGGAGTAAGGCTCGGTGGCAGAGTACCCCTGGATTCAGCTCCCAGCACCTAAATAAATCAATAGATAGATAAATACCAGTGGAATGAATTAGTGTAAAACTGAAAGAAAACTGGTTATGCACAGGGGAGGGGAGGGCAGATGTGCAGGTACAGGAAGAGACACTCTAGTTCTCTGAATACACCCTGACTTTGGTCCGTGTAAACAATTTGATTAATGAATTAATTCAGTCATTTCTGAGATCGGGTCTCCCTGTATTGCCCAGGCTGGCATTGAACTCCGGGCTCAAGTGACACTCCTGCCTCAGCCTCTCGATTAGCTGGGACCACAGACGTGCACCATAGCAAATGGTTTTAGCAGCTGTAAGAGCTTCATTTTTGAAAAAGCTCTTGACACATGGGAAATGGAGTGAGATGGCATCAGGGCCACACCATCGCCTCTGTGACACTCTGGACAAGGTGGCACACCCTGAGTCTCTCCACAAGGCAACAGTGCTCAAGCCCAAACCGAGGACGTTCTGAAAGTAGCTGATGAGCACTCCTCCACAACACCAAGTCAGGAAACAGAGAAAGGCTGAGCTGCTGTCCAGGGGAATGGAGTCCAAGGAGGCAGAGCAAGTGAACGCAGTTCACCCGGAGCTTCTCCACTGGGGCTGCAGTAAGGTTAACTCCACACAGTTGTATCATGTCACTGTTAGTTTTATGATTTTGATGACCATACTGTGATTAGGTAAGAGAATAGCTTTTAGAATTGCTTTTAGAACCACATCAGAGTATCCAGAACTCAGGGGCATCGCATCTGCAACTAACCATCAAGCAGGTCATGAAGAAAAATACACAGGGGAAATGATAGATGGGTGGGTGGGGGATGGATGTGTGGCAAGTGGGTGGAGGAATGGACGGATGGGTGGGTGGGCAAGTGGGTGGAGGAATGGACGGATGGGTGGGTGGGCAAGTGGGTGGAGGAATGGATGGATGGGTGGAAATGTGGTTGAGTAGACAGATGAATGATGGGTAGGTGGGTGGGTGGATGTGTAGTGAAGAAATGGATGAATGGTTGGATGCTTGAAGGGAGGGAAGGATGGATGGGGGATGGATGGCTGAATACACGGATGGATGTGTAGTGAAGAAACAGATGGATAGATGGAGAGATGACTGGATTCTTTCTTTCTTTCTTTCTTTGGTACTGGGGATTGAACTCAGGGGCACTCGATCACTGAACCACACCCCCAGCCCTATTTTGTGTTTTATGTAGAGACAGGGTCTCACTGAGTTGCTTAGCGCCTCGCCGTTGCTGAGGCTGGCTTTGAACTCGTGATCCTCCTGTCTCAGCCTCCCTAAGTGCTGGGACTACAGGCGGGTGCCACCACGCCAGGCTATACTGGATTCTTGAATGGATGGATGGATGGATGGGTCTGGGGTGGATGGGCAGATAAAAGAGACAGACCAACCTGAATGTTAACCTTTGAGGAACAAATAGATGAAAAACATAGGAATCATTTGTACTATTTCTGTAACTTTCCTATAAATCTGAAATAGTGTCAAAATTAGAAGTTAAAAGAAAACAAAGGCAATCTCTAAAAATCTGAAGTGATAAGAAACAAAGGAAGCCAGCGCTGCAGTGACTTGGTAACTTAGCCAGGGCAAGTGACTTTCAAACAGAGTGATTTATACATACCTCTCCAGTGGAGCAGCCCCGAGAACAAAAGCACTAGGAACAAATACCAGCTGGTCAGCAATGCTATGCTGGTCAGGCAGCGCTGGCTTTTATTCTGAAGTGTGTGAATATTATCGTGGGATAAAACTAATGAGCAACATGGGGTTACTCTCTGAGAACCTGAATTTCTAGCCCCAGACAGACCCAGTAAGAATCTGATGAGGTGAACAGGGGTCCTGAAGTGAGCTGGTGAACAGAGACAGGGGTCCTGAAGTGAGTTCCTCCTGGACCAGCTGCGTGGACTCAGGATGCCCTGGCCATGTCCCCTGCCCCAAGGAGGCCCAGACACCATGGGCAACCAGCTGCAGGGCATGTCCTGGGATCCCTCATCCCAACGAACCAGGGAGTTTGAAAGTGGTCAGTTCCCGGAACAGGCAGGGGACATCCACGGTAAGCCTGGAGCTATCTGTCCTGCCACACCATAAAGAAACTGCTGGCCACTGACCAGGCTCCCACAGCTGGGCAGAACTGCATAAGCCCAAGAGACAAACTCATGATAAGCACGTCCACCAAACGCACAGCTGCGATCTCAGAATGAGGCCACATGCCCACAGGAGCCCACCACCCCTGCTGGTCTTAGGGGAAGATGCAGCTAATTCTTTCACATCTGGAAAATGAAGGGGGGGATTCAAGTAGAGGCTCTGCCTTTCCCAGAAGAACCAGACCTCGGAGCAACCGAACGGTTACAAAGCAGTCTGTGCTCAGAATCGTGTCAGCCAGTGAAGGGAGCAAGAAGAGAGAAGTAGGAAGTGACCTAGTGCAGGTGGCACAGGGGCCACAAACTTACAGAAAGCCCTGGACATCTGATGAAATCACAGAGCAGCTGTTCTGGTTACAACCTGGACTCGGTGTCTGTCTAGAGCATGCTGGGCGACCTACTGGCTGCAGGTGAGGCAGCAGTGCCAGCGGGGATTGGTCCAAAGCACCCAGGGAGGAGAGTGGCCACCAGGCTGGTGGGAATCAGCTCCCCTCTGAAGATGACAGTGGGCACGGACAAGAGAGCGCCTGGCGCAATTGGCTCAGTCCTGGTGCACAATCCAAACCTAATCGAGCCACCCCTGGCTCAGGGGGCACTCTGACTGCCACTTCAAGAGCCCCCCAGGAGTACAAGCCACTTCTTGGGCAGCACTGAGGACAGACCCGAGTGCCACCCCAGGATGCAGCAAAGATGTCTGGTGGTGGGCAGCCGCTTTTACATTTGGCCTCACAGCCCCAAATCTGTGCCACAGATCTGGACAGCCCCAAAGAAGCACACCCTTGGGGCTGGCTGTTCCATTCTCCAGCGCCACCCTGACCTGCCTCAAAGTGAATGTGAGTGGATGGCATCCTGTGGACCCTCCTGGGACAGCTTCTCCTAGACGCCTCTCTGCCCCTCCAGCCCCCCTCAGATGCTCCACAGGCCCGCCCCTTTCACTGAGGGCCACGCACGCTGCTGGATCGCCCAGCCCCGTCCGCAATGCTGGACAGCGCTGGCCCACAGAACGGCAATGTCGTGAGGCTCAGCCTCCTGCAGCTGCTGACCCGACCCCAGCTGGGCTTTCTGGCCAGCTCAGGATGAGCTCTACACAGCAGCCCCTGGTTAGTGTCTGCCGAGGGCAAGGACAGCCTGTGTAAACTGAGCAGAGCTGCCCAGGGCCAAGGTGGCAGGTCCCCAGGACTGCAACCCGGAGGGATGACCACCAGGCCCCTCTCCACCCAGGTGGGCTCAAAGGCAACCTCAGACTCAGGAAAACCAAGTGACTCCACAGCATGGCCACAGAGCCACCGGAGCCTCAGCACCACTCATGTTCCATCCCTGGGGGTCTGGGGCAGCTGCTGGCATATATGGACAGGCGTGGGCATGCAGACACACACTGTCACTGGACACGCACACACACGGGCACACACAGGGCCAACTGCCACACACATCAACCATGTGTGGACACACATGCAGTTAACTACTGCCACGTTCAACCTCTTGTGCACACACACACATCTAACTGCTGCCCCCCACGCAAACGGGGCTCCCTGCTGACTCCAGCCAGCCACCAGGTGAACCCACAGAGCTGTGTGTGCGACTCTGGGCCCTGACCACCAGGTGAGCATGCAGACCCCCTGAGCCCAGCCCCAGCCTGCAGGAGTGGCAGGTGGAAGCCGCAGGAGAGGGCGGACACCTTGGTTGTTGCCTCTTGCCTCACAGTGGGAGCATGACGCCCAGCACCACAGGGCCACCCAAGGGGAGCCGAGGACAATATCCCAAGTGAGAGAGCCTGGTCCCCTGGATATCAGTGCCCAGGATGTCTGCATCCTGTTCAAATCCACTGAGGGCACCCAACGCAGGCCCTGGGCCAGGAAGAGGAGAGAAATCAGAGACGAAGAGACCCCAGACAGCCTGTGACCAGTCAGCACAGGACAGACCCAGCTGCTCGGCCAGAGCCTCGAGGAGCCCCCAGCCGTGCAAGGTCCCAGAAGGGAGGAGAGCTGCCCGTTGACCCTATGCCCCTGCCCAGGACTGCTGGTCATATGAGCCTCCCCTGGGCCTTGCCCTGTGCGGGTCACAGTGCCCAGCTCTGGGCACGCAGGTCTAAAGATGCTCCTTCCTGCACTTTCCTCCCAAGAGCAGCGATCCAGCCGTGCACCAGCTGTGAACACGAGCCTGCAGTGGGGTCACATGCGTGGGCTTGGGGCTGGTCTGCCTGGTTGAAGCCCTTACTAGTCGGAGGCTCTACCCAGCAGCAGAGTGACCTGAGTGCTCCCTGCCTCCTTCCCTCACTTGTAACACTCAGAGGATGTGGAGGTGAGGAGAGGGGACCTAAGTGAGCCACCAGGGACTCTTCACTGCCAGGACCCTAGCAGGCCCCTCCAAGCAGGGGCTGCATGGGGAAGGCCAAGGAACCAGGAAACCCACTGCACCCCACCTCCTTGACCTCCTTGACCTGTGACTAACAGAATACAAAACTGATTTTAGAATTTTTTTTTAGTTGTACATGTACACAATACCTTTATTTTATCTATTTATTTTTTTATGTTGTGCTGAGGATCAAACCCTGTGCCTCACATGTGCTAGGCGAGCGCTCTAACACTGAGCTACAGCCTCAGCCCCCAGAATGAAAAACCTGATCCCTACAAAACACTGAATAAATTCTGAATTGTTAGAAATGCACTGTGCCAGACTGACTGAAAGAGCCAGGTTTTCATGGAACATTCTACTCCCTCCCCATGAGATCCTCTCTTAATCCACACGCTAGGCGAAGGTGAAGAGGAGCAGGCTCAGAGAAGCAACCAGCAAAGATGCAGGCTCGGAGGCAAAGGGCCACGCAGGGACCTCCAAGCCCCAAAAGCCATGTGGGCTGTGCCTGTCCCCAGCCCCATGTCCATGGCAGAGCTCTTGGCACTCATCAGCAAGGCCGTGTCCCCAGCTCAGCTCCAACACCTAGAATGGCCCATCTCCTACAAGAGCTGGCTGGTACTCACGTAGGAAGTGCTTTTCCAGTAAGGCAATTTCCAGGTGGCCCTTGATCTCATTCAGCCGATCAAACTCTGTCCGGTTGAAGTCCTGGACCCCTGCGGCCATGATGAGGGTCCCTGGACCAGCCTGGAAGAAAAACATCCAGAGTTCAGAGGGCCCTGCACAGAAGCACCTCTCTCCACTAGTCCATTCCATGGGCCCAAGGCCTCAGGAGAGCACAGTGGCTCTGCAAGGGACAGGAGCTGCAGCTTCCTGGACACGAGGTTGCAGTGGCCCACAGGGCCCCACTGTGCCTGGTCCACGAGGCCAGGAGACAGGCACCGCACTGTAAGGTCCACACCGGAACACCTCGGCATCTCAGACCACATGGACACCCCCAGGTCCCACGCGAGCTCAGACCAGCAGTCCTGGGCAAAGGGTAGACACCAGTATCTAAACTCTAAGCGAGGTGACCAGTCTCCTGATGGTCACGACACTGATCTCAGCTGCACCGGGAAGAAACCAGGCAGTTGCACTGTGGCCCAGCCAGGCAACGCCCTCACAGTGGGAGCTGGGCCCAAGGCCACATCTACACCATGCACAGCAAGTCAGAGAGAAGGCCTTCCAGGCAGGACAAGGCCTGTGGGGGACAAAGGAGAGCAAAGTCCATACCAGGGGCTTCATCCTACCAGGTCCACGAGGGCTGATGTAACCACTGTCCTGTCCCAGCAGCCAAGGGTAGGCTTCAGCTACGGGCCACTGCTGCCCACTGCCACAAGCCCAGAGCAAGCAGCTACCCTGCACCTGACCCTATCCTAGGGATAAGAGAGGCCCACCCATTAGCCCAGCCTGTCCAGGACACATGGGACACTCACAAGGTTACCCCCACAGAGGCATCCTCCTGCTGACCTGAGCGCCTGGCCACTGACAGCAGACTGACTTACTCACCTGGGTCCCCAGACCTTCTCCAGGGCTGGGCAACAGTTAAATGCAGCATGTGCTTCAAGAGGGTGGCCAGGAGCAGCACGGTACATGTCTGTCACCAGCTGGGAGGCCACACTCAGGAAGAGAGGGCTGAAGGGAACCAGAGGCTCTGGGTGCTGAGAGCCCTAGTGCTGCAGCACCCTGAAACACTGTCCAGTGGACAGACACTCTGCAAGGACCCTGTGCCCCAACGCTGTGTGGCGGACCTCAGTCTGCACCCAGGTAGAGTGTGCGGAAGCTCGCAAGGCAGGTGTGAGGCCAGGCGGGCATCCACTCAGAACCCTGGGATGCCCATCCATAGGCAGCTCCCTGTAGCCAGACCAACCAGTCACCAGGCCTGGAGAGGGCACCGAGACCTGGGTGGGCAGCAGCTGACCCAGGCAGGGAGCGCTGTGGAACCTACGGCTGAGCCCTGCTCAGCCCTTAGCGTTTAGACTACCTTGTCATGCCTTAGGGGCAGGCAGAGTGACCAGATGCCTGGCATCTGATCCATAATCATCCAGAGGGTGAGGGCAGGCAGTGGCCAGGAGGCAGTGACCACTTTACAGGAAGGGCACATGGGGTTCATGTACACTCCCCTTAGCTCAAGCGTGCTGGGTGTTTGAGACATTTCTATTACATATATATATATATATATTTGTATATAAATAATGTATATGCCTGCTCACCCTAAGGCACCCTGGGCAGCTCCAGGCCGCAAGACCTGACTGGCTAGTCCCCGGCTCCTGCCTTCGCCCCTTTGCCTGTCCCAAGCAGGTAAGCACACCCTGTTCTCTGGTGCCTCCACCTCAGGCTGGCTCTGGGACAGGAACACTGATCACATGGTCTCCATCTCCCTTCCCTGAACCTCTATGCACTCCTGGAAGGTCCCCCATTCTCTTTGAGTCACACCTTGCTACCCTGCCCCACTCTGGCAAGGCAAGGCCTGCCTCAAGGACAAGGTGGTGATAAATGTTGAATTGCAATGTGATCCAGCAGGCCAGGCAGCGCTGTGGCCAGCTGCCGCCCGCTGCCTTCTGGTTTAACCTGCCCCTCCCCTGCCTACACGTTTTAAATATTTCACTTGCTCTTTCTGTTTAAGAAACCTGCATGTACACAGAATGAGTGCCACACCAGGTCTGTTTGCTGCTCCCCATGGCCCAGAGGCCCCGCAGCAGGTGACCTAGGTGAGCCACGCAGAGGCTATCCCCAAGACGGGCAGAGGCACAGAGGACGCCCTGCCTTGGGGACTTCAGATGTTAGGTAATTGTTATGAGCAATCTAACAGAGGGCCCAAGGCTGACAGCCACGCGTCTCCAGGGACAGCACCCGTGAGGATGGAAACAGGGCGACGGGGGCTTGCCCTCCGGGACGGCTCCTCCTGGGGTTTGCTCCAGTGGCTGGAGAAAGAAGGTCCTTCCTTTTGTGACAAGGCAAGGCTGGAGGTCCCAAGAAGCCAGTGGCCTGGGCCTGCACCCCGAGGGGACTCCTGTCTACAGCAAGGACATCAACCCCAGGAGGGGCAGCGGAAGGTGGGGCCGTGGGCCAGCTTCCTCTGCTCAAGCCAAGAGGGTCCTACACACCCTGCTGTCCTGGAGAGAGGAAGGGTGAGGGACTGTCAGCCATAATCAGGGCCAAAGCCAGGATGTATGTCCATGTCCCCTAGCGTAGCCTCGCCTTACTACCGGGGGCTCCCCAGGGAGGAAGGAGAGCAAATCGCCCTTGAATTGACTGTTCCCTCAGGAAATGTCCCAGTGCCCCAAATCAGTGCCCACCTGTGACTAGGAGACAGGTGACAGGCTTCAGAGGGAGAGGAGGGGCATGGTCAGAGGGTCAGCAGAGCACAGGTGGGCAGGTCAGGGCTGGAAGAGGAGCACGAGCCCCGTGACAGCCCCAGAAAGCTGCCCATATTACAGAGGGGCAGCCCCCGCACTCCCGACAGCCTGGACGCACGCGCTGTCCCTCTGGCAGCCAGGCAGACAGGAAGACCGGATAGGGTGCGGCCCTACCCTGCCTTCCACGGAGCCTGTGGCAGGAGCTACATCTTCAGGGCAGCTGAGCAAACCAGGCTGTGATGACACCCTGCTCTCAGCACGCCAGCCCAATAGGGTGAGCTCCAGGAGCTGAGGGACAAGAAGGAAGTTGGGAGGTGCACCTGCACCCCTGTCCACTCACCCTGCCAGCCAATGTGCCTCAAAGGGCGTGGGGTGGCCACGTGCCAGGCACAGAGCAGAGAGGACAGTGTGGAGGACAGCTCTGCCCAGGCGGAGGCAGGGCACCTAACCTGCTATGCCCAGCAGCATCCGCCACAGCCAGCGGTGCGCCCCATGGCCCACTGGCTACACTCGAGCATGCCAGTACGTGTACCTCAGTGGGTATCCCTGGCACCTGGGCCCAGGAAGGCCAGCCCCTTGGGTGCTGCCCAGCCTTGAGGACTCTGGTGCCCTTGGTCCAGAAGGAGGAGCAGCTCAGCTGGGAGCCCCAGGCACCAGGGCAGCGAGGAAGGTTCTGTGGGAGCTGACCAGCTGGTCAGGGTCCAACCAGGTGACAAGACCCCAGGGTGCTACTCTGACATTCTGGGGCCTGAATCTCTCTGCAAGCCCCTTGGAGCTCCTAGCTGGCCCCCTCTCAGATTTCAGAGAAGCAGCCCTGATTGGAGGTAGGAGCCTGGCTGCGGCAGAGAGGGCTGCGGCTACGACACAGCCACTGTGGACAGAGGGATGGCCACCTCTCCATTCTTCTGGTTTCCTAGAGCCATGTTTTAAACCAAAGCTGCTATGAGGTCTTCCGTGAAGCTCTCCGGCTGGGGGGCGGGGGGCGCAGGACTTTCTGGGGACGGTCTTCAATCTCCCACTCTCCAAGGCACCTGCCCCTCTGCCTCCTCCCGGGTGCAGCCACCAGCTCTAAGGACTTTGGTGCCCAGTGTCCTTGCCACCTCCTCACAGGCCTGGCACTGCCACGTGCATGACCCACCCTCCGTCTTCACCCCCACCCCGCCCACTAGGACAACACTCTACCCTCCCCGCACAACCACCTCTTGGCCTTCACCCAGGACCCCTCCCTACCCTCAGGGGCACACAGAACAGAGTCCCCAAAAGGAAGCAGGGGTGAGCCCACCTGCTAGGACACAGAGGGACCCTGAGGACACTGCAGGGGAAAAGCCCACTGCATGATAGTACCGGGAGCACAGGGCCACAGACAGAAAGTAGCAGGGGCTGGGCAGGAAACAGGAGGCTGTCTGGTGGGGTGGAGGTTTCCGCTGGAGTGAGGACAGTCTTGGAGGCCGACAGCAATGAAGGCTTTACTGGCTTCAGGCCACTGAACTGTGTACCCATTAAAGTGACGAATTTTATGTTACAAGCTTTACCACATTTCCCATTTTATTTTATCAGAATAAAACAAATGAATGGAGCCAAGCTGCACGTAAAGACAGCCCTCAACCCTCCTGATAAAAGCCACATGAGGAGAAGCCACTCAGAGCTGCCTATCGGTCAGCAGAGAGGAGCCTGTGGACACCTGGATGGGCACGAGGACAATCCGTATCGCTCACAGGAGGCAGCCCATGGCGGCCCTTGGGAGGACACACGCGGACACCCCCACCCAGCAATCCCACTGAGGGCAGCCAGGCTCTGGCTCAGGCTCAGGCATGCTGGAAGGCACCTGCATGGCCCTCTGTCCCCTCTGAGGAAGGACAATACAAGGTGGCCCCAGGCCTGGCCAAGCAACCACTGCACACCCCACACCAGGCCCTCAGGAGCATGGCCTCAGGAACAAGGCTTCCCAGAGGGAGCCCAGAACTGGACGATTCTGAATTGATATTTCATGGTCATTAACAGTTACAACTACCTGAATGCTCACAACAGGCAAGACACCGGCCAGATACGTCCATGCATTTTCTCACTTTATTCTCACAATCAGACCCAGGAGGCAGATGCTGTTGCTGCCCTGTTTAAGACTAAGGGCACTGCCAGACACAGCACACACCTTGTAGTCCCAGCCACCCGGAGGCTACAGCAGGAGGCTCACAAATCTGAGGCCAGCCTGGGCAACTTAGTGAGACTCTGTCTCAAAATAAAAAATAAAAAGGGTTGGGGGTATAGCTCAGTGGCAGAGAGCCCCTGGGTTCAATCCCCAGTACCTGAGGCACTGAGGCTCAGATTAAGGCCAAACAGCCTGTCCTGGTCCCTCTGGAGGCCCCGGGCCTGCTTCTCCTTCAGAGTCAAACCCAGGGTGGGGGTTTCCCTCCCAGCACCTCCTGCTCCAGGGAGGGGAGCCCGGGCCCACAGTCTGACCTTGCTCAAGCCTCTTCAGCATCTGCACCCCTCCCTCAGTCATGTCCACAGCACCAAGCCCCCTCCCAGACCAACACGCCACCCAGGACACATCCTGCCGCATGGACCGGCTGGCGCGTCAGAGCTGATCCAGACCACGGCCTGCCTCTCCTGTGCCCGGCCCTCTGCCCCACCAGCCCCATGCCCTGCAGCATCCTTCTTGCCCCCTTTGCTGTCCCAGGACCACATTCTGCAGGCCACTCAACTCACCAACAGTGGCCAGCTCCAACACTGACCTTCCCCTGTTGGGACTCCCCAGTGCCCCCAAATCCAGATGCTCTGCCCAAGCCAA
The DNA here is from genome assembly GCA_028644305.1 of Xerus rutilus. Classification (NCBI taxonomy): domain Eukaryota; kingdom Metazoa; phylum Chordata; class Mammalia; order Rodentia; family Sciuridae; genus Xerus; species Xerus rutilus. The sequence continues at coordinate 2,873,138 of CM053403.1, forward strand.
GAGCCCATGTTCCTGCATCCTGCTCTCCAACCAGACCTGCACCTGACACCCCTAGACCAGCCACCGCCTGCCGACCCTCCAACTCGCCCCCAGTACACTCCATGGTCACAGAACACCCAGGGACAGACCTTCCCCCTGTGATGGCCCTGGCAAGTGAACCACCTGAGGCAGGACCTGGAGTCAAAGACCCAGAGCTCACACTCGCAAGCCCTCCTTCCCTGCTCACCGGAGTCCTAGAGCTGGACAATCCAGGCCTCGACCTAGACAGTGCCCGCCATGGCCACAGAGACCTGGTCCAGCAGAGCATGGCAGAGGCCAGAGCATGGTCCAGGGCACAGCTCCCACCCCAGCGCCACCCGAGCCCGAAGCCCACCATCCCCAACACCAAAGCACTGCCTGCTGAAGGCTCCCCCTGCATGTGGCCTCCATGCTGGTCACAACCTCAGAGCCTCTGGCAGCCCAATGGCCACACACAGGGGCCACCTCTGAGAGAAGGCCTTTGGCAGGATGGGCTGGACAGACGTCACAGGGGCAGGCTGCGCTGAACAGGGTACCACGCAATCCCATGACTGTGCCCATGGTCTGCACAACTCAGTGGGCAGCTGTACTGGTGGTGCTCGCCCACAGCCTCGAGGCTGGCTAGTGCCTCAGTGCAGCCCCGGCAGAGGGTGGTGGAGGGTGGTGGGCCCTGGAGACCCTAGGCCACCGTGTCTCTGGACACACTGCCTCACACTCACCCCACTGCACACATGCCCAAACGGCAGGGCCTCCAGCCCAGGCCCCGCCTAGACCATACTAGGCAAGGCAGCTGTCGTAGCTCTGGCTGGACAGATGGATGGACGGACTGGCCCACCTTCAGCCTCCGTGTGGGGTCCCTGGCTCTCTAGCCCACGGAGCTCAGAAGCACATACTGGGGGGACAGATTCTTGTTCCTGAGATGCTCAAAGGTACCACTCCAGACTTGTGGTCACGGCCTTCCATGCCAGTGCCAGACAAGACAGCTCCTGTGTCAGGATGTGCCTCTACTATTCTCTGACATGCCCTGCGCAGGGGCATGCACCAAGCCAGGGCCCAGTCCACCCTCCAAAACCCAGAGGACCAACCTCGGCCTCCAAAGGCTAGGGACAGCGTCACACCCCCAGGATGGGCAGGGCAGGCGGGCAGCCAGGCTCTCAGGAGGCGGTGCCAGTAAATTATTAATCCTCTCCAGGAGCAAGGGACTGTCACTGTCCTATCATGAAGCGTTAATAATACAAGGAGCCAGGGAAGGCAGTGATCACAGGCCACATCTGGAGAGAAACCCAGGCTCAGGAGCCAGGGAAGGTGGTGGTCACAGGCTGCATCTGGAGAGAAACCCAGGCTCAGGGCTGGGAGGAAAACACACCAGGTATGATGTGCACAACTGAGGCGCCCACAGCCAGAAGACGGAGGCTCTGGGCTGGTGGAGGATTCAGGCTGACGCAGGCACCACAGTGACACAGGCAGAGAAAGGGCCCTGGAGCGCTCACCCTGCCCCCATGAAACACCAGCTCCCAGGGGGCAGGCGACTCAGCGCTGTTCCTGCACAGGCCACAGGCCCAGCTGAGGCACTCGGGCTACCCGCTGCCCAATGAAGGGCTCCCCATGACTGGCCAGCGCACGGGAAGATGAGGGCCCAGCCAGCGTGACACACCCTCACATGGCCAGCAGTCTAGCCAGGTGCCAGCAGCTTCCAGAGGGGCACTGCCTGGGCCACGTGGCTGCTCCCAGGGGTCAGGCGGAACCACAGCATTCCCTGGCGTGAGCTGTGTGCCAGCCACCCAGAGAAGCCAACAAGGCAAGCACAGGAGTGCAGCGCAGGACACACCTCGGTGCAGGACAGTAACCCAGCACAAGCCTCTGCCAGTGCGGCCCCTGGGGCAGCAGTGGGGACAGCAAGCCATGGAGATGGGAGTCAGGCCAGGCTTCCATCTCCAGCCACCAGGGCAGGACAGGAGTCTGCCTACATCCACCCTTGGCTGGGCCACCCGAGGACGGGGACAAGCCAGCCCGCACCGAGGAGCCCACAGGGACACTTCGGGTGTTGTACTCACAGGGTCCCTGAGCTCCTCACTGTCACGGGGCAAGGTCCGCGGTATCTTCAGGGGGAGCTCGTCTCCACACTCGGTGTCCGAGGCATTTGGAGACTCTGCTAGGTCAAGGAAGTCCTCTCTCTTGTGACCTCTGAACCTGATTTTGTCCAGCCTCCTGAGCATGTTCAGCACGGAGCGCCTCTGTCTCACCTGGACATGACGGGCGGGCTCCCTGGAAGAAGAGAGGGGCATGGTCACACCTGCTCACCACCTTCCAACTCCTGGTGCCCTGGGCTCTCAAGAAGCCCCTGCCCTCAGACCAGACGGTCCAGCCTGCAGACCCCACCTTGCTCCCACCAGGTCGGGCTACTTGTCACCCACCTAGGCCAGTTTAGCCAGCAGCTGAGCACCTGTGGCCACCAACACCACAGCAAGGACCCTGGGATCAAGCAAGGCAGAAGGAAAGTCAGGGACCTTCCTGTCCAGATGAGCCAGGCTGGCCTTCACAGTAGCCCCCAGGTCAAGGGCAAGGCAGGGAACGGCACTGAGAAAGCACAAGGGCCGATCTCGTTCCAAAATTCTAACCAGCCACCGAGTACGGGGGGACCTTAGGCCACATGCAGACACTCAGCCCATGTTTCCCCTCAACCTGAAACCTTCCTCCTCTGGCCTCACCTGCCTTAGAGACAGCGTGGGCCTCACCTCCTAGAGAAGCCCTCACAGAGACAGGCTGGGCTGGGAGCCAGCTGGGCCAGGTGTCCCTTCTGCCCTCAGATGCAGGGTGCTGGCCACCTCAGCTTCTTCCCTGTCCAGCCCAGGTGGCTGGCAGAAGCCTAGTGCCATGTCACATGGGGCCGGGTGCCCCACCACACCGTGTGCTCTGTGCTGCTGAAGGACGTGTGTAAATCCACACAAGTGTGCACAAAGAGACTCGTGTGCCCTGGGTGCCCGCTCCCCACACTTCTGGCCCAGAAGAACCAGGAAGCCAAGGAAACTCCCAACTTCCACAGGGGAAGCGGGGTGGCTATTCTACCCCATGTGCAGCTGGCCTGGCCCGGCAGGGAGGGCTCCTCAGCTCCAACCCCAGGGCCAGGGTCAGGGTCAGGGTCCCCCAGAGTGTGGAGTGCAGGGCTCTGGCACACCTGGGCTCCCAGCTCTTTCTGCCGCCCGCTGCCTCTCTGAGCAGAGGGTTTCCTTCTGAAACAGGAACGATCCTGACGGGCAGAAGTATTCTGGGAACTCAAGACGACACACACTGAAGGCCTGACACTGGCCGGGCCCGTAAGGCTCAGGCCGTTTCCACACAAGCCAAGAGGCCCGGGGTGTGAGCAGGACGGACTCCCTGCAGCGCTGAGGTGGGAAGAGCTTCCTGTTTGGGCAGCAGCAGGAAGTCTACCCAGAGCTGTCACTGCACGGGAGGGCCATCTGCGGCCTGACCAGACTCAGCTCCTCCACGGCCCCCGGTGCCATGGCTCGGGCCAGAGTTAACACAGTGGGGACTCCCGTGACCCCAGCCCGGATGCACCAGAACCTACTGAGCCACAGGGCTGCTGAGGCACATGGCGTCAGGGCAGGGGCCGGGGGTGCTCCCGAGCAGACCAGTCCAGCTCACTGGGCACAACCAGCAGCTTGCGCCTGGCCCTGGTGTGGGACAAAGGAAACAGAATGCCCACGACCAGTCCTGCTGCCCAGCATCCCAAGGGAGCCGGGAGCTCACGAGTGGGCAGTGCTGTGGGTGGGGCGGGTGGCCGCGGCTCGGAGGGTGGGGCTCGTGCTGGCCATGCAGACAAATATCCCATAGAGGAACCGAGGATCCCAGGGGACCAAGGGACAGCACACTTAAAAACATAAGAAGGGAACTCTGTCCTTGGCAATCCCTAGGGGAGAGAGAATGGTCTGTATTAAGAGACCAAAAAATAAAAGCACAAAGTGGAATCTAAGGGACAACTGGACAAACGTGGAAAACTCACATTTGTTAAAAAGAAAAGGAAAAAATGCACAGTGAGGTAAGGACAGGAGCAGCTCGTGTGATACACAGGACGAGTGTCCCTGTTACAGAGCCTGAGCAGCTCCAAACACCCACCGCCTGAACAGCCACACCCGCTGGGCCGGGCATCAGGACCCCACCGTGGCATCCACCTCTGAGGCAGAATCCTGGCACTCGACCCAAGAGGCAGTGACATCTCAGGTGCGGCAACGGCCCTTGGGGGCAGTGGCAAGTGGCAGCACTGAGTGCCCCCCACACCACCGCCCACTGCTACAAGCAGATCACCAATTGCAAACTGCTGGTCACGTCATGCAAACAGGCATGGAGGAGACAGGGGACCTGGGCCCTGCACGGACGTCAGTACGCTGGTTCCTAACAGTTCTCTCTCCAGGCACCTGTGGGGCTCCCTCCTGCAGAGCTGGGCTCCAGCCCAGGCCTCCCGAGCCCGAGCCAGGCCTGCGCTCTCCACCACGCTATGGCCCGCCCCCGCTGCTTTTCTTAGCTATTTTATTACGGCGAAATACACACAACGTAAAATGTACCAACCCAGCCACTTTCGGGGTTTACAGAGTTCAGTGACATCGAGTACGTTCATAAAGAGCAGAACGTTTGATTGTGTAAAACCAAACCCCGAACACCAAGTCCTGCCCAGGCCCCGTAACCGCAGGTCCTACGGCTTTCATCTAGAGAAACCAAGAGGAGAAGTGCAGCGGCGCTGATCTGGAAACGCTGGAGACGGCTCCCGCCAGGAGCAGCAGAGGCAGGCAGAGGGCGGCCGGGCACTGAGGGTGCGCACCCCTGAGCAGGGACGACGGCGGCTCCCACGGGGCAGAGCGAGACACACCAGCCTCCTGCTTCCCTGTGGGGCCTGTGTGGGGGCCCTTGTCTGGGATTCTGGACTGGGACTGCCTGCCCACTCAGCTTGGGCAAGCCAAGGACGTGGCTGTAGCAGGAGAGGGGACAAAGGTGACAAGTGTCCTGCCATCTGAATCAAACACAAGCCTGCTACCTACTCTGCTCTGTCAGCCCCATGCCCAGGCCATCCTGCTGGACTGGGCACATGGGACTGGAGAGGGCCACTAACATGCAGCCCCCCAGAACAAGGTGTCTGGAGGGTCCCTCCCGCCCAACCCCGTTCACTCCTCAGAAGGAAGGACTCTTCACGCTGCCGTCTAGAAGGCTAGAGTCCCGGCCATCAACCAGGCTACCAGGGACGGGTCCAGGCGGTGATTTCTCCCACGCCTGGCCCAGCACACGGCCCCACGCCGCCAGGGAGAGACAACCCCACAGCCACATCAGCACCCCTGTGCCAGCTCCACGGTGTCCCAACAACACCAGGATGACCCAATCCCCACGAGACTGGCAACGACTCTGCTTCTGAGTGCAGCTAGAAGGGAGGGCGATGTTCAAGGCAGCCCGCCCCGACGCAAGGTTAAGAAATCCAGGCGAGGCTTCCACCACCCGTGTGCTGACCACTCCCAGGGCAGGATCTCGATTCCACCTGTGACCCCAGAGCAGCGGCCTCCCCAAGGCCAACGTCCTGCCCGACCTCAGCTGTACCTGTGGTGGCTGCTGCCCCATGTCCTGCACTGCCCCACCCCCCGTCCAGCTGCCCAACCCCATACTCCCTTGGAGGAAGCAAAGTGCCCTGCCCCATTGGCCTTCCTGTCCCCTTGCGGGCCTAACCCAAGCCTCCCCTCCTCCTGTCCCACCAAACTCCCACCTAAGGGAGCCAGATCCTTCCCTTGCTGGCTCCCCAGGTACCACTGGGTTCTCAGATGGCCCCCACCCTCCCTTCTCAGACCCCTCCCCAGGCTGTACTGGGATCTGACCTAATGGACCTGGAGGGGAGTGACTTTCTCCCAGGGCTGACATGGCTCCAGAGGTGCCACAGGGGCCTGCTGCCCACAGGGAACAGCAGCTTTCCTCTGAGCAGCAGAACCAACTCAGAGCAGGGTGCGCCTGCCCCTAGCCCACCACCCCCATGCCTTTATCTGGAAGCAGATGTGCCTGGAACCCTCCTTGGCTGCGGCCATGAGGTTGTGCTCCCAGTGACCACATGCCTGACACCTGCTCGACACCACAGGCCCAGGGAGGGGCCTGCTGCGCAGGCCTCAGGACCCTGCCTGTGGACGAGGCCAGGATGGTGGAGGCTCAGCTGCCAGGATGCCCCCAGCTCAGGCGGCACCCCGCCAGGTTCCCAGCCCCATTCACAGGAGCACAACAGCACGCTGTACTGGAGACCCACTGAATGGCTTCCGGACACACAAAGGAGGCAGTGTCTGAGATCCCTGGGCTTGGAAACCACAGGGCTTTGCTTCTCTTCCCAAGTCTGGGATTGAAAAAATAAAGCGGTTGCTCTTCGCCAGAGCCTGCCCTGAGCACGGCCCCTCCATACCACTGCCCCACCAAGGCTGACCTCAGTTCTGGACCCGCAGCCCTGCGGCTGCACAACCCGACACCCAGGCCTGGATGTGCCCTCCTGGCCTCACTATGGGTAGCTCACCAGCTGATCCTACCAGCACCGACTCGCTCCCCTCAATGTTCCTGGGGGATCACAGATGCTAGCAAGACCCACCTGCCCAGCCCTTGGTCCTCTGGGGAAGATGGCCCTAAACCTCAAGGACTGGGATCACAGGTAGACCCCTAGAAGGTCAGTCAACTGGGGCAGCCAGAGAGGGCACAAGGACCACGCAACCGGCAAAGACTGGCTCTGAAGGTGAACCAGACGGCCAGAGAGCAGCAGAACGCAGCCGGTTCTGTTCAGACCTGGTGTTCCCAACTGACACCTGTGCGCCCCCAACTGCCCCTGCGGGACAGGCCCACAACCTGAGTCAACGCACACAGCATACCGCTCCTGGCCAGCCGGCCCCTGTGGCCCTGGAGCCCACCCCCATCTGCCCTGGCCCCGCTGGCTCACACCTGCTAGGGCCCAGCAGCCACGTCTCCGCCACATTCACCACTTGGTCTCATAGGCTGGGCCGTGGGGAGACCCGGATGTTGTATGCACTCCACTCCACACCCACCTGGCCTCCCCACCAGCTCCCCACTGCACATTAGCATCGCCCCCATCACCTTCCACATCTGGATCCCCAAGAAAGGGGAAGTGAAGCCCTGATTCTCCACCTGCCCTGGCCAGTGGCCTTTGCTGTGTGGCAAGTACATCCACGGCACAGAGACCTGAACCACGAGGCAGCAGGCACCACAACCCACAGAGTTGATGTGACACAAAAATGAGTCCCAGGTGCTCACACCACGCTTGCTTCGGATCTTACCTGATCTTGAGCTTGCCCATTTTGACATGTACTGACGGCCAGCTCAGGGAGCTCTTGGGAGCTCAGTGCTCAGCCAGGCACCACCCTCAGGGGCCTGCTCAGGCCATGGCAGCCACATAGGCAGCAGGACTCGGTGGTGCACCACCCACCTTCCTGGTGTCAGGCTCGAGGCAGACGCAGGAGGCAGAAGCTGGGATCTGAGTATACTCTGGGGTTCCCGGGCAGCCTGCAGGGGCAAAGCAGCCCTGGGAGGCAGGGACGGCCCAGGCTCAGTGGAGGGGTGCATCCAAGGAAGGCGGGGGCCATCCTCAGCCCTCACTGCTTCCGTGGCCAGGCCAGGTCCCCACAGGAAGTGCCAGACCTACTGGCCTCCAGGACGCTGCCCAGGCCTCTGCTTCTGTCCAGGTTACTGGGCAACCTGCTCCTTTTTCCACCTGTGTTCACCACCACCGGCCACCCTCAGTCATGCCATCCTGCCTGGGGGGACCCACAACCCTCACCTGTCCAGGCTCAGGGCACCTCATCATGCCCCCACCCTCATCATCACACACGAGGCTGGAACAACACCTGTTTCAACTGCACTAGAGACCACGGTGGGCACAGAACCCACGGGGGCACTGCGTGAGTCATTTCACCTGTGGTCAAAGGTGGCAGGGCTGGCCATGTGCCCTCGGCTACATGACAGGACGTGACCTTTCTCCATGCCCCAGGGTCCTCAAACGCTGGGTGTCACTGGGGTGCTGAGGGAGTCGGAGGGTGACGTGAAATGGGCCAGAAGGACCCGGCAACGCACCTGGCCAGCACCAGTGACAGAGCCAACAATACTGCTCTTCAGCTCCCCACCTGGCACTGTCACAGAGCCACGGGCCCCGTGGAAGGCACCACGGTGAGACAGACCAGAGGAGCAGGTGGAAGTTCTGAGATCACCCGTCCTTGCCACATGCTCCAGGCAGGGACCTGCTCAGGAACGGCCTGCGGGTAAGGGGGCTGCGGGCAGCTCAAAACACAAACGGCTTCAGACCTGAAACCCCGGGAAGCAGAAGGCCACTTCAGGGTGCACAGCACCCTCTGGCCGTCAACCAGTCACCACAGCTCTGGACACACCAGGCCATGCCCTCTGACCCCGTCCTTCAACTGGTCCCAGCGAGCCGAGCACGCAGTTTCCAGGCTGCCGCTGTGCTCAAATCCACCTCCTGAGCCTTGGTGCCCTGGCCTACGCTGTGCCTCTGCCCCCAAGGACAGCTCTGGGCAGCGGGGCCTCAGCGTAGCCTCACACAGCACGGCCCGAGAGGAAGCCCCAGGAGGACAGGGGCTGGCAGCACTGCCCCGGGGCATTCTGGGGGCCCCACCACTGCACCCTCTCCTCCTCCGGCCCTCTGTGCACCATGGAGCCTGCTCAGGGCCCGAACTACCTGATGCCAGAGCAATAACCCTTTCCCAGCATGATCAGGACACAACCTGAATCTCGGTCACAGCAAAGCAAGAAAATCAAGGTCACAATGACACTGCCACTAGCACCCTACCTAGGAGGCAAAGAACAGGACCAAAGGGCGAGGTGACAGGCCCCTGCAACTGCACAAGTGCCCCACACCTGGGCTCCCTCTGTCCTGGTCACAATGCCAAGAGGGAGGAGCTAAACCAATGGACAGATGAGGAAACTGAGGCTGGGGAGGCGGGCCACGCAGAGCGCAGCACGGCAGGCAGCAGAAACAGCTGGCTCTGCAGGGCTTTCAGACTCCCCGGCTGGCCCGCCCTCCTCAGCGGCGGCTCCACCAATGCACCCACCACACTGACCGTCCAGGGCCTCTACTGGAGGACTGTGTGGCAGAGTGGCCACAGCTTGAGCAAAGCAAGACCAGCAAGAAAACCTAAATCCCAGGAGCAGGAAGCAGGCAAAAACCTCTGCTGCACAAGCAAATCAGCTAAGCCTGGGAAGCCCACAGAATTCCTCCCTGGCCAGGCACCCTTCCCCCAACTCTCCACCGCTCCAAGCAACAGAACTCGGGAGAGGCAGCCAATGCGTGCTGGAAGCAGCAGCTCCTGGACTCCCCAGATTCATCCTTCTCCCTGTGGCTGCCCTTGCCCGTGTTCCTGAAAGCAGGAAGCAGGTGCCGGCTTGCAGCCACGCAAAACAGGCCCTTCTCCGGGCCCTGGGCGTGCACAGGCAGCGCAGGTTGAAGGGCAGGAAGCGGCTCCGGGTGGGGCCCGCAGCCTGTGCTGCAGGAGGCGGGTAGTGAACCCTGCAGGCTGGGGGCACAGCCTTGTGCCAGAGAAACATTCATAGAAAGCTGGCAGTGAGCAGGCTCGGGTGGAGGTCACGTGACCTTCCCATCCCAGGCAATAAATGCCTCCAAGAAGACCTTGCCACCCATGGGTGCTCTGGAGGAAAGGGTGGGCCAGGCGGGGTCCGTGCCAGGTCAGGACCCCAAGACAGAAAGATCTTGGTGAGGGAGCCTCCGACAGCCCTGCACACTCGTGCCCCACCAGGCGTGTGCCGGGCCTTGTCTTCCCACCACGTAAGGGAGGACAGCCAGCTCTGGACAGCCACCAGCCCTGGCCACACCCAAGAGCAGCCGGCACCCCTCCAGTGTCAGGGAGGAGCCTCTCCTGCTCCACCCCCGCTGCCCATCAGAAACAGAGCAGCCCAGCCTGGAACCAGCCAAGCGAGAGGGCTCACTCAGGGGCTGGGTTTGCACAGGGACCAGGAATTCCTCTGAAATCCACCTGGTGCCAGTCTGCGTGCTGGGCCCCAGGGACAGGGCACACCTTGACAGTCCACCAGGCCCACAGGTGTGCTGGACCCAGTGGTCTGGTGGATGAGCCCAGGGGTTGTGAAGGGGCTCGGGAGGCCTTTAGGTGACAGTGCAGGATGCACCTGGGGTCCACCACACAGCCTGGCACTGGGTAGATTTCAGAGAAGTTCTTGGTCCCTGGGCAAATCCAGCACTTAAGTAACCCTCAGCTTTAATCTCCATCTTCTGGCAACTTCTAGTTTCTTCTACTTGGCCCAGTTGCGGCTCAGGGGTTCCCGCAGGTCTACCAGGACTCTCACATGCAGGCCAAGCCCCGGACATTTACACACCCAACACAAGCTGCCACAGATGCTCCTGGACTCCTACCTGGCTGGTAGAAGGTGACCTGAAGCCCAGGGCAGGCTGGCCACTCCACAGCCCTGCATTTATACCCTCTGCTGCAAAACGTGAAGTCCCGTGAACAAGAACATACGGTGAAAAGCAGAAACAAAATCCCTCCAGGTCCACTTGGCACCTGTTGCCCAGGTAGCTAAGTGCCAGGTCCCGTGCGGTCGGAGAGCTCAGTCTTTCAGCAGTCTCCTGACTGCCTGAGGGGTGGGCACAGCCTGTGAGTGCTCAGGAGGCCTGTTTCTGCCGTGTGCTAGGGGCTGTGGACGGCCCAGGCTGCACCCCATCCAGCAGGGAAGACAGGAAAGACAGTCATGGAGCATGGAGTCACACTCTGGCATTCTGGACGCCAAGAAACCATGACTGGGCCACCTAACAAGGGTTTAATGAGCACCTACTGCATACCAGGCACGCCTGGACTCAGCAGCAGGGTGCAGACAAGGCGAGGCTGATAAACACACACAGCTTCCTTCTGTGTAGCCAGCCAGAGTCGCTGTAGGTGCGGAGAAGCACGCACCACGCACCTGGGGGACCACTCCATGGAGGTGGCCACACCACAGGCTAACAGCATGACTGAGCCGGCCAGGGACTGCAGAGGAAGGCAGTCCTTCTGCTGGAAAAAATCAGAAAGCAGATGGGGGAGTAGGGGAGGCCTCATGAGGCATTCTGTCCCAACACAGGGTCAGCAGGGGGCCACAACCAACCTCAACTTGGAGAGACGGGGTGGTGGCCAGGATCCAGGCACACATGGTGAAGGTGCTGCCTGGCGGGCAGCTGGGACTCAGTGGGAGGGGAAGGGGACAGCAGGCAGCATGTTGGCTAGTCCCCCACCCGCCCTACGGTCCTCTAGTAGGAGCCACGCTTCCCAGAGGACAAGCACCAGGCCCTCTCCGGGGCTAACATTTACGCTAGCCTGCAGGCTGCTGGGCCCTCCTCATATCTCCAGGCCTGGCTGCACCGAAAACACAGTCCCTGCTAATGGTGGTCACTGTGGTCCCCCTTTCTAAGCACACGAGGACACGGAGGCTCAGGGGCGGATGATGAAGCCACCAGCAGGTACGGGATGGAGTCCAGGGCTTTACCGCTCCTGTCACCTGCAAGGACCAGCCGGGGGCCGAGCGAGACGCAGCGAGCTGTGGGCACACTGCACTCGTGGGCAGGCTCTCTGGCCTGGTCTGCAGACCCCATGGCTGGGGGCAAGGCAGGGATAAGCCACAGTCACAAGGGACAGTATGGAGTCCTCAAAAAATCACAGGGCAGGAGTGGTAGCACAGTGGTAGAGCGCTCGGGTTCGATTCTCAGCACCACAGATAAATAAATGAAATAATAAAGTCCATCGACAACTAAAAAAACAAAATCAAATAAAATCTCTGCCCCTCTGGTTCTACCCCCAGGAACTGACAGGCTCCCACGTTCACGGAGGTCCATCCTCACAGCCCAAGGGGCAGACAACCCAGCCGTCCATCTGCAGATGAGGGACAAGCACAACGGAGGCAGACGGGCAATGGAAAGGCCACTGGGCCCGAAAAGAGGGGGACCCGACCCCTGCTGCAACCCACTGGACCCGGAGGGCACGGTGCCGGCGGAGTAAACCAGCCACAAACGGACAGACGGGCAGAGCTGGCAGCTGGGAAGGTGAGGCTCTGGGGGGGACAGTGGTGACGGCCGCAGGACAACGTACATGTGCTTGGCACCTCCGAGTGGCACATCTAAGTGGGCAAGCGGATGGGCTTCCTGCTGTGTGTTTCATCACAACTCACACCCCCGGCCCTGCAGGGTCGTGGGGCTGATCTGAACTGCCAAGCTGACTGGACTGAGGCGCCCGAGATCAACAGGCTTCCATGTGCCTGCGAGGGGGTTTCCAGGCACGACTGGCAGGTGGGACAGTGAACTGAGGCAGAGGCCCTCCCTAAGCGTGGGTGGCACTGTCCAGTAGGTTGGATGCCTGAATGGGGCACCAGCTGAAGAACGAGGGAGCCCCGTGCACGCTCAGCTCTGCAGCAGGTCCTGGATGGCTGCTGCCATCTCCTGAGGACCCAGACCCCAGCTCCGTCACCCTCCCACAGCCAACCCTGAGCGGCAACTCTCCGGGGAGTGTGCAGGCCTTCTGCCCACACTCGGGTGGTATCACTGATCCCTCTCGTCCTGAGGCTCCAGCTGCTTGGACTGTGCAGCTACTGGATCCTCTGTGGCCTGAAGATGGCCACCAATGGACTGTCCAGCTTCTGGGGTGTAAGCCAATCTTAAATCCCTTTTATAATTATACCTACATAGAGAGAGATCCTATAGGGTCTGTTCTTCTAGAGAACACTGACTAATACAAAAGTCATCTGTAAATTCACCACGAGTCCCCTAAACAAGCCACAGGAAGGTTCCACAGGAAGCCACATGGGCTGAGAGGAGATCTATGAAAAACCCAAGTTAAATAGGTAGGGAAATTTGAAAGGCCAGAGTGCAGAGACCAGGCCTGGGGCAGGCCTGCGGCCACTGCTGTGGACAGCAGAGCCCTAGACAGGGTGGAGCACACAGGCCAGGCCCCGGGCCCGGGCCCAGCTGTGATCAAGGCATCTTAAACCAGGAAGGAGGAGGTAGGCTGCTTAGCAAATGACGTCAGGATACCAGGAAGCCCTCTGAAAAAAGACAGCTGGCTCCACACCTCACCCCTTCACAAGATGAATTCAGAGTGGACCCAAGACTTGCATGGAGAATAATGAAAGCACCAGAGAGGCAGAGCAGGAGGTGGGGTGGGGACATGCTGTAACCCCGGGACAGCCCAGGGCTTTCCAGGAGAGACATGGAACACGAACAGAGGCCACACTGAAGACAATTTCCTGCCAGGCATGGTGGCCACACCTGCAACCCCAGCAACTTGGGAGGCTGAGGCAGGAGGGTCACAAGTTTGAGACCAACCTCAGCAATGGAGAGGGGTGGTCCTGTCAAAATGTAAAAAAAGCAGGGCTGGGCTGTGGCTCAGTGGTAGAGCGCTCGCCTCGCACGGGTGAGGCACTGGGTTCTCAGCACCACGTACAATTAATAAATAAAAATAAAGGTATGATAAAAAAAGTCAACCTTTAAAAAAAAATGTAAAAAAGGTCTGGTGATGTAGCTTGGTGGTAAAGCATCCCTGGGTTCAATCCCCAGAACCAAATACTTCAATAAATAAATGGAACTTCTAACTCAATGTTTGAAATAAAAGAAATAACGATATAAATAAAATGGAAAAAAACAACACTTCCTCTCTCACAAAGAACCTCAGCTAATGCCTAAGCCAGCAGTTCTCAAAGTGTGGCCCAGGGGCCCTCGCAGGGGACCCACAAGGTCAGATCTACCTGAGCAGTAACCTAGGATGCCATCCGCCCTTTCCAGGCTGCCAGGGCAGTTCCCTGAACGAGGACGCAGACAGACACCTGGGACTCAATCAAAAGCAGAGCCGGGGACAGCTATAGAAATGCACGCCCCTCGGCGTCTTTTTTTTTAATAGTAATTCCTTTACTAAAAATGAGCTACCTATGTGGACATTCTTCAACAGATTAACATATTTTAACCTTTTGGCTTTAATTCCTAACAGGACGAACAGCAATGAACATGTGCCCATAGGGAGCACCCTGGGGCTGTCAGGGCCCAGCCAGGCCACACGGAGGTCCCAAGGAAGGGCTGGGGACAGGCTCAGAGGCCTGGCTGTGGGACACGCGGGCCTCAGGGCACCCTGGCCAGCCAGTGACTTCTGACCACTATCCAGGCCTCCAGGCTGAAGCTGGGCCCTGGTGGGGAGCTGTGTCCAGGTACACGCGAGGTGGCACATCAGGCCCGGGCAGGCCAGGCAGGGGCCAGAGGCGAGGGTAGCAGCACCTGTCAGAGGCGGCTGGGGCTTCTCCCTCCTCCAGATCACAGCCCTTCATAGCCCAGCCCAGCTCTAAGGAATTTGTGGGGGGCCTGTGTCCACCACGCCACGGCCTGACCTCCCCACGTGGCACTGAGCAGGCCACAGGTCATGGTCCAGGACTCACAGAGGTGGTCCTCAAGCCCCACAGCACACCCTGGCTCACCCTCAGTGGGTGTCGGGTGGAGGAACGTCAAGCAGGGTGGGCGCAGGGCAGGGTTGGCCGCTGGGCTCTAGGGTCCATAACACCCACTCCGAGGGCTGAACCTGGGAGGGACAGGGACCCCAAGGTCGAGGCACCAGGAGAGGTGGGCGCTGGCCTGGAGACAAGAAGAGGCCCTGAACCAGAACGGGTGTGGCCATCGTGGGAAGGCAGCTGGGGCTGGCAGGACACAGTGGGGTGCCAGGGCAGGGGCCTAGCTGCGCTATCACAGTGTCACACCCCCAGGAGAGAGGGTCGCCACCACACCCAGCAAAAGCAGGGAAATAGGCACAGAGCTGGCGGCAAGGCTAGGCAGCGCCCCGCTCCTAACCAGCACCCAGGGACGCCGCGCACCCCACACAGTGTGCGAGCAGCCTAACTCACCACCCCCTGGGACCGAGGCACCCCCTTCCTCCACCCACCGCATCCTCTCACTTGGGCCAGAGGCAGAGCCCCAGAGAGGCCCTCCTGGCAGTCTCATGGTCAGTGTCAGCGTCACAGGGGCACTTGAGGCCTCGCCTCCTGATCCCTTGGTCCACAGATCTGTCCTCAGAATGCATCAGCTCAGGTGCACCTGGGTTTCCACACCTGTGCTCCAGACACACCTGCCACCTGCTCTGCAGCCCCTCCACAGCTCTCTGCAGCGTGACCCCCGGGGGTGACGGGCCTGTGGCTGCACACTCAGCATCCCTCCTTGCTCTCAGTAATGACCAGCCCTGCTGCGAGGATGGCTCTGACCATGACTCCGCAGGACAAGCACAGCCTTTGTGGGAAAGGGATCTTGTGATCCCAGAGCCAAGAGCTGTGGCCATCCTGGGACCCAGCCTGCAGACACAGGAGAAGCAGAAGGGAAATGGGACGGGCAGGAGGCCACCAGAAGGAAGATGAGGGGACGAGACCCTGGCCTGAGACCCTACACAGCTCCACACCCCAGGTCTAGGACACAAGCCAGAAAATGTCCTCTCTGCTCAGTGTGCGTGGGGCCC
This sequence comes from Xerus rutilus, assembly GCA_028644305.1. NCBI lineage: Eukaryota > Metazoa > Chordata > Mammalia > Rodentia > Sciuridae > Xerus > Xerus rutilus. Next base: position 2,888,659 of record CM053403.1, read on the forward strand.
CTCCCCCTTGTGCCCTCCACACTGGAGCTCTGGGGAGACCCTGGGCAATGGCCCAACATCCTGCCACCAGAAGAAGGTGATAACTGCAGGAAGGTGACAGCTCCAGGTGAGAACTGCAGGAAGGGGATCCAAGCTGCTGGCAGCACCCTCTCAACAAAGGGCACGGGTGTCACCAACCTTAAGAAACCAAGGCTCAAAACAGTTCTCCAACAGACACTTCAGGGGGGATTTTTTGGTGACCAAAGGGGGCGTCCACCCTCCACAGGACCTCTGGCCACTCACGTTGTGAAGAGTAAGCCTTCTGGTGGCTTCAAGGTAAGATCAGACCTGTAGCCATCCACCTCCCAGCCATTCAACAGGGAGAAAGGCCACTGGTCACCAAACACAGGACACTCAACTCACCAGCAAGAGGATGCCCATGGGGAGAAGCCCCAGATGGCCATCTGCAAAAGCAGTTAAACATGGAAGCATACATCGTCTCCAGCCACAGCGAGCACGGCAGCGTCCACGGGCGTGTGGGGCTGCTGTGCTGTACAGGGCTGGTCTCTGGCAATGTCTTAGCCTCCACCTGCCACCTGGCACTGAGGACCTCCCTCGGAGAAACGAGCTCATGTGGGAAATGCAGGTCACTGGCTGATTCTGCACGAGGTATTTCAATTCTTCAAAGTAACCATAATATCGCAAAGTGCCACCATGAAAATGCTGCCCAAGGACTGACACCAAGAGCCATCCAGGTCCCACGTGATCAGTGCCGCGCTGCCACACACCCGGGCCTGCGCATGCCCTGGCAGCTCACTGTGGACACAGGTCCTGAGTCTACTGCTGTGTGCCAGGGACTCTCTCAAGGTCTCGCGGCGTCCTGATCTGGCCCTGGTGTCAGGCTCTACCTCTGTGCAGACAGTGTCCAGGGACCCCATCCTACCCAGCACACTGGCCTCCTCAGCACCGCAGCAGGCCTCTGGACGAGGCAGCAACTCCCTTCCCCAGCATTAACCCCCATGCCCACCCGGCAATTAACCCCTCTGGTGCATGTCCCTGGCCCACCAGGTCCTCTTCTTTCAGTTCCAGCCTAAAATCTGCCCTGTAGCTGATAAGAGTAGTGTCCCCACAAGGCCTCTCCATGCCCCGCCTGCACCTGTGAGAGGACTTGAAACCACCCCCCAAGGAGCACACGGCTGCACAGTGACTGCCCCCCATCAGGTCCCTCTCTCTCCTGCCCTCAGTTGGTGCTGCCGCCGCCTTTACAATGAGCTCCTGCCCTGTCAGACCCCAAACTCTTCAATCCACAACCAGACCCACTGAGGAGCAATCTAACCAATGACAGGTGATCAAATTCTCAAAAAGGAGAGCCAGGCGCAGTGACGCACGCCTGTAATCCCAGCACTTTGGGAGACTGAGACAGGAGGATCACGAGTTCAAAGCCAGCCTCAGCAATGGTGAGGCACTGAGCAACTCAGTGAGACCCTGTCTCTACATAAAACACAAAACAGGGCTGGGGATGTGGCTCAGTGGTCGAGTGCCCCTGAGTTCAATCCCCAGTACCAAAAAAAAAAGAGGAGAGAAGGCAACTCTGAGACTCCCAGTCAGGACCGCCCTGGACTACAGCCTCCGCTCCCCGTAACTGGAGTCCCCAGCACATGAGCCCAGGCCCACAGTGACCACTCCTCTCTCTGTCCCTCCAGCAGCCCTGACCTCCGATATCTCTCCAAGCAGCAACACACCCACATATCTCACTAGAACTTTCATCAAAGTCTCACCCAAAACACCGCCAAGCTAATGGACTAGCAAAACGTAACCAGAAAAACTGCCTCCCAAAGGCAGGTGAAAACAGAAAGGCCAGGGCCCCTGCAAACCTGCCCCACAGCAGCAACCTGCAGATAAGCCCGCACTTGTGTTTGTCCTAATTAAAACCATGCGGGAAAATCACCTGCAAGGAGGGGGGAGGGGGAGAGAGGGAGAGAGAGAGATCCCCACAAAGCCCCTCTGGATCCCAGACCCAACTCACCACATGATCTCATTCCCACGGGTCTCTGGGCTCCAGACCCCTTTCTCTTAGGAAAACCCAACCTCGAACAGGGACACAGATCAATCCTTACACCACCTCTGTTCATGGCATCCTCTGCCAGAATCTCCCCAGCCGAGCGGTGGCACCCTGCATGCTCCAAGCCCAGGCCTGGTGGCGGGGCCACTGCCTCCAGTGCTGGGCCTCCGAGCCTCTCCGCAGCCCTCCTGGCCAACGAGCCCACAGCCCAGGTGCCCGGCTGCAGCTTCCCAAGAGGGCAGGGCTCAACAAGCAGGCGTGGGGACCCGGAGTAACCAGATGAGCGGGTTGACAGGCAGGGCTGAGAGGGGTGGTGCTGGCCCTCCCAGAGGCGCAGCTGAGGCCATCTGGGCCACTCAAGTTCCACCAAGAAGGGGGGGGGCCATCCCAGTGACCAGTGGGAAAGGGCCCAAGGTGACAAAGGAATGCTGCCCCCAGGGCCTCATCTCCAAATTCCAGGAGGAAACCAAGTCGGCTCCAGGTCAGAGGAGAACGGCAAGCCTGGGCCAAGCCCTGGCCAGGTGCACACTCCTGGGGAGGCCTGGAGGCACCAACCCCTACCCACAGAGGGGAGGGGACGGAGACGCCCAAGTCAGGGTTCACGTGGTCCTCACCTAATGGCCTAACTGCAGGCAGGGCCAGGTGACATCTGTCATCCTGGCCATGCACACACCTGTGGAAACCCATAGCCATCTGCCTCCTAAGTGCCAGTGAACAAACAAAGCTCTAAGGCCTGGCAGCCAGAGCCCCTCCACGTGGGCAGCAGCAGCAGGGCCCAGGCAGAAGCAGCAGGGGGAAACTGCAGAGTCAGGGGCCCCGACCTCCCCCACAGCACCAACCTGCGACTATGAGAAGGGGTTCCAACAACACACGCAGAGTGGACTTCAGGAAGGAAAGCCAGTCCAACATGCAGGGTCAACACCTGCAGAATGACCGCGTGGGCGGCGGGCATGGCGGCGTCCTCAGTGGCCAGTGGCTCTGTATACCTCCCTTGATCCAGGCCCCTCACTCAAACAACCTCTCCATCCTCCCTGCATGAGCCAGAGGGGGCCAAGGGGGGGAAGGGGGCTGGCGCCAGCCATGGCATCCTGGACGAAGCGTGCATCCTCCTGCACCTGTGAGCCAGGTGGTCGCCTGCCCTGCACATTTATGCTCCAGCCCACTGACAGGTCTCAGGTGCCCACGATGATTCAGCTGAAATAACCCCAGCTGTTTCTCTAGTGGCTGAGGGGAGGGGTCAGGAGTCCCAGGGCAGGAAGAGAGGCCGCCCACACATGCCCAGGGCCCACCCTGGCGACAGCCGAGCACCTTGACAGGAGCCGTGTTCCTCTCAGTACCGAGTCCTGCCTGCCCTGGGACCCAGTGCCCTAATGACCACTGGGCCCAGAACACCACCTCACTTTCCAGACGCAGAGCCTGTCCAGGGGCTATAAGATAGGGTCCTGTGGGCAGGGCCTGTCGTGGGAGACTGGAGACCCAGGAAACCAAGGCAGAAAGAGACAGCTACCTCCAAAGCAGCCAAATTAAACCGTACCTCAATGGCCAGCTCCCCATCACCGTCACCTCCGGATTGCCTGAGGCAACGAGCCCCTCCTCACAGGTCCTAGGGGACATAGAACTAGTCTCTCTCTCTGGATAGTTTCTGAGCCTGCCATGGTGTCGGAGGAAATGCCCTTATTTATCTCCAGGTGACCAAGTGTCTCTAAAACAAAACAGGACATTTTCTGGGCAGTCTGCGGCCATACGCGGGGATGGGGTGTGGAGCTCCACGTCCCCCACTGCTCTGCCTCGTGGCTGGACCAGGTGGTCTGCCAGCGGTGGACAGGGGAGCCCATAGTGAGCTAGCATTTCTCTGGGAGCAGCTGAAAGGAGCCCGAAGGTCCCAGGAAAGGTATGTGGGCAGGCTAGTAGCAGGTCGAAGGGAAATTGCCCCAGGCGCCTGCTCTCAGGCCTCCCAGCAGGCGCCTCTGTGGCCCTCACGCCCCTGCATCTCCAGGCTCCTAGCTGCCTCCCCAGGGCCAGGCCAGCCACAGCCTCCACTTCCGGCCCAGACTCTGTCCCTGGCCAGGGCAAGCACCCCACGTCCAACTCTGCCTGTCCCCCTGAACACCCACACCTGACACTTCCCCAACCACCTGCCCTACCCGGGCCACCCAGCGCTCCCTGCCCCCTGCAGCAACGCCCCTTCCTCTGCCCCAGTTCTCCTCTGGCCATTGGCCTCCCCGCAGCACCACACCCCAAACATCCTGGAACCCGCCCAGCACCAACCTGTGTGCTGCCATACCTGCTGTGGCCCAGGAAGTGCCCAGTCTGATCAGACCACTGCTACCAGTCCTTTTGCAAAAAGGAACAGGAGGAGGGCACACCGGGCAGGTGGTGGGTGCCCTGGGCAAGCTTCCAGAGCTAGAACAGTGTGGCACTGGGCCAGAGAAAGTTGCACCCAGGGAAGGCAGACATGAGAACCTGGCAGCGGGGAGGGAGCCCTTAGTCCAGGAGGCTGGAGGACCTCTGGGTAGATCATCAGGGCCGTGCTTGGTGACAAGCTCTGGGTTGCCCTTTACCTTAAAAATGACTCAATGAACAGACAAGAGGGCCACGCAGGACCAACCACGGCTGCATATTGTAACCCAGGATGGTGATGTATCAAGCCCCTGCCCAGCCAGAGGGTCAAGGGAGAAAGAACTGGAGAGGAGAGTCCAGTAACAGTCCAGGGGCCTCAGAGCCCCAGTTTACCCCGTGTCAGTGAGAGAGCCCTTTCTGCCGCTGCCAGAGAAAGCCCGCAAGTCGAGCGGCGGTAGCAGGGTCTCGGTGCTACTTGAGCGCTCCCATTATCCTCAAGCACCTGAGAACAGGGCAGATTCAATCAGTGCCTCCTCATGTTTTCATTCAGATGCTTTCTTTTTGAAAAACCACATGGAGATAGTTTAATTTAGGTTATGTTGGTGAAGAAAAACGATCGTGGAGTCTCTGTCTTCCAATTATGCAGAATTGAGGACAAAATATTCATGTGATTCTGAAATACTTGATAAATAGGTCATAATAGGCTCTTTCTGTTGCCAGAATTCCTTACAGTCCACAGCAGTCAACAGTCCACAGCCGCCAGCTGCCCCAGAGTGCGGGACGTGGCGCCCGCCAAGACATAGGGCTTTTTCAAGCCAACCACAGAGCTGGTCCCCATAGACCTGAGCCACAGACTTCAAAGATGCAAGGCAGAATCTGGCTTTGGTGGTGCAGAGGGACACAGAGCTGCCTGGCCTGCTGCAGTCTGAACGGCAAGAACAAGGCAGAGGCTGAACGCAGCCTGCCCCAGCCGTGAAGAAGCAGGTCCCCCGGCAGCACCCATGAGTCCTCTCTCCGTGAACCAGGGCGGGCAACATGCGTGACTATTTTTAATCCTACAATTAAGTAGTCAATTATTAAAAAAATACACACCCGCCTAACTTAAAGGAACAATACTTATTTGTCAATTAAGTCAGCCAGGCTGGTGGCAGTGAAGCTGGCCCCACTCCCCTGGTGAATGGGATCCTGCAGAGGCGGCCCCCCACCTGTTGGGCACAGCCCAGACGAGCCCTGGAGGTGTGCTGAGCTGGGCCGGGGAACAGACGTGGATGTGGTGGCTGGCATCAACAGGCTCTCCTTGGCCATGCCCTGGTGCCTTCAACATCTGTGCCTGACCCTCAGCCAAGAGCGAGGACAGGGACAAGAGGAGGCCCCTGCCCTCTGGAGCCTGGGGAGTCCGACCGCAGTACAGAGGGGTGCTCACTGGAGGTCTCTGAGAGGGCGGCCAGAGGTGGGGCATCCAGGCTGCGGGGCCATGGTCTAGGAGATGCAGTGGGGACCCTCGGGAGTGCACATGGCATGGGGTGGTCACCAGAAACCTGAGCCCTGGGCCACGAGCAGAGTTAGGGGATAACTGAGAGAAGAGGGCACTGGCCTTTTGAAATACACTCACCAAAGAAAAAGCCCAGGAGTGAGGACAGGGGTGCAGCCCTGCAGAGGCTCTGTGAGGACCTCAGATGCCCACTTCCTCATATGGAAAGCGGGACAGGGCCCTGCCCCCCGCAGGTGGACGTGGGACCCTCTGCTCACTCACCCGGGGCCAACTTCAGGCAGCCCTCTCAGTGCCCCCCGCCAGCCCAGGCCCCACCTCGCCACCTGCCCTTGGACCCCCTGAGACAGAGACCCTGACATCCAGGGCTCACTTCCTTCACGGAAGCTCCATGGCATGCAGCTAGAGGAACAACGACATCTGGACAAGGTCTCCCAGCTCTGGAAGGATCTCTCCCTAGAGTAAAATGGGTCCTGTTCCACCCAACAGCCCCCAGAAGCTGCCTCTGGTCAGCACTGGCTGGACAGCACCACGGACACAGCCCCCTGTGGCACAATAGCCACCAACTTGTCACATCAGGTCTGGCACTCCAGGTCTGGCACTCCAATGCCATCTCAAGCACCCTGAGCACTGATCTGGAGGGGAGGGGAGGATGCTGGGAGAGGCTCAGTCACCAGTCCAGGCCCCACAGTGACATGTGACCTGGAGACAGAAAGGCTCTGGCTCCAGCCCAGCCAGGACCTCGTGGCTCTGCCAGCCCCCATCAAATGCCCGCTCATGTGCTTAGTCCACACCCATCAGGACCGACAAGGCTGCTCCCAGTGATGTGGGCCTCCAGGGAGCTGGACTATGAGACCCCACAGGTGGGAGAGGGGAGCTATGAGGGGCCTGGGGCAGACCTGGGCGGGAGTCCAGAGGAGAGGGCCAGGCAGCCTGCAGCAGAGGACACCAGCCACCCCAGCCTCATCTTAAGTCGGCCCATTCTCCAAATGCAGCTCCGCCTAAGTGACTGCAGAAGATCAGCCAGGGGGCCTTTTAAAAGCTTAAAGAGTGGCTGGCCAGAGGCCATGTTCCCATTCTCTTGTCTAACAGCCTGGCCAGCCCCACCCCACCCAAAAGGTCAATATAAACAGGGTGTCTGCCCACCAGCAGGCCCATCCTCACAACCCAGCACACACTGACCTCCAGAGGCCAGCAGCCCTGCCCTCACCCTCAGGGCCTGGCCTGCGTGCTTCCCGGCCAAGGCGTCAAATCCCAGGCACTGGTATGGGGACCTGAGTGCTGTCACCTGCAGACCTGAGGTTCCTCATGGGCAAGTGCAGGTGGGGGTGCTGGGCAGCCACCAGGACTACCCAGCCCTGCCCCTCACTCTCCACCATGCTGTCTGGCAGCAGGTGAGGCTGTGACTCAGTCCTGGATGTCCAGCTTAGAGGGAATGGACCACGAGGGGCCCCACCCGCCTGCTCTTCCCGGGCCCTGTGGTTCCACTGGATGACTGGACGCTCTGTCTTCCTCGCCCAGAGCCTCTCCCCATCCTGTGGGGACAGCGAGGCTGCCGCAGGCCCTGGTCCCCACCCCCACCCAGCCACTCGCTGAGCTGCTGGCAGTTAGGTTTCACTTCCCCTCTGCCAACAACACAAGCCAGTGAGGCCACACTGTGCCAGCCCACCGCTACCGTCCTGCACTGACTGTCCGTGCACCCGGCATGGCTGGCCGCCCCTCCTCTCGGCAGTCCCTCCCCATGGCTGCCCCCTCTGTCAGCATTCTCAGGGCAGGGGAGCCTCCTGCTGGGGCACTGTGTAGTGACCCCTCCCCTGCATTCCTGAGCAGCAACTGTTGAACAAAATGTCACCTTTCTTCCCGATCCAGACCTGACAGCACGCCCCCAATGCTTCTTCAGGCCAAGACGGAGCCCCGTGGCCCCGAAGCAGGCCACCGCCGGACCTCGTTCTGCCCATCTGCCTAACCCTGGCAGCCTGGCTGCCCTGCTCCATTCTCCCTTGTCTGGCCCCTGACTATCCCCCCGGGTCAAACAGGAAAGGCCATACAGAAGCCAACCATGAAGCCAGCACAGGACCCCAGAGGAAGCGTCCAGAGGGCTCCAAAAGGCACATTCAGCACAGGCAGCTCCTGAGCCCCAGGCAAACGTCCCTCTGGACACTGGGCTTCCCACGAGGCCTCCTCACTCTGCCCCAGCGCTCCAGCCTCAGCTCCATTTCAGGAGGAGGCTGTCAACCCCCCCACACCTCGCTCCACCTGTGTCTGCTCTGGCTTGGTGAGACCCCTCCCGGGCAGGGCCCTGGCCACCTGCTAGGACTGCACAGAACAGGAGTAACCGGGTCAGAATAGGCCACACAGCTCACCGCCTGCAGCACGTGGCCTGGATGGCGCTCGAGGCAGACAGCTGTCCTCAGGGGTCAGCTCTTCCAGAGGAGTCTGGGCTTTGTGACACTGAAGGTGTGTGTGTTCTTTCAACCAATCAGGTTGCTTCAGAACTATAAATGCCACACTACCCACCCGGGGGCTGTGGCTGGTGCGCACCTTCCACTTGGGTGGATCCCAAGTGCTCCTGGGCTGTGGGCCTCAGTCCCTTCCCCCGGCTGCAGAGCAGGACAGAGGACTGCAGGCCCTCACCTATCCAGCCACACTCGCCTGGGGCTGCTTTTCCAGGGAGCCAGGCAGGGGCACCTCATTCTGCATGCCCTGGGAAGCTGAGACCCCCACAGAGGATTCAGTCCTGAGCTCTGTGACTAGAAAAAGAGACAGAAACTCTCCAGGCCACCATCACCCTGCAAATGCCTGTGACTACCACATGGGACATCCAGGCTCACAAATCTGAACCCAGAGAGCAGGAAGGGCCAGTGCAACCAGCAGGGACCAGAACGGGGCTCAACGGGCAGGGGAGGCCACAACAGACCCAGGCAGCAGACCACAGCAGGCTGGCCCCAGGTCAGATATGGACAGATGGGTGGCCTGCCCTCCAGCCTCATTCCCAGGAAGAGCCCTGCAGAAGGACGGCGCCCCGGCCCAGCACGGGCCAGCTCCCCAAGTCCCTGCTCAAGGCCCTGGGCTGGGCAGAGCTGGTCCAGGTCCTGCCCTTGCCAGCTCCTGGCAGCTCCGCCTGCTTCCTGAGACACCCAACAGGGACAGGGAAGTATGGGGGCACAGGAGGCCCTACCTCGTGCAGAGCCAAGGACCTTGAGGGAAACCTCCCAGGGGTGCACTGGAGGCCAGGAATCCCAGTACCCCACACCCTGGCCACAAGAGCAGTAAGCACATGCTAGCTGGCCGGGTCTCCAGGAACCCGGGACAGCGTCTGGCCTTTACCAACTGGCTGCACAGACCTCATGACAGCCCAAGCCTGGTCCCAGGGAGGCCAGGAACGGGAGGCCAGGGCCTCGCCCAACCCAGCCACCCCCACTCCTGGGTCCTATGGCCCTCTTGCACCCCTCAGGGAGCCCTCCCTGCCCCACTGGGTCAGGGCGCCCCCATCACCTTCCAGCCAATCAAGGGTTGATGCCTCCCAAGGTGTTTAGAGATCTGCCCACGTCACACAGCCAACAGGTGCCCAGGCACTGGACAGGCCTGCTGAGCCCAGCTGGCATCCCTCCATGGTCCTGCCTCACCTTGTCTGAACAGGGGAACCAGCAAGAGAAGCAGCCTCATCCAGCTGCCCTCCCAGCCTGCTCAGGTGGCCACTCAAAGCCCAGCTCTCAGCCACTCACTGAGGACTCAGGGCCACCTCCTCTCACTAGCCACCCCACCACCCACTCAGCCCCAGGGTCTCCCTGTGCCCAGCTCCACCACTCTGCCCAGCTTGGCTCCCACCTGGCTGGACCAGTCCTGCTCCAAAGCCCCTGCAGCCCTCCCTGCAGCAGCCCAGGTACACAGCCAGGGCAGGGCACACGCCACTGAGCCCCGTAAGGGAACAGAAGCGAGACACGGAGCCCAGGGCAGCAGGGACAGGTGCCACCCAGTTCCCTTTTCCCACACAGCCTCTGCCAAAATCATTCCAGGCACAAATGACATTTCCCAGAAAAACGGGTAGGTGAGCCACCTTCCCTCTCTGGAGAACATTTCAAAGACTGCCCCCTGCTAAGGTGGCACATTTAGAGGCAGAAGGGAGACAGATACAGCCAAGATCAGAGTCCTAGACGCGCTGAGCTCCAAAGCGCCCTGCTGCGGCCAGTCTCCACCCTGCCCGAGCAAGCCAGACTGCTGGGGGGCTTCAGAGTCGGCCACTCGCAAGGTTCAAAGGACTGTAGGATTGGTGCCCATCCCATAGCCAGGCAGACTGGGCACAGTGGGGAAGTCCTGCTTCTATGGCCTCCCCCTGTTCCTCTCCCTCCACCCCAGCACCATCTCAAGGAGGCAGTAGCCCCTCCCCAGGCTCTGCAGGACCCTGTGGTCACATGAGCAGGAGCCTGGGGCAAAGGGGCCACACATGCCTGCTGCATCCCAGCCAGCTTCCCACTGCATGACACTGGCATTGAACAATTAGGTCGATACGTGGGCAGCTAGCGGAAGGAGACTGGGTCCCTACTACTGGGATGCAGATGGACTGATCAGCAAGGGGACAGGACAGGACTGATCCCTGGAGTGACCAAATCTGAGTTCCACACCACATGAACTCACATTCTCTCACCACATCACTGTCACATGAGGAGGTGACAGGGTGGGGCTCAGTATTCCCCCGTGTTCCTTGCTCTGCCAGCTGAGGGTCTGGAAGCCACCGAACCCCACACCCAGGCCTGGGTGTCTGATTCTATTCTCCAGCAAAAGAAATCTGGGCTCCCTGGAGAAGTGGCTGGTCCCTGGACAGCTTCCTGGAGCGTCTTATAGGGCCAAGGGAGCATGGAAGTGCTCAGGCACCCCAAAGTGATAGGGCGTCTAAGGAACTCAGTGGCCAGAGCAGAAGAATCAGCAACAAAATAAATAAAGTGCAATTAACTGTAACCCAAAGTGTAAACTAAGTAGCAGTGAATCCACAGCAAAAGGGATTCAGAGTTGGATAAAAGGATAAATGGGGAGAAGGGACCAAATCTTCCACATGCAACATTTCAAAGAGTCCAGCTACTCAGCCCCAGGAGGCAGGGCAGAACCCCACCCCTCATCCAGGCTGCAGGGACTTCCCTCCAAAGAGTAGGAGCACATGCCTGTAATCCCAGTAGCGCAGGAGGCTGAGGCAGGAGGATGGCAAATTCAAAGGCAGCCTCAGCAACTCAGCAAGACCCTGTCTCTAAATAAAATATGAAAAGGGGCTGGGGATGCGGCTCAGTGGTTGAGCATCCTGGGTTCCATCCCCTGTACCCCCCAAAAAAGAAAGAAATGGAGAAAAGGGAGGACTTCGGGGGAACCACGTGGCGTCACAGTGATGAGTCATGGCGAGGGCAGGTGATCCACCTAGTGCAATGAAAAAGGCCCTTCCCTCTGTGGTCTCCCTGCAAACCCATCACCCCCAACCAATTCTGAGAAAAAAGCCCAGGCTCCAACAGAGGAGTCCCAATGGTCCAGACAAACTCCAGTGGAGGGGGTCCTACAATGTCAGGGTCATCACAAGTAAGAAAGGTCTGCCAGGTGCAGGGTCACACCAGTGAGGCCCAGGCAGAAGGACTGCAACTTCAAGACCAGCCTCAGCAACTTAGAGGCCCAGTCTCAAAAGAAAAATAATAAAAAGAACTGGAGTGTAGCTCAGTGGAAAAGCACCTGTTGGCATGTGTGAGCCTTGGGTTCCAGCCCCAGCACTGCAAGAAAAGAAAAAAAGCAAGAATTCTGAGACACTGTCAGGCCAAGAGCAGACTAAGGACATGCAGCAACTAAACGTCATGTGGGACCTGGGTGGGACCCTGGGACAGAAAAAGGACATTAGAGAAAACCTGAGGAAATCTGAGTGAACTTTGGATTCTGTAAATAACAGATCAACACAGTCACCAGTTGTAACAAAAGAACACCAGCGTGAGGTGCTAATAACACAACAAAGTGTGCTGGGGGAGAGAGGCCGTGGGGTGAAAGGGACCAGGAAGCCCTCACATTAGCTCTGAGACCCACCTGTGAACCTCAGATCCTCCTTCAGGAACCAGTCTCCTCAAACAAAAGCCCCAGGCACCCAGTACAGAGCTGGTGCAGCTTCAGTCCAGCTCCGCCTGAGCATCCAGGCACCACAGCCTGCCCTGGACCTGCCCTGAGGCCCCAGGGACACAGCTGGTGGAGACACAGATCTGTGCAATAAAGACACCAAAGGACAGAGGGTGGGCTGGAGGACACCCTCTGGGGCAGCAGCAAAAGCCCCAAAAGACCCCTCCACAGGTCTCCTCCCTCAAGTGCAGACACTGGGGCCGTGCACACCTGCCAGATGCTCTCCCCACCAACTCCAGGCATCAGAGATGGAGGAGGAGCATGGGGCTGGGAGGGCTAGGAAGGCTTCCTGGAGGGGGCGACACAAACAGACAGCAGGAAGATGCTGGCAAGGCGCATGGCTCTGGTGCCTGTGTCTTTGAGAGCCCCAAACAGCCATGCCAAGGGCAGGCACTGGGGCCCCTGGGACTAGGGCAAGTGGCCCAGGGCCACTGGGTTCAAAGAGGAGGCACCACTCTTCACAAAGGCACAACCCTGTCACCTTCACTGCAGGCATCCGTGTGAGAAACCTGGCACAAAAGACCATTCTCGGCGTGACTTCGGCTATGGCAAACATCCAGAACAGGCAAATGACAGGAACTAGAACGTGGTTGCCCTGCCCTGGGGGGAGGGGAGTGCACGCCAATGTTTCTTTCTGGGGTGACACAAACATCCTAAACCTAGACCACAGCACCAGGTGTTCGAGGCTGGAACTGGACACTCAAGTGTACGGGTAGTGACACCTCGGCAAAGCTATTCAAAAGAACAAACCCGCTGGGGGGGCGGGTGGCCACACACGCCTGCAATCCCAGAGGCTCAGGAGGACCACAGGCTGGAGGCCAGTCCCAGTACCTCAGTGAGACTCTGAGAAATTTGGTGAGGCTGGGCGCAGCAGCACAAGCCTGTATTCCCAGCACTTAGGGAGGCTGAGACAGGAGGATCGTGAGTTCAAAGCCAGCCTCAGCAATGGTGAGGCGCTAAGCAACTCAGTGAGAACCTGTCTCTACATAAAACACAAAATAGGGCTGGGGATGTGGCTCAGTGGTCGAGTGCCCCTGAGTTCAATCCCCAGTACCAAAAAAAAAAAGAAAGAAAGAAAGAAAGAAAGAAACATGGTGAGACTCTGTCTCCAAGTAAAATGTAAAAAATGTAAAATGTAAAAAAGCCAGAGGACCAGCCCCCTCCCAGCCCACGGCCGGCTCAGCCTCAGGTGGGCTCCAGAGCCAGGGTCCCAGGACCTGGCACTGCTGGTCCCTGAAGTCAGGGCAGCAGCGTCGCAGCAGGGCAGAGCAAGGTGCCCACACAGTGCCACTTCAGGTCACCAGAGGCTGCTCTGGCCACAAGGAAATGATACTGACCAAGCAGGAGGGCCCATAGCCTCTGAGAGCAGCTCCTCAGGAGGCCATAGCAGAGGATCACACAGGAGGGGCACACAGGCCGGCCGGGGACTGCCAAGCCCAATCCAGTGCTCCACATCCTGAGGGAGCACCACTCCAGAGAGCAGGCCCCGCCCAAGGGCAGAAGCAGAGCCCAACCCACCATATCAAGGAACTCAGTAGGAGAGGCCGTGCATCCCCAGAGCTGTTCTTACATGGTGGCCCTGTACAGTCTCCGAGCACATTGTTTCTCCACCATTGGTGGCACAGGGAGCTGGATGGGGCCTCCCCTCCTAGCTGCCTCCAAGAGACAGGAACAACCCACAGAGCACCACACTTCAGTTTCCCAGTGCCTCCATGCTTGCCTCCACTTCCCAGAGGGCATGGACACTATAGCTAGGGACAGGCGTCATCCCAGAAGCCCTCCTCGTGGGCAGCCCACACTGCCCAGCTCAGCACCGGCCGAGACCACACGCTGGGGACAGGCAGCTCCTCACCAGACTTCCTCCTCCAGTTGGGGAGATGCAGACGGGTCACTATGGCCCAGGGGCCATCCCGGGTTCTGGCTCCCAGTCTAGGCCAGGTCCTCTTTCGTAGGTGACTGAACTGAGGCCCACAGAGGTTAAGCACGTTGGGGGGCGGGGGAAGGCAGCAAGAAAAGAAGGCGTTTTCCACCTGACCACTCCCTGCTCACGGGGCCTGGGGCAGGAGCAGAGCTTCCCAGAACAAACTGGATCAACCCCGCCAACCTGTGCTTCGGGAAGTGACCCGATTTCTCTCTGTTGGGGCATTCTTATCTGTCAAACGGAGAACCTCACAGCACCTCTTCCAGTCATTATGAAGATAAATCATGCCAAGTGCCCAGCATGCCTTTGTGCCCAGGTGAGAGACACAGTCACAGCTTGCTACCACTGCAGGTTGAGAGCAGAGGGGCATCCCAGCATGACTGTGTGCCTGCGTTTCTCTCCGACCCTCAACACGCAGCTGAACTTTCCAAAAGGATCACCAGGGAGACTGCTGGCCTGCAGTGGTGACCAGCACAGCCCTTGGGGCCAAAAGACCCAAGCTCAAACCCCAGCTCAGGCACTGGGGCAAGCTCCCCGCCTGCCGTGCCTCGGTCTCCTCATCTGGAGAACAGGGTGAAGTGTCTGTTGCGGGAACTTCATAGGATAATTGTGTAAAGCACGCAGTGCCTGCCTGTTGTGCAGACTGTGAATGCTATCACTGTTAGTACTTTTTTAATAGGTCAACACTTCCTGTCTTTCTGTGCAACCACAGGGGACTTTAATCACAGGGATTAAGCATAACAGAATCCTGGTAATAACTCAAATGCCAAAACGCCTCACAAAGGCCTTGAGATGGTAAATGCCATTAGTGGTGAATTACAGCCAGCAGTCCCCACCCAGCCCTCTGCAAGGCTGTGGACACCCAGGGAAGGCTGTCTCCACCTAGGGCAACTTCATTTTCTTCTTCCACATCTGTTTGTAAGGGAAGCCCCAGGGTCCCGCCTCCCTGTGCTCAAGGCAGCCCATAACATTACTCCACCAGCAAGGGTCCCAACAGAGGCCACTGCCCTGGGCCCATCCACCTGGGCCAGAGGCTTCCAGCAGGTAGGGAATCAGCCCAGGGCCCCGCCCACCTCAGCTAGAGGCTCCTAGCAGGTGGGGCATGTGCCGTGGGCCCGCCCACCTGGGCCCTGAACACTCACTCACTAGAGTGTGGTCGCCCTCAGGGACCCAGGCCTCCTCCCACACAAGCCAGCAGGCACCTGACTACCAAGATTTGAACTCAGACCCCTTTCACCAGCAGTGTTTTCTAGGTTCTGCCCAGAACAAAGACCTAATGAGAGTGTCACTGCTCTGCCAGTGAAAAGCCAAGGGAAAAGCAGACCTGAGCCCACCATGGTGCCAAAGAGCCACCAAGTCAGCCTTCTGCAGCCCTGTGAGTGAGGTGCCCACACCAAGGGCCTTCTGCAGCCCTGTGAGTGACCACGGTGGCCAGGGGCAGCTCCAGGAGACACCCACCTCTGGGCCAGGGGAAGAAGCTGCCTTGCACACCTACCACTGGCACTGGGGGTCCGTGTCTCACCTCCCTCGATTCATTGATTTTTTTGGTGCAAGGATGCTCCGCCACGTGCCACTAACAGACACACGCACCAGGCTTCCAAAGCAATGGCCCCCGTGACTGCCAACAGGGCCTTGCGGCCTCTGGCCGGGCAGGAAGCAGAAACTCAGATAGATGGGTGACCTGGCCACATGGCATCCCAACATCTCTCCTCCTGGCCAGCATGCCCCTCACATTAGCAGGTGCTCCCTCCATGGCCACTAGTCAGAAGCCCCCAACTTGACACAGGTGGTCCAACATCAGAGACAAAAGGCCACAGGACCACAGGAAGGAAAACCTGCCCGGCTCCCAGGAGGGGGCAGGCCCCAGAAGTGAGCCTCTGGCCAGAGCCACACAGCTCCAAGACAGGCACTTGCTCCTGCGCAAAGCTCAGCAAACCAGCCTCGGCAGGGAACACCAAGCAGGACTGTGGGGCATGGGGCAGGGACTCCAGGCAAGGGGACTCCAGGGAAGGGGACTCCAGGGAAGGGAAGGGCACCTG
Organism: Xerus rutilus; assembly: GCA_028644305.1. NCBI lineage: Eukaryota > Metazoa > Chordata > Mammalia > Rodentia > Sciuridae > Xerus > Xerus rutilus. Next base: position 2,904,624 of record CM053403.1, read on the forward strand.
CAGACACAACCCTAAGGGATCACACCAAGGGAGCAACATGTTTCCTGGGGTCTTCCCAGAACAAAGTCCTGGGGACTCCTGTGGCTGGATTCCATGGGGTGCAGGTGCTTCTGGAACAGCATCCCTCCCGATCCCTTACAGAGAGAATGAGGCCCAGCCTCGCTGGCAACACTGTCTCACAGAATCTAAACAGTTTCCATTGTGCCTGACCACTGTTCTGATCTCTTCTATTGTGCTGCAAAAACGGTGATTCAGGAGACTGGGGCTGATGCTCTTGCCCGCTTTCGATGTGGCAAAGGTGAGAAGCAGCACAAGTGAGGACACCCGAGACAGTGCCGGCACTGGTAACCAAGCCATCCCCTGGCGCCCACTCCAGGCTGGACTCTACAGATAAGAGGACACTGGGGGGTTTGGAGAGAAGCCACCTGGTTCTTCGTAGGGGGAGGGCCCTCTGCCCACCTCCACGGCAGGCACAGGATAGGCAGGAGCCAGGGCCGGGGCCGGGTGGAAACTCTTAACTTTGAGACTCTCTGGTGCACTTCCAGGAAATGGCTCCTCTGGCGTGCAAGCAGATAGGCATCATGGGGACAGGTGGGGACAGCCACACTTCCCACCATCAGCCAGGGCACTGAGGAAAGACAGGCAGAGTGGGGCGGGGGGCACCAGATGACCCTGTAGGCACTGGCCCCCAGGCACCAGGACCAAACCCACATCCCCCATGAGTTGAGCACATCTGTACCATGGGGGCTCGAAGCCCCTGCCCTGGAGTCACAGAGCTCTGCTGAAGGTAAAAAAGGGATCTCCAGAAGGAGTCTTCAGCAGGAAGAAGGGCCACTTACTGAAGGCCCTGATGGGGTGTCCCCCTGACAACTGTGGGATATGGTTTCACCCCAACATGGGGCAAGGACAACAACTAAAGCACACCTGCCCAGCCGGCAAGTCGACGTGTCTCCAAATGAGCCCTTAACACAGGGGCCAGTGGCGGGGAAACAACAGTTCTCCACAGAGCGCTATAGGCCAGCCACGGCCACCTGGGGGCAAAGGACACTACTGGCCTCAACAGCCTGTTCTGACCCCTGACCAGGGAGTGCCCCAGCCAGCCTCGCTGAGGAAATTGGGGCCCCAGGGGCTGGCTGCCTTGCCCAAGGTCATGGTGCAGGTGCAGGAGGAAGCCACACACAAGTTCAACTGCTCTGCTTCGGATCCCTGGGGGCTCAGCCCCAGGGAGGGCCTTGCTTTTGGAGTGTGGGAGACTCACGAATCTGGATTTTCTCCCCAGCCTCACAGGAAGGCACGAAGGGAACCCCATCCTGCATAAGGAAGTCCCCTCGAACTCAATCTCTCCTGTCTCTAGGAAGGAGGGTTGGTGACAGCCTTTCCAAAGAGGGACTAGCCTGGGGGCCAGGGGGATCACACTCAGGTCTCTGGACCTGGGGGCTTGCTGTTTCTCCTGCCACAGCCACCAACAGAAACAGGTGCACCAGTCTCAAGCCAGGCCGCCTCAGGCCCTCCACCGGTGGGGCAGGGGTGCTGTCCTATCTGCTCTGCACAGGTGGGCGCCTTAGGGTGGGGGCTGCCACACACCCCGGCCCTTCTGACTGATAAGTACATACACTTAGGATCTCTCCAGGGTGCCAAGTGGCCCCAGAGAGCCCCAGGATAGTGTCCAAAAAAGGGAAGGGAGACAGAGCAGAAGAGGGGTGCCGAGAGATGGGACATCTCTACAACTTTTGGTGGGGCCGTCTCTGGGGTCGCAGGGGCCTGAGACGCCCTCCTCCTCTCCTGTCCCGCTGAGGAATGGGTCGGTAGGGTGGCATTTGCCATGCCAGTGGCCCTTAGTGTCCTCCTCCAGCGTCCTAGCCTCTGTGATCCCAGCGCGATGACCCCCTCCCCAGCCGGGCCCTGTGCCCGCGGGACGTCCTCCCCTCGTCCCTCAGGACCCCACCAGCCGTCGCTGGCGCCTGCGGGGCGCAGGGGGCGGCCGTGACGCGCGCCTCGGCCCGCGCGGGACTCGGCGGCGTGTGTGCGGGGCGCGCCCTCGCGGGGCCCTGCACCGGGGTCTCCGCTCCCGCCCGGCGCCGGCGGCGGGAGCGCACAGCCGGGTCGCGGCCCGCCAGCCCCGGACGAGCGCGGCGAGTGCCGCCGGGAGCCAGCGGGTGTCCGCGCGCGCCGCTTACCCTGCGCGGAGATCGGGGCCAACTCTCATCCACCCGCCGCCGCGGCGCCCCCCTGGCCGGCCGCGCTGCACCTGCCGCCCGCCCCGGAGCCCAGCGGCGCGGGGGAGCGGGAGGAGGCGGCCCCGCGGGTCCCGGCCACGAGCGCGGAGGCGGCGGCGCCAGGTCGCGCGCTCGCGTGCGCTGCGCGGAGTCTGCGCGCCCCCGGCCCGGCCTGCGCAGCCGCCGCCCCGCCCCGCGCCGCGCGCCCCGCCCCGCCCGCCACGGGGGCGCGCCCGCCCTGCCGGCTCCGCGCGCGCGCGCCCGGTCACGCGGCACCGCCTTTGTTTGGGTGGCCCACGTGGGTCCCAGCCGCCCGCACCCAGGCGCACGCGCGGCCGCCTGCCAGTCGCGGCCACGGGCGCCACGGACACAGCCACGCACAGGCACGCACGCCGCTGTCGCCCCCTGCGGGCCTGTGGGTTTGGAGGTAGCTCGGTGACTTCCCTGCCTGTGACGAACGACATCCCTGGCAGAGATACCTGTCCCCTGACCGCCACTGTGCGGCCCGGAACACAGCTCCTCTCCGAACAGGACCCGAGCCCGCCCGGGAAGGGAAGCTGGCACCGTTTCCCTCGGGACTCACCTGATCTCTGGCTGAGAGTGACTGCCTGTTCCCCGGGGGCGCTCCCCTGCTCCCCACACAGCTTTCTCCCAACCTCACTTTAGCCATTCAAGGGAAACCCTGCGACCGTGGCCCCCAGTCGTGCATCTCCGCAGGAGCCAAGCCTCCTGTGCCTAGAAGCCGGGGCGTTCAGTAGAAACGCACCGCCTCCACCGTGGCCGGAGGGCCAAGGATTCTCTAGTTCTCCAGACCGGGTGGAGGGGAACGCTTCTGGAATCCCAAGCCCTTTACCAGAGGCGGGTGCTGTCAGCTCCCTACCCAGATCACATCCCGGAGGACGGCTGCTGGAGTTGGGGTGAAGAGTGGAAGCAACTGAAGGAGGACAAGGCTGGCGGCTTTCTTTGCCCAGCCTTCTCTGCAGCCCTCCCCAGCTGGGTCCTGCCCACTCTGCCCTGCCCTTCCTGTCTGCCACATGTGTGTCCCCAGCCCAGCCAGCTGCTCTGCTCTGCACCCACTGACCCAGGAGTCCTGCAGTCACCTCCATCCCAGTGGATCCAGAACTGGACCCCCCACCTCGCGGGCAAGCACCCCCAGCAAAAAGGCTCCCTGGGGTGAGATTCAGGTCCCTGCAGTCCTCCTCCAGCATCTCCCACCTTCCCCCACAGCCCTCTGGACCTGGGTCAGGAGTGGGCATTGGGGCTGGCTTCTAGAGGAGCCTGTGTGTCTCTGAGGCTCAGTTTCCCATCTGCCCAATGAGAAGCGAAGGGTTTCCAGAAAAGACGCTAGATAAGCATCCGCACTGCCCAACATGGGGTCTGCTCTGTGGCCCTCAGCGGGCAGCAGGGGGTGTGACTGGGAGCTGCATACAGGGCTGTGTCTTCTGCAGGTTGAATGTTCCTTTAGGCAGGAACCACATCTGAATCACATTTGTGCCGGCCTCCACCCGGCTCAAGGCCTAGCTGCCCAGCTCACTAGTTCCTCTTTTCCTGCTTTTAGGTCTTTGTCCTCCAAGGACACATGACTTGTTTTCCCCAAACACATGCTCTCCTTTCCTGCCTCCAGGTCGTTGCTCTGGCCACGTCTTCCCAGGGCAACCTTCTCTACTCTGACTACCCAGATGGTGCAGCCAGCCCCAAAGCCACCAGCTCCACAAAGCCCCCACTTGACCAGCCTGGCCAGAAAGTCTCAGCCTCCCTTTCAGCCAGAGCTCTCAGGAGCCCCATGTGGCACCTGCCCACCATGCCCCCAAGACTGGGACCCCAACCTTAATGGCTTTTGTTGCTGATGATTGGGTTCTTATCTTTTCTCCCCATCAACCCAGCTGGGCAGCTCCTACCAAAAAAAGGAAAACAAAAAGCCCAGGGCATTCATGTGTGCATCCCACCCCACTAGGGTCCAAATGTGCCCCCAAAGTCCATGTGCTGCAAACTTGACCCTCAAGGCAACAATCTCGAAGGTGGGGCCCGCTGAGCCCTCCACCCTGAGGAGTGGATTGGTACCGTGATGGCAGGAGCAGGTTCCCATGGAGAAGGTGAGCTGGTCCTCCTACCTCTCACTCCTGCTCTCTCACTGGGCTTTCCCCATGGGATGAGGTACGAGAAGGCCCTCCCCAGCCGGGCCCTGGAACTTGGTCTCCCCAGCCTCCAGGACTGTAGGCAGTACATCTCTTCTTTATCAACCACCCAGTCTCAGGTATTCTCTTACAGCAACACGAAACAGACTAAGATACTCCCACTCCTCCAGTGGGAGGAACTTGGCCAGGCTCTGTATAACTCTCAGGGCCCTTTGGTTTACACATGACAGAAACCTGCCTCCACCAAGCCCAGGCAACCTGCTTGCTCATCAAGTAGGCAGTGCAGCCACTGAGGTGCCCCCCAAGCAGCAGGATGTCTCTCTCCTCCATCTCCATGCCTCCCTGCATCTCCTTCTGGAGATGGAGGCTTTCCCCTCAGCTGTGTCCCAGGGAGAGACCTCCTTCCTGGCCACATCCCTGCAGCACATCTCATGGAAGGGTTCTGCCTGGCTCTGCATGGTCACATGCCATGCCTGAGCCATCGTGGCACCCGGGGTAGTCTGAGGGCACCATGACTGGCAGTGCCAGATGAACCTCCTGGCTGGCAGGTGACACCCCAGCAGAAAAGGGGCACAGCAGCTCTGCAGCTAGCACGACACCGAGCAGGTGCCCAAGGAATGTTCTTTACATGAATGGTCACGATGAGGAGAGAGCAGGCAGGAGCCAGAGGGGCCAGATGCCCAGGGCCCCCAGGATGCCCAACCTCATGTTCAGTCCACTTCGTGAACATCCACCAGGTGCCCACTTCAGCCAGACACTGCTCGGCAAGGTCCACAACTGACGGACAAGGTGAGACCCAGCCCCTCCTGGAGGACAGATCTGGACCAGTTACCCCACACTGTGGGTGGCAACTTGATATAACAAGGCGCCCACCACCCCACTCAGGGGGCTCCTCACAGCCATCCTGTTACCCCATTTATAGAGCAGGGCTGATGTGGGCTGGGCTGTGTCCCCCCAAATCCATGTGCTGGAGCTCTGTTCCCCAGGACTTCAGAATGTCTGTTTTTGGAGTCAGAGTCTCTACATGGGTAATGAAGTTGAATGAGGTAATAGGGTGGTCCCTAATCTAATAGCATTAATTAATGTCCTTATGAGAAGAGGAGATTAGGGCCAAGCGCAGCGCCACACAACTATAATCCCAGCGACTCTGGAGGCTGAGACAAGAGGACCACACATTTGAGGCCAACCTGAGCAACTTAGACCCAATCTCTAAAGGGCTGGAAGTGACAGGGTGCCCCGAGGTTTAAATCCCTGGTGACACACATACACACACACACACTCCATTGAAGGGCTGGGGATGTGGCTCAGGGGTAAAACCCCCTGGGTTCAATTCCCAGTTCTACAGAAAAATAAAAGCCGGCACACAGTGAGGACCACATGAAGACACCTAGGAGAAGAGCGTAGAAGACCACCCCTGCCCACACCACGACCTGCCCACACCAGCCTCCAGAGCTGTGAGGAGTTGGTCACTGCACCAGCCCAGGCAAACACATGGGAGTGCTCGTGGGCAGAGCTGCCCGACCCTGGGACCACGCAGCCAGGCCAGCCCTGCTCCCTGCCTCCTCTGCTGGAAGCTGAGCTAGACACAGGGGTGGTAGAGGATGGTTCCCCAGGTGAGCACTGCCAAGCTCTGAGCCCCGAAGGTGGCTGGAGCCTGCTCACACCCTGGGGATGGGGGTGCAGCTGGGCCTTCAAACTCCTGTCCCCACCTCAAAGCCCCAAAAGGGCAAGAGAAACACAGGTGACAGTTAAAGCAGGGGCGTTAGTGGCCACATGTAGGCGTGCAGAAAGGAGTCAGCAAGCAGCCTGGGCAGCCGAGGGTCAGCCCAGCATGGGGCAAGCCCCGGCTCCTCCCTCACTTTCTGAGCCCCGACCCAGCGCCCACCCAGTGACCCAGGAAGGTTCCTTAAACTGACCTTAGCACATGAATATCCGTGCTGTCCTTCCACATGCATGAAACCCCATGCCACCAGGGTCACCAGGGCACAGACAGCTCAGGAAGCTGCCTGAGGCCACCAAGGAGGGGTGGAACAGGACTCAGGGGCCTGCCAGCTCCAGATTCCAGCCCTCTTTCTACGTCACCTCATCCCAGGAGATGGCGGCACCTGGCACCAAATGGCCTCGAGAAGTGGCAGTGCCTTCTATTTTCATCCTGATCAGGGGAGAAGAGGCGGAGCCAGGGCAGGGAAGGTGCCCGGGGATGGAGGGATAGAAGATTGGAGGCGGCCAGGAAGGTTTGGGAGAAGGACCCAGGCCAGGAATTGGGGTGCGCTTTCAGCGGCAGCCTGAGTGGAGCAGCTGCCCGGCCACTCTGAGCTCTGGTGCAGAGACGGAGGGGCCAGCCCCAGAGCTGGCCTCACCCGCACCTTGCTAGCCGTACCCTGGAGCCCATCCCTGTCTGGCTCAGGAAGGAAGGAGGCACTTCCTCATCCCCTCCTGAGTGGACCTTGCTCCCCAGGAAACCAGGTTGTAGAGACCCAAGACACACTGAGGGGGCAGGGGGTGAGCCTGGACTCTGAGGCAACAGGTGCTTCTGGGGTACATTTGAAGCCCAAGGACCCCTGACTTCCACACTCTTGGACAGAGGTCAAGAGGAAGGGCTTGGAAGACCAGGACTCCAGCGCCTTCCAGGACAAGACAGGGCTACCAGTCCACAGCTTCCCACCAGGAAGCAGAGCTCAGTTCTCCTCTTCCAGAGGGAGGGCCACAGCCATGATCCCCTCCCTCGGGGATGCTGAGCCCAGGAGTGCCTGTCCATGGGGTCCAAAGCTCACGTGCTTCCCAACCCGGGCCACTGCCCATCAGGGGACAAGACAGGTGCCGTGGCTTCTGGAAAGAGCTCTCCTTACTCACCTGGGGAGGTGGATCCAAGAAGAGCCAGGCAGGGCCCACCCAGGACGGTTGCCCCCTTGGGAGGGGCAGAGGCTTCCCTGGCCTCTCCCAGCCCCAGAGCACAGGCCATGGCCCCTTCTGCTATCACCATGCCCATATGGTGCAGGGCATCACACCTGCCTAGAGAGAGGGCTCACGGTGGCCCCTCAGGAGGCTGGGTATCCGAGAGGTAGAAAAGCAGTCAATGCTCAGACACATGCAGGTCCTCACCTGGGCACGGCAGGGCCAGCGGGCAGCCCACCCTCGCACCTCTGCAGCTACTCCTGCAGGAGACACTCATGCGTGGTCGTGGTGGGAGGAAGGAGCTGGAGCTGTGAGCGCTCAAGGCAGACGCAGCCAGTGCCCAGCCCAGCTGGGGACGTGGGGAGGGCAGGGGACAGGCGGCACTGTCCTGGCCCCAGAGGATCCTCTTTTCAAGATTTTTCTTTTTTCTCAGTACTGAGGATTGAACCTAGAGGTGCTCTACCACTGAGCTACATCCCAACTGGGCAGTGCGGCCACCCCTGGAGCCAGCTCCCTGATCCGGGACCCAGCTTTGGGAAGATGCTGGGACAGGGAAGGAAGCCTGGGGCTGGCCCTGCTCAGGAAGGAGGGCTGGGGCATTGCTGTGCCATCCAGCAGATGGAGAAACTGAGTCCTCGGGTGTAATGTGCTTGGAAAGGCATCACACGACCACTTCAGGCTAGATGGGGCTGTCCCGTGAGCCCACAGCAGCTATGCATAACACTTCCTCAACACAGAACAGACAGGGACAGGGACGAAGGGACACCCCACGTGGCAGAAAGATAACCTCGGGTGCTTTGCAGAGCCCTGGTGAGACTGCCACAGCCAGGGGTGCCTGCCGAGAGGATGTGGTCCAGTTCATTCTGAAGGACAGGAGTGGGTCACAGCAGCCTCCAGGGGAACCGAGGGACACAGGTTAAGGCTGCTGGTGGGCAAGAAAGTCCCAGTGGGACACAGTGAGGTCCCCAGCCCAGGGGTAGTGACCCGGCAGTGAGGACTGCCATCTGCTTGGCAGTGGTCACCATGGAAGGGCGAAACGGGCCAGTTCCGTGTCTGCCAACGAGATGCACTGACCTCAGGGGTCAAGGAGTCCCATACGAGGGGAGACAGGTTCAGACCACCGAAGCTGCCGCCCCCAACCCCACACAGCCCACTGGGGCCTTCTCATCCCACGCCTTCCCAGCCTCCTGTGGGTCTCCGGCTCCTCCCCGAGCCCGCCACCCCGGCCCCTGCTCCACAGTCCAGTTCTGCTGGAGCTTCCCTGGAGCTCTCTCCAGGCAGCTGCCTGGTCTCCACGTCCCTTGCAAGTGGCCTATGAGTGCCAGACGCCTGTCCTCTGGGTCACTCTCCCTCCCTGCTCCCTGAGTCTCCCAGTGCTGAATGCCCCACCGCCTGGACCCCCATCCATGCCCTGTACGGCGCCCCCCACACCCGCCCTCCCTAGCTCCGCCTGCTTCTCTGGCCGCAGGGCCTCCTGCTTACTTCCTTGCTGGGCCACCTCCAGGCACTCGGCCTCCCTGTGTCCGGGGACACACTGGCACGATCCTGCCTCAGGGCCTTGTCCCTGCTATCTCGCCTGCCTGCCTTCCCCACTGTCCTACCAATGTCCGCAGGCTCCGCCCCGCCCTCGGCAGGTCCACTCGAGTGCCACGTTCCTCTGAGGCTGCCCTGCCTCCTGCCTGGAAACCACTCCTGTTTCCTCTCTCCTCCCCTCTGCCTTCTGCTTGCTTCTAGAACAGAGCATTCCAGCAGATCTGGGCCCCCAAGACATCGACCACCTATTTCCTGGACCTGTGAATATGGGACCTTACCTGGCAAAAGGGACCTTGCTGGTGTGATTAAGATCTTGAAATAGAGAGATTATTCCAGATTACCCAGTGGATCCCAATGTGATCACAAGAGAGAGGCCGAGCTGGAGGAGGGCTGATGGAACCAAATTTGGAAAGACAGAGGGAGGGAGGGAGATTTGAAGACGCTGCCCCGCTGGCCTTGAGACAGAGGAAGGGGCCACGAGCCAGAGTGCAGGCGCCTCAGAAGCTGGACAGCACAAAGATGGGGCTCCTCCTGGAGCCTCCAGAAGGAGCTGGTCCTGCTGATACTCAGCTCTAGCCCAGTGAGCCCAGTCCTGGCTTCTGACCTCCAGAACAATAAGAGAATAGATCTGTGTCCTTGAAGCCACCAAGTCTGTAGTAACTTGCTAGGGAAGCCATAGGAGAGGGCAGAGGCTCCACCCCGCCCTCGGGGTCCTGCACACTTGGGCAGGGCTCTCCACCTCTCCTGTGGTCCCAGCACTCACTGCCCCACTTGCCCCGCTCCCCACACAGGGCTGCTTCCAGGGGCCAGGCCTTTGCTCAGCCTGCGGCCATAGCCTGGAGTGCCTGCCCGACCCCGCTGGCTCCAGGCCTGTCTCTGCCTGGCTCCCACAGGGCCTCTCTGCCCCTCCCCGCCTGCCTCAGAAGAGCCAGCCTGCCCACAGGTCCCTCCCAGCCAGAGTCCACTGCCACGGGGGCTTTCTTGTTCACCTTGGCTCTGGCCAGGGCCCCTCCACCTGCCCTTTGGACTTGGACGCTGTCCTCAAAGCTGCAGCCTATCCTTGGACATCTCTCTTGGGAAACAGCTCTCTCCTTGCCAGCTGCTGGTCCCGGCTGGTTTTTATTTTCCCCCAATACTAGGAATTGAACCTAGGGGTGCTCTAACCCTGAGCTCTGTTCCTAGGCCTTTAAATTTTTAATTTTATTTTGAGACTGGGTCTTGCTATGTTGCCCAGGCTGGCCTTGAACATTGCAATCCTCCTGCCTTGGCCTCAAGTAGCTGAGATTACAGGTGTGCACCACGGTGCCCAGCAGTCCAAGCCATTGTGACCACTGCACCAGCCCAGTGGACCATGAGGGTGCTGCTCAGTGAAGGTCAGGACCACCTTGCCTGCTCTTGGCCTTTGCAGGGGCAGGACTGGGCCTGTGGTGGTGGCATGTCCAGCCATCTGAGCCTCTGTAAGGTGTGGGAGGAGATGGCCAGGGCTGTGTGAGGAGGCCAGTGGCAGCCCATAGGACAGGCGAGGGCATACAGGTCTGCCCTCCCAGGAGGTCTGTCCAGGGCTGCAGTCCGATGGTCCTGTGTTCCTGCAGGTCAGCAAGTGTCTGCATGGCAGCACCTGGAGGCTTGGCCACAGTGGGCAGTAAGTGTGGGACCAGTGAGTAGCCAGAAGATATCCAGAAACCTCATTTGCACATTTGCTAGACTTAAAAATGCCATTGGGGGCCAGGTGCGGTGGCACACGCCTGTAATCCCAGCGGCTCTGGAGGCTGAGGCAGAAGGATCATGAGTTCAAAGCCAGCCTCAGCAATGGCGAGGTGCTAAGCAACTCAGTGAGACCCTGTCTCTACATAAAACACAAAATAGGGCTGGGGATGTGGCTCAGCGGTTGAGTACCCCTGAGTTCAATCCCCAGTACCTCCTCCCAAAACATGCCATGGGGAAAGCCCTCCCCCACACACACTGAACTGCTTTTCAGAGGAATATGAAGCACCCAGGAGGCCCACCCCTGCTCTGGGTTACAGCGGCATCTCAGATATGTCGAGATGGGCACGCATGTTCGTTGTGAGACAAGGGCTCTTCCCAGCTGCAGCCCTCGGGGACTGTGTCCCGCAGGTCGCAGGTCTCAGGTCGCAGGTCAGGCCCTGCTGGAATATAAAGGGCTCTGGGCAGAGCTTCTCCAACCCCAGGGCCCGGCGCCAGGGATGAGACGGCCGTGAACTCCAGCCCGATGAGTGCGCCACCTCGTGGCCGCAGGCAAGGAGGCAGCACAGGGGCCACAGGCCATGCCCAGGGCCCACCCACTGGAGCCCATCCCTGTTCCTGCCCCTCTCCTTGCAACAGTGGCAAGGGGCAGGCACCACTCGGGACCACAGGACCTTCTTTGTCCCCTTGGGGACAAGCTGCTGTCCCGGGTTCTAGTCTACACTCTGGGTCTTACCTGCTGGGCAGGACCTTGGCATGTCCCTGCACCTCTCTGAGCCTCAGTTTCCCTTCTCTGCAAGGTGGTGGCCAGCTGCGGCCTTCCTACTGCCCTCGCTCGCTCCACAGTCACACACCAAGGCCTCATTTCCCTCTCGGTTACTTGGCCTGTGGTATTCAGTTTTAGCAACAGAAAATGGACCAAGACAGCTGGTGCACAGCCAGCGCCCAAAGGGTGGGGACAGCAGGTAGGGACAGCCGAGGGACAGAGTGGGGTGGGTGGCAGAACAAGCACCTGGCTGGCCAGCTTGAGGTCCTGGATGAACTGTCACCAGGAGCTAGTCCTACTGGAAAGCTTTGTGCTCCCTCTGAGAGCAGCAAAGACCTGGCTGGGGACTTCAGGGCCCCCAATTCTTGCTGGGCGCAAGGGGCCACAGATCTGGCAGGACAGATGGTCTGGGGGCCTGGGCCTGGAGGACCCTAAAACAAGGCCCCTTCCTTCATACACATCCCTATCTTGAGGATAAGTCCTCAGCGTGGTACAGGGACAGTGGGGGCAGAAGAAGGAGAGCTGGGTGGGGGATCGCAAGGCAGGAGGGTCACACATCTGAGGGCAGCCCGGGAAATCCAGTAAGACCCTGTCTCAAAATGAAAAATGAAAAGGGCTGAGGGGTGGGCAGCACAGTGGTGGAGTGCTTCTTTAGCATGTGCGAGGCCCTAGGTTCAGTCCCCAGCACTGGAAAAAAAATCCAGAAATGAAGATAAAACTATAGGAGGGACAAGGTGAGCACCTCAGATCACACCTGGAGTAAACAGAGGGCAGAAAGAGGAGGGCTTTTATTAATCACAAAGAAATGAGAAAGATACAAAAGGGATCGGAGAGAGGGGAAGACAGGCCCGAAAGCCCTAAGGCACAAGTGATCAAAGAAGTCCCTGAAGAAGACCAGGAGGCAAGCCATCAGGAGAAGTTCCTGAATTATAAAACAAACGGCCTTGAGACCAGGGATAGCCACACTGGAGCTGAGCTGACAAGGTCAGGAAGCTGTCAGGCTTTAGAGAAGAGAGTAGAAACCCTTCAGATAGCCAAGCAAAAGGTCAAGACATTGTGGTATATATACACAGTGGAATACTACTCAGCGTTAAAAGAGAATAAACTTATGGCATTTGCAGGTAAATGGATGGAGTTGGAGAATATCATGCTAAACAAAGTAAGCCAATCCCAAAACACCAAAGGCCAAATGTTCTCTCTGATAAGTGGATGCTCATCCATAATGGAGGGGGCGGGAAGAATGGAGAAGTTTTGGTCGAAGGGGAAGGAAGGGAGCAGATAGCACATGGGGGCAGGAAAGATGGTGGAATGAGATGGACATCATTGCCCTGGTACATGTACGACTGCACATGTGGTGCAGCTCTACATCACGTACAACCAGAGGAATTAAAAGTTGGGCTCCATCTGTGTGCAATGAATCAAAATGCATTCTGCTGTCATGTATACTTAATTAGAATAAATAAATTAGGGGGAAAAAAAGCCAGATGCAGAGGCACATGCCTGTAACCCCAGTGCTTTGAGAGGCTGAGACAGGAGAATCGTGAGTTCAAAGCCAGCCTCAGCAATGGCGAGGTGCTAAGCAACTCAGTGAGACCCTGTCTCTACATAAAAAACACAAAATAGGGCTGGGGAGGTGGCTCAGTGGTCAAGTACTCCTGAGTACCAAAAAAAAAACCCAAACAAACAAAAAAGAAGAAGAAGAAAAAGAATTGCCACATCAAAAAAAAAAAAAAAAAAAGCCCGAGACATTAAAGAGAAGTAGTAGGTTGAGACAAGGTGGCTGGACTGCCTCACCTTATACCAGCCCGTCCTGGGACAGAAAGTGTGAGCCCAGAGCATGAGATCCAGAACTCCAGACCCAGAACAGCAGACCTAGAACATCAGACCCAGAACTTGAGACCCAGAACATTAGCCCCAGAACATTAAACACAGAACATCAGAAACAGAATGTGAGATTCAGAGCATTAGACCCAGCTTTTAGACCTAATGTACAAGACTCAGAAGATTAGACCAGAGTTATAGACCCAGAGTTTATACCCAGAAAAACAGATCCAGAACATTAGACCCAGAAAAATAGGCCCAGAATATTAGACAAAGAATATTTGACCCAGCATGTTACACCCAGAGCATAAGACACAGAACATCAGACCCAGCACATTAGACCAAGAATATTGGACCTAGAACTTTAGAAGCAGAGTATCTGACCCAGCATATCATAGCAAGCGTATTAGACACCCTCACCCAGAACACAGACCCAGAATATTAAGCCCAGCCATTGACGTCAAGGCTGCAGAGAAGCTGCCAGTACTTGGGACTTCTGTTTCTGGAGCTTTTGCTGTGGGAATCTGCAAACTACCAACGCAGTGACCCAGCACAGGTTGAAGCCCACATGGTCATAGGTCATGCTACACTAGAAAGATCACAGTCATAAGAGGAGGGATGGAGCTCGTCATCTCGAAACCGTCAGTGAAGTGAGGGAATCAGGCATTTCTCCTCCCCTTCCTATATGGCGGAAACTCAGGGCAACCAAATAGTCAACGAGGGGAAAGCTCTTCTTTTTTTTTTTTTTTTTTTTTTAAATATTTTTTTTTAGTTGTAGATGGACACAATGTCTTTATTTTATTACTTTGTATGTGGTGCTGAGGATCGAACCCAGGGCCTCACGCATGCGAGGCAAGCGCTCTACCGCTGAGCCACAGCCCCAGCCCCGGGAAAGCTCTTCTAATGGTATTTCGGCTCATGAATGCAGAGCGGCCGATAGAACTTGGATGTCTCCAGTTTGCACCTCCTTGTGGGTTAGGGGACCCATGGTCACGGCCATCAGTTCATCCTAACCAAGCAACACATGGCCACTCCAGTGGAAGGCTGCTGCCCCGAGGAGGCGTCCTGGCAGATGGTACTGAACCTCAATGTGGTAAGACTGGAAAGGGCCCTGCCCAGCATGGCAGCCACTGCCCCTCCTGGCTACTCACACGCAAAACTCATCAAAACAAATAAGACGCCATCCTCCTCCCCCGAGCCACAGTCCACCTGTGCCATTGCTAAGCATGGCTGGTGCCCAGGGCTGGATGGCGAGGAGGATCCTTGCAGAAGGTTCCATGGGACAGGACCACCTTAGTGGTCACTTCCCAGCAAAGGGGAAACAGACGGACATGGTGCTCCTTGGGGCTGCAGCTGGCACAGGCCAATGCGTACAGCCCAGTCTCTTAAAAACAAGCAAAAGTGGGCTGGGGCTGGGGCTCAGTGGTAGAGCGCTTGCCTCGCATGTGTGAGTCACTAGGTTCGATCCTCAGCACCACATAAAAATAACTAAATAAAGTAAAGATATTGCGTCCATCTACAACTAAAAAAAAATTAAAAAAAAAAAACAAGCAAAAGTTAGAAAAATAAACTAGAGAGGATCACCTGTGTCAAGAGAGGCCTCAGAGACCCGCGGAGGCCCACTGAGATGGAGCCGGACTGGCAGCGCCCTGTGTGAAGGAGCTGTTGGTAGCAGGGTGGGGTCGTCCTGGGTGTAGCTTCGCTGTGGTTGTTTTAAAAGGGCAGCCACATCTTCTGGCCTGTATACTGAACATTCACAGATTTACCTGTGACTTGGGATCTGCTCCATAATGCAGGTGTCAGGGCCACATGCAACCAACCCACCATGACTCAGAAATATGTTCTGGGGAAGATGCCTGAGAACCCCAGCCCCTGACCTGCTGAGCGCCTGGATCGGCCAGCCCAGGACAGGACTGAGGTCGGGACTCAAAGCTTGGTCTCTGCTGACTGTGTGTTGCTTTCCACCATCAGCTGTACCTCAGCCAAGCTGTAATCCAGAAGTCAGCGTGGGCTCGGCTTGGGGACACAGGGGGCCTTGGTGGGGTGGGTGTGTCCTCTGCTGTCCTCTCTGCTTGGCTGCTGGATGTTTCCCATGATCACAGGATGCAGGGCTCACAGGGAACCCCCTGCTCTCAGGCTCCTTCTGGCCCCCGCCAGCCTCAGGAACACCCACCCCCACCAGAGCAGGCCCTCAAAGGTCAGGGCTGGAAGATCGCTCAGTCCTCACTTGGCCTGCAGAGGGCAGGCTGGGTGGAGGGACCCAGAGGGACTGCCTGGGAGAGAGCTGCTCCAACACAAGCCCCCCAGAGATGGTGGAAGTGTCCCCTACGTCCCGGGACTGCCCTTCTTGCTCACACAACCCCTTCTGCAGCAGCCACCTGTTGGCTCCTGGGTGTAAGCACTGCGCTGGGCACCAGGCCGCACGCCATGCCAGCCCCTGGCCGCTCACTCCTGGCAGGGGCACGGCGGTGAACACACAGAGAAGCCACTGCAGCCCCAGGGCCCCAAACCCCTGGGGGGGCGAGAAGGGGGCTCTTCCTGTAGAGGAAGGCTTGTTGGGACAGCGATTATTGGGTTTTTTTAAATAGACTTCTTATTTTAGAGAAATTTTGAATTTCTAGGAAAATCACAAAAATACTTCAGAGAGTCCCTTCTGCCACATCTAGTTTCCCCTGTGTTTTAGCCAGCTGTTCCACTGCTGTGACCAAAAGACTTCACAAGAACAATTAGAGGAGGAAAGTTAATTTGGAGCTCATGGTTCTGAAGGTCTCAGTCCACAGACTGGGCTCTGTTGCTCTGGGCCCGAGGCGAGGCAGTACACCATGACGGTAGAAGAGTGTGGTGGGGGAAAGGGGCTCAGGACTTGGCCACCAGGAAGCAGAGAGAGCCCTGCAGACCAGGGACAAAATACAAACTCCACAGCAAGCCCCGTAGGCCCATGCCCTCCAGCCACACCCCATCTGCCTGCATTACGGCCCAGTTTGTCCCTGTCGGGGATCAATGCACTGATAGGGTCCAAGTTCTCATAACAGAATCGCTACCTCTGAGCGTCCTTGCCTTGCTCCACGTGAGCTTGTGGGGTCACCTCACACCTAACCATGGCACCCTGTCACACGCCCATTGCTGTGGCACACTGGGTACCATCAGCGGCCCCACGTCACCTCTCAGCCTGCACTCATCTTCCCTTCAGCCTTCCCTAACGTGGTCCTGCTGCCCAGGACCCCACGTGGCGTCGAGTCCTCACATCTCCTTAGGCTCCTCCTGCCTGTGACAGTTTCTCAGGCTTTGTCCATGGTTTTGATGATCTTGAAAGTGTTGAGGAGTGACAGAGTTTTATAAATGTCCCTGCATTGCAACCTGTGCTGTTTTCCTCGGGGTCAGACTGAGGCCACGGGCTCCAGGAGGAGGTCTGCAGAGCCCTTCTGACTGCATCCTGTCCAGGTCACCTGCCATCAGCACGACTGGCCGCTGTGGGGTGACGGACCACGCCTGCCGTCCCACTGTGCGCTGGGACTCTGCCCTCCCTTTCCCAGGCCCTGGGAAGGAGGTCAGAATGGCGACGTCCATCCATGTAGAAAATTTACACCTACATGAGACACCATGAGGAGTTAATTCTATTATTTTCCACAGCACAGATTTGCTTGGATTTCCTTGTGAGTCCACATCTTGGTGAAATACACGCAGCGTGAAGTCGGCCGTCTTAACCACTTGAAGGTGACGTGCAGCCCACTAGGACCCGTTGTCCATCCAGAATGCTTTTCACCTTGCAGAACAGAAGCCCCGCACCCACAAAACGCTGCCTTCTCCCCTCCGCCCCCCAGCAAATGGCAACCCATTTGCTTCCTGTCTCTGTGACCGCGGCCCAGGACTGGGACCGGGCAGTGCTGGCCTTTCCACTTGGTGGTTCACGCGGTTCAGTATTTCCTTCCCTTCATGGCTGAGCAGTCACCTGTGTGGAAGGACCACATCTTGTCCACCCATCTATCAGTGGACATCTGGGTTGTTCCCACCCTTTGGTTTTTGGGCACATGCAGCCGTGACGTGGGTGTACAAGTACCTGTTTTAGATCCGAAAATCAATGCTTTGAGGGCTACACCTAGAAGCGAGGCTGCTGGCCCTTGCAGCCACTTTCTGTTTAACTTTTTGAGGGAGTGCTGGACAGCTTTCCGCCGCGGGCGGAGGTCTTACGCTCTACCAGCAGTGCAGGAGGATTCTGACCCTCCACGCCCTCACTGATGGAAAGTTACGTTCCGTTTGGTGTGATTGGTACACCTTTTAAATATTCTTATAATTTTATTTTATTTTTTGAGGAAGTGTCAAGGACTAATGTTGTGCCCCCCATTTCTAGGTTGCAGCCCCAGCTATGGATGTGGTGGTTTTGGAGGTAGGGGCCTCTGGGAGGTGACTAGGGTGGGATGGTTGCAAGGGAGGGGTCCTCATGCTGGGGTCAGTGGCCTATGATGAGAGGAAGAGGGAGGTCTCGTGCCCCTCCCTGCTTGCACACGGGGAAGCTAGAAGTGAGGACACAGCCAGGAGTCTCCTGTCTCACCCCAAGGGGAGAGTCCTCACCAAGAAATAAAGTGGCCAGCTCCCTGATATTGAACTTCCAGCCTCTAGAACTGTGAAAAAATAAACTTCTGTTGCTTAGGCCGCCAGCCCGCGGGGTTCTGTCCCGGCAGCTGAGCAGGCAGAGATGGTGGGTGATATATACTCTGGTTCAAAACTCACAAGGCACAGAACCCATCCAGTGAAACCTCCCTCTGGCCTAGCTACACAGGTCCCTGGGGGGTGAGGGGGCATTTGGACTGAGACCCATCACAAGACAATTGGTCACATGGGAAGAGTGTTCCAAGCAACAGGAAGAGCATGTGCAAAGGCTGGGCTGTGGGCAAGAGGCTCCCCAGCCGCCGGGCGGGGCCTCCCAGGTGCCTCGGGCCCTAGGCTGTGGTGATGGACACACGAGCACAGGACCCAGACCCCCAGTGTGCTTTGGGCTCGGTCCTCCCTCGGGCAGAGACACGCCCTTCCCCGCACAGTTTCCAGAGCTGTCCGGAAGGAAAGCAGCGCTCCTGACTCAGGGTGTCTGTGAAGCCCCCAGAGCAGTGCCTGGCGCAGTGCGGCCACTCCTGACCATCATCCCAGAGCAAGATGAGGGCCCCGCAGTTCACACTCCTCAGGGTCAGTGTCCAGTGGGAGAGCAGAAGTGCCCTCCCAGCCTCCCCTTCATTCTGCAAAAAGGGAGGCCACTAGGGGTCCCGGCAGACCTCCCCTTGTGTCTCATTGGCCGGACCCTTTGCCACTCTCCAGCTCTTGACCAATCCTAGGCCAGAGAAGTGGATCCGAAAAGGCAGAGGCCCAGAGGGCCACAGCTCAGCAAGGCAGCTTCTCAGAGCTGACCTGTGGGCAGGGGGCCTCTTCAGAGGCGTCCAAGCAGTTACTGCTGCCTGGGCCCTGCTCTAGGGGGACAGGGAAGCCTGTGACCAGAGGGCCTGGAGGCCCTAACACCTCCAACGGAGTCTTAAGGCGGTGGGTGCTGAGTCAGCAGGGGCCCAGGATCTCAGCTGAGCGTGAAGTCCTGAGCCCACTGGGCTCGGGGACCGGACCAGCATCTGCCAGGTATCGCTTCCAAGGGCGACCGTAGCGCTGGTCGCTAGTCGCTACTCGAGCAGGGCTCAGGGAGAGAGCGGCCTGGTCTCATGACCCCCACCGTGAATCCCGACACCAACATGACCTGCATCCCCACGTGATGCTCCTGAGATGTCACCCCTCCTTGGGCCTCAGCCTGCGTCAAGGCCCGTGGCCATCATAAGCTGCTCTGAGAGCTGCGCTGGGCAGAGGTGGTGCCCTGGCGCCAGCATGCTGCACCAACTCCCGGGAAGACAGTCCACACCCTCAGCAGCCTGCCTGGCACACCGCCCTCCCCCAGCTCACTAGGGTACAGCTACCAAGATCCCGCCCAGCTATTTCCTTCTCTAGAAAGCCTCCCGGACCCTGAGTGGTGAGGTCCTGTGGGATCTCCAGCCTGGGCCTTCCCATTGTTTCATGGGTGGAGTGAGAAGTGACATATGACTGAAAAACCACTTCAGACTAGCCCAAGCAGAAAAGGAAATGTATTAATTCTTGTAACTGCTAAGTCCAAGGTGTCCTTCAGGCATGGTTGGATCCAGGCAGGGCACCAAGAGTACAGCATCTCTTTGTTTTTGTTCTACCTCATGGTGGGTCTGGGCCAACATTCTCTCCTGTTAGGAACTGTGGCAGAATCTGAGGTTTTCTCTGTACAACAAACAGTTTTAACCAAAGTTTCAGAATTGGGTCTCATTGGTTATGATTGACCTGGTTCAGGTCACATGTCCATCCCCAAAACATGAAGGACTGGGCTTAGCTCTGTCTGGGCTCCATGGAATGAGAAAGGGGATGAGGAGTGCAGTTAGAGTGTAGGAGGAAATGAAGCTGGCCAGCTGACAGCACAGCTGGCCATCTCATTGTTGCTGGCTTGTCATGGGACTGCCTGCTTCACAGGCAGGGACAGAGCCCAATCTGCACCCTAGCGCTGCCCTGCCAAAGCCAGCACATAGCAAGGGTTATAGCAGCCAGACTTTGTTTGGGTTTCTCAGGGCATTAGCACATGCTGTTCCCACCGCTTGAAACGGTCTACCAGCCGGCACTCCTTCCCACTTCCTAGAACTGCCTTGTTCTGTAGACTGGAATCTTGGCAATTCTGCTTAGATACACATCAGACTCTTATTCTATCCTCCATGCCTCCTTTCCTCTCTTATTTTCTGCCTTCTTGTCTTTCTATGCTGCACCCTAGGGAAATTCTTCAGATCTATTCTCCACTTCACTGATTCTCTCTTTAGCTGTTTAATTCATGGAGTTTATAGTTTCAACATTTAATTTTTTTTTTGGTTAAGTCTCTGTGGTTCTTTTTCAAATGTGATCTTCTTTAACAGACTCTTCTTTTTGATCTTCTAAGTCTTTTATTCTTCTATTTCTTTTTTAAATATATTTTAGTTATACATGGACACAGTGTCTTTATTTTGTTTATTTATTTTTATGTGGTGCTGAGGATCGAACCCAGTGCCTCACATGTGCAAGGCAAGTGCTCTGCCACTGAGCCACAACCTCAGCCCTGTTCTTCTATTTCAAGTATTCAAATATCTGAAGTTCACAGGGGTCTAGCTCTGTCTGTCATTTCTGTTGACTCATGGCGCCTTGTTTCTTTGTGTTTGGTCTTTTCCTTTTCTTGTTGCAGTTCGTATTTGGTTGCACTTCATTTGTGGAGAATCTGAAGGCCTCGGTGGATTGCTGTCCTCCAGAAGAGACTTTCCATTTTCTTCTGCTGGTTACAAGGGAATGCTCTTAATCTGGGACCATTTTAATTTAGGACTAGGATTTCGCTGTGTCTGAGAATAGTGTAAGTTTAACTTCAGCACTGGGAGAGAGAACAGGTCTATGTTTGCAAATTCTCAAGGGAAATTATTCTTGTCATTGCTCCTGCCCAGAGCTCTGAAGCAGACGCCTGAATTTCCCGTGGGGCTTGCTATGTAGACAGGCAGATTGAGGGACCACTCACTCCTTATGGGGCCACCCCTGTGAGGATCTCAGATTGCTGCACAAGTTTTAGGTCTAGTCCCCCACCACCCTCTGCCGGGCATTTTTTTGTTGCCTGAGGAAAATGCTGGTTGCCTGTTTTTCTGGTTCCAGATGTTTCTTTGGTTAGTTTGCACGTGTTTTGGAAGGGGGCTTCTGAGCTGGGTAATGGGATCGTAAACATGTGTGGAAGTCTGCCCACAGTCAGGCAGCAGACGGCATATTAGGGTGTGTGCTCACCATGCAGCCGGAAGCATCAGCTCATCCCTGGCTGTCATGGTGTCCTTCGGCTGACGTGTTCTCCCCTTGGCTTGGGCAGGTATTCCACGAGGACTCAGGCAGGAAGCACATTTCTGTGGCCAGCGCTGGGAATGGGGGTTGGTTTGTGCCTGCCTGTCCTGAGCTCTCAGGCTGAGGAGAGCGCTTCTCCAAGCTTCAGGTCCTGCATCAGCACCCCTTGCTATGGCCCTCGGGCACTTCTGAGGACTGGAGGGAGGCCAGGGACTGAGGTGCAGCTGGATACAGAGAGGAAAGAATTGTGGGTGCCTAGAGGACATGCAGAGAGCTCTGCAAGCAGTGGGGTGCCGGGGACAGGCCAGCTTGCTGCTGAGGATGCTCCATCCACTCCTACCCACCCCTCTCATGTCAGGTGCTCCACACTGTCCACACCCACTTGACCCCAGCCCAGCCTTGCTTGGACCTGTATGTCTGTGTCCATGGTAGATGTCTCCTCCCTGAGGGCAGCCTGGCCTGTTCATCCCAAGAGCGTCCACAGAGCTCTCCTCTGGGCTGACCTCTGCTCAGGGCTGCATGGTGGGAGGAGCTGCTATGGACCTTCAGGGGCTATTGTGAGGAGAGACTTCCTGCATGGACATGGGCAGTGGCTACACCTACACTGCCCTGAGTGTGGGAGGGCATCAAGGGGACCCTTGAGGAGGTAGCATCTTTCCTGTGGCTAGAACACCCAGCTCTGGGTCCATCCCTTAAGCCCCTACCTGCCCTGCCCATTGTGCACATGACCACTCTGGATTGGGATTTCACTGTCCCTGAGAAGAGTGTAAGTTTAAGAAGCACATTTCTGTGGCCAGCACTGGGAACGGGGGCTGGTTAGCGCCTGCCAGAAATCACCTCGAGACCCAAAACCCCCAAGGTGTTATGGTCTGGATGTGAGGTATCCCCAGAAGCTCGTGCATGACATGATGTGAGAGGGTCAGAGGGGAAGTGATTGGGTTATGAGCATCTTGACCCAATCAGTGCGTTAATGCCCTGATGGTAACTGGAGGCAGGTGGGTGTGGCTGGAGGAGGTGGGCCCCGGGGGCCTGGCTTGGGGGTATTTACTTGAATCTGGCCTGTGGAGAGCTCTCTCTGGCTCTGATCATCATGTGAGCTGCATCCCTGCACCACACTCTTCCGCCATGAGGTTCTGCCTCACCTGGAGCTCCGAGGAATGGAGCCTGCTGTCTATGGACTGAGACCTCTGAAACGGTGAGTCCCCAAAAACGTTTCCTCCTCTGCAATTGCGCTGGTTGGTTCTTTAAGTCACAGTGATAAAAAAGCTGACTGAAATACCCAGATAATTCCACAAATGTCGCCAAGGCGAAGGGTTGGCTAGGACCTCCCAAGGGCCTCCTGGGATGAACTGGGGCTGCTTGGTTCATCCCTGCTCTATCCTTCCTGGGGACTCAGCCTGGGAGACTGCCCCCACTGATGCTGCTGAGACCTGGTGACAGCACTGGGCACACCCACAGCCAAGGGTCCCCAGGGCAGTGGGCCCCTGGCCGGGGCTGTTTCTCAGGGCTGCAGGTGGGCTCCAGGGACAGCAGAGGCCCCTGAATTCTGTGGGGATTCCTGCACCTGGGACTCAGTAGACGGGTAGCAATGTCCCAGGGACACCCACTTCCTCTCCAGTGGGGGCCCCTAGGAGCCGCCTGGAGGCTCTGTTCCAGGCCCTCCTGCCTCAGTCCTGCTGCCCCTTGCAGCCAAGTGGTGCAGCTTCCCTGGCACCCGCCTCGTTCCATGCAGCTTCCACAGATCCCGATGGGCGCAGCCTCAGCCTTGGCCTCGCTGCCCACAGGAGAGCCACACAGCCCTCCGGGCTCAGCCAGAGAGCCGCTGCACAGGCTGTGGTGGCGGCTCCTCCTGTGGGGAGGTGGTCAGCTCTGGCCTGCTCTTCCTTGCTCTGCTCACAGGCTGCAACCGGCTTCCTCCTCCACAGATGGACCTGGGATGTGCTCTAGTCGGGTGGGACGGGGACCTCAAGCCACTGTGGCTCCCTTTACAGGAAACCAGAGTTGAGACTCCTGACCAGAGGCCACCATGGAGCCCGGCGCACGTGGAGCCTGGCGCACGTGGAGCCTGGCAGTGGGGACGTGAAGATCCCGCCAATGGGGGTATTTGCAAAGTTCTCTAGGGTGAGGGGCCAGAGAAAGGGACTTGGAGTCAGTTCCTGCTGTGTGACCCTCGGCAAGCCACTCAGCCTCTCTGAGCCCCTCTTCCACACCCATGGGGCTACCCACCTGGTGGTATTACCATGATAAGGGAGCTGGGCGGGCAGGGAGGGGCTCTCCATGAGGTCAGTGCTCTCCTTGTCCACACAGAGGGGAACAGAGGTTAAGTCTCTGCATGCTCCTCAGGGGCACAGCTACAGTGGCAGAACTGGAACCCAGAGCCAGGCAGCTTCTGCCCAGTGCAGCTGTCCATGACGGCTCCTCACTGCTGAGCCCCCAAAGGGCCAGACCGAGGTAGGGTCGCACGTCTTCAGGACCACAGGCCCCGGCAGGGCCCCCCACAGGAGCCCCAGCTGGGCCTCTGGGAGGACCACCTGGCCCTGTCCACTTCAAAGTCCCTGGTGGCGGTGGGCAGACGTCTCCTGGGGGAAGCAGCTCCTGGGCCTGTGCTCTGGGCACCACCCACAGCGGGCATTCACTTCTGCGGTCAGTTGGTCTCCTGCCCACCCGGCCTCTTCCCCCATCCCCCTGGCTGTAACGGCACAGCTGAGCAGGCCCCTCCGCAGCCTGCACCCAGCTGCTACAGCACAGGCCAGACTCCTGCTCCAGCCCCTGTGCACCCAGCTGCCTCCCCAGCACCCCACTCATCCATTCTCCCTCAGTAACACCAGGTTGCTGTCGCCTGCACCCTCCCCACAGTCACTCCTCCATGCCTTTCTACAAGCCCAGTGAACTCCTGTTCACCCCTGGAAACCCAGCTACCCCGAGAGCTTTCTGAGGTGTCTTCCCTCCTCCCCACGGGAGACCACACTTTCCCTTCAGGGTGACCCTATGCCTTGGTTTTTACTGTAAGATTTTCTCTTGTCTGTGTGCATGTCCGTCCCCCCTCATAACGGAACTCAGAAAGAGTAGGCCAGCATGGTGTGCGGCCTCAACAAAGCCAGGCAGCCTGACCCGCGCCACTCCAGGGAGCGTCACTCAGGAACCCTGGTGAAGGTCTGGGGGTCACAGCGGAACCCTGCAGAGGGCTAGCCTTGGCCACGCTCCCAGCCTCCTCTAAGAACAACGGGCCGGGTGATAGGATGGACCCATGCACCTGCTTCCCACGGCGGCACAGCCGGGCCCGTTCTGGCCAACTATGTGCACTGGCCTCTCAGCAGGACCAGCTCCCTCCCACACAGCGGAGGACATAGTGGCCCCCCAAAAGGGCACAAGGCAAGGAAAGGATCCCCAGAACCTCCAGGAAGGAACGTGGCACTGCCGACTCTGACTTGAGCCCCTGTAGCAAGCCCACTGCAGACTGACCCCTGACCCCAGGACCGTAAGAGAACCCATGTCTATGGTGGAAGCTACAGAGCTTATGGGGTTTTGTCACATCAGAACAGGAAACGAGTACACCGCATGTCATGAGGGGAGACTGACTCCCAGAGAGGAGGAGGGACCTGCCCAGCTTACCTCCAGGCCTCCTGGTCACTGGCCAGGGTCCCTGCCCTGCCCACCCTCCTTGGAGGACAGGACAGAGGCACCAGCAGACACTCATTGCCAGTCCTGCAGAGGCCAGAAGTTGGCAAGAGCCAAGCCCGTTGCTCTGCGGGCACAGGTAAGCAAGCAAGCCTGTGTGGCCTGACTCACGAGAAGAAACCAGTTAGCCAATTTTAGCAGTAGTTGAAACTTGCAGGAAATGAATGCCCTGCCAATAGCTCCCTGGGATCCCCCACGTCCCTGCAAAGCAGGTGGCGGCATGCCACAATGTCAGCCTGCATTCACAGTGTCTTGGCTTCGCGAGCACCCAGAACACACACCCCTGCCCCCCGGAGGCCAGCCGGGTGGCTCTGGCCTATTTATAGTGTCCTCATCCATCTTCCTCCCTTTGATCAGGAAGGGTCTGGGCTCCTCCGCGGAGCTGCAGATCTCGGCAAGCTCCATGCATTCCATCAGCCTGTGACTCAGGCTCCTGCTCCTTGGGAAGCTGCCTCTGCCTGGGCCCTGGGGCTCCCCTGCAGCTGGGGTGGAGCCAGCACGGGGCTGGCAGAGAGCCCTGCACATTGCAGACGGGTCCAGGCTACCTCAGGCTGACCTGCAAGGAAGGGTCCTCGTGGCAAGGCGTCCTCAGCGGCCCCGGCAACCAGCACTCTTGGCATCTGTGGCCCTGGGGACTGGCTCCTCCCGTGGGAAGCCACTCAGGTCTCAGATGCGGGGTGCCCCCCTTCCTTTCCCCATCAGCCGCCAAATGCCCAAAGTTCCCATGCTCCCTGGACTTTGGGATTCCCTTCCTCAGAGGACCCCTGCCCCCAGGCCCTGGGGTGGGCACAGAGGCAGCCAGTGTCTTCAGGATCAGGACCAGGCCTCTACTGTTAGATGTTGTTCCATGCCCTGCCCCAGCATCCTGGCAGGTGCCCCTCCCCAGTCCCCCTGGTGACTGGAGCCGGGAGGCCTGTGTTCTGTCTCTGACACGTCCATGTAGGGCAGCTGGACTCTGGGGCTAAGTGTGAGTGGCTGGGGGAGTGGACATTCCATTCTAACAGGCTGAAGCTCCCGGGCTTCCTCAGCCACTGCTTGCTGGACTCAGACCCTTCATAGGTATTTGCCCTCCCTGCTCCCTGCCTTTGTCCCTGGGGAGTGGACACCAAGGTTGTGAGAGGGGACTCTTGGAAAGGAGGCAGCAGAGGCATCAGGACTGGCTGATGAAGTTTGCCACCCTAGTGCTGTGGGTTTTTTTTTCCTTTCTAAGTTTTTGAAGATGTCCTTAGGATTTGGGCATGGTCTTTACCTGGTCTGAGTCTCAGGGTCTCCCTTGACCTCTGTAGAATCACTAGGATCATTATCCTTGCCCATGATCACCTGCCATTGCCCCCACACCCCAGAAAAGGTTCGAACATTGAGCAAGAAATCAGTGAGGAGCAGGCCCATCCCTCCAGAAGGGAAGCGGAGCGAACAGGTGGGGGCTCCCAGAGGGACCCTGGGTGCTTTCCACCTCCTCCTCCTCCCCGCCCCTCCCCAGTTGGATCTTTTTTTTTTTTTAAATATTTTTTTAGTTGTAGATGGACACAATGTTTTTATTTTATTGCTTTGTATGTGGTGCTGAGGATCCAACCCAGGGCCTCACCCATGCGAGGCAAGCACTCTACCGCTGAGCTATAATCCCAGCCCCCCCAGTTGGATCTTGATCTGACACTCTTGGGCCTTGAGAGGAGGCTTCACATGGAAGCATCCGGGTGCGATGGGCATGGAGGTGGAGGAAGTGATGGGGACCTGCCTGCCCACCAGGTTGCCTGCATCACTGATGCCCTGTTGCTGGGCCAGACACTGGGCCACTTTCTTTCTTCCCCTCAAGTCCCGCTGACTTGCTCCCAAACCCCAGCCCCATGCAACCATCCCTCCACCCTCCATTGCTCCATCAGCCCCAGGGGGATGCCCGAGTGTGGCTTCCTGGCCTTTCTGCCACCTCTAGGAGCCAGGGTGCTGGCCTAGAGGCAGAGGCTTTAGTGCCACACAGTCCTCAGCCCTCTTAGCACACACTCCAGCAAATATGGTCCTGGGGCCCTCACACAGCACTTCACTCACCTGGGTTACAAATACCTCCTGCCCCAGGGCCTTTGCATGGACTGTGCTTCCCTAGATGTCTCCTCAGTCTCTCTATCATCTAGCCAAGGCCTTCTCAGAGTCCCTGCCCAATAGTCCTGGCACTCTCTCTGTGCTCTTCTTTTTGGTACCAAGATTGAACCCAGGGACACTTTACCACTACGTCACATCCTCAGCCCTTTTTATTTTATTTATTTATTTTTTGTTTACTTTTATTTTGCTAAGTTGCTGAGGCTGGTCTCGACCCTTCTGCCTCAGCCTCCCGAGGCGCTGGGATTACAGGTGTGCATCGCTGTGCCGGGCTCTCCCTGGGCCCTTCCTTCTCCTGTGGTGTATCTCCGCACCCTCTCTGGAGGATGCCGTGCTGTCCGTGTGCACCTTGGTCTTGAATGAATATCGAAAGATGAAGGAAGGTGCCCAGCACCAGTGTGGAGGTGAAAGCCAGGCAGAGGGACTGTGGTTAGCTTGCCACCAGGGCTCTCTGACCCAGCCAAGGCAGGAGGGCAGGCGGCTGCTGGGGTGTGGCTTGCCATGTGGCTGTGGGGCGGCGGCCCTCTTGTCCAGCCAGGAGACTCAGGAGGCGGTGGACAGTGTCAGGGGCAGGCCTGAAAGCAGAGGCCACTGGCCTCTCTGCCTCACATGGTCAGCCTGACTCAGGGCAACTTTAGTGTCCCTCCCTGTGCTCAGTAAGATACAAGGAAAGTCCCCAAGGAAAGTCCCCTGCAAGCAATTGGTGACAGCATGGTTGTAGCTACAATGCCAAAATATGAAACAAAGAATAATTTCCCAAAAGATTTCTGTGTGCAAGTTTGCAGATAATATCGTCTTGCCTTTTCTCTCACTCAAAAGGAAGGGAGGTTTTTCAAAATCATCAAAAAAAGTGGAATCAAGCTAAAAAACCATTGACTGAAGACTGGATAAACAAACCAGGGTGTATCCACAGCATGGAACATTACTCAGCCTGGAAAAGGAGGGAAGTGTGATTTCATGCCCACCAGCGGCCACGTGTGAATTGGGCACTGCTCGAAAGCAGCCAGGCACAGAGGACAAGTGTGCCTTTCTTTCTGAAACTTCCAGAAGAGGCACAGCTACCAGGCAGAGGGTGGATTAGCGGTTTCTGGAGGCTGAGGGAGTGAGGTGGAGGGGGTGGGGATAACTCTGGGTTTCTTTTGGGTGATGGAAATGTTCTGGAATTTGATGGTGATTGTCGCACAACTCCATGGATCTCCTGGACCCCCTGAGCCGGGCCTTTTAGGAAGGGTCAATTTCATGGTATGTGAAGCAGATATCTTTATACAAAAAGGTGAGAGAATGTGTGAAGGGGAGAGGTGGCCACATCAGTAGTGTCCCCTGTATTGGCTTCCTGAGAGCGTGTAAGGGGTTGTGAAGGAACAGCGGCAAGGATGACGTCCGGCACGGTGGCCTCCAGGAGTGTGGGCCTCTTCTAGGAGAACGGCACATCCCCACTTCTCCAGCACAGGGTGCGTTTCCACTTGGCTGTGACCTTCCTCCTCGTGGTCCACCCAGCTGCGCCCTCTGGGAGTTCGTGTTGGGCGCGGTTCTCCTGGCGAGGGGCTGGGAACCGGGCTGCCCCCGTGCTGCACACATCCCCAGTGCAACTGGTCACCCTCACCCTGAAGAGAAGACAGCAAGGGGCTGCGAGGTCTCAGGAGCATGGGCAGCATGCTCAGGAGGCGTGTGGCCAGCACTGCCCGGGGCCTGCAGCCCTGAGCTCAGTGTGCACACCCGGCAGGTCTGTGCCACCTGGTCAGGACCAGGGACCTGCAGGTACTTCAAGGCACTGCAGCAGGGGTACAGATTGCACTCGGCCACTAGGGGTCAGTGTAGCCTCAAGATGGGCCCCGTGTGTTCTGGGAGCTCCAGGCTGGTGGGGGCCAAGGGCGCAAGGTGGGTGCTGCACCGTGAGCAGCACCCTGTCTCCCTCCCCACAGGCTGCCACAGAGACACAAGGGCAGTTCTGAACAGGAGATCTGTGCCCATCACCTGCACTTACCCCATTTCCAGTAGGCCTAGAGGTTGAAGCTCAGCTCCAACCATGGGTGCATGCCAGCCATGGGTCCTGGAGACTTCCAGAACCTTCCTGGAGCTTAGACTTCCCCAGGAGGGTGGATCGGGTGCTGGCATCTCAGGGTCACCTGAAGGAGCTGAGCCCCAGGGAGGGACTTCGCCAGGACTCAGGGTAGCCACACTCTGCACAGGGGCAGAACTCACGGCATCTATTATTTATTTCTGGACGGGTCCTGGCACCTTTCCTTTCTCGTCATCACGCTATCCTGGGTCTTTCAGGGAAGTGCTGGTGCAGAAGACGGACTCAATGAGGATCTAAATTTCCCTGGCCCCTTGCTGGTGTTAACATCCTGATTAAGCCAGGCGCGATGGTGCAAGCCTGTAATCCCAGCATTTAGGGAGGCTGAGACAGGAGAATCGCAAGTTCAAAGCCAGCCTCAGCAATGGTGAGGCACTAAGCAACTCAGTGAGACCCTGTCTCTACATAAAATACAAAATAAGGCTGGGGATGTGGCTTAGTGGTCGAGTGCCCCTGAGTTCAATCCCCCAAACCAAAAAAAAAAAAATCCAGATTAATTCAAGCCTCTGCTTTTATTCCATGTTTTAACTTCATGATTTTCCATGAGCTGGGCCCCACCAAAGGTGGGGGACTGGGGAGGGGCGTGGTGCATCAGACTCTGTTCCCTGGGGGATCTTCCTAAAAGGGGCAGAGTGGAGCCCCGCCTAGACTTGCCCTGCTGGGTGGTTTCTTAGGGCTCCTGGCTGTTTAAAACCTGGCCCAGGAATGTGCTGTGTGCCCAACAAATTCTACAATTCACTTAGGTTCTGGTTTCAGCCCCTGAGAAAAGCATTCTAAATACTCTTGAGCTCAGATGTGACACTATAAACCTAGAGCTTTTGAGTTATCAAAAAACATTGTTTCTATTTTTAAAAACACTCAAGTTCATGTGAAACACCCCAGATCCAGTTCCCTAAGCCCCTGGGAATAGAGGTAGCAGTGATTCCAGGCACATCAAGCACCGTGAGACAGGTATGGTGGCACATGCTCCTAATTCCAGCGACTTGGGAGGCTGAGGCAGGAGGATCTCAAGTTCAAGGTCAGCCTGAGCAACTAAGCAAGGCCCTGAACAATGTAGTGAGGTCCTAAGTAACTTAGTGAGACTCTATTAAAAAATAAAAAATTAAAAGGGCTGGGGATGTGGCCCAGTGGTAAAGTAACACTGGGTTCAATCCCTAGTACCAAAAAAAATTGGTTTTTTTTCTTTTTAAAATTTTTTTTTTTAGTTGTAGATGGACATAATATCTTTATTTATTTGTATGTGGTGCTGAGGATCGAACCCAGTGCCTCACGCATGCAAGGCAAGCGCTCTACCACTGAGCCACAATCCCAGCCCCCCAAAATTGGGTTTTAAATTGGGTTCAATCCCTAGTACCAAAAAAAAAAAAATCAAGAGATGTGGTCCAGGTGGGGCTGCTCTAAGTCCCCTCAAGCTAGTGTGGCCCCATAGGTGAGGGTGAGTGAGTGAGTGAGAGGGCCCTGGTCCTCAGAGATGGTGGGCACGTCATGCTTGGCAGGATGGTGGCCTGGGGGAGCCACAGACGCAGGCAGCAGCCCTAGCACGGTGCTGAATGGGGTCGCTCCACATGTCACATCCCTTCTTGGAGCCCCATGTATCCTCTCCCCTCTCTGGGCCTCAGCTCCACTTTGTAAGCATGCTGGGTGACTGGATCAGTGCCCAGCACAGACCCCTCAGGCCACTGGATATGAGCTACAGCTCCTGTGGCTCCTCCAGGAGAACAAATGACTGAGCGGTTCACTTCCAGTTCGCTGCTGTTAGGTAACGGCAGCAGCAGAGTTGGCAGGACAGGCGGGCCTAGCGGATGCCCATCAAGCCAGACTCACGCCAACCCTTCCACGCAGTGTTTCTTCAGTCGTTCACCAACACTGGGAAGCTGGGACTATGTCACATTCAGTTAGAATGAGGGGTCGGCCTGTGTGAAGTTCACACTGGTCCAAATGATGCCAGCCGCTTCAGATTTGTAATTTTATTTTATTTTAGTTTTTGTGCTGGGGATGGAAATCAGGGCCTTGCTGGGCACGGTGGTGCATGCCTATACTCCCAGCAACTGGGGAGGCTGAGGCAGAAGGATCAACGTTTGCAAGTAGTACAACACCCTTGAGTTCAATCTCCAGTTCTACATCCACAAAGGAAAGAAAGGACCCAGGGCCTAGCACACACTAGGCACTCTAACACTGAGTTTTCTATCCTGTGGATGCAACTGGACCACCCTGCGGCCCCACCACGTACTGCAGACCATCTTTCTATGCCACTCCCTCCTGCCTTTAGAACTGGACCGGAGCATGTGTACATGAATGTGTGCTCCTTCCTATGGTAGACTGCACGGCAGACTTGGCTTGCTCGCAGCCCGTGTGGAATGGGATCGCCCTCTGCCTCGACCTTTGCAGACATTCTGTAAGCGAGATTCGGCCATGTGTTCCTGTTTGGCCCCTAGGACCAGGAAACGGTGTCTGGGCTGTCCCTGTGATTACCTTGCAGCCTGCAGGTGTCCTGTTCCAAGGAAAGCATGCCCACACCGAGCCCACTTGCTGTGTTTGAATTCTGTTTATTTACACCCACCCCACCCTATTTAAAACCCTATTACAAAATCTGCTCTGCTGAGGCTCTCCCGCCTCCCTCCCTCCCCATCCCCCTGCAACCCAGCCCCAGAGTCTTCCACTGGGGCTCCAGGCCCGGGTGTCCACGCTTCCTCCTCAACCTGAACCCCAAGCTCCTCCCAGGGGAGTCCAGGCCCCCGGCCCCAGGGCAGTCTGGGGGGTCCTGGACCTGTCACATTTAGGGGCAGCTTTTTCTCTCTCCCTCTCCCCCTGTGCACACATTTCCCAGAAGTGCTTGCCAGTGGAAACTCCCAGAATCAAAAGGTGCCAAAGTGACTGTACCTTAGGTCAACCCAACGCCTTCAAATTGTTGCCTGTGGGAAAAGACAGTTTTCAACAACTAAGTAAAACTGGTTGAGCATATGAGATACATATGTATCTCACATGGAACGGGGAAGAGAAACCCTGCCCAGGGTCTAAGCCACCCTTTTCTACAGCTCTAAGCTGTGGCCGAACTGAACCCTCACTGGTCGGAAAGATCAACTCTCGCTTTGACTGAGGAGGTTTCTCCAGGCTAGAGGTCCCCCTCATCACGACTGGGAGGCCTAGGTGGGGGACAATGGGTTCTGACACCACTGGGGGATGGCACAGTCCCAAAGCCCCACAGGAGGGGTAATGCCCCGCTCCCGAAGGGGTGCAAAGTCCTAAAGCCCACGCCTCCACCCTGACGCCCCACGGAGTCTGGGGCGGGGCGTCTCACAGATCTGGGCTCCCTCCCGTCGTCCATCCCCGCGGGAGTCAGGCGGTGTGTTTAGTGGCTCTCGCCCCTCTTCTCCGCAGGGACTGGTGGGGGGTTGTCACAGTTCCACCTGCCCACCCACCCCGCCAGGTGGTGGCCCGCCTCCAGTGGCCTCCAGGGCCCTCACTCTGGCTTTGCGCTTCAGGAGTGGCCAGTGGCTTGGGGACCGGACGCGGAGTCCGCGAACGCGACGAGCTCGCCTCTGCTGTCCCCTCCAAATCCCCACCGTCAATCCAGGTTATTTTTCTTTTTTTAAAATGTTGCATTTAAACCAAGTGGACTGAATCCGGGTAGCTGCGCTCTGCGTTTCAGAGTACGGAGAACTCTGTGTGGGGGTCCAGCATTTCAGCCTGGGTCCGCACCGGGTTGTAAATGTGTAACTGACCGCCCCCGCCCCCCCGCTCCCGCCGTCGCGGCTCTCAGTGGGGGCTCCTGGCACCTCCGTCGCTGTCCGCTCCAGGTCGAACCCGCGTGGCGCTGGGGGCCGCAGTCTCGGAGGATCAGCCCTACCAGGGTGGGGTGCGAGGCTTCGGACCGCTCCAGCGCGCCCGAAGAGCACAGCCAGGCCAGGGGTCCCGGCCCCGCCTCTCCGCGCGCGGCTTCCTCGGCCCCGCCCCCGGGAAGGTCGGCGGGGGAGGTCTCCGGGGAGTGGGCCTGGTCCCCCGCCCGACCCGGCCGCGCCCCCGCGTCTCCATAGCGATCAGCCCGGCGCGCACCTCGGGGCCGGCTCCCCCCGGGGCGGGACAATGAGCCGCAGGGCCGGGGCGGGGCGGGGCCGGGCCGGGGGCGGGGAGAGCGCCGGCCGAGGGGCGCGGGCCCGGCGCACCGCCCAGCAGCAGCCGGCCGCCAGGGTCTGCGCGGCGCGGCGCGGCGCGGTCCGGACCGCTCCCGAGCTCGGCCCCCGCCCCGCCCGGGCCCGCCCCGCTTCCCACGCCCGCCCGGCCGAGCCCGCGCCGGGGCCACCTGGAGCCGCCTGGAGCCGCAGCTGCCGCAGGTTGATGCGCGGCGCCCTCCCGGGACGCCGCAGGAGCCATCTTGAAACCAACTTCGCAAACTTTCGCAAAGTGCTTTCGAAGTGGAAGCTGCGAAGAAGGCCGGGCGCGTGGCCTCCGGTGTCACCGTCTGGGCCCCCGGGGAGGCAAGGCGCGGGTCGCTCCGAGGGCCCGGCACCGGGCGCGCGGGAGCCGCCCCCCGGCCGCGCCGGGTGGATGCGGAGGTGCGCCGGGTGCATGGATTGTGCTCGGGCGCCCGGCTCGGGCTCCGGGCTATGGCGCCGTCGCCACCGCCCGTGCTGCCCGCGCTGGTGCTCCTGGCCGCCGCCGCCGCCGCCCTGCCAGCTCTGGGGCTACCAGCAGCCGCCTGGGAGCTGCGCGTGCCCGGCAGGGCCCGCGCCTTCGCCCTTGGACACGGCTGGACTTACGCCTTGGATACTGCGCGCACGCCCCGGGCGTTGCGGGGACCGCTGGACGTGAGCCGCGATGGACTGCTGTTGGGACGGCGGCGCGGGCTGGACGCGGGGCTCTGGGGATGCGGGAGGTTGGTGGGGCGGCCGCCGCCGTTGCAGGTCCGTCTGGCCATGCCCGGCGCCCAGACGGCTCAGAGCCTGCTGGTGCTGGCGAGCACCCCCGGCCCGGGCTGCGGCTCCCGGCTGCGGCGCCAAGCGGACCCCGATGCGGAGCTGCGAGCGTGGACAGTGCTCTCGGTGCCTGGGCTCAGCAGGGCTCTCTGCTTCCCGGACCCTGGCGGCAGCGCGGCTTCGTTGCACTCGGTGCTCACAGTCCTTACCACCTTCCCCGCCTGCAGCTGCCGGCGACCTGGGTCCCGCTGCCTGCGCCGCCTCCTCTGCCTGCCTCAGGGCAACTCGGCCCACCTGCGCTTCCTGTGCGCCCTGAGGCGCGCGGCCAGCACCGTCCAGGTTGAGCAGAGTTTGGAGATGGCCGCGAGGACGCCCTCAGCATCGCCACCGCCGCCGCCGGCTCCAGTCCGGCCCCAGGCCAGGGCGGGAGCGGCTCGGCGGGCCCGGCGGGGCGCAGGCAGCAGCACGAGTCCGCAGTTCCCACTGCCCAGCTACCAGGTGTCAGTGCCCGAGAACGAGCCAGCGGGCACCTTGGTCATCGAACTGCGCGCGCACGACCCCGACGAAGGTGAGGCGGGGCGCCTGAGCTACCAGATGGAGGCGCTGTTCGACGAGCGCTCCAATGGCTACTTCCTTATTGACTCTGCCACTGGCGCGGTGAGCACAACCCGTGCTCTGGACCGCGAGACCAAGGACACTCATGTGCTCAAGGTTAGTGCCGTGGACCACGGCTCGCCGCGGCGCTCGGCCGCCACCTACCTCACCGTTACAGTTAGCGACACCAACGACCACAGCCCGGTCTTCGAGCAGTCTGAGTACCGCGAGCGTGTGCGCGAGAACCTCGAAGTGGGCTATGAGGTGCTGACCATTCGTGCCACTGACGGTGACGCGCCATCCAATGCTAATATGCGCTACCGCCTGTTGCAGGGTGCGGGCGGCGTCTTTGAAATTGATGCGCGCTCGGGTGTGGTGCGCACCCGGGCTGTGGTGGACCGGGAGGAGGCAGCTGAGTACCAATTGCTGGTGGAGGCCAATGACCAGGGACGCAACCCAGGCCCGCTCAGCGCTACAGCCACTGTGCACATCTTAGTGGAGGACGAAAATGACAACTACCCTCAGTTCAGTGAGAAGCGTTATGTGGTCCAGGTGCCCGAAGACGTGGCGGTAAACACAGCTGTGCTGCGCGTGCAGGCCACTGATAGGGACCAGGGTCAGAACGCGGCCATACACTACAGCATCGTCAGTGGGAACCTGAAGGGGCAGTTCTACCTGCACTCTCTGAGCGGGAGCCTGGATGTGATCAACCCGCTGGATTTCGAGGCCATCCGGGAGTATACACTTCGAATCAAGGCCCAGGATGGGGGCCGGCCTCCCCTCATTAATTCCTCGGGGCTGGTCTCTGTGCAGGTGCTGGACGTTAATGACAACGCACCCATCTTTGTGAGCAGCCCCTTCCAGGCTGCGGTGCTGGAGAACGTGCCTCTGGGCCATTCAGTGCTGCACATTCAGGCAGTTGATGCAGATGCCGGGGAGAATGCGCGTCTGCGCTACCGCCTGGTAGACACAGCGTCTGCAGCCCTGGGGGGCGGCAGTGCTGGCTCTGAGGACCCCACCTCCACCCTGGACTTCCCTTTCCAGATCCACAACAGCTCGGGTTGGATCACTGTGTGTGCAGAGCTGGACCGGGAGGAGGTGGAGCATTACAGCTTTGGGGTGGAGGCCGTGGACCATGGCTCACCGCCCATGAGCTCTTCCGCCAGCGTGTCCATCACCGTGCTGGATGTGAATGACAACGACCCGGTGTTCACTCAGCCCACCTACGAGCTGCGTTTGAATGAAGATGCGGCGGTGGGGAGCAGCGTGCTGACTCTGCGCGCCCGTGACCGCGACGCCAACAGCGTGATCACGTATCAGCTCACAGGCGGAAACACCCGGAACCGCTTTGCGCTCAGCAGTCAGAGCGGCGGTGGCCTCATCACCCTGGCTCTGCCGCTGGACTATAAGCAGGAGCGGCAGTACGTGCTGGCGGTGACTGCGTCTGACGGCACACGTTCGCACACCGCACAGGTCTTCATCAACGTCACTGACGCCAACACGCACCGGCCGGTTTTCCAGAGCTCGCACTACACAGTGAGCGTCAGCGAGGACAGGCCGGTGGGCACCTCCATTGCCACCATCAGCGCCACCGATGAAGACACTGGGGAGAATGCCCGCATCACCTATGTGCTGGAGGACCCGGTGCCACAGTTCCGCATTGACCCTGACACTGGCACCATCTACACCATGACAGAGCTGGACTATGAGGACCAGGCTGCCTACACGCTGGCCATCACTGCCCAGGACAATGGCATCCCTCAGAAGTCAGACACCACCTCCCTGGAGATCCTCATCTTGGATGCCAATGACAACGCCCCCAGGTTTCTGCGAGATTTCTACCAAGGTTCTGTCTTTGAGGACGCTCCCCCATCTACTAGTGTCCTCCAGATCTCTGCTACTGACCGGGACTCAGGCCCCAATGGCCGTCTGTTGTACACCTTCCAGGGTGGGGATGATGGTGATGGGGACTTCTACATAGAGCCAACATCAGGCGTGATTCGCACCCAGCGCCGGCTGGACCGTGAGAATGTGGCTGTGTACAACCTACGGGCTCTGGCTGTGGATCGGGGCAGCCCTGCTCCCCTTAGTGCCTCCGTGGAAGTACAGGTGGCTGTCCTGGACATTAATGACAACCCCCCTGTGTTCGAGAGGGATGAACTGGAGCTGTTCATAGAAGAGAACAGCCCGGTGGGGTCGGTGGTGGCGAGGATTCGGGCCAGTGATCCTGACGAAGGCCCCAATGCCCAGATCATGTATCAGATTGTGGAGGGCAATGTGCCAGAGGTCTTCCAGCTGGACCTGCTGAGTGGGGACCTGCGCGCTCTGGTCGAGCTGGACTTTGAGGTCCGCAGGGACTATGTGCTGGTGGTGCAGGCCACGTCGGCCCCACTGGTGAGCCGGGCCACGGTGCGTGTCCACCTCCTGGACCAGAATGACAATCCGCCTGAGCTGCCGGACTTCCAGATCCTCTTTAACAACTATGTCACCAACAAGTCCAACAGCTTCCCCACCGGTGTGATTGGCCGCATCCCGGCCCATGACCCTGACCTTTCGGACAGCCTCAACTACACCTTCCTGCAGGGCAATGAGCTGAGCCTGCTGCTGCTGGACCCCACCACGGGTGAGCTGCAGCTCAGCCGGGACCTGGACAACAACCGGCCGCTGGAGGCACTCATGGAGGTGTCTGTGTCGGGTGAGTGGCCCAGGGAGGAAGGAGGGGCTTCCCATGGGCCTCCTGGAGAGCGGTGGGGACCCTTCAAGGGCCCTGCTGGGCATGCTGGGGCACATTTCGGTAGGGCCTGGCCAATTGTAGGGCATTTGCTGCCTCTAGTGCATGTTGGGGGCATGCTGGCCCCGGCCAAGCAAGGGGGTGAGGCACCACTCCACTTTCCCCTGCAGTTTTGCAGGGAGCAGGCCTGGGCTTCTTCAAGTTCAAGTGCAGGCTTTCTCAGGGCTTTTCTCCAGTTGTGCTATTAAAACCTGGCCTCAGGGTTATCTGGGTCGTCTGGCGTGCTGAGTGATGTTCTTGAGTCAGCCTGCTGCAGGCCCGGCCGTCTGAGGGATCAAAGGTCACTGCCTGCTCCATGTGCCAATTAGTCCCTGGGTGGGACCATTGGAAATTGCCGATGTTCCCTGAGTCACCCTGTAATATGGCTGGAGTTCCCTTGGTGTGCTTTCCTGTCTCCTCCAGATAATGACAGCATGGCTCACGTGTGTGTGCCCGTCTCTGCACGGCTCTTTGAAACATGTAACTCTGTTTGATCTTGGCTCCTGCTCCGGACGCGGGCTTATAATTTGGGAGTTATTTCAGAGGCCGCCCGTCTTAGCGGTGGAGCTGGCGGGAGAGCCGTGCGTGCCCGCTCAGGCTGGGAGCAGAAGGGAGAGGACTCTCAGCTCAGCTGCCAGTGGCTTGGTGGAGAAGTGTGGGCCCTGCACACTGCTGACCCCGCGCTTGCAGGGGCCTGGCCTGTGGTGCCGAGGCAGGAAGACCATAGAGGGTGTGGGAATTGGGAGTCATGGGGAGACAGGATTGGGCAGTGAGTCGGGCACAGGGAAGGGATTCCCCTTGGCTCTGTGAGGTGTGGTCTGCCTGCCCACCCGCCTGTGGATGTGGTCAGCTGGGCAGACAGCTGGGCTCATTTATGAGACCAAGATGCTGCCCAGAGGGCTTCTGTGGGCCTTTGGGTCCATGTTCCTCGTGAGTTGATGATCACTGTGGTACAGTGTTGCTGTAGGCGCCCTGGAAGAATTGAAGAATCACTTTTCCGAGTTTCCGCAGCTGGCTGTGTTTGTCCGTAGAGAGTTGGCATCGGACAGGTTCTGGTTCCTCATGGGATCAGGGTCTTTACAGGGTTGATTTTGAAGTCATGTGACACCACAGCATCAGTTCTGGCCACAAAGCCACCCTGTTGGTGACTACTTTAGGTTTTGTGATGCCATGAAAATGTGTAAATAATATGGAACAGGCTCTTGGGTACAAATTGTCAACCAGCCTGCGGGTACCCCTAGTGTATCCTGCACCCCCATCCGTGCCTCTTTATCTGACGGAGTGGAAAATCTGGCCTGTGGAGAAACAACTTGGCAAGATAGCAGGGCTCAGCTTTTGTTCCTGGGGAGCAGGTGCGTGCTGGGTGGCGGTGTGTGTGGCGTCCACCATGGGGGCCTCTGTGGGAGCGGACAGCAGGGTTCAGGGGGATGCTGGTTACTGAGGGCTCTCAGCTGGTGGACCCCTGACCCCGGGTACAGCTGAGGGGAGGTTGGAGGCTCCACGCTGCTTAGCAGTTGTCTCTGTGGCCATTTCTGGCTGTGGATCCTTGGCCGACTGGCCCTGAAGGACACCTGGGGCTTGGTGCGTTGACTTCCCCATGTGACATTGCCTTAGGCTGGTCTCTGGCTGTAAGGAACTTTCTAAACTCTCACAGTCACGTGGTCATTTGTTCCTTGGTGAAACTGAGACGCACAGTGCTGAGTGACCTCAGGGTTGCCCAGCAGTGATGGGGCACCAGGATTGGGATGAAACAAGCCTGCCCCTTACGCTCCCCTCTCCTACCTGAGGGAGCAGTTCTGAGGAATCCATTGCTAACCAAGCTGGATGATTCCAGGGCCAGGTCAGAACTCTGCATGAGTCCCGACAGCAGAGTCCTGTGGGACTGAACCAACCCCACATCGCCTGCTAGAGCTGGAGGCAGACTCTGGCTTTAGGAGGAACACCATGGGGAGGCTGTTGATTCAAGCCAACAGGACTTTCAATGAGGTGTAATTGTCAGGCGACTTTCAATGAGGTGTAATTGTGGGTGCAGGCTTTACAGCCTACTCTAAAGTCTTTGATGCATTATTACTGCCCTGGAGGCTCTGTGCAGGAAGGCCAGCCTGAGTAGGTTCCTAGGGAGCCACACTGGGAGCGGGATGATGCACCTTGGGGCAATGCCCGGGAGCATGTGCAGGAGGGAGGCAGCTCCCTGCAGACTGGCCTGGGGATTACCTTCATTCAGGGTGGATAGTATTGATGGTGTTGGGTAGCCTCCCCCCAGAACAAAACACTTTTTGGGAAAAAAGATGACCCCCCCCCATACTGAGGATGGAACCCAGCCCTCTGCATGCTAGATGAGCGCTGTACTGCTGAGGGATGCCCCCAGCCCCCACCTTGAACAATTTTTTTTTTGTACTGGAGATTGAACTCAGGGGCACTCAACCACTGAGCCACATCCCCAGCCCTTTTTTGTGTTTTTATGTAGAGACAGGGTCTCACTGAGTTGCTTGGAGCCTCGCCCTTGCTGAGGCTGGCTTTGAACTTGCAGTTCTCCTATCTCAGCCTCCCTAAGTGCTGGGATTACAGGCTTGAGCCACCGCGCCCGGCTCAATTTCTTTCTTTTTTTTTTAAATATTTATTTTTTAGTTATAGGTGGACAGAATATCTTTATTTTTATTTTTATGTGGTGCTGAGGATCGAACCCAGTGCCTCCCGCGTGCTAGGCGAGCACGCTACCACTGCTGATGTTTTGAATCCACCTGGAACACATGGGTGCCTGTGGGTTGGTTCTTAAGCTGTGCATCACAGAATTCAGTAGCCATGGAAGGTAACAGCCCTGCGTCTCCCGAGGTGCGGGTGTGTGGCTATGTCATGGGGCAAAAGCAACTGGTTGGCAATTTGTTCACATCTGTCAGAAAATTTGGGAACTGAGCAAATAGCAAGGCTGGCAATCTGTGTGCCGTTTGCCCTGGTGCGGAGTGGATGGTGTGAGGTCCTGTAGGTCTGATAAAGTTTTAAAGGTATTTGCCTAGTTAAATGCAGGATATCACAGTGACTTTTACATAGGAGGTCACAAACAAGGAAGTCGGGCTGGCCGTTGTGCCAGGCGTTGCCTGGACGGGAAGTATTACATTTACCCCGAAACTCGCAGTTGGCAAAGGTTGGGTGGTCTTGAATCACCTCAGTGGGTGAGCTGGGTTCTCTGAAGGACAGAAACTGTCATCACTTTTGGCGGCTGGTTAACCATTTAAAGGCTCCTGTAGCTCTGGAGAATAGTCGTTTGCTCATACATTTCAGTAACATGAGTGATCTTAACTCACCAAGCCAGCGTGGCCCTGGAGAGCTGGTGAGGCCCCAGAGAACAGATGAGGCCCCGACCATACACACCTATCTGAGTTTGAGGGCGGGGCGGGGGTGGGATCTGTGCCAACGTGGGGGTGTGAAGTACATGGCTTGCAGGGAGACCAGAGCTGGCAGGATCCCTGGAGCCTGGCGAGGCCTGACCATGTTCTGTAGGTCCTGCCGGGAGGTTGGGGGCAAGTGTCTGGGCTGCTGATGGGCTGGTTTCTGCGCTCAGACAACAGAAGGTGGGGGAAACGCCGGAGGTTAGGCTTGGCCCCTGGTAGGGGTGGCCGTGGAGCATGGGTGGACAGGGGATGTGCTGGCCAGGCTAGGCGGTCAGATCCCGTGATGGCAGATGGGTGGACAGGGGATGTGCTGGCCAGGCTAGGTGGTCAGATCCCGCGATGGCAGCAAGGTCATGGTGTGGTCAGGAACTGTCCTGTCCCCTCGGGCCACCTTCAGTTCTTAGCGGCCACCTCCTGACGTGCATGGCCCTGGCATCACTGCCATCTGAGATGGGCCCACCAGGGAAGCACACGGGACACCCGCTTGTGGTGACAACTTGCTCCCGTTTGTAGGGGGTGGGCAGTCAGGATAGCCCAGGCCCACCTTCGAGGAGCTGAAGGGTCTCGTGAGGCCAGAACAGGGCTGCCCACACAGGGAAGAGCCTGGAGGAGGTCCCTGGGGTCAGGGAGCCTGAGGACGGGTCCTGGACCCTCTGAGAGGCGGAGGAGGGCAGCTGGGGGCCCTCTGGGGAGTGGGACACGGTTGACAGGTCAGCGTACATGAGCTTCCTGGCCCGCCCCGCAGTGCCACCCCTGCAGGTTCTCCTGGTTGGGCACCAGCAGCCTCTGGGGCTGTTTGGAATTGGGGTGGGCATTGTTACAGGGTCTCTCGGGGCTGCTGTGGTGGAGCCCTGTGTAACTGGGGTTGCAGGCTGGTAACTGCTTCGAGTCTTTGGACCTGGAGGGGGACAGAGAGCAGGGCCCTGGGAGGCAGGCAGGGATGCAGGTCACCAGGGGGCCTGATGTACATGGCAGGGCACCTAGCAGCACCAGGTGAGGTGGGCGTCAGGTGGGACTATGGCAAGAGGGGGCTGCTGAGTTACCCTAGGTGGTGGCTGGTGTTCTTGGTGACTCCGGAGCTCCATGGAGGCGCTATGTTACTGTCAAAGAGCCCGCTTGGTTTGAGCTGATGTATGGGCCTGCCCTCTTGAAACCAGATGACAGACACCCGTTAAGGAGCGGGATAGGTGGAAGGTGGGGCCCCTGGCAGCAGCATCTGGGCCTGGGGCGTGGTGTATGGCTGGGTGCCACAGGCCTCTGTCCCTGCCAGCAGTGAGATTCAAACAGAGGTAGATGTTATCTTGTGGGGCAGAGCATGTGGAGAATATTCCCAAGTTTGGCAGGGCGTTTGCTGTTCACAGCCTGGGGGATAGTTTTCCATGGTTTCCCTTATTGTCCCTAACCCTGCACAGGTTCATTTCAGTGTCCAGAACTAGGTCCCCGAGTACGGGGAGGCGGCTGAGGCAAGGAGCCCTTGAGGTCATACTCCTTGGTCTTCCTGGTGCTTTCCGGTGTTCTGTTTAGAAGGGTGCTGGGTTCACCCCAGGGAACACAGGAGGTTGGGTCCTAGTCTGTGAGGGTCTGAGGGACAGACTCACACCAGTGGCTGCTCCTTCCTACAGGAAGAGGCCCCCCTCTGCCTCCCCGTGGGCTGGGGCCTGGCTCCCAGGAGCACTTGGCAAATATTTGTAGATTATTTCTGGAATGAGCTGGGTGGGGTCACCCAGAGGCAGGGGCCCCTACCAGGGGATCCAGAGAC
Source organism: Xerus rutilus (assembly GCA_028644305.1). Lineage (NCBI taxonomy): Eukaryota > Metazoa > Chordata > Mammalia > Rodentia > Sciuridae > Xerus > Xerus rutilus. The sequence goes on from CM053403.1 coordinate 2,946,846, forward strand.
ACCCCCAAGAGCCACCTCCAGTCCCTCCCTCCCTGCCGTGTTGGGGGACGGGGCCCTGGGAAAGGGATGGGCCCTTTTCAAGCAAACTCCAGTTGGATTCTCACGCTTTTGCTTCAGGTAAGGACCTGTGTATGCCTGTGATCAGTTTGGTTTTCGGAATGACATTCCACGGCTGGGAGAAGCCCCACCTCAGCCGTGTGTCACCGCTGTCACTCCGGTGTCTCATCTCCTGAGGTCCTGGATGGAGGCCAGGGCTTCTGCCACTCACACGCACCCCAGCTTTAAGGGCAAATCGTGCAGGAAAGCACCTCCCCCCAGCCACCCCCAATGCACTGTTTTAACCCTGGCTGGCAGTAATAGGGGGTGTGCTGGGGACAGGGACCTTGAAAGCCCGGGGCCTTTTGGGGGCTGAGAGTATACCCCGTGCTGTGGCTCGCCTGGAAGAGGGGAGGGCTGCTGGCCCTTAGTTCTCAGGGTTGCCCCACAGAGGTCAAGATGTCAGATGCACGCACAGCCTGTGGCGAGTCAGAGTCACAGCCGGGAGCTGTTGGAACAGGTGGTGTGTCGCCATGGGGGAGGGTAGGGGGTTCGCAGCTGCTTTTCCTGGGACATTGTTGACAAAGGTGAACTTTGGATGAGCAGGTGACCCTGAGCTCCTTGCTTTTCTATCCAGGTGGTAGCACCCCCATTTTCCAGACCTGGAAGCGGGGCTTCCTGGGAACCAGTGGTGCCCAGGTCACTGGTGCACACAGTAAGCATCAGCAGCCGTGCCTGGCCTCCGTCCTGCCCTAGTTGGCATCCTCAGTCCTGCTTCTCTGTAGCCCAGGAGCTGCTCTGTGGGTGTTTGGGCCGCTCCTGGTTCCCCACCTGGCGGGGTGTTCTGGCCGGGCGTCCTGGGGAGGTGGGCCCATCACATCACAGGTGCTGTTACTGCCTGCCTAAGTTTGTGGTCTGCCCACTATCTGGGCACCTGCTCGGGGTCTGCCTGCATCATCTCACAGAAACCCATTTCACAGGCACAGAAACTGAGGTTGGAAGGCAGAGCCAGGCCCAGACCTGTGTGCCTGTTGCCCCCCGTCCAGTGATGGCTAGGCTTCACGGGGGCTGCTGGGAAAGCCCAAAGTCTTGGACACAGGCTCAGGGGTTCTGGGCAGAGCCCAGCGTGAGCCGCCACAGAACAGGGAGCAGGAGGGCTGAGTGTGCTGAGCTGCGGCTGCCCTGGGGTGTGGCTGTGATGCTGGGGTGTGACGCTGGTTGGGGGATCTTGGGGAGTTGTCTCCTGTCCCTCTGAGTCGCTTGTGTGGAGCTGCTGAAGATGCTGTGGAGTGCAGGGCAGGTGGGCACCAGGTGCAGGAAGGTGAGCCCCTGCCCTGTGAGCGTGGCATTTAGGGCTCAGCAGGCTGCTTCTGGTGGCAGGGGAGGCAGGTGCCAGGTGAGGAGCCCAGGCTGAGCAGTGGTGGACCCGTCCTCTAAGGGCCTTCCAGCTGGAGAGCCCACATGCCACTGACGGGGAGCCGCCCCCTGCCTTCCACCCTCCCTCTGTCCATCTGTCCATACATCAGGAATTTTCCTTCTTTATCTTGGTCTATTTTCACTCCCAGTTCTGTGTCTGTTTTTACAGTTTCAGGACTTTTTCGTATCTAATCTAAATGACACTCAGTTAAGGTAAGCTAACAAGGACGAATGCAAATAAAATCATGCGCTGTGTTAGCACTAGGAGATAAGAGCTCCCTTGCAGGGCAGTGACCTCTGATCAGCCAGCTGATTGCCCACAGTCAGTGTGACGCTGGCCGGCTGCTGTGCACGGCATGGTCCCAGCATCGGTCCTTCCGTGCCCTGTGATGCTGACCTAGAGGGCCGCTGGCTCTCTGAGAGAGCATGAGATTTCACCAGGGCTTGGCCTGAGCCAGGCCCTCCTCCCTGCCCCCTGCTGATTGCCTGACTCCAGGCAAGTCCAGCCTGGGCCTCACAGGGAAGGACCAGCATCTTGCAGGACCTCTTTTCACTTCCTCAAGTTATGCTTTTTTTTTAGGTAAAGGATCAGAAAAATAGAAGTCCAGCCAAGGGATGGCTGTGATTTGGGATACTCTCTTCCTCTTGCCCACATACATTACAGGTGCTGAGAAATTATCTCGTTTAAAAATGATTATGATGCTGAGTGTGGCGGCACTTGCCTATAATCCCAGCCACTTGGGAGGCTGAGGCAAGAAGATCACAAGTTTGAGGCCAGCCTGGGTAACTTAGACCCTGTCTCAAAATAAAAAATAAAAAATAAAAAGTAAATAAAAAGGGCTGGGGATGTAGCTCAGTGGAAGAGGGCCCCTGGGTTTGGTTTCTGGTGATGAAAAAACAAAACAAAACCCTAAGCTCTCTTGAAACATTTGTAAATTGTGAGTCTGCTAAGGGATTAATATCCAGAGTATATAAAGAACTCCCACAATTGAACAAGAAAACAACTGGAGATTCAAAAATGGGTAAATGGCTTGAGTAGATATTTCCCTAAGAAACACAAACAGCCAAAAATGTACACAAGTAAAAATGTTCACCATGGCTCCTCATTAGGGAAATGCATCAAAACCACAGTGAGGCACCACCTCATACCCGTTAGGATGACGGAGATCAAAAACACCGGAAAACGGTGTGGCTGAAGCCATGGAGAAACTGGAACCCTCTGGTGTTTGTGGGAATGTAAAACAGTACTGCTGCTGAGGGCACAGGACGGCATGCCACAGAAAACGAAAACCAGAATGACCAGGTGACCTAGAAGCCTGATTCTGGGCACGTCCCCGAAAGAAGGCAAAGGAGCATTATTTACGATAGTCAAAAGTGGGAGCCTGGGCTGGGGCTGGGGCTCAGTGGCAGAGCGCTTGCCTAGCGCAGTGAGACACTGGGTTCAATTCTCTGTACCACATATAAATAAATAAAATAAAGATCCATGGACAACTAAAAAAAAAATTTAAAAAAAGGTGGAAGCAACCCAGTATTCATCCACACAGTGCCTTAGAAAGCAAGTGTGTTAGTTAGCTTTTTGTGTCTGCGACCAAAATACCTGACAAGAAAAACTTAGGGGAGGAAGGGTTTATTTTGGGCTCACGTTTTTAGGTGTTCCAGCCGTGGTTGGCTGACTCTGTTGCTCTGGACTTGAGCAGGAGAGAGAGAGAAAGAGAAAGGAGCCGGGGACAAGATATAGTCCAAGGCCACACCCACAAAGACCTGTCTTCTCCAGCTGTGTCCCACCCACCTACAGTTACCATCTAGCAGCCCACTCACTGATGAGGGTATGGCTCTCCTGATCTGATCCATTTGCTGCTGAACTTTCCTGCATTGTCTAACACGTGAGCTTTTGGGGGGACACCACACATTCAAGCCGTCACAGGAGGGAACACTCATACCTGGTGTGACGTGGGCAAGCCTCAAGGATATTCCACTCAGTTGAAACAAGTCAGACAAGAGGAGTACCTGGGAGCCCATTTCTGCGATGTGAATGGAGTAGACAGTGGTGCCTGGGGCTGGGGGTTCAAACTGGTGTGCTCCTCAGGTGGCAGAGGTGTGGGAGCATGTCCTCTGCTGTGTGATTTCAGGTAGTTTTGGCCAGAGCACGGGGGCAGAGCAGTCCCCATTGTCCTGTCCTGGGGCCTGGCGCCCTCCAGGGTCCTCCTCCCAGGCTTAGGTCCGTCTTTATTGGTGCACATTCTTCCAAACTCTTGACCTGGCATCCTAACCAGCAGAGGGGACACACACGTCAACATAAATTCTTTTGTGTCTGGTGCTGGATAAGGCCTCTGGTCGTTTAGCTGCATGTAGAGAGCTCACAGGTAAGCAGGTCCCTTGAAAGCCTGGGAGACAGGAGGGACCATGTTGGAGGCAACTGTGTGGGTGAGGGGCTCTTCGGTTTGCTGCAGTGTCTGGGACCTCCTGTCTTAGGGGCAGGCGTTCCTGGATCTTTGGGTGTCCCAAGCCGCGCAGCCCAGCCCAGGAAGGGAGACAGTCAGGGACTGAGGCCTGGTGCTGGGTGCCTACCCTGAATCTACCACCTGTGGGGGAGGAGGTGAGTGGAGGTGGCTGGTGCGTCTGCAGCTACTCTGTGCCAGCGCTGACTCGGTGCCAGGACCCTCTGCTCTGTGTAGCTGTTGACACAGCTCCTTCCCCTTCCCCTCAGGACTGAGTCTTGGGTTCCAGACCACTGCATGTGTGTGCTGGCATTAAGCAGTTTGGCTTGACATCTCTTAGTGGGTGATGATGGAGAGGGAGTTTCTGGGGTATAGGAGGAGGAGCACACACCTGGATCAGATGCCCAGTTCTCCTTTGAGCACCCGAAACATAGCACCGTCTCCCTGGTTACAAAGCCACGTGGTGCACGGGGACCCTGCTCCTTTGTCCTCTGAATAGATTGAGTGTTGCTCAGGATGAGGCCCCTGTTGATTGTGTCCTGTGGGCTCCCCACTCCCTAAATAACTCATGAAACCATCGGGGCGCGGGCTCCGGGGAGGCACCGTGCTTGGCAGTGCGGGGCTGGTAAACAGCAGTGTGTGGAGCGTTGGGTGTGTTTTAGGACGATCATGCACATGCGCGTGCACACGCACACACACACGCACACACGCGCGCGCGCGCGCACACACACACACACACACACACACACACATTCATTCCCTCTTGTCTTGAAGCCAAGCAACCCAGCAGCGGGGCTCACCTCCCCAACTCAGTGCTCTCTTAAGCGTGGAAAATTCCAGCACGTCATTGAAAGTGCCCCATATGTTCAAAGAAGAGAGAATGGAAAATATCAAGGTTTATTGTTCTGAGAGGCTTCCTGTCTGTCCAGCACGTGGCCGTCAGAGGTCAGGGGTGTGCATGTGTGGGCAGGACGGGAAGTCCAGGCGATGAGTTATGGATGTTTGCTCGGGCACCTGGTTGCGAGCGGGTGTGCCCACGAGGGCAGGGGAGCTGGGCGTGGATGTTTGTGACTCTGTTGTGTCCTGGACGTGGCCTTGTGCTGAAAGGAAAGGGGAGTGCCTGGTGGGGTCTTTTGTTGGGGGAGACTGGTCTCCATGGCAGGAAGCTAGTGGCTTTAAGACTGGGACAGCCATTGGGTCCCTGGTTCTGCTGGGAAGTCCCTTGTGCCTGCAGCAGGGTTCATTTTTCCCTTCTGTGTTTTCTCTGCTCATTGGTCTGACGTGTTTTGAGCTGGAAGGGGACGTGGCATGGTGTAAAACTGGGACAGGTTTTCAGGGGCCAGATTCTTTTTTTTTTGTACCTGGGACTGAACCCAGGGCACTTAACCACTCAAGCCACATCCCCAGCCCTTTTATTTTATTTTATTTTTTATTTTGAGATAGGGTCTCACGAAGTTGCTAGGGCCTCGCTAGGTTGCGGGCCTCAGCCTCCTGAGCCACTGGGATGGCAGGCGAGCGCCACCATGCCCAGCTTCAGGACCAGCTTTGCATCTGGTGTCTGCACTCTCTTCAGCGAAGACTGAGGCATAGGGCTGGGGAGGGCGTTTTGTCCCTGTGTGCGGTGGCTCTTGGGGAGAAAGCCTTCCTTTCTGGATGCCAGGGGACTCTGGGCTTTCTTCCTGCAGTGAGTCTGCGTCTGCTTTCTGAAGGAGACGCGCTCAGCCTCCTGGGTCTGTCTTTCCCTCATAACCTGCTTAAAAAGCAAAAGGGCATCTCATGATTTAGCCAGGCCTGGCACAGGGCCCTACGAGTGTTTGGGGGTGGGCCCCAGGGTGGGCGGGCCTGTGGCCTGGGCTGCTGCGGGCCTGGGGCGCACGCTGGGAGCCGTGAGGGGTCAGCCGGCCGCCTGCCGTTCCTGCTGGCCCCACCTGGGTGGCCCCACACCTCTGGGAGGTGCCCAGGGCCTGAGGTGGTTTCAGGGGCCCCTTGTGAGGCGGGCTGGCCGACTCTGTGGTCGGGTGGGCTGAGTGGCAAAATGAAGTGCCCCCGGGGGTCGAGGTGGCGGGAATGAGCTTTGGAAAGCGTATCTTTCCCAATGGTCCCTGCGCTGGGTTGGCATGTCCTTACAGGGGCTCATGTGGCACCACCAGTGCGTGAGGCTTGGCCATTTCAGCGCGTCCAGCCTGGTGGCGCCTACTGCATTGGCAGTGTCCTGCCCTGTCACCACCGCTGTCTGGTTTCATGAGATTTTGACAAAGGTCGTCTTTTTTTTTTTTTACGTCAGGTGGTAATTTTCAAGCTGAAAATTTTGGTTGGTTTTGTTGATAACTTGGAAGGGTGTTGTCAAGCCACGAGGCGGACTGATCTCTCCAACCAGGGGCTGCTGGTTTGGGTAGCAGCCGGGACATCCAGGAAGGGACTTAGGACTGCACTGTGCTTGAGGGTCTGGGGCTGTGGCCCAGGGTCAAGCCCCCACCCCGCCTGCCTGTCAGAGGTGAGGCCCAGGCTGCCTGGGTTATGCTCCCTCCCTCCTCCAGGCCTTGCTGGGTCCCTCGCTCGCCCAGGTTTTACTACCTAGGTCTTTCTTTGCTAAAATGGAAAATCGTGGGCAGACTAGCTGCATGGTCACCCATGCTGTTGTCTGTGAAGCCTCCTGCATGGTCACCCGGGACTCCTCTGGCCTTGGGACCCTTGCTCAGGCCTGTGGTGGGAGCCCAAGGCCCTCCTGACCACCGGCCGCAGACCTGAGCCCCCACAGCACTGTTGCATGCTCCTTTGCCTGTGTCTGGAGCACAGCTGGGCCTGCTGCCCACTGGGCTGGGCCCCCTCTGCCCCCTGGCCCCCACCACCCAGAAGGGGCAGGCATTTCTGGGCCTAGGCCTTGGTCAGCCTTGGCTTCCGGCTCCTGACTGGGATTCTCTCCCCTTGCAGAGCTCCAGCTCTGAGAGCACCTTCTGTGGAGGCTGACCCAGCCCAGGTCCTGAGCTCCAGCCTGCTGCTCCCCTGGGCCCACTTGCCCAGACGATAAACGCCATGTTGTAGAAGCTCTGGGCCAGTCATGTCCTGCCGCACCTTGGGTGTCCCGTGGAGGTTGTGATGTGTCTGGCCCCAGCACCGCCCTCCTCCCCAGCAGCCCATCTAAGGATGTGTCCTTCTTGCAGCTCTGGGCACTGTCACACCTGCTGGCCTGCTGCATGAAGCCTAGGCTCTGGTTGGATGGGTGTGCTCAGGAGAGTGGAGGGCCTGGTGCTGCACAAGGGAAGGGCCCACGCACCAGGGTTTTCTCGACACTTCCCTGCTTTTGAAAGAACTGATTTTATTAACCAGATGAACCTGTCAGTGTCCAGCTGGGAAAACACCATGCTGGGTAATTTGAGCAGAAAGCTGTCTCACATAGAGAATTGGAGCCAAGGTATAAAAGGGGGTCTGCTCTTCACTGGGGCAGGGGCCTGTTCGGGAACCACCCTCCTCTGCCCCCAGCAGCCCTTTCTTCACCCTGTGGCCCTACCTCCCAACAGGTGACCCACCTAGATCAGGTTGGAGCCTGCAGGCCAGGGAGGCGCCTGGGAGAGGCGGCTTCAGGCCTCCAGCCTCCCACTCTGCCAAGAGGAGCCCGAGACACGTGGGCTTCAGTAATGACACAGTTCCTAACTTTTCCACAGTTACTATGGGGAGGTAAGAAGAAAGAACCTGCAATCTTGCCCCCCAGGAATAATAATTAGCGTGGAAAGGGTCTTAGCAGCTTTTCCTCTGTCTTCATAAGAGGGTGTTTTCCAAAAGCACCACCTTGGACAGATTCTTCTCCATGAGCTGTTGTGGGCATTCCAGTGAGCATGTCCATGTCACCCTCTCGGGTGGCTGAGAGTGTGTCTCTACGACTGTGCCAGGATTCTTTGCTGGGACTCAGGTCATCCGTGACCGTCTGCTTTTTCTTTCCTTCCTTCCTAGAACTAGACCAGAGGCTGGGATGTTTTGAAGGCTTTTCATTCCTGTTTTTGTGGATGGTGGTCAGTGCTGGGGACTAAATGGGCTGCATGGTCTAGCAGACCCTGTGGCTGGGGCTGATCACCCCACACTGGCTGCCAGGAGCCTGATTGTCCTGCAGATAGGTACCTGCCAGCCAGGGGAGGCCCCTGCAGGACTTACAGAGCTGGTCTCAGTCTGTCCTGTGCTGAGGACTATGTGTAGGGAGGCCTGGCCATTGACTCCCAGGCCAGTGGGCACCTCCTGCAGCCCTGGGCCACCATCCTGGACTCAGGCTCAGCCCTCCCAGCACTGCTCTCCACTTCCTGTCTGCAGCCTTCATGGGGCCTGTAGTTAAGGTGAGCCATTTTCTTCAGCTTGTGAAACACCTGGGAGTTGTCCTACATGGGCCACGTGGCTTGGGAGTGTCTGCTAACCAGCTGACCGTTGTGAGGGACCTGTGGGCTGTGGTCCCAGCTCTTCTGTTCCCCCCAGGAGGGCCCAGATGGGGGCCTTGGGCCACTTGCCTGGTGGGGCTGGGAGTGTGTGGGCAGGGGCCTGGGGTTCCACGGTCTGGCTGCAGGACTGGCTGGCTGGTGAAGTGGCTTTACTGCCTGTGCTGTGCCAGGGTGTGTCCTGCTGGTGCCCGAGGGGCAGTCGGGCTCCTCTCAGCGCAGGTTGTAGCCGAGGTGTGCTGTCTAGGAGAGGCTGGCCAGGGTTGGGCTGCTGCCCACACCTGCGAAGGGCTGAAGTGGATGATGCAGCCACCTCTGTGGGCAGGTGTGAGTTTGGAGTGGACCCAGGTGGCCCAGGCGGGTCTGGGGTGCTCCCTGCAGGCCGGGGGCTGGGCTGATAGGTGCAGGCAGGCCTCCTGGGGCAGAGCGGGAGCCCCAGGCCTCTTCTTGCAGGGGCTTGTGCTCCTGGAGGCGTGGGGATGACTCAGCAAGGTGGGGTGGGGCAGGTGGCTCCCTGGGCTTGGGGCTGCAGGTTTGGTGGATCTTTGAGGAGGGAGGAGGGACTGCGGGAGTCAGTCTGGTCTGGGGAGGGGTGGGCTGACAACGCCTCATCCTCCCTCCAGCGGGGTCACAGAGGATGTACAGATGCTGTTGAGGTGTCCTCAGGCCACGTCTTTGTTCCCCCAGGCCCCTCCTTGGGACTGGATTGGAGTGACAGTGGGCAGCCAGAACCAGGGACAGGGTGGGCCTGGAGCCAAGGCTTGCTTGTGACATGCTGGGACCCGGGGTTGAGCTTCACAGGCCGCAGTCAAGGTGAGGCTGAGCTAAGCCAGCTGAGAAGCCCCAGCTCACCCTCCACGGCCTCACTCCCCTGGCCCCTGAGGCCTCAGAGCCCCCACCCCAGGGATGCTCCTGCACCTGCCATTGGTCCAGCCTTGGAACCTGGGAGTGGACTCTGCAGACCTGCTGTGGGCGGCCTGGCATCCTCTCCAAGCTGGGCCTTGAAGTGATTCCCACCTCAAGGGCCTTTCCCCCCAGGGGGCCTGGAGGCGAGGGCAGTGTGGACCTGTGACAAGTTGCATGTAGGGCAGTTGTACAGTCTTTGTTACCCCAGGAGTGTGTCCCCACTTCCTGGAGCTCTTAGGTCTCAGGCTGTAGCTCCCAGCACTTCCTGCCCCCCCCCGCCCCTCCCCCGTAGACTGCACAGTGTGGGGTTGGGTGAGGCCAGTGATCGGCCACAGGCAGCGTCCCCTGCCTGTGCAGCTGAAGGCCTCCAAGTTCATCTTTGCTGCTAAGGTTTCATGGCAGAGGACTGGGTCTGAGCGCTCCCTCCGTGGAGCGCCTGGCCTGCTGGCTGTCCGCTGCCTCCGTGCAGCCTTCCCCACCCACGTCCCTGTCTCCCAGACGCCTCGCTGTGGACAGGGCTGGGATTGTTCTGAGCACCCCATGGGACTCGAGGTCCTGTGAGGGTGAGGCTGAACCTCGCAGATTCGCAGGTTTGCCCTCAGCCGTCCCAGACGCCCTTCCCCGCGGCTGTCTGCAGTCAGAGGGTGGCATCCACCACTGCTTGGTGTCCCCTCCTGTGTTTGGCTCCCCACTGCAGACCAAGGCTCACACTGGCCAGCTGGTGGGATCTTGGGAGGCTGTGGAAGTGCAGCTCAGGGAGGTCACTCCCGGTCTCAGTGGCCTGGTATTCTACTGTCCCTGGGACATTGGACAGGTGAGGCGACAGTGGGGCAGGGGCACTGCACTGTCACTGCTGGTCACAGTCGTCCCACTCCGAGCCCTGGCGGCTGGGGACTTCCTGGTGGCTTGCTGGCTGTCCTGCAGGCAGCAAGAGTGATGGCTCAGGGTGGAGTCCACAGAGCTGGCGCTGAGGGACACACAGGGTGAGTTTCATCAGGGTCACGCAGCCCAGCCAAGGACACTCCTGTTAGCACCCAGCTGAGTGGTGAGCACAGAGGCGGTCACTGCGGCTGACCGCCCAGACTACTCCTAGCGCTGATGGCACATGTCAGCTGCAGAGGCTACTCATCCTGGTGGGGGACCCCCCTCACCAACCCTGACCCTCCTACTGCCCTCAGCACAGCCCCCTGGGAGACCTCATCATACCAGGGGCTTGTGGCACTGTGGCGCGTCAGCCCCTCTGCTGGGAGTCACTGAGTCCTGGGACCTCAGGTGCCTGTGCTGCAGGAGTCGGGTGCTTGCTGCCTGAATGAGTGACAGCATGCCTGAGACCGTGAGCCTGGTAGTGTCATGCTAGCTCCGTGCAGGGCATGTGCTGCAGGTTGTGCTGTTTGGGAGAGCCAGGCTGCTTGGACCACCCCTGGTCCCAGGTGGCATCTCAGAGCCTTGGGGGAGTACACATGGCAGGAGCCCTGGGCTGCCGAGCAGCTGGCTGGAGCCGGTCTGAGTCCACCAGCCGTGCGCACTGCAGGGCTTGCCCGGTGTGCCGGAATCGCCCGTGGCCTGGGGAGCGTCCAGGGGCTCTGGCTGTGCCCTGTGTGTCTAGGTAGGGACAAAGCCGGAAGCACCAACTGAAGACCAGCACGGTGTTTAGTCGTCAGCATTATTCTGTGTGCTTGAAGTTGCCTTTCAGATGAAAATAGTTTGTTCTGCTCACAAAGATAAATGTGCTCACTCTAGAATATTCCGTAATACCAGAAAGCAGAAAGCAAGGAGTCCCCATGCCCACACTCAGAGACGAGCGCCACTGGCCTTTGGTCTATTCTAAGTGGCTCTTCTTCCACGCTGTGCTTTGGCTTTGGTGGGCCATGTGTCCACTGGGGTGGAGGTGGCCTCTCCATCCTCTGGGCAGTCACTGTGTGGCCAGCTGGTCTTGGCAGCACCTGGGCTGCTCTCAAACCCACCACCCTCCAGGCCCTAGTGGGCACAGGGGTTGTCATGGCAACGAGCCACCCTGAGCTCATTGGCGGCACCTCTGAGACCCTCACATCAAAGAGCTGGCCCTTTGTCTAGGGACAATGGGGCCCTCAAGGACTGTTTGTGTAATCAGCTCTCTCTGTGTCTCTCTTTTTTTGGTACCAGGGATTGAACTCAGGGGCACTCGACCACTGAGCCACATTCCTCAGCCTTATTTTGTGTTTTATGTAGAGACAGGGTCTCACTGAGTTGCTTAGCGCCTCGCCCTTGCTGAGGCTGGCTTTGAACTCGCAATTCTCCTGTCTCAGCCTCCCAAAGTGCTGGGATTACAGGTGTACGCCACTGCTCCCAGCTGTGACCGGCTCTCTTTAATTACCGTCAAGGGAAACCCTGGCCAGGGTGCTCCGGCCTCTTGCAAGGAGCTCAGTTTGGAGCCCTTCTTTTAAAAGCTGTGGGTTTCACACTGGAGACCTTGACTTATGTGACTTCACCTTGATGGCCAGAGACAGACTTCACCTTGATGGCCAGAGACAGACTCCGTGGGTGCCATAGGGGCTGTCCTTGTCTGCTGGGTGCAGAGGATTCAGAGCTGGCCCAGCTCACTGGTTTTAGAGCCAGTGTTCTGTGCCTCTCTCATTTTCTGTCCCCACTCACCTTGGAAAGGGACAGTCCCTCTGCCCCTGCACTATCTCCAGCCCCATGGTGGGAATGTGGGGGTCTCCTCCTCCCCAGCCCGTGCCCACCGTGGTGAGATGCCCTCCATGCTAGAGGGGAAGATGGCTTTGCCTGAGGAGGCATGAAGCTGTGCTTTGCCAGTGGGCGTCAGGCTGCATGGAGGCAGCGAGGGTGCCCTGGGTCCCTGGTTCCTCACCACACGGGCCAGTCAATTAAGGACCTAATGCGTGCCCTCTGCCTAAAGGGGTGCCCCTCAGCACTGTGCATGCTGGGCGGATCTCTGTGGCAGTCCTCCTGGGTACTGCAGGAGGCTCACCAATGTCCCTGCCGCCATCTACTGTAGAGGTCAGTAGCACCTGCCACCCAGCAGGGACAACCCAGAATCTCTCCAGATGTCGCCTATGTCCCTGGGCCCTCCTCCCATAGTTAGCGCTACCCTAGAGCTGGACAGTATGCTAAGGGAAGCCCTTTCCTGGGCCTAGCACAATCCCCAGCACCCAGGAGACCTTGAGAAGATCTCCATGGGTCCTAGTACAGATGGCCAGTGGGGTTGGCCCAGGACACTGTGATAGCACAGAGTGATCATGGCCAGAGTGACCTGTGGCCTGTGGGTCTCCAGTGGGCAGGAGGCTGGCTTGTCCAAACCCCACTTGGCTGTGTGACTTGGGGTACCCACCTCCCCTGCCCCGCCAGTCTCCTCTCCTCATCCTTGGAAGGGATCTCTAGGGCCATCTTGCAGGTGCTGTGGGTAGAAGACTCATTCAATGCTCACCTGAAGGCTGCATCTCCACCCCTTCCTGTGGCATCTGTGACTCTAGCTGGCTCATGTCCCCTCCAGGACTTGGCCACAGAGACAGCAGGGTGTCTGTATCCTCCCAGCTGTTCACTCAGGGCAGGTGGGGCGTGCTACTGACTGGCCAGGACTGGGGCACCAGGTAGAGGGACAGGCCGGCACGTTAGGGCACCTGGAGAAAGCACAGTCCTGCCTGGGCCAGAGCTCCAGGCGCTGTGGGGGGAGGGGTCCAGGCCCAGGGGAGGGGCTGGGAAAGTCTCAGCAGCTGGCGGCAGTGCAGGCAGCTGAAGCCCACACGGCTGGCTCACCTGTCCCAGGTTCTCAGGCTGGAAAACTCAGTGTTTAAACAGTCTCACCCTGCAGGTGCCTGGGTGCTTCCCGCGGGGTCATGTGTCCACAAACCCCTGGACTGCTCATTCTTAGAGATCTGACATTTTCAAATTCCTCCAAGTGGGGATCTGTAGAGTCTTGGAAGTCTGAGGAGCTGTGTGCAGTTGGAGTGGCCCTGGAGAGACCCCTGGGGGTGGCCATGGCGGGGGGCGGGGCAGCCTCAGAGGGGTGCCCAAGGCGGAGGAGAGAGGAGCCCGGAGGCCACTTTGAAGGGGCCTATGGGACAGTTGGAATTTGGCAAGTAAGTGAGGTCCTTCAGTGGGGAGGGAGCCGGGCTTGAGAGAAATGCCAGACAACAAAAGGCTCTTAGGGAGGGCAGGCAGGCCCAGGCGGGTGGGTGGACACTCGGCAGATGACAGGAGAGAGAACAGAGCCAGCTAGCCTAGCGCCCTGCCCCCGCCCTGCCCTCTGCTCCTCTGGACAGATCCTGGGGGCACGGACTCCGAGCAGGCCGGAAGCTTCTGCCGGAAGCTTCTGCCAGCTGGATGGTCAGCATCCCAGGTCAGCTTGCCACTGTGGCCAGAGCCATGGGGGCCACAGGCAGAGAGCCGGGAGGGGTCTAGGCGAGGGGACTGCGACGGCTTCCTGTGGTCAGGACTGTCACCCACATAGATGCCTGTGGACCCCTTGTGGGAGCTGGGGCTGTCTGCATCGGGGTGACGACCTGGCCCTGCGCTGCCTGCTCAGGGCTGGGAGCTGGGGAGCAGGACTTCCTGATGGAGCACGGCTCTGAGGACAGAGCACAGGGAGCCAGTCCAGGCAGGTGGCAGGACCAGGGCCTCCCTCAGCCTGGTGTGCCCCAAGGTGATGCCCAGTGTTGACCTCTGGGGCTGAGGCTCCCTTACTCAGGACCTCATCCTGGTGCTGGGAAGCCTGTCCTTTGAGCCACCCAGGAAGAATGGGAACCCACGCAGGCAGCAACCTGACCATAGACCTGCATGTCCTCTGTGGGCCCTGTGAACACCCAGGACAACCCTGGTGACCAGTGTGGCCACCCGCTGCGGCTGGGGCGGGCGAGGCAGAGTCTGGCTTGTGACAGTGGAAGAAGGCCAGCGGTGTGTCCCAGGAGCCCACAGGACGCTGGTGGCAGCCAAACCCCCTGATGCTCAGGGCCCTGAGTGGGGCGCTCTGCTTGTAGGGCCCCCACGAGGCTGCTGGATCATGGGAGCAGGTGCCTGGCCTTCTTGGCCATCCTGTGGCCCCCAGTCTTGCCTGGACGGCAGCCGGCACAGGGTGGTGAGGCCTGGGGGTGGCCTCTCACCGGAAGCTTCTGCTGCGCTCCGCTGGCCTCCACTGATGCAGGGATGTGTGTGTTTGGAAGAAAGTGCTTCCCTGCATGCAGAGCATCCAGGCAGCGTGGACTGCAGGTCACGGAGAAGCCCCGCTCCCCGCAGCCTCCCTGCCTGTTCTTGGGCACCTTTCTTTCCCAAGGGAGTGTGGCATCTGTCAGGAGCTGGAAGGTGCTGTGGAGACCTGCAGCCCCCGTCACAGCCCCTGCCAGCTGCTGGGCTTCCGCAGGGGCTGGAGCCCTGAGGCACCCTGGGACTTCACCGTGGGATGTTCCAGAAGCATCTCTCTGAAGAAATGGTCTTGGGAATGGGGAGGTACTAGAGGTGCCGGAGGGAGACCTGGGTGCCTGGTTGGCTGGACACTTGGTCTTTGATTTGCAATTTGGAAATCTGACATTTCTAAATTCCTGCCAAATGGAGGGTCCTGCAGAGCCTTGGAAACCAGAAGAGCTGCAGATCATGGAGTCGGGGTGGCCATGGTGAGTGACCTGGTGTGAGGAGGGATTGAGTGGAAGTCTGGAGAGAGTGCGAGGAAGAAGGAGGTGCCTCATTGCTCTGGCAGGGCTGCTATGGGCCAGGTACCAAGTGGGTGCCATACTTGGGTACTGCCCTGGGTGCTTGGCAGAGCCTTCCAGAACCCAGTGTTCCTCAGTGATGCTGGTTTTTTGTTGTTGTTGTTTTGAGAGGAGTGAGACTGGGTTGAATAGATTTATTTTAATAAATCCTTCAGGTTTTGGGTTTTTGTTTTTGGGTTTCTTTTGGTACCAGGGATTGAACTCAGGGGCACTCGACCACTGAGCCACATCCCCAGCCCTATTTTGTGTTTTATTTAGAGACAGGGCCTCACTGAGTTGCTTAGCACCTTGCCTTTGCTGAGGCTGCCTTTGAACTCGCGATTCTCCTGTCTCAGCCTCCCTAAGTGCTGGGATCACAGGCTTGCACCACCGTGCCTGGCTAAATCCTTAAGGTTTTTATTTATCAAAAACCTGAAGTGATGTTATAGAAGTTCCAAACCCAGAGTGTGGAAGGCAGTGCCCCTTCCGTGCATCCCCTGTGGGTGTTCCATGGTGGCTCTTGGTGTCTCATCTGCCGCAGGCGCAAGTGGCTTGTGCAGGCGTCACCGTGGACTTCCCCTCCTGGCCTGGGAAACCCGCCTCTCTTGCTCTTGCCGTTGTGCCTAGCACGGGGTGACGCTGTGTGCTCAGTCAGGACCCCAGTTTCTTCTGCGTGGAGCGTTGTGAACCTGAGTGCTGTGTGCGCAGGTAAGCTTCCAGAATATTCTGAGTAACGAGCTCCCAGAGCTGGGAGGATTGCCATGGAGGGCTTGCACACCTTACATCTGATGGTCTGGGCCAGGGGGCCAAGGACAGTTTGTGCTAATTTATTCTAGAACCAGCAGTGTGTAAAGATCCCTCCCTCTGTCTCTTCTTCCTTGTTGGAGAGAGAAATCTTTTTCATCTTTGCTAATCATCAATGTATAGATAGATGTCTTCCTTTTTTGATCGGCATGCCTCTCTTTAAGGACAGTGTAGGTTTTTTTTATATATATATTTTTAGTTATGGATGGACACAATACCTAATTTGTTTTTATGTGGTGCTGAGGATCAAACCCAGTGCCTCACAAATGCGAGGCAAGCGCTCTGCCACTGAGCCCAGCCCAGCCAGTTCTGCATTCTGTGACTTGCCGACCCACTTGTTCAGTCAGGTTGCTTAGCTTCTCCTGCGTCATATGTTTATTTAACTTGTGACATGTTTTTATACCTCACCATGTTAGTCTTAAATATTTTTCGTGGTGGGAAGATGGTCTTTTCATTCATGCTTCTGTGTGTCCTTGGAGAGCTGCCTTAACTTCTCTGAGCCCTCAGTTTGTTCTTTAACATGGGGACTGTCATACAGCCCTCTTAGGCCATCAGAGGACTAGAGGGAAGATGGAGGAGCAGCGACTAGCGCCTGGCCCAGCTTCTGGTCTGTTGGGCCCACAGTTAATTTTGTTCTTTCTGGCAGGTTTCAGGAGCCTCTGGTTGTCCGAGAGGCGGGACACCTGTCGAGTCCTCCCCACGTCCTGTGCACCTTGAGGGACAGAGGGCACAGGAGCTCACAACCCACCCAGACTTTCCTTAGGAGCACACACAGCTGAGTCCTGGTTCCCATTCTGTGGCCGTGTTCTTTTGTGACCCTAGTAGCATCTGGGGGGAGAGGGTGGCAGGGTGCACCTGCTGCTCTCCCAGCACAGGCTACTGAGCACACCCGCCTTTGGAGTCCTGAGTGCCACTGTTCCCGGGTGCTGGGTCTTAGGCCCTGTCTCTCTCTCTCTCTCTTTTTTTAAACTATCTTTTTTAAAAAATATTTTTTACTTATAGATGAACCTTTATTTTTATTTATTTATATATAGTGCTGAGAATTGAACCCAGTTCCTCACACATGCTAGGCAAGTGCTCTTCCACTGAGCCAGCATGCCAGCCCCTAGGCCCTGTCTCTTGACCCTCATGGTATTGCTGAGCTGAGACTCATCCATCTGAGGCCATTTGTGTTTCTGGATAGAGTGGAACAGAGGTGGGGCCCTGGCAGGAACCTGGGGTGGGCCCTTTGCACTAGAGCCTTTCAGATGCTAAGCAAGTGTCCTGGGGTGCGGTCAGTTATGCCCATATAGGCGGTATGTCCCTCACTATGTTTGGGGTCAGTGTTTCAGCTTCTGGAGTTTTTCAGATTTCAAAATATTTATCTGAACAACTCTAATCTGAAAATATGAAATATTCCAAAATCTGAAATTCTTGAGTGCCAACGGGACACTTAAAGTTTCGAGCATGTCAGAGTTTGGACTTCCTCAGGGATGCCGCTCTGCCTCTTACCGAGCACGTGTTCTGTACAAAATGTCTTGTTCCTGATTTTGGTATGGTCTGTTTGATAGTAAAAGACAAAGGCAGAGAGAGACAGGAGATCATGTGATATGATTGTGAGGTTTGAGTGTCACTTGCCTGGTGACCTGGAACTTGTCACTCAGCCTCTTGGAACCTTGGTTCCCTCCTGTGACAGATGGGGCAGTGGAACCTGTTCCACAGGTGTTTGCAAAGCAAGGGGCTCAGGGCTTGGGAAAGTGCCCTTGGTCACCGCGACTTCCATTGACAATGTCCAGTAAAGCCTGGTTTTCTGCGGGACAGACTGCCGAGCCGTTGGTGAGAGACGAGTGGGCTGTTCCTCCTGCTCCTTTAGGATCAGGTGGTCCCCCACGGCCCCCACCTGCCGGCCTCCCCTGCCACTTCCTGAGTTTTCTTCGTTTTCTCCTCAAGCCAAGGAAGCTCATGGCTACGCCAGAGGGGATCAAAAATACTCGGAAGTTTCTTTGGGGGAGCTCCTCTCCAAGTTCAGACAGGTTGTGCAGTTATTTCTCATCTGAGATGATCACGTATCAAAGGGGGTCATGTTTGATCTTTAAAAAATGTAGCATCTTGGTTCTACGGGGTAGGGGGTCTTAAGCCATGTGATCTGGGTGCATGGCACCTGCAGGTGATCTCCAGCTGTCCCTGGCAGCACACCCCTAGGTGTGCCCACAGGGCAGGTGTGCCCCTAGGACATCTCGGCCCACCTGAGGGTGCCTTGAGGTGGTGAAGTGGCCAGCCACCGACTTCCAGGCCGATTGCCACTCAGCTCCTGGAGACCAGGGCTGTGGGAACCCCTGGTGAGTTTCCTTTTGAGACCAGAGTTGAAGTCCCAGAATGTCCACCGGATAGTTGTTATAAAGTACTTTTTAAGAAAAGTGACATCAGACGAAAGGCCTGTTGTAAATTCCCCAGGAGATCAAAAAGCACAGGTGTGGGCCAGGGCCCCTCTGTTCCTTTGTGAGAAGTTATGGGTGTCATTTACACCCCTTTGGCAGCTTCTGCAGCCTGCACCATTCTGCCAGTGGCCTTTGTGCTGGGCTCCCATTCAGCCCGCCCTCATCATCTGAATAAGCACAGAGGCCCTGTCATTGTCCCCCTGGTTACCCATCAACCATCCACAGCCTGTGCTGGGCTGCCAGTTTCCATGGTTACCGCCACCTCTGTAAGTGTGATCTCGGGCATTGGGGGAAGGGCGCTGTCAGCAGCTGCACAGAGGAGGGCGTTTTCAGCAGGCAGTTCAAGCCGGAGCACCAGGTTCCTTGCAGTGTTCTGATCTTTCCTGTGAGCCCTGCGTTCCTGCTGGGTTGACCGGGAGGACAGGAGCCTCTGTGCCTGGGCTGGTGGGAGAGGTCACTACTGAGCCCGGAGTGGGGTCGAGGTGGATGTTCAGGGTGGTGGAGAGGGCCGCTGAGGTGCCTGTGGTCACTCTTGGGACCTGGCATGTTTGGAGAAACCGAGGGGGCAGGGCTTTGGGTTTAGGGAGGGGGATTTGCAGGCAGTGGAGGGATGCCAAGTCCTATGGTCCAGGAACCCAGGAGGAGGCTGGCCTGTGCCAGCACCTGGTAGGGTCGTTGGTGTCTGGTGCTGGGGTTCTCAGATGTGAAAGCAGAGATGCTGGGAGTGGCCAGGAGCATAGTGTCACCATTCCTGCCAGCACCCTGTGGACATGGGAAGGTGGAGGCTGGGTCCCATTTCCTTCTGTTGTAAGAAAGCAGTGACTATCCGTGGGACGAAGGTCTTGGCATATCCATGCTAAGGCTTCTTGAAAATAGGGTTATGACCGTGGACTTGCTGCCTCTATGGATCTGTCGTGTTTAATTTTGGATCAAATTACCAGATTGCCTTCTGAGACTGTTTTGCTCATGGACATCTTGCCACTGGTACATCAGCTTGTTAATTTTCATTTTCCCCAAGTTTGTTGTTATTTTTGTCTGAATATTTTGCCAATCTGATGGACAGAAGTGGCCAGTTCTTAATTTTCCACTTGCCTCTGATTCCTCTGGGTGGGCTTCTTTTTATTGGCTGTTCCTGTTTCCTCTGGGGCCTGCCAGCTCCCACCCTCCCTTAATCTTCCCTCTTGGTTTCTACTTTAGGGTTTAGCATTCCCAAACCTCAGAGTATCAAACTCTTCTATGTCTCAGGTTAATGTGTTTGGAGTTAGTTTGAGGTAGGAGAATGGGTGAAGGTTTAGTTTCCCCATTTGTTTCAATATCTTTTATTTGAAGAGTACCCCCCCCCATGTCATTGTTATCACAAAATACATGGCACAGCTCCAGGAGGGGTGTGCCTCCACTCGCCACGCTGCTGTTTGTCCTACCACACACACCGCTCTCCCTGCTTTACCATTATGTTCTAGCATATTCTTTTTTTTTTTTTTTTGGTCCTGGGGATTGAACTCAGGGGCACTCGACCCCTGAGCCCCATCCCCAGCCCTATTTTGTGTTTTATGTAGAGACAGGGTCTCACTGAGTTGCTTAGCGCCTCGCCCTTGCTGAGGCTGGCTTTGAACTCGCAATTCTCCTGTCTCAGCCTCCCTAAGTGCTGGGATTACAGGCGTGCACCACTGCGCCCGGCTATGTTCTAGCATATTCTGAAAGCCAGTGGAGTTCAATTCCTCCTGTTGTTCTTTTCAGTTTTCTTGCATTATTCTTATGGCTACTCTTTTCTGTGTGAGCTTAATAAGTACATTACAAATGTCTATTTAGTGCAAAAAGAAAATCCTGTAGGAATTTTGGTGAGAATAACATTGGGCTTGTGGATTATTTTGTGTAGTGGGTTGAATAGTGCCCCTCTAAGATATGTCCACCCAGAATCTGTTAATCTGACCTCATTTGGTGAAAAGATCTTTGCAGACTTACGTAAGCTGAGGGTCTGTAGATGAGATCATCCTGGATTGGGGTGGACCATAAATCCAATGGCAAGTCCTTTTAAGAGAAGAAAAGGCAAACACAGAGAGAGGAGGAGGATGTGCGAAGATGGGGGTGAGATGGGGGTGGGTTCTAACCACCAGAATCTAGGAGAGGGGCTTGGGGCAGGTTCTCCCTCAGCGGCTCTAGAAGGATCCAGTTCTGCTGACACCTTGACTGTGGGCTATTGACATGCACAACAGTGAGCATAACTTTTTATTGTCCTAACACACCAAGTTTCTGGTAATTTGTTATAGCAGCTGTAAAACACTAATGCCCTTTGGGAAGAAGTAACATATTTCTGTAGATATCTTGTTTTCTGTTTAGAAACATGGTATGTTTGTTTCTTCTCTCCTTGATGTCATCTTTTATGTACTTTAGTAAAATAATCCTGTTCCTCACATTCAGATTGCATTTTAGGCTCATTTCTAGGAATTTTACGGGTTTCATTGCTATCATAAAAGAGTTTTTCTCTTTTCTTTTTAAAAATATTTTTAGTTGTAGATGGACACAATACCTTTATTTTATGTAGTTATTTATGTGATGCTGAGGATCAGACCCAGAGCCTCCTATGTGCGAGGCAAGCGCTCTGCCACTGAGCCACAACTCCAGTCCTAGGGTGTTTTTTTTTTTTTCTCATCACATTTTTGACCTAACTCTTGCTGAGTGTTGAAAAGTATTGATGTTTTATCTGATGATTTTGCACCCATCCGCCTTATCAGGCTCTTGGAAGTTAAAATAATTCCCAATTGATTTCTCCAGGAGAGCTGCCATACTGATTCCAAATAATGTAGGTTTTATTTCTTCCTTTCAATTATTTTCTTTCCCCTGTTATCTTCTCTTATTTGTAGCCAGGTGTCTGTTCCCCCTACCCCTACCTGCTCTCAGGTCTTGTGTAGCCATTGCTCATTTGCTTGGAAGCAGGATTAGCATCTCCTGGCATGAAGTCCAAGAACTGAATCTTGTCCAGAGACTTGTGACCAACTTGCTCTTGGTAATGAGTTAGCTCATTTCTGGCACCAGGTGAACATTTAAGTTATTCATTTGCTCAGGCAATAATCATTTAGTTTCTTATATTGCCAGACTTTGTATTAAATCCCAGGTATATAACATTGTTTTGAAATCTTAGCCAATGAAGTAAGACAAGAAAAAAAAAGTTATAAACATTAAAACACTGCTACTATTCACAGATGATATGGTTACATACAATGAAAATCCAAAGGAATAAGTAAATGAGTGATACAGATGGTAAGTGCATTCAGCAAGATTGCTGGATACTTACTCCATAAAACCAAATGCATTTTTGTTTACTGGTACAATAAATGGAAAATGAAATGAAATATTTTATTTGTAATAGTATAAATATATCAAATAATGAAAATTAAGAAGCAAATCTAATAAAAGGTTTGCAAAAAAGGAGGCCTATAAAACATAATTGAGAGAAATTCAAGAAGACCTAAATAAATGGAAGACTTGGCCATGTTCATGGATTAGGAGACTCAGTCATGTAAAGATGTCATTTCTCCCCAGATTAGCATGTATGTTCATTGTTTTATTAATCAAAACCTATGGGATTTTTAGGGAAAATTGAAAAAATTAATAAGCTGATTTTAACATTTATATGTGAGTAAAATCAGCCTAGAACAGCTAAGGCAACCTTGTAAGAGTGAGGGGGAGCACCTGGTTGGCTGGATGCCCAGGCTTACCATGAAGCTGTTGTGATTAAGAGCATAGCCATGGATGGGGAGGCGAGTGGACAAAACAGGGAGCCCAGAGGACAGGCTCAGTGTGTCTGAAAGCGTAGTCAGTCGAGTAGTAATGCAGCTGTGGGACTCATGGGACTGGGTGAAACTCAGTGAGGGGCCATGCTGTGTGCAGCCCTTTTTCTGACTTTGCTTGGTCTGAAGCTTCTCTTTTGAACTTTTTTCCAATGTATGTTCTTAGCAGCTGAGTGGAATCTATTCTTAAACTCATCTGTCGAGTTTTTAATTTTGGCCATTGTGTTTTTCAGTTCTAGAATTTTCCTTGGTTATCTTTCTGATCTGTCATATTCTTTTCTGTGGTCCCCTGGTCTTATGAAGTTGTCAGTCCTCTCATGTCTTTGAACACTGTGAGTACAACAGTTCCTACGCCTGTGTTATATGTTTTATAGCTTTTCTGTGGTCTGGCCGGCTCTGCGTCTGTCGATTGTATTCAGGTGTTGTCTCCTTGTGTGCCTGGTGGTTTTTATGTGCCAGACATTGCGTTTTCATAATTGTAGGTCTAGCACGAGGCCAGGATGCTGTTGTCTTCCTCTGGGGAGGTCCGTGTGGGGTTCTATCTAGCAGGTGCAGAGGTGCTGGCCATCTGGGGTCACCATTCTCCCTGGGGACTGACCACTGTTTCTAGTACTAGCTAACAGCTGTTAGCTCAAGCATAGCTTTTCAGTGCTGGCCCTTGGTGTGCATCCCTTCTGTGGGTGATCAAGGGTCATGTAAGTTCTCCACGGACAACTCCACAAGAAAACATGCTGTAGCTTAGTGGTGCGTGTAACATCATTGACCGTGTGGTTTCCGTGGGAACTGTGGTCTGAGCTACAGAATTTTACATCCTGTTTGAATGGCGGCTTCCTGCATGAATGTTCTAGGGAAGCAAATGCAGTGTATTTGGAAATTGCTCCCACTGACACCTGTGAGCTAAAGAGCCCTAGCCTAAGGCTTTTCCCAGCCCAGGAGGATCTTTTCAACTCCTAACACAAGAGGGATTTGCTAGAGTGCCAGAGCCCTGTCACTGCTCAGGCTTATTTTTAACAGCTAAGAATTTAGGGTGTTAAGATGTAAAGGGGGCTGGGATTGTAGCTCAGTGGTAGAGCGCTTGCCTCGCATGCGTGAGGCCCTGGGTTCGATCCTCAGCACCACATACAAAGCAATAAAATAAAGACATTGTGTCCATCAACAACTGAAAAAAAATTAAAAAAAAAAAAAAAAAAAAAAAGATGTAAAGGATCAGTGCCCCAGCAGTTGTCTTATGGTCTTGGAGACATGTTGTGGCCAGCAGACGCCCGCTTCTCTCCCTTGGCACTAGCTGTTGGGCACAGCATGCCACAGGAGACTGTGGCTGCTCTTCCTCTGGGTTGCCCTGGCAGGGGGCGTGGCGCATCTCGTGGCCTGGCTGCTGGGCTGAGGGGTGTAACTCCCACGGTGGCTGCTCAGACACACTCACTGGGGTAGAGCTTGCCTTTCCCAGCCAGTTCCCAGGTGTCATCTTTGTGAATGGATAAAACAAATCACCATCATCACCGAGTACCCTGGAAGGGTCTCCACTCAGACTTCCTCACTCATTGCCCAAGCCGTGGTCTCCCTGAAGAGGCCCCAGTGAGCCCAGAGATGGCGGCTGCTCCCTGCGGCCAC